>CAWUFW010000609.1:1805000-2405000 GCA_963921515.1 Calotriton arnoldi | reverse complement strand
CGCTCTGGGCAGCTGGCCTGAGCACCGACATGACCAGACCGAAGAGGACGAGAAACTAAGAACTGCGAGGAGCGCTCTGGGCAGCTGGCCTGAGCACCGACATGACCAGACCGAAGAGGACGAGAAACGAAGAACTGCGAGGAGCGCTCTGGGCAACTGGCCTGAGCACCGACATGACCAGACCGAAGAGGACAAGAAACGAAGAACTGCGAGGAGCGCTCTGGGCAGCTGGCCTGAGCACTGACATGTCCAGACCGAAGAGGACGAGAAACGAAGAACTGCGAGGAGCGCTCTGGGCAGCTGGCATGAGCACCGACATGTCCAGACCTAAGAAGACGAGAAACGAAGAACTATGCAAAACTGTCCCTTAAATGGCACTTCAGTACACCAGTTGCAACTCTCTTTGGAGCTGCACTACAGTTGGACCAAGTGACGCTTCCCACCATTTTGGGGAATGGATGAAATGTCATGAACTCCCTCTTCTGATGAAACACCCGTTTTTGTGCAGCAGACGCCAGGGACCACCGGAGGGGGCCAGGACTTCACCCCCCCAAGCCTGCTCTGCGACTCGTTGCTGCCGGCGTCAACACATTCACGCCAGGAGGCGCTTTAAATCCTGTGGTGGGCTCCCGCAGCGCGGGACGCCCGTTTTTGTGTAGCAGACGCCAGGGACCACCAGAGGGGGCCAGGACTTCACCCCCCAGCCTGCTCTGCGGCTCGTTGCTGCCACAGTCAAACCATTCACGCCAAGAGGCGCTTTAAATCCTGTGGTGGGCTCCCGCAGTGCGGGACGCCCGTTTTTGTGCAGCAGACGCCAGGGACCACCAGAGGGGGCCAGGACTTCACCCCCCAGCCTGCTCTGCAGCTCGTTGTTGCTGCCGCCGCCCTCCCGTTCGCGCCAGGAGGCGCTTTAAATCCTATGGTGGGCTCCCGCAGCGCAGGACGCGCCCGGGCGAAGGGCGGGCCCGTCCTTGCCCATCATTGCCAGGAAAAGACAGGGCAGGGCCACCTCCCTTGGCGCCGACTTTTTAATGCTGACTTGCGGGTAAGACTCTTTGGGTTTAACCATCGTCTCCTGTCTCATAAATCTTTAAAAAAAAGTACTTTTTTGCATTGACTTATCTGCCATCAATCAGTCCAACAACAGCAGGGACTATAGTGGTCTACTGGCAGGAGCCAGGCAGAGGAACCAGGAAAGTGTACACTTTCGATCCACTGGAACATTTGTGATTGCCATTTTTGTACTGTACTGGAAAGTACCCGAGATATCTTTTATCCTGATTATTGGCCAACCAACTCCTTATCATTTCCCTTGTCCTCGCTAATTGTGCTCTTTGATCGTATTGTTGCTCCCCGCTCTTGTTTTTATAGCTCATATCTGTTCAAACCTCACCGAGGTGCTACTTGGCTGATCCTAGTGGGGAGGTTGCACTTTAGCACTGCCAGGGTCTAACAATGGGAAAGCGTACACGCACAGCCAAACAACCACCCCGTCCCCAAGTTGCAACTTCCTCCCCAATGCCACCAACCTCAATTGATAGGATGCTCCAGAGGGCTATAGGTGTGGTAACCACCAAAATAGAGCTGACCGAGAGGCGCCTGTCACTGACTCCAGATATCTTTCGCCCGGTGTCTGAGGTATCCACTCCCCAAGTTGTCACCCCTGCGCCACATCTAGGGCAATAGAGTCCTTCCCATCCCCATGCCAAGAAGTTCCACCGAAGCAAGTAACTCGCAAAGGCGGAACGGTCACCAGTAACCTAAAGAATGGGAAGCGTAAACAAGCAAGTGGGGCAGAAGCCAAAAGAAAGAGAACCATTGAGTCAACAACTAGTGTTGATGAATTAGTTAACCCAGAGGGAATAGTAGAACACCTCACCTCACCAACCGTCGGATAGACACAGATTGCCCACCTTGGGTGCGGAATTTGTTAGCGGACCTACAGAGCCAACTGAGAGCCATCGTGAAGGAAGAACTTGCTCACCTACTAGATTGCATAGATAAAGGGGCAATAATGGGGCACAACAGGCAAACAAACACTAATGTCAATAATACCCAAGTTTACGCTTTATAAAAGGAACACAATCTGTGAGGAAACTGGGACCATTGAATGCTCATTGTATGTATGGTATTGGGTCTCAGCTTCTAAATGAAATAATCACGGATATGGCCATTCAATGACATAGTCTTCTGTCTTTTATATGTACTCTCCCTGGTTTTTATGTGATATCTGTTTTAAATGGTAATTGTACGTAATTACTGTGTTTCTTGATGATATTTTGATGCAACAGAAATATTGTTTACCTATGCATTGTCAAGCTTATGCTTTTTTAACTTTATCCTGAAATAATCTGAGAAATAAATCGATATATTTTTATAAAATTACTGTTTTTGATTCACTAGCAAAGGGCTTAAGGCGTGGAATTATACTGCTCCCTCCATGTATGCGGATAGGTTGAATGTATGCGAGTGTGTTGTATAACAAGATATACAGTTAATAATACTAGAATAGCAATTTTTCCAAAGGAAACACGTTCTGTTGACATGACTGTTTAGCACCCTATTCCTTTGGTATAAGGGGTCCCTCTCGATCTCTCACAATAATACCCAAGTTCCAGTGAGGGGGAAAGACTGGAGCTGTCAGCCAGTTAGCGCCGGTCCGACTTCTTCAGACAAGCCCGGTGCACTGAGGGATGTAGCCCCTAACAGTTTACCGGGTTCCAGCTGGGTAGATGGCCATAGCAACCAGACAGGTAAATCCATTTTGACCCCCATAGAAAGGCCAGGTACCCAGTAGGCCCAAGACCCCAGTAATTTCACTGGCCCCAGGAGCTCTGACAATGAGAATGGAAATAACAATACAGTATCCCACAAGAGGGGTCCTAACAAAAATAGCCCCACTCAAATAGGGTTTAGGGAAAGTAGAGAAGGGGTGGGTGCCGAGGAGCGTACAGCGAGAAGGTCTGAAGCAGCGATTCTGCCCACTATAAATTTACCCCCAGCCTCACTTCTGTATGTCATTATATTGACAGGAGTACCAGAAATTAAAAATGGCCAGAGGGAAACACAACTGGACCTCAGGAATAAATCCATTTTCTGGCTGGCTAGGTAGGTACAGGCAGTACCCTTATGACAGGGCAGGGGAGATCTTAATGGTTCGTAGAGTTGGCTGGGTGCGCAAGAGACAAAAAACAATGCAAAGGGGATTGTGTAGTTATTCATTTTAGAAATCCCCTAACTGTTCACACCTTAGTAAGCCAGATTCCTTGCCCACAGGAACCACCTACAGGGGTTAGGGTCTATCCATTGGACTATTTTTACTCCCACTGTCATATCCAACATAGGGCTCATAACACTAGTGATTCAGGTAGGTGGCCACTAGAATACCAAAAAGCGGGCCCACCCCCTAGACCCTTGCTATTTAACTTACCAGTAACAAATAGATTCTGGGCTCTAGAAGAGGTGGATTGACACGCAATGACAGGGGGGCCAGCCCCTGGACCCAGGTGCTCAGGGTCTGGAAGGGACCTAGGGGAGTATAGCAGTGGTAAGTCGAGTCAGACCACTTGCTACGGGGTTGGGACAGACCTAATGGACCTGCAAACTGTAATACAACAGATGGGCACTGGTGCAATCGGGACACGGGTAGAGTCGCTTGGAACACCAGCTGCCCCAGCCCCTGCCCTCCCAACCATTAGTTTACCTAGGGAAAGTGTTTCCATGAAAGTAGCAGAAGTTTTTCCCTCGGCCCAGCTGGAGGATACCCAAATCCCTAACACTCATTTGCTCGATGCCCCTTTTAACTCAGACAACAAGCTGAGGGTTTTATCCTGGAACATTGCTGGTCTAAAAAGCAAACTGCACTGCCCAGACTGGGGGCTTTTTGTGGAGAAATATGAAGTGTGCATGTTTCAGGAAACTTGGGCAAGGGAAGACATTGTAAGGGCGGGGTTTGCAACATTCGATGTACCCTCCATTTCGGGGGGAAGAGGCAGACCATCTGGGGGCTTATGTATTTGGGTCGCTACGCACCTGGACTGCACAGTGGAACAGTTGAATCCCCTGTCTAACGATATGCAGTGCATTGTACTTACTTTGTCTCCCAAATTGAAAATAGCCTTTATCAATCTCAATTCTCGACCCGCAAGCCTCAGCCACGAATCCCCGACCTTCGATCAATTGAACACCTTCATTGCTACAGTCCCCACGAACATGTGGTTGATTATCAGGGGTGATTTTAACTGTCAATTTGAGCCCCTTGTTGATCCTACTGATTCAATCCCCAGCGAGGAGGATCTGCACTGGCTAATTCCCGACCCTCAAATTCCACCGATTAAGGCCTGGACCCCGCTGGCACTCCAGATCAACTCAGTCACACTGACCCACTCCCTGAGAGCGTGTAATGGCCGTACCAAATCAGACACGCCAGGGAAGTTAACTATTAATAGAACAGGCCAATCCTCCCTGCTGGACTATATTTTAGTAGAGACCAGGCTATGGCAAAGGGTTGTTGATTTCGCTGTCCTGCCGCGACAGGACAGCGATCACAACGCCCTGACCATGGAGCGGGAGCTGCCGGACTTTGTAAATACTATGGCTAGCAGTACCTCCTCAGATAGCAGATTAATACTTTCAAAGAATAGAAGAAGAATAAGGTGGGGGGCAATCGAGCAGTCATCCGACAAGCTGGCCACACTATATTCTTTAATTATTCCGTCCTTATCAGAAATGGGGGAGGCTGCCACCACAATGGGCTCTCTTCCAAACACTGATAGAATAGCGGCATTGCATGCAGAACTGACATCCAATTTGGCCAATATATTTTATCCTAGGGTCTCCCCCAAGGCGAGAAAAGGGGTTAAACAATCCTGGTTCAATGACACCTGCCGAAAGGCTAAGCGAGCTCTGCTAGATGCATCAAAGCCAAGGACAGACACTTAACTAAACAACTGAGGGTGCTTTACAGAGACAACATCCAACAAGCAAAGAAGAGCTGGGAATTAGAAAGATGGGATGCCCTCAAAATCGCCCTAACAGGGACATGAAGGCGTTCTGGTCAATGGTCTGCACAGGCAGCAGTGAAGGGAAGTCAGCCATAGAGCCAAACATTGCAGCAGTTGTATGGAAGTACATAGAACAATTGGTTCTGTTGGGTATTACAATTGCTTTGAGAACTGTATTTACTACAAAGGAAAAAGGTTATTTATAACACACAAAAAGATAATTTGAAGAAGAAGAACACACCAAAACGAAAAGTTGATTCACTCCTATATTTCAAAAGAGTACTCAATACTAATGGCTGTCACAAGTACAAGTTAAATTGCAACAAGACAACAAGTGACTATGGTGAAAAAGTGACATATAGTGAATGGTGAAATGGACAGTACACTATATACATGACGTACGCAAGTGACATAAGATAAAAGGAATGTTTTGAATTCTTGTCCTATCTAATTTTACAAATGTAATGCAAGACCCATTGATGAATCAAATCGTGATCAAGAAAACTGTGTGGACATATGATAGACATCCCTGAAACCTGGGCCAGGGCAGAAATTTTCACAGTTTTGAAAAAGGGTTTGTCGTGTGGTTTGTGGACTAATGGTCTGCATTGCTAAGTTAGCTTAGGCCTGGCTGCCATGATGCCTTTTTGCGCACGTTACTTTGTGCCTTTGTTTTTCCAGCCTCTGCTTGTGCCCGGCTATTTTAGAACTGTCTGCATTTCTGCCTTTCACCTTTCCTCCTATTCCCTTTGGGTTTCGTCTGCACATCATGTACAAAGTCGAAAAACAATGTCCCTTGTTCTTGCTGATCTGGTCAGCCCCTCGCACTTAGACATAACACTGAATGCAGCTGCACTGGAGAAATTCGTGTGCTTTTAATATTGTGTTTTCACTGTTAGAGTCACTTGGAGAAAAACCTTTCCAGAGAGAAGAGCTGTGCTTGTCTGATGATGTAAACATAGCATCTAGATATTGAGGTATGAGGGTCTGCCCGACAAAGCTCAGAGGTCTTCTATTTCTATAATAAACTAGCTACTAGCACGGGGAGGGTGGTATGGTCATTTAGCCCTATATCCACTGCTTTATGAAATGCTTTCCCCGTTTTGATTCTATGGAATTGTAACTATGCTTATTGTTTTATTCTTATGCATTATGCTGATAGTACTGGCACGTGTACTGCAACTTAGAGCACGTTAGTTGAAATAAACATTTTAAACTATACAGTGACTCTTATTACGCACGTTGTGGACAGGTATGAGTGAGTTATGAAAGGGTGTTCTTGCTCCCGCGAGTCCTGAGAGAGAGAGAGAGAGAGAGACCGTGTTCTGGGTTGTCTAATCATTGGTAGCATCGTTGCTAATGAGACGCTAATGCTAGTCGGGTTGGGATTGTGGGTACTAAGGTGTATGGTTGGCTCACCACTATACTCCGAGGTCCTATTATCCTGTGCATAGCTCTGTGTATGTGCAGAATCCCTACAACATGGCGCGACCAACGAGTGGGCTTCTTATCTCCGAGATGCTTGAGTAGTACTTGTCCACAACCCCCTTCGCAGACGCTTCCGGAAGCGTGTGTGAGGGCGATACCCCCTATATTGACGTTTTTATAGGTTCTTTCAAGCTTGAAGTTGTTAAAAGGTGTTTAAATTAAACCCTATATTGTGCTGCCTCATAATAGGTTGTCGAATATTTTTAGCCTTAGATGGTTGTCCAAATTGCGGCACATAGCCGCGCAGCGCTCCGGGCACACTTGACAGTGTATGGAGTGCCTGACGCGGGTGTCGATCTGATCTTTGTGGTACAAGCAGATCCTGCTTACCACTTTGAGGTGTTTTATCTTGGATCACCTTTCCGGCGGTGGATGGGACTGATAACTTGTTCCATGAATATACGGCCACCGCTCTTCCTAATGTCTATAGGCCTTATAGGAATCTTGAAGTACCGCTCACGGCATGGCAACACCGTGTTTGGTTTTATGGCGCCCTCCCTCAACCGATTACCTCGGTTCATTTAGGCCCCTTATCGATTGAAGGGGCCACTTGGCCTGTTTTGGCCGGGTATACCCCACATCCGCGTTATATGACGCTGCCGGTCGCTGACCTGCGTAATTTACATTCGTCGTTGATACGTGTGCATAGAGCTTTAGTACAGTATGTTACAGGTAACATCCAGGCAGCCCCGCCTGGAGTCGCAGCGCATCCAGCTGGACCGGGCGGTGTAACCATAAGTCCCGTCATGGTTAATTCGGTGATGGGCAAGCGCCCACAAAATAAGGACGATTTCCCTTATTGGCTTGCAGAGAAATTTGACCAGCTGGAGGCAGTTTTTCCAAATACTTCTCCTGTGGAAAAACACAGGATATTGACGATTAGTTTGCCAAAAGACCTAGTACCCGAGTTGGCAGAATGCAACAACTGGGGTAAGGTATTCGCAGCAGTATATGCGGTGTTTCGGCACTCCTTCCATGACGGTTCTCCCCTCTGTAATTAAACGAGTAAAGGATGAGCATGGCCCTGAGGCGGCTGTGGAATTAGGGATGAGACTGGTGGGAGTGTTCGATGTAGTAGCTGATTTGATCCTTGCGAATGTCAAGGGCGATGCAGTTAACTTCCAAGTAGCTAATGCTTTGGCTTTAGTCCCAGAACCGGACAGGCCGCGCGAATTACCGAAAATTATTGCACAGGCTTACAAAACCATTGGCCGTAATAGCCTGGGAGTCAAGCATTTTGCTAAGATGCAAACACAATCGCAACCACAAACAAAAACTCAATCTGAGAAAGATGAGACACCGTTCTTTACTAAAAAGAGCTGGAGGTTGAAAAAACAGGGTAAGCAACAGAAGAAGCCGGGGTCGCGAGGCGCTTCCCCAGTTTCCGTCTCTTCTGAACGCACATATGATTTGCGCGATAGAGCGAGAATTAAATCTCCAGAGAGATTTCAAGTCCCTGATCCGCGTTCTCCTCGTTCTTCACAGGCACCGTCGACCTGCCAGACAGGTGGAGGAGAGCGCCAGGATAGAGGTCGGGGTCGAGAGGCTCCACAGGGACGAGACCAACCTCGACAACAGGTCCGAGGGAAACCAGAAGAATTTCAACGTTCTCGCCCACAGTTTCAGAAGAAAAAATTTGCAGCAGTAACAGCGAGGTATGCCACAGACGGTGAGAACGAGACTCCTGAATTGGACGTGGGTAGTGACGCTCCTAGACAGCGCCGCGGAAGTTACCATAGTGCGGGAGGCACTACGTCCTCATGTGGAGGCGACAGCAACTGATACATTCATTACTGTCGAGACAGCAGACACCAGAGTGGCACCCCCTGACAGACTATATATTATTGTCATTCAAATTGAGGGTGACATACAGCGTGTTATTAAAGGGATTTTTTGGGAGAATCTGACCTCTTCTTACGACATTTTGTTGGCGGAGGCGGATTGACCGCCCCCATTCGTACTTGCTGCGCATAGAGGGGAGGAGGTAATCCTTCCGAACTTTTCTCGTCATGTCCCCAACGACAAAGCGGAGGCTCTTGCAGCTGAGTGGGCTGTGTCCCTGGCTCCAGCATTATACCGCAACCACGTGGGCTGGGATGAAGACTCACCCCCCCCCATGATATTCCTTTGCGGTCGCTGCCACAGCCACAACCCCAATATCCCATCAAGCGGGAATCTAAAGGTCCCGTTTCCGAAATTCTGACAGTTGGAATATCAAGGAGTAATTGAAACATGTGTTTCACCCATGAATAATCCCCTTTTCGCGGTTTCTAAACCCGATGGATCGTACCGCCTAGTATTGGATTACCGGCATTTGAACTCTCATTGTCGGACCTTTGCGGTGCAAAATACCCATAGTTCTGCGCTTGTAGACAGTCTTGTTCGTAAAAAATACAAAACGACACTTGACTTATCCAATGGATTTTACACGCACAACTTAGCCCCGGAGTGTAGCCAATGGAGCGCTTTTACCTCCGGTGGTAAACATTTCAAATTCCGGCGTTTACCCATGGGCTACAAAAACAGTCCTGGTGTATTCGCCGCCCGTGTTGTCTCTTTGTTAGACGGCATAGACACAGATGCGTGTTCGTACGTCGACGATATCTATCTGACAGACGACGAATTATGGCCGCATCTTTCCCGCGTGGACCGCATTATTCTTGAATTTGCGGTCTTAGGTTACAAATTTAACTTTGCCAAATCTCATATTGCTGAATTTACCGTTTTGTTTTTGGGCTATGAGCTCAATAATGAAGGTAAGGGCTTAGCTCCCCATTTTCTGGAGAAATGCGCACTTTTGTACCCTCCAACCACTCTGAAGAAGCTTCAGTCTTTACTGGGTTTTCTAAACTTCGGGCGTACTTACATTCCTGAATATGCCCAGCGTATCAAGCCTCTTTATGCCTTGATACAACCTAACTTTTCGAAGTCATGCTGGCTTCCTGAGCATTCCTCTATACTGCATTCTTTGCAGTCAGATTTACTTGAATCAAAATTCTTGTTGACTCGTGACAACCACACAAACCTGGTGATTAGAATCGTTCCAGGGGCAGTGGGTTTCACGTACTTGACCTTTAACGAAGGTGACACAGTACCGATTGCATACAAGTCACATCTATACACCTCTGCAGAAATGCGCTTTTCCTCTGTGGAGAAAGTTTTGACTGCGGTGCAAATGGCGATTCTAAAAGAACGCGCACTGGCACAGGGAAAACGCATTTTGGTGGTAACACCATATCCTGCCCTTGAGGCAGTGACCAAAGCAAGTGTACCGAACTCTAAGGCTTTGCACCCCCGTTGGATACAATGGGCTACATCTCTGACGTCCCCGGATGTCACTTTTATCTTTGATTCTTCACTTCAGACAGGAGTTTTTACAGTATGAATTTGTTCATCCTCCTCCTCTGTCTTTGCTACCGCTTGAGGAGTACGAATGTATTATCTATACCGATGATTCGGCACAACCGGCCACGGGTTCCAAGCATGCTTATTCCGCGGCATGTGCTATTGTTGCAGGTGTTATGGTGAACGGAGAGTTCAAACAGACTGTAGTGCACACTCAGGCACTTGGAGACAGTACTGCACAATTGGCCGAGCTGCGTGCTTTGGTGCTCGCACTTGAGTTCGCTAATCCTGATGTGACCACTCTTATTGTATGTGATTCTTACTACTGTGTTCAGTCTTTCAATGACAATCTATTCTTTTGGTCACAAAATGACTATAGAGATGCAAAAGGCAGCACAATTAAGCATAAAATGCTTTGGGTTCGAGTGGCAGATCTGAAACAACGTCTGCCTCTCACACAGGTGATTCACACCCTTGGCCACCAGCGTGTGGGCGCACACGCTGTCGGTAACGGTTTGGCTGACGAAGCTGCCAAATCAGCAGTAGCCACATGCTCAGTCGCAGCAGTTACAAGATCCATGACTAAAATAGATAATGATATTTTGGCAGCTATTGCTGCGACAAAAGAAGGTGCGAATTACCCACGGGGTTTCCCTTCCAAATACTCTTATCAATTAGGTCCCTACGTAAGAATTCCAGACGTTGGTGATCAGCTGATTCCCAACGCGGACCGCAGACTTTCCTTGATAACTGCAGCACATGAAGGCATGGCTTCGGCACATGCTGGCGTGTCTGCAACGGTTTCCATCTTGCAGCAGCGTTACTGGTGGCGTGGTTTATATAAACAAACCCGTACTTATGTGCTTTCTTGTGACGTTTGTCAGCAAATTAAGCCTTCTACGGTTACACGGCCACCACAGACACCGCTCTGCATTTCCAACAGACCTTTTGGGTGTGTTTACCTGGATCACTGCGGTCCATTTTCTTCTGACACTGCATATAAGTACATCTTGGTTGCAGTAGATTCGTGCACACGTTTCATCTGGGTTTGGCCACAACGGAGTGCTGATGCTCAAAATGTCATCAGGGATTTGCGTGTCTTTGTGGGAATTTTCGCCTGCGGCACCTTCCATTCTGACCAAGCTCCAGCGTTCGCCTCTAAGGCTTACAAGGACGCAATGGGGTCACTGTGGGTGCAGGTGAAATTTTCGTCTCCATATCGGCCTGAGGGCAATTCGATTGTTGAACGAATGAACCGTGACTTAAAGCAATCCTTGACAGCTAGAGTCTTAGGTACTGGCAGGAACTGGCTGGCCCACTTGTATACCGTACAACGTGCACTTAATAATCTCCCGAGAAGACCTCTGGGTGGGCGGACCCCATACGAAATGCTCTTTGGCATAAGAATGTTTGTGCCTGACCTTGATGGTCTAGACATGGCGGCGCAATCCGCAATCTTTGACGTAGATAACCATTCTACTATGTTACAGGACTTACAAGAAGCCCGAGACAAACTTGCAATCGAACATTTACCTTCAGCCACAGACGCTGCTCTGCAGATTCCGGTTGCCGGCTGGCTTCCGAAAGTTGGAGACCTGGTCCGAGAGAAGGTGGAGAACAAAAAAGAATTTGGCCCCTCTTATCGTGCAACCGGTTCCAGTCCTTGGCTTGAAGGGTACTCGTACAGTCACCTTACCACCGCTTCCTGGTCGCAAGGAAAACAGATACATCTCAGTGGAGAATGTCAAGCTACAACATCTAGCCGATCCTGAATAGTGTAACACCAGCGGTCTCTTGTCCAGTCATTTCCAGGACAAATGTTTGTGGTCTTCCAGGCCGAACGGTCACTGATGTTGCCATTGAGATGGTAGATTTGCCTGATCGCCTGCTCGACTACCCGGATTCCCCCTGCAACGAGGAGACCGAGTATACCTACCCCACCACCGAGTCCGTGGCTCATCTACCAACAACGCCACTGAGCCCAACACGTTATTCTTTTAACTCAGATTCCACCTCTGCACTTATCCCGTCCAGATTCAGTATTTTTGTATCCTGGTTCAGAGACAATTTTTTGATCCCGCCATGGACATACATCTGGTTGGTACTATTCCTGATTTTTCTGTTCATGTCCATTGGCTTTGTCACAGTATTTTTTCTACTCATTAATGGTCACTATTTACCAGAATGCTCTGCTGTGAACTGTGTCGCTGGAACTTTGGCTCCGCATTCTTCATCTCACATCATGAAGCGTGACCACACATTTGTGAACATTTCAGCTTTTCCAGTCGCTGATGGCATCGTATGGGATGCGGTAAATTTCCAAATTCATGGACCAACCGAGATTATTAATGTACCAAATGTCCTCCGTGTTTCAATGGGTGATGTCGTTAAAAGTAATATTCATTCTGACGATTGGGATGTGCATGCAGTTGAATCGTTATTCACTGATTTGAAATATTATGCTGCTTTTAATGCTGAAGATTTGTACATGAATTCTGCAAGTTATGCCGATTTATATTGTTACCAGCATTGGGGCAACCACTTTCTCCATAAACCCAGTACCCTTCGGGGTCCTTTTAATTACACCCAATGGGAACATTGTCCGACCCCTTTGCCAGGTAGCTCCCAGACTCTTAGAAATAAGTTTACTTATTTTACAGATTTTGATAGATCGAACCCTGGGTCCTATTTTTTTAAATTAAACACTTCATCTACTCAGAAAATCATGTTGACCCACACCAAATTGCTGTATTCGGGTTCCTTTTTGAACGCCTTAGGTGTGGGTGGGTATGAACATTGGCGGGACACCATTGACTTAAAATCTATTTGGGGCTCCAAAGCATGGCAGGTGCAGGGCACAGAAGCCTTGCACCGTGCTTGCCTCATCCCGGCCCAAATTTTATTTTTAAATCAGACCATCTATCAAACGACATGTTGGGGTTTGGCTACGTCCAAACAATTAAATGCCCCATCCATTCCTGTATTGTCTTCCGCTCCCAACGAAAGCTTGCACTTCAATATGTCCCTTACAGATTAGCAAGTTTTGTTTCAGAACAATTCGTTTAATGTCTCTACGTTAGTTCAGTCACCCTGGTTGGCTTGGCCCATAGCATCTAATGCCTGCCAGGTGCGTTTTCATTACACGGATCCTGGCTACAAACAGGATAGGCAGGACCCCAGGGTTTCTGACTCTCGTACTGTTACAACATATTCTGTTGGTAAATTGTGTAAACAGTGGTTGCAGCACTCTTCCTTAGATTCTGTTAAACAACATTTATCCCTCCTATCAGGCAACATTGATCTGTCCGACTTTGTTCTGGGGCCTCGTGGTCCTCAACCAAAGAGATTCATTTATGAGACTTACAATGAACTCTGGAAGCTTTCGCAAATTGAAGCTGCTTCCCGTCTTCGGGAAATCGATCAAGCAAATTTAGAAAAAGTGCTTGCTGTTGTTGACAATAGTATTAATACCCTGTCTTCCCGCATTTACACATTAGAGAATATTATTTCCTCTGTTGTTGATATTGTACAAGATGATGTTTCTGTGTTATATCATGGTCAAAATTAATTGCGTTCAGTAATGCAGTTTGCATGGACTTTGCAAACACTTAAAATGGGGAAAGTTCCTTGGCACTTTTTGAACACCTCTGCCTTATTCTTACCTTTTAATTTGACTGAAAAACAGCGGTTCATGTCCATGAAAGATGCAGCATACACTCTGTTACATATTGAGAGGATAGAGCCATTACCATTCTCGGTAGCAGAATTGGATTCTGCTGCGTGGCTAGTACACAGGGTTATAGCTTTGCCTTTTTCTTTATTTGAGTTCAGTTCCTGCATGAAACATTATCCTGTTGGCCGCTTTCAGCCTTTAGGCAGTGCTTTCCTGCATGAACTTTGGTCCCTGCCTTTCATGTATAAATGTCTTAGGGACGGGAAAGAAGTTTTTCTCACGGGGGAGTCATGCGATTCTACTGTGGGTCATTCCCTTGTTTGCAAACACATTCGAGTGCACGGGGCTTGTAATGTTTCGGCGCCGAATCTTGCTTGTGTTTTAAAAGGCATTCCTGCTCCTGCTAGATCTCCTACTTTCACTGTGCTTGCAAATGGTAGCTATCTCCTTCTGAATAATCAGGACTGCTGTGGCATGCTTGCCGGCATACCCTATATTGTAACTGTTTTCCACAGGGTTGTCTGCTGCAAAAATGTGCTTTTTCCTCCCCCGCACGGCATCGTAGATAGTTCCATTTGGCCTTCCATTCCGACTTTGAAGGCGGATTTCAATAAATTGAGCAGAATAAAGGCACTATTATTGAACCAGGAGGTTATGCTCACATCCGCCCGGGAGACATTCATTCTCCAGGTGGCGAGTACCCACAGTGAAATACAGGCCCTGTTGAACACAAACCTCCCACAACACTTCGGTGAGCTGATTCACTGTGTTTTCAATGCATCACGCACCGAAGGTCTTGTGCACTTTTTTCAAGTTGTGGGCTCTGGCCTTGTTACCTCCTTTCAAACTATCTTTGGTATAATACCGGCTTTTATTCATTCCATTTTTTCCAGCGTCTTTGGCGGCTTTCCGTTGATCCTCGCCTTAGCGGCTGGTATATTGCTTTTGGTCTGTTTGCTACGCAATGGCTGCAATTCCTGGGGCCCTCCTCGACCAAGGTCGACTCCGGATGCTCCGTGAGCGCATCCTCACCGGCTTCGGCGTCCTGCCATTGGCGACACTTGGTGTGTCATATAGACTTTCTTTTCGCTTTGCGTATTTCACTTGCGTGCAACCTGTGATGTCTTGCATCCGATGTCCTTTCTCATGGTCCTTGGATTACTGCCTCTCCAATACGTCACTGTCTCGCCCGGATTTTGTTCAGTTGGTGGGTCCCTTAGAGGCCCATGAACGAGACTGTTCCGGTGCTGGCTACATGGCGCGTGCGGCTGCACTTGGGATTTTGGCACAATGGGATGTCTGGGCGGCTGCTCAGGATCTCCTACAACAAAGTTATATTGAGTATCACGCAAGTTGTCCCGCAATGCTGTTCGCTGCTCCCTCTTGCGAGGAACATGAATGCAGTTTTGGTTTATTGGACTGGATGGCATCTCTTTTTTCTGACGATTCCAACGATGTCCTCTTGGAAGGTGTGGCGTTTTTCTGCACCTACACTTTTTTGGATTAGGGGGCCTCCGCTTTCGGCATTCCTGCCTCCCTGGACGTTTTTATCTATTTTTTTTTCTCTCCCGTTCATTGTCTTTCCCTTGGGCCCATTCAGTCACAGACGTTGCCGTTCTGCTCCATCTATTTGAACTCTGTCTTCGTCCTATGTCTTTGCCGATGGACTGACCAGGGGAGGGTGTCGTGTGGTTTGTGGACTCATGGTCTGCATTGCTAAGTTAGCTTAGGCCTGGCTGCCATGATGCCTTTTTGCGCACGTTACTTTGTGCCTTTGTTTTTCCAGCCTCTGCTTGTGCCCGGCTATTTTAGAACTGTCTGCATTTCTGCCTTTCACCTTTCCTCCTATTTCCTTTGGGTTTCGTCTGCACATCATGTACAAGGTCGAAAAACAATGTTCCTTGTTCTTGCTGATCTGGTCAGCCCCTTGCACTTAAACATAACACTGAATGCAGCTGCACTGGAGAAATTTGTGTGCTTTTAATATTGTGTTTTCACTGTAAGAGTCACTTGGAGAAAAACCTTTCCAGAGAAAAGAGCTGTGCTTGTCTGATGATGTAAACATAGCATCTAGATATTGAGGTATGAGGGTCTGCCCGACAAAGCTCAGAGGTCTTTTATTTTTATAATAAACTAGCTACTAGCACGGGGAGGGTGGTATGGTCATTTAGCCCTATATCCACTGCTTTATGAAATGCTTTCCCCGTTTATATTCTATGGAATTGTAACTATGCTTATTGTTTTATTCTTATGCATTATGCTGATAGTACTGGCACGTGTACTGCATCTTAGAGCACGGTAGTTGAAATAAACATTTTAAACTATACAGTGACTCTTATTACGCACGTTGTGGACAGGTATGAGTGAGTTATGAAAGGGTGTTCTTGCTCCCGTGAGTCCTGAGAGAGAGAGAGACCGTGTTCTGGGTTGTCTAATCATTGGTAGCATCGTTGCTAATGAGACGCTAATGCTAGTCGGGTTGGGATTGTGGGTACTAAGGTGTATGGTTGGCTCACCACTATACTCCGAGGTCCTATTATCCTGTGCATAGCTCTGTGTATGTGCAGAATCCCTACAACAGGCTCACCCCTCTTGCCCACAAATTATAGGCCGATCAGCTTGATCGATGTTACCCAGAAACTATTTGCACTGGTACTTCTCGATTGCCTTCACATCTGGATGGAGGAGCATGAAATCCTGAGCCCATACCAAGCCGGATTCAGAAAAAACATTTCCACCATCGACCAAATATTTAGACTCCAACTCCTATATTGGAAAACGGTGTCAATAGAGGGTGGCAGTCTCTATTTAATATTTGTAGATCTGAAGACGGCCTTTGATTTGGTCCCCAGAGCTAAATTGTGGGATGTACTTAGTGACCTGGGGATCTCCCCCCTACCTTTTGAGTCTGATCATGAGACTGCACGAGCCCAACTTTGCCCAAGTGAGGTATGGGAAATGTGGTGAATTAACTTCCCGTTTCCCAGTCAATAGAGGAGTAAGGCAGGGGTGCGTACTCGCCCCCACCCTGTGCTGCCTATTTATCAACGCTCTGGTTGCCCAACTTATTGAGATCAAGGACAATGATGCCCCAAAGCTGGCACGTAGTAAGGTGCCAGCAATGATGTTTGCGGACGACACGCTGTTATTATCAAAGTTGCCCATGGGCATCCAGAGGGTTCTTGATAGCGTTGCTATTTTTTGCAAAAACAGGGGGCTGGAGATCAATACACAGAAGACCAAATTTATGGTCTTCAACCCAGCTAACACATCCTGCCCTAACCTCCGCCTAAATGGTACCTTGCTTGAGAGGGTGTCAGTTTTTGACTACTTAGGTGTTACTGTGACAGAAACGTTTGAGTGGGGCCCGCAACTGGCCAAAGCAAGCCTTAAGCTAGCACAGACTGCATGGGGAATTGCAAAAATGTATAGAAACTCCTCCCATAAACCGGCTGGGCCTATAGCGGAGATCTACAAAGTGCAAGCAAGGGCCGCGTCAATGTATGGGGCTGAATTATGGGTCACTGTCCCTCAGGCAGACTGAACAAAACAGAGAACAATTTTATGAGGCAGATGTTAGACCTTCCCCCTAGCACCCCCCTCACCCTCCTACGCCTGGACCTAGGAATCAGACCAATCGCGGACGAGATTGGACTTAGGCCACTAACCTTTTGGCGTAGACTATGGGTGACCCCGGAACTAGCAGCCTACCAGTCAGAGTTCAAGGAGTTATTGAGCCTAACGGGTCTGGGTAAAATACCATGGTTTCTGTATATAAAGGATGTATGTTGTAGGCTGGGTAAACCTAGCTTATGGAGCAACCCTGAGGAAATGTGCCCAGTAATCTCACGTCCAGAACTGGTAAGAATCTATAGGTCGCATAAATTAGCAGATATCCAGGGGAACTTGGCCCTACGACACTTGACAGCCGACTTCTTGAGAATCAAAGACGCGTATCTGATCGAGTCCTTTCTGGATGATACTCAACCAACCTTGGCAAGGAAATTATACATCCAGTTTAGAATAGGGACCTTGCCGCTCCGTGCTTTCACTAACAAATGGTTAAAAGTCACACCCCTCTGGTGCCCTGCCTGCAATTGTGTGGAAGAGTCTGAGCTTCATGTTTTTTTTTCTGTCCTGGCTATAAAATAGCCAGACAGCGCTGGCTCATCCCACTCTGCAGGAACCTAGGGTTTAGGCATTGTGTGGCGGCATTTAGAGTCCTGAAGTACGATACTCACACACCCATTGTCTTTGCCGTATCCCGATTTTTAAACTCAATGTGGCATAGTCGTAGGATGTTGTTAAACTCGCCACCGCGCCCATAAAAGCCCATATTGTATGCATTCTTCTATTTTTTATCTTTTAACTCATTTTAACCCTTTCTAATGTTTTAATAATCAAGTTTACTGATGAATTGAGATTTTATTTGGACAAAATTGTATGTGCCCCTGTTTATGGTCCTAGTGGCCTTACACAGGGAAACAGACATGGTAGCTGGTTGAGGATGGGCTGAATGCATGAACCCCCCTGTGATCACTGTCATGTAATCTAATGCTGCTAAATGTGTAATCTGTAAATCTATTTATGTGTAAACTGTTCTATGTTATGTGTTTTTATCTGTGTAAACGGTTTTCACGCTTGCACTTTTTATGGTCTACATTGACCGAAATAAAGTTTGTTGGAATGGAATGGAAATGTCATGAACTCCCTCTTCTGATGAAAGAGAATATTCGCTCACACAGAGGAGCCATCTTGCTGTGGGGGACTCTTGGTTCTATGGTGCTGTGCAGGTGCAGAAGGAGTTTATGTGTGCACAGACTTCTATAACTTGTGTAAAGCTTTCTATCGCTACCAGCGCCATTTCACGGAACATTCTTCTATGTCTTCAGAATTCGGAAATCCATTGCTACAGGTCCCAGGGCTACAGGTGGCTCCGAGTACGGCCAATGAGTCCTAATTACGAGTCCAGGGCACTACACTGTGTATAGAAAAGCAAACACATATGGAGCTCAATTTCTTGGCCTCCTGAGCAAACAGCCAAAAGATGGGGTTTGCAGCCTTTCAACTCACCAGGGCCACCTGTGCTCCATGGACAGGCCCCGCGGACAAGCACCGCGACAGGAGGAACCGCGGGCAATCACCGCGGACACCATGGGCAGACACCGCGGACAAGCACCGCGACAGGAGGAACCCACGGACAGGCACCGTGGACACCATGGGCAAACACCGCGGGCAATCACCGCGGACACCATGGGCAGACACCGTGGGTGGACAGACACCGCGGACAAGCACCGCGACAGGAGGAACCCACGGACAGGCACCGCACCGTGGACACCGCGAGCAAACACCGCGGACAAACACCGCGACAGGAGGAACTGCGGGCAGGCACCGCGGACACCATGGGCAGACACCGCGGACAGGTACCGCGGGATGCTCCGTGTTCCGCTACCCCGGCAGACACCGCGGACACCATGGGCAGACATCACGGACAGGCACCGCGAACAGGCCCCACGGACAGACACCGCCGCCAGGAACCGCGGACACCATGGGCAGACACCGCGGGCAGACACTGTGGACAGGCACCGCAGGATGCTCCGTGTTCCGCTACCCCGACAGACACCGCGGACACCATGGGCGGACACCGTGGGCAGGCACCGTGGGCAGGCACCACGGGCAGGCACCGCGGGATGCTCCGTGTTGCGCTACCCCGGCGGACACCATGGGCAGACACCGTGGGCAGGCACCGCAGGATGCTCCGTGTTGCGCTACCCCGGCGGACACCATGGGCAGACACCGTGGGCAGACACCGTGGGCAGGCACCGTGGGCAGGCACCACGGGCAGGCACCGCAGGATGCTCCGTGTTCCGCTACCCCGGCAGACAACGCTGCGCGCATATTAATAGAAATGCATCTCGGGCGGAAACGTATGGTTTCTGCATTTCCAATTGTATACGGTGAATTCACAAACATCTGTAACTTGATATTCCGCTGCTCATCTTCCAAAAGGCAGCGATTTCTTTCCGCATCATTAAAGGGTATTATTTACTTTCCACCTTCGTGCAAACAATTGGAAGTCTTTATCCAGCGCCATTTGTTCAGCTTCCGGTAGTGGGGTGGACGTGAGTCACTGCCAGGCACCGCCAGTGTGGGGACATGGTGCGGCGAGGCGTCCACAGAGACGGGGCCCGCAGCAGGGGAGGGTGCGGGGCCCGCAGCAGGGGAGGGTGCGGGGCCCGCAGCAGGGGAGGGTGCCGAGCCCAGCCGCTCCCAGGGATAGGCTACAACTCCGAGTAGCGACAATTTAGATTCAACCCCCACAGACCTACAAGTCCAGCCTGGGAGCCTGGAAGAGGGCTGGTGTAACCGGGCGTCACACACATGGGCCTTCCTGCATGTAAGTGTGCGGAGCCGCGCCTTCTGCCTGACCAGAGGTTGTAGAGGTTCAAAGTCCAGCCCCAAAGGCTGATGCGCGTTATCACAAGGGATGTACCCCCTTCCCCCCTATCTATCACTCACCATCTTCGAGGTGATTTGGTGTTGTAATTGTGAGTCTGGGAGCTGCGCTTCGCTCCACTACTATAAACCTTTATAAGCAGCTGCAGTAGTCCGGAGAATATGCATTTTTTTAAAAAGATTATTATTATATTTTTAATTAGACCTAGCACCCCCCACACAAGCCATAAAAAAACAACACATTGACTATATGTTATTTTTTGGTGTAGGTGCGATAGATGGGAAACCCAGCTAACAGTCCCAGCTACACGTCGTGAAATGATCTACCCGTGCCCAGAGTAGATAATGTCTAGCAGCACACAGCAGCCCCAACCCTCCTGGTCCTTTCTCCTCCTCTCCCCTGGGCATCAGGGAGTCCGGCAATTCCACGGAACCCAAGTGAACAATGAACAAGTAGTCACTCAAACGCAAGGCGCTTAAAGCACAAATACCACCAGGTCCAAAGATAAACCACCCACGAATGTGCAGGACTGTAAAAGCTACAAACGTGTCCTCCTGGTGAACAAACAAGGGCAGAAATCCCTGTGGCACAGGAGCTCTTGAAAGGTTCAAGACTGAAGAACATCTCAGACTCTGCAACAACCCTTAAAAACCGAAAGGAAGCAGGGAGGTGGCCGCAGACCTGAGGACAGACAGACTAAGGAAGGAGACCTCCAGAACTGGGAATGCAAAGAATGAACAAGAATGAACAAGCATTGTCTGGTACGTTAGGGGAAGAGCTTGATAATGTTTGGGTGGCTTTGCACATCTTGCACAGCTGTCCTCGAAAGACTATGCCATAATGAAGAAACATTGCGGACTACAATATCAAGTCTGGGAGTAGGGCGCTTTTCCTGAACAGACTGAATTAGCAGACAAAAGCACAAACGAGTGTTACGAGGAGTCAGAAGATGAAGTTGGCCTAAGAAGTGGAATGAAAATGTAGTCTAGTACATGATTAGGGTTTAACTGCCATCCAATGCACATCCACCTCAGATGATATGAACCAGCAACGGAAGGAACACTGTATAGTAGAAATCTGGTACCTAAAAGAGTGAATAAAACAAAGTGGTGACAAAAGCCTCGTAATCGCTGTCTCTCTGCCTCTGGCACTAAAACTAGTCGAGGCATACTGACTTTATATGAAAGCGGTGTGTCCAGGGTGGTTTTTGAATTTCTGGAACTTTGACTAGAAAATGAAGTTGCAGGACCCAGCCCAACAGAGAATGGTTGCGCTAATTATAGATAGTATATTTAAACAAGTACTGGCATGCAATAGGTCAATCTTTGGAAAGGCTGCATTGTTTACTTCTTTCTGCAGACGTATGTAATAGACATTACAGTTTAAAAGTAATAAAAAGTAAAAACGTTGCCATCTAAACATAGGGTGAATATGTTTGCAAAAAAAAAAAATATGAACCAAAAAAAGATGAAATGAAAACAGAAGTAAAAGCAGGAATAAGCTCACCAGCCCATGTACCTAAGTGGACTACTTTTTAGGTGGATGTGCACAAGCAAAATGCTGCCATTTGTAGTGAAGAAAGTCAATGGTTGCGGTGGGCTGACCCGCTGCCTCATGTTTGTAAGCAGAAGCAAAACGTGAATGACACATGAACAGACCAATGTATAACAAGCATTTGCAATGCAATAGGTCTCGCATTTACGCAAGTTTAAGCTATTGGCATTGTAAATGACTGCCTTTTTTTATGTTTTAAAAACGAAAACAAAAATAAAAGGCATTGTCATTTACAATGTCAATAGCTCAAACTCGCGTAAATGCGAGACCTATTGCATTGCAAATGCTTGTTTTAACTGGTACTTTTTCTTTGAATTATTTGATTTAAGGCTTCAGTAACCGGTCCAGGGAAGACATGGCTTGGCAGTTCGGGCTGGACTGTTCCCATGAGGCACAGGGTCAGACTGATTTGCATATGGCCATGTCTGAACTGGGGTGGCGGAGTGAGCTAAAGAATGATGATGGATTAAACCCAGATCAGTTGACTGGGGGTGAGTGTTTGATTAACTCATACGCTCCGTCCATCATCCCCTTTGGTATCGTACTGCTATAAGGTAACAGAAGTTCATAATGTCCCAAGTGGTCACAGGAGGCTCCATCAAACTCACCAACATTATAGAGGTAAGACGCTGCAGAGTTTCGTGTTCATCCGTACTATTGAGACAGCGCTTGCCCAAAAAGGAACGAGAGACTGCTTCAGGGCCGGCTTTACTGCTGGTGGCGCCTGGTGTGACAATGTGTGTTGGTGCCCCCCTCTGACCACCTCCACCACTAATTCCCTCACTACCACCCTTTAATAGTGCCCCTCAAGTCTCCATGACCACTCTCTCAGATTAATTTAATTAGTTTAATAGCGTCACTCATTACAGTGAAGGGCGTCTGAGCACTTCACATCACACACACATTACAAAGAGACAATCAATTATTCATGTGTAAATAAGTGTATACGAACGTAACATAAGACAGAGGACTACAAGGGGTAGGATTCACGTCATCCATACTGGTAGGCAGTATAGTTTAAGAGTGCTTGGTCTGGAGAAGCACAAACTCTGAATTTAAAAAAATGCCACAATGGTTGGGGGTTCTCTTTCATAATAAGAATTGATTTCTACCCAAATGAACCCCTTTTGCAACATTAGGATATTGAAGGACAGGAGAAAAAAAATCATAACGCTGTTGTCTATACCTTGCAGTTTGCATGCAGTTCTTTGATGACATTTAATAGCTCACTGTGCTATATTAAGATTTTAACTTATAAACTGCAAATAACAAAAGGAAGTCTCTGACAAAAGCAGTAATTCACGGACCTATTTACATTATATTCACTTTGTGATATGCATGGTACACGTTCTTTGTAGCAGGCATAATAACCCTCTGCGCTACCTTAAATTAATCAAAACTTCCACAAGTCAAAAATTCAACTAGACAAAAGTCTAATTCTCTCCAGGAAGAACATTAATCACAGGAGTTATCTTGACATTTTTATTGTTGCCTGAAAATTGTTGGAGGCCAGAAATGTGGCAGAAGGTGCTTTAAAAACCATAATATACTTGCAAACAGGCGCCCCCACCCGAAGTCAGCACCCGTGCGATGGCACAGGTCGCACCGCCCTAGAGCCGGCCCTGGACTAGTTTATGATTATGATTAACAGTTCATAGGATTCTTTTTCTTTAAGTCTGCACGACAAGGAACACCCCTATGTCCAAATATTGAAAGTGTGCTGGTCACAGGCGCCCAGGGCAGACATGAGGTGGACTGGGCCTCAGGAAGCAAAAGGCCGGTAGGGAACACGCACAAAGGGGCTGATGTGAGATGACGTGAGTGGTAGGGAACAGGTGTGAGCTGGAGTGGGCAACAGAAAGCAGATAGGGAACAGGCACCCCGGGGCAGACGTGAGTTAGATGGAATGGGCAGTAGGAAAGAGAAAGCTGATAGGGAACAGGCACAAAAGGGCAGACGTGAGATGGAGTGGGCAGTAAGAAAGAGAAAGCCGATAGGGAACAGGCACCAAGGGGCAGACGTGAGATGGAGTGGGCAGTAGGAAAGAGAAAGGCGGTAGGGAACAGGCACCCAGGGGCAGACGTGAGATGGAGGGGGCAGCAAGAAAGAGAAAGGCGGTAGGGAACAGGCACCAAGCGCAAAAGTGCAGAAGCGAGTTGGGATGGGCAGGAGGGAACAGACACAAAGAGGCAGATAGAGGATGGAGTGGGCAGGAGGGAACAGTAAGCCAGAAACGAAATACTCTAAACACAAACACTAAAGAAGATTCATAATAACCTACTCTTAGAATATTCAGGGCAGGAATGAACACCACAAAAGGCACACAATTCTGCCCTGTTCCAAAAGAAAGAAAGTTCACATTCCCTTGGTGTAAGAGAAACATGTTGGAATCAAACTTCTCAAAGGAAAGGAAGGCCAGATGCCAGAGGAGGCGGGACAATGCGTAGGCGCCAACCGGAAACTCGGCCACGCCGCAACTATGGCGGGGCTAGTGACGGTCCGTGTCGCGGCCGGCGCCCGCCCCTGAAGTCAGCTTCACCCGATTGGTCAGTCCAGGAATGCCCCAGAAGCACTCAAGTACTTCCGGGGCCGGGGAGGCAGGGCGAGGCTGGATCCTGCCGGTTTTTGGCGGGTCAGGGAGGACCCTTTAAAAAGAACTACGGAGCGACAGGACGGTCTCTTTCCTCGCCGCTCCACACCCCGAAGGCAACTCCGTCCACGTGACGGAGTTTTTACATTTTGCACGTAGGCTCATTTAGGATACGCAGAAAACAAGATTGTACATAATTTAGTTTTTGGTTAGGTGTGGCTATGTATTAGACAACATGTTAAGGCTAGCCATCAAAATTATTGTAAATACATTGTACAAAGAAATTTGATTGATGTATGAATATTTGTGGGTTTTGTGCGTATTGGAAAATATTTGAATATTAAATATGTTTTTGCATTTTTTAATAAAATACGGCTGGGGTTATACGATCCCTAATCCAAGACGTGTGTTGAATTTTATATATACCTCGGGGGGGGAAAAGGGGGAGTGGGGGTTTAAAGTACCTGGTGGTCCCTTGATGGGGAAGAAACGTCAGCCTAGGGGAGGGGGACTCGGCAATACCTGGCCATAGTGACAGCTCCTCATCCTCTGCATGAGCCGGTGGAGTGGGGATGTGGGTCAGAAGCGGTGCAGCATCTGAGATGGTATCACCGAGAGAGAAGGGTGGCCTGCGGCTGAGGGGCCATCAGAACAGCTGCTGCACGTGCCGAGTAAACAGATCTGCACCAAACATGGGCAGTAACAGATTTTACCATGTGATGGTGGTACCATGAAGTTCCAACAGAAATGGTTTTGTGACCGAGAAGGGGGCAGAGGGAGGCTGTGGAGTTGCCCCAGATATCCGTGAATAGGGCCCAAGTGAAGGAGTTAATAGAATACTTCAGTCCTGTAGGTGCATGGAAGCCGTTCAATATGTACACTAGGGGCTACTCATACAACTTTCCCACTCCGCACCTCTACACCAGTACGAGTCGAAGCTCAATGGAAATGACACGTATCCAGTTCAGGACCAAGACCACCTTGGTAGAACTCCCTCGAGGCCTCAGCAGTGCTCAATTTGAGCCGGTGGTTGCAGGTGGGCCCCAATGGCTCACATTTTTAGGGTCCCACACTTATTTTTCCTCGTTAGAATTTGACTCAGCACAAGAGAGAAAACCAAAAAGAGGGAAAGAATGAAGAGTAGGGCAGAAAAACAGTGACAAAAGGAGAAAGCAGGGATGAAAAACAACTTGAAAAAGATATTTAAAAAAAGGGGCAGAAGTGTTGGGTGGTGTATGAAAGAGGCATGAAGTGGCCATCAAGACTGCGCAGCCTTGGTATGCAGCCCCCCCAACCTTCAACAGCATCAGCCAGAGACTTCTGAGCAAAACAGGACTAGTACAATAAAACCTGGACAGGCAGCAGCTGATAGCAGGAGTGTGCTCCAAACTGGTAAAGATGACAGATTACAGTAGAACTATGCCGCAAATCTGGTAAGGGTAACAGAATATAGTAATAGTGCACCCTAAATCGGGCAGCTGACAGTGCTTAATTTGTAGAACAATAAGTGCCAGGGCTTTCATGAGAAGGCCACTGCAGCTTGCACCATCCATTGCCCTTGCCACGCTGCCAATGACACTACAAACACACCTACTAACCATCACACTACTGCAAGCGTGACAATTTACACTATTCCAGGCCCACAGAGCTATAAGAATGGCCTGGGTGGCAGGTATCAGTTATTATTAAAGTATATTGAATTAATAAACAGCTGTTATTGTGCTCATCCCTAATTTAGGCAGACAGCGCCTCTATGTGGCAGGCTGTCATAAGTGCCAGTGCTGAATATTAAGTTCCGGTGCCAAGCACCGGAACCCACCGGCTCAAATTAAGAACTAGCAGCTGTTCATTTTATCAGCACTCGTCAAAGCGTTAAAGGTAATAGTGCACCTGAGCTGAATAAATTTAGATTATAGTCAGAGCTACTCGAATTATGCAGCAGAAGACAACATTATGCAGCAAGAAAAGGCAAATTATGTAGGGCAATGTGGCACATTTTACATAGTATTATTTCTCTATTTTTACGCTTATTAACACTTTCTGCTCAAAGATTTTACCACATTAGGTCAAAACTCAAATACAGCAAAAAGCAACAACAAGCATTAGCAAAGCAATAAATAACAACAAGCACTGGCAAAGCCAAAAGGTCTCGCCTATGCAAGAGCTATTGACATTGCCAATATGTTTTAGCCATGTTGTACGACAGCGTGGCTGCTGTTCAGCATGGCTAAATGTTAGTGGGGTAAAGGAGAGTGGAGTGATGTAAAGTGGAGTAGAGTGCAGTGTTATGGAGTGGTGTAGAGAGTTGTGGAGTGGCACAAAGTTGAGTAGAGTGTTGTGGGGCAGTGTCGTAGAGTGGCATAAAATGTAGTAGAGTGGAGTTTAATGAAGTAGAGCGTCATGGAGTGTAGTATTGTGGAGTGTTGTAGAATGTAGTGACGTAAAATAGTGCAGAGTAGTTTGGCATAGAGTGCATTGGTTTTGAGTAAAGTGGTGCACAGTCCATTAGCGTAGAGTGCAGTGACGCAGAGTGGTGCAGAGTAGAGTGAAGTGGCAGAGTGGAGTGGTGCAGGGTAGAGTGGTGAAGAATGCAGTGGCGTGTAGTGCAGTGGTGCAGAATAGATTAGAGTGGCATAGAGTTGAGTGATGTAGACTGTAGCGGCGTAGAGTGTAGTAGAGTAGCGTAGAGTGCAGTGGCGTAGAGTTCATGGCAGAGAGTACAGTGTTGAAGAGTAGAGTGTCACAGAGTGCAATGGAATAGAGTGGCGTAGAGTGCATTTGTGTAGAATGGAGTGGCGTAGAGTGATGCAGAGTGCAATGGTGTACAGTACAGTGCCATAGTGTGTTTTGGTTTTGAGTAAAGTGGCATAGAATGCAGTGGGGTAGAGTGGAGCGGCGCAGGGCAGATTGTAGTGGCGTAGATTGGAGAGTTGTAAAATGGAATGGAGTAGAGTGGTTTCAGAGTAGAGTGGTGTAGAGTAGAATGCAATGTCAGAGTGCAGTGGTGCGGAGTAGATTACAGTGAACTGGTGTAGAGTACAGTGGGGAAGAGTGCAGTGATGCTTAGTAGAGTAGTGTGGTGTAGAGTGCATTGGCAGAGTGATGTAGAATAGAGAGGTGTCGAGTGACGAGGTGTCGAGTGACGTGGCGTAGAATGGAGTGGTGCAGAGTAGAGTGCAGTTAAGCAGTGTGTATTGGAGTTGCATAGTGTGGAGTGGTGCAGGGTATAGTGCTGTGGCGCAGTGTGGCTTAGTGTGTAGTGGTGCATAGCAGAATGCAGTGTTGTGGAGTGGTGTAGAGTGGAGTGGGGTAAAGGGCAGTATGCATGGTGTGGCAGCGCACTGCCATTAGAGACAAAACATCTTCAATTGAAATGACCGTTACATTTGCACAGACATACCATTTTACTGATAAACATATACAGCGCGCAAACGATTATGTGTGGAAATGTCATCACCTAGTGCATTGATTTGCTTTGATTGTATTAAAATATGTTTCCATCACACTTCAGAATTACCAAAAAATTTATTTCATTTGTGCATTCCATATTCTGAAATATCTGCACAGTTCATTTATAGACATGTAAATTTTGCTTTGTGCTAGAAAAAAACAACATTGCACAGCACACCCTGAGTAGCCATCAGGATTGTTACATAAATCCTCTCACTATGAAGTCAGAGGAAGAAAAGTAAACACCAAGCTCCCTGGAAGACAGAGCCTGACATTTAACCTCTGTCTTTGAATGCACAGCAAATGTGACAAGATAACAACAAGATTTAAAGCCGGTTTACAACAATTCGGTACTGGTGGAATACAATACATAGGGTTTGGGCATGGGAAGGGCTGAAGTCAAGCTGGGCAGCCTAAACCAAATAAAGCCAGCAAATAGAAAGCAAGCAAATGTGAGTTACAAACCACAAAACCAATGGTAAGCAATGGACGGAATGCATTCCCAGAGAAGCTTTCCGAATGTCCCCAAGATGTCTTTAGCAAACCAGACGTAGGCTTCGACCTAAAACATTTGCAGTGGACATTCCAAGGCGCAGAAATACACGTCACAGTATTTTTCGTAACTTTTGAACTGTTTGAGCTAGAAATAATTCTTTCTTAAATCTACAGATTATACAGCAGATGATGCATTATGAGGCAAATCCATAATTCCAGCAGCAATAATCGCATAATTCTAGTGGCCCTGATCAAAATAGTGTGCCCGCGCAGGGACGGGGTAACAGGAATAGGTTGTCCAAAACAGGGTAATCTCAAGGTTAACAGCTTACAGGAACAGTGTGTCCCAAACTAGGTATGGGTAAAAGATTACAGGTCAGTGCTCCCCTAAATGGGTACGGGTAACATCGAACAGAACACGGTTTGACCATGCTGGGCTAAATGACAGCCGGCGGTCTCTACACTAGGACTAGGATTATGAAAAGGATCTCATCTGGATAATACTGGGTAACAACAACAACCTGTCCCAGTCTGGATAATTTGAGGTGCCTCTTCCGCAGTATGGACGGTGTCAGAGGATTGGATGCTGTTGTGACGGTAACGTCATCGCAAGCTGAAAACGCATTTTTAGGTCTCGCCTAGGCAGCGCACATGTGCTGCTCTAGGAGTGACCTTTAGAAATCGGTCAGCTCTTTTCAAGCACTCGTGCTTGTGCTGGCATCCACCTTGCGGGAGCGAGCAGCGGCGCGCAGGGGCCATATGTTTCCAATTAGCATGGCCGCGCGCTGCTGCTCGCTCCCGCAAGGTGGATGCCGCCACAAGCACGAGTGCTTGAAAAGAGCTGACCGATTCCAAAAGGTCACTCGTGCTTCTGTTAGCATCTGTTACCATGCCTACGAGCGATGACATGCATGTCTCACCCCCTTCGCGCCCGTTTCGAAGAGCTGCTGTTCCTCGGCAAAGAGCGGAACCGAAGCGTTAAACAATGTGTCCAGTATCACACAGTGTGCGGGGCACCATGCCGGGATTAGAGCTCAAGTTTCCCAATTCATCTGTCAAACAGTCACTATCCGGCATCTGCTTCCAGTGCCTACAGCCAGCCAGTAAAAGCGCCTAGTGAACCCCAGCCGTTTCCCACTAGGCTCAGCACAGAAAAAGGGTCCAAACACCGCCCACCTCTCTTATACCTGCACTACTCACCGATAATCCACTATGTGTCTAATCAGCATGGGCGCGCTTGGTTCAAATGCAGTCTTTCTCCCCCCTTCGCGCCCGTTTCGAAGAGCTGCTGTTCCTCGGCAAAGAGCGGAACCAAAGCGTTAAACAATGTGTCCAGTATCACACAGTGTGCGGGGCACCATGCCGGGATTAGAGCTCAAGTTTCCCAATTCATCTGTCAAACAGTCACTATCCGACATCTGCTTCCAGTGCCTACAGCCAGCCAGGAAAAGTGCCTAGTGAACCCCAGCCGTTTCCCACTAGGCTCAGCACAGAAAAAGGGTCCAAACACCGCCCACCTCTCTTATAACTGCACTACTCACCGATAATCCACTATGTGTCTGCAAACTGCTCTTAACTTGAGGAAGCCGGTTTCATGTTAATGGAAAGAAGTCCCATATACCATAATATGAACTCTTATACAGCCAAAAATAAACCTATTTTTCTCTCGAAGCCGCCATATTCAAGTGCCGCTCAAAGCGCTAACTGGTTAATGCCCTCAGAGAAAGTATTAACTGATCACCTTGACATTAGGACCCCTCCACTCCAAGCTGAAGAGGAGGACGCATAATATGGGGAAGGGCAATTAACAGTGGTTAACACCCCACAGAATGTGAGCAATGAGGCCATCAATGCCCGCCCCTACTCTCACCCAAACACAGTTGTAGAAACAGGGAATCTGTCCCATCCGCTCGATACCTGACCTATATACTTTCATGGAACATAAAATCGCAGGCAAACAAGAGTAGTGAGCGCCATCACCCCGACTGTCCTGACCAATCACAGCATTCGGTTCAGCGGCCGTGCCGAGGGATGTTGCTACCTAAATTAATGCTTCTCGTGGCATCAACTTTTAAATAAATAAAGACTAAGTCATCTGAGTGTGCTGATTATCATTACTAACCAGCTCAGTGGTCCTCCTTTCATCATCCGGTAATTATAGACATTCTGAATCTACTCAGAGTGCTAAGGAGCACTGCTACTCAACTCACTGGTGCTACTTTTAGCAACAGGTAAATAAACAAGCATTGGCATAGCCAATAGGTCTCGCCTTTGGGACCTTATAAGTGTTTAGTTATCCAGCACAATATCCTTGGTGTAACAACATCAAGTGTTGCATGGCTAAACACTTATAAGGTCCCAAAGGAGAGACCTATTGGCTATGCCAATGCTTGTTCACTGTGTTTGCAGTGCTTAATTTGAGCCAGTGGTTTACAGGGCTCGGCACTGGCACTTATGACAATCTGCCATATGGTGGTGCTGTTTGTCTAATTTAGAGACAAGCACATCAACAGTTTATTAATTCAATATACATTAACAATGCGTAATACCTGCCTCCCAAGCCATTCTTATAGCTTTGAGGCCTGGAATAGTCTGTATTGTCACACTTGTATGAGTGTGATGGTTAAAAGTTGGTTTGGTAATGTTATTGGTAAAACTAAAAGGGGCAATGGGTGGTGCGGATTACAGTGGCCTCCTCACGAGGGCCCTGGAACTTATTTTACAAATTAAGCACTGCAATGTTCATATTGGTGCCACTTAAGATAGGAGAGCACATATTCAAATTTTGCTGTTGTTTCATTTCCGCCTCTGCCTCCTCTCATGTTAACTTTGGTTCAATCCATCTGCTGCATTCTAAACTGTCATTGTGCGACGATTTGAACAGAGAGAGTTGAGACTCTGAAGCAAGCGGCTAGTGGCGGGTGATTGCTTTTGAAAGTGGTGGGGCAATCAAGCGGATATATCGACTCCAGGAGTGCCCTTAGGCGCAACCCCAAAGCTCTCATTCGCAGTAATTTGAGCAGAGGAGGGGCTGGCAGGCCACACATGCACACTCACTCACACCCATGCATTCACACGCTCAACACCCATTCACAAATACACATCTATTCATATATACACGCACGCACGCACACATCAAACAATAAAAAACATAAAACTTACCAGCTGCAGTGATATGGATGGCAGAAGGGAAGCCTCTGAGGTTCTAGGAGGGTCGGAACTGCCACCATCTGCCAATGATAGGAAGCGACAGTCCATGCTCGTCGGAGTGGGATGGGATCAGTGAGACTTGCTGCCCCCACCCCACTCTGTGATGAGGCATCAGTGATAGACACTCTGCCCTGGGCACTTCAGGGTTTAAAACTGAAGGGTCCAGCTCCGAGGCTTTCAGTGGTGCTTCCCCTTGTCATGAGGGGGGGCCCTGCAGGTGCTTTGCAGGGCTGAGGAGGTCACACCCACAGGGCTGTGACATCCTCAGCCTGACAAAGTTCAGTTCAGGCAGCCAAGCACCTACGCATTTAGCGCATGTACAGTGCCTGTCTGCCTGACCTCAACAAGAAGAGTGTCTGTCAGGCTGACCTCTGCTCAGCCTGCCAGACACTTTTTATGTCGAGATTAAGGTGGGTAGGCAGGGCCTCTCCGCCCTCAAGGATGGGCGGTTGCTGCACAAGTGGTGCCCTGTAGTCGCAGATCCTTTGCAAAGAGGAATTGGGCACCTTTTACATGCAGATTTCTACTTTCAGATGTTAACCGGGTCGGGCTGGCCTATTGGGCAATCAGGCAGGGTCTGATGAACTGGTCTGACCACCCAGTGTTTGAGCCAGTTTTTTGGCTTTATGTGGGCCTGTTAGATGGCCTGCGTGGATGGTTTTTGCTGTTAATTTCCCAGATATTCAAACAAACATTGCCGGCAGCAAGCTCAAATCCATGAAGTATCCAATGCCTTGGAAAACATTCACACGGCATGTCCTTAGAAGTTCAAAACTGACCCAACTTGCAAACATGGGCCACTTTTTTAGCTGTCTAATTCACTAATGGGGATCACTTTTATTTTGGGCCTATTTTCTACTCCAGTCATGTGCCTGGTATTAAAGAAACTTCTGCTCAGGCAGTACTAATGTGGGTTAATATGACGAAGCAGTGAAACAATACAACCACAGAAAGGGCCGCATTGTTCCACTTAATTAAAATTTGCCTTTTCAACTCGCAAAATGTAGTCAGCCTGTATGCATAATTCGGACCTCTATCGCAGGATAACTCCAGTTGTCCATAAGTGTGTTTTCTCAGCAGCCCAAATTTCTAACGGAAATGCCATGACTGGACCATAATCTCCCTCAGAGCTCAGTCAGTCAGGATCCGTGCACGTGGGCACAGTGGCGGTGAGCAACCCCCCCCCCCTTCACGTACGGACAGCTCACTTAGAACGCAGCTCCCTCTCTCCGTCACCTTCTGTTAGCAGCCAAATCATCCCGCGCGCCGAGAGCTCGCGCGACCTGTTGCTGCTGTCGAGAGCTCGCGCGACCTGTTGCCGCTGTCGAGAGCCTTCTTCCGGTGTGATGAATGGCCCGGCCTCCCGGGCCCCTCCGGTTCGCTCGAGCGGCGCCGCGGCTATAAAGCGCCATGCAAAAGAGGAGCCCCGGCCATATTTCACTCGGAGCGATGAGGGGGCCTCAGGAATACGATTTCTGGCTAAAATCTGCTAAGATCAGTGGTTTTTGCAAGCAGCGTTTTTGACAGCTTGTCAGCCTGCAAAATGCTTTTCCTCGAGAGGGTTGGGTCTTTCCACCGCTATTTTTAAAAAAGGGTGCGGGAGAGTAAAGAAAAAAAAAAAAAAAGCCTTGAGGTGACATTTAACATGAAGCCCAAAGTGAACACAGAAATAAAACAAGCAAAAGCGCGCTTCGTGCGGCAGCAGGGGGGAGGGGGGGCCTGCCGATTCCCTTGCGGGAGCCAACGGCGATAATTGATACCATATGGCGCTGCCGCTCGCTCCCGCAAGGCAATCGCCACACGTGCACGCGTTGCCATTGAAGGCAATGGAACGCGTGCACGTTTTTGGGGAAAAAAGGGAACCGATGGCTAAAGGTCTCCTCCTCCCCCTTCCGATCCAAGGCCACCAAGATCATCTGCGGCGTACCCCAAGGCTCCTCCCTCAGCCCAACGCTGTTCAACATCTACATGGCACCCCTCGCCCACGTCGCCCGACAGCACAACCTCAACATCATCTCCTACGCCGACGACACCCAGCTGATCCTCTCCCTCACCAAAGACCCTCACACCGCCAAAGCCCACCTCCATGAAGGAATGAAGGCCGTCGCCGAATGGATGAGGACCAGCCGCCTGAAGCTGAACTCGGACAAGACGGAGGTCCTCATCCTTGGTTCCAACCCTTCAGCCTGGGATGACTCCTGGTGGCCAACATCACTGGGAACAGCCCCGCCACCCACCGACCACGTACGCAACCTAGGGGTCATCCTCGACCCCACCCTCTCCATGACTAAGCAGGTCAACGCCGTTTCCTCATCCTGCTTCAACATCCTCCGAATGCTCCGCAGGATCTTCAAGTGGATCCCCACCGAAACAAGAAAACAGTCACCCAGGCCCTCGTCACCAGCAGGCTGGACTACGGAAACGCCCTCTACGCAGGAACGACGGCTAAGCTCCTGGAGACGGCTGCAACGCATCCAGAACGCCTCTGCACGTCTTATCCTCGACATCCCCCGACGCAGCCACATCACACCCCACCTGAGAGACCTGCACTGGCTCCCTGTCAACAAGAGGATAACCTTCAAGCTCCTCACCCACGCACACAAAGCACTCCACAACTCCGGACCAGCCTACCTCAACAGACGACTCAGCTTCTACACCCCCACCCGCCAGCTCCGCTCGACCAGCCTCGCCCTCGCCACAGTCCCCCGCATCCGGAAAACGACCGCCGGCGGCAGATCCTTCTCCCACCTCGCCGCCAAGACCTGGAACACCCTCCCCACCAACCTCCGACAGACCCAAGACCTACTGGCCTTCAGAAGACTCCTCAAGACCTGGCTCTTCGATCAGTAGCAGCACCACCCCCCTCTTCCCCCAGCGCCTTGAGACCCTCGCGGGTATGTAGTGCGCTTTATAAGTGACATGATTGATTGATCCTATGCAGCGCTGCGTAGGCGAGACCTAAAAATGCCGAGTTGATTCAGCATGCTGATGACCGTTATTAGCCAGCTCAATGGTTCTCATTTCACTAACCTGTAAATAAAGATTGAGCCGGTTTAGCATGCAGATGAGCTTTAAAACCCGGCCCAGTGGTCCTCCTTTCATCAACCTGTAAATGAAGATTGAGCCGGTTCAGCGTGCTGACTGGCGTTACTAGCCAAATGAATGGCTCTCATTTCCAGAGTTGTCAGCATTGGAACTGTGGAACCAGACTGGAGTCCTGGCTTTGGCTCAAGATCCCGTGATTCTGGGCAAATTATTTAATCTCATTGTGCCCAAAAACGTGTACGGAATCTGGTTCTAGTGTAGCGCGCACTAAAGCCATTGAGCAAAGTTTGAGCTATATAAAACTGCAAAAAAAAAACATAATAATAATAAAAAGCAAATAAGGAAAGGCTGGGCCAATTTAGGGTGCTAATGGGAAGTACCGCCCTCCTCAGTGGTACTCATTTCATCAACCGTAAATAAAGAAAGGCTGAGTTCAGTTCACGCTGCTGGAGGACATTACTACCCAGCTCTGTGTTATGAGTTGCAGGGAGGTTAGCCTGTAACATCCGGGTCGTCCGTAGCTCTCTTTAGTGGGAGCTCAGCACACTGAGCTTCTTACTGGCGCAACTACACCTGTTCATGAACACCAAAACACTGGGGGGCTCATTTACAAGCCCCTTGCGTTGCCGGTACGTCACCTTTTTTCCATATTAACAGTGACGCACCAGCGGCGCAATGGGCTTGTAAATAAGTCCCAGGGTCTTCAAAATTGACAAATGCCATTTTCCAAGCTATCGATAAACATGCTGATGCAAACAGAGATGCATCACTTCCCTCCACTGCTTTACATTCCATACCTCAACAGAACATAAACACTAGTTTACAAGCAGTACAGGCCCCCTCCCAAATAAGCCCCGGAGGTGCAGGGCTGTGCCAACAATAACACTCGGACACTTAGAGAACCTGTGGTGAAAGAACCCAGCTCAGAGGTGCCCCGGGTCTGTGTGCGCGTCTTACACCGCAGGTTCGATTTACAGCCAAAACAGCCTGGATTTAGGTGTGCAGTGCAGAGTCACAAACTAAAAGTGAGAACTTTACACTTTCCAACCGCAAATTCCACTTCCAACCTTGGAAAACCGGGAGGGGGGATGGGGGAGTGGGCATTTTAGCTGCGGTAAGGCCAGAGGGAGCAGGGGTTCTCTCAGGGGAGGGGCTGTGGCTGGCCACAGCTCCGTGGGTGTTCCCACACGTTCGCAAGGAGTTCACACGCCACCATTGACAGTCTATGAATTTCAGGAAACATCTAGAAACGCATGTTTCACTTCCATAGGAAAACCCACCGACTTATTTCTCCTCAGTACATACTGTATGTATCCACATGAACATCTCCAAGAAGCTTCTACCTGTTTAATGCTACAATCCAGTCCCAGTCAGTTTTGGTTGCGACTTGTAACTTACTATTCTCTGTAAAGTAACCGCAATGCCTCACATCAAACTCTTGTCAGTGCAGATAATCTGCGTGAATAAGTGAAAGGAAGTCACAATGAGCCAGGAAATAAAGTGGTTCATTTCGAAAGTGTGCTTTTAAGCTTCTGCAGCTCCATCCAAACATGCAGGAAGTATTGGGAAATCTGTGACGCAAAGATTTCATCTTTTTTTTCTGAAACAGGCCGTGGATAAATTATAAATTATTTTACAGCGGTCAGAGATGCCTGCATCCTGAGCATATCAAATACCCAGAAGACAAATAAAAACATAAGGGAACATATATCATGAAAGTGCCTGGTAGCACTTCTTTCAGAGGCACTTTCATGCACGGAGCAGCAGATGAATTACCCAGTACTGCTTTCTTTGACTTCAGAAACAAGCATTGGCATAGCCAATAGGTCTCGCTTTTGGGACCTTATAAGTATTTAGTTATGCAGCACAATATCCTTGGTGCAACAACATCAACTGTTGCATGGCTAAACACTTATAAGGTCCCAAAGGCGAGACCTATTGGCTATGCCAATGCTTGTATTTAGTGGGGTGGGGATCCTCCTTTTGTGCTATAGAAGATGAACGTTTGCCCAAGGAAAGCTCGAATGATCGGATTCGTCTGCAATGGGCAGATATCTAGAGACACCAGGCCAGTGGTTTTCCTGGACCTTTGTAGAGGCAGCACGAATGAGCCAAGAGTACGTTATTAAAGAACATTAATATCTAGGAGTTGGGGCTTGTGGCTGACATCTGTATGTGACTAATAAGGCACGTGTCGTTCTGGGAAGGGGCGACTCAGTCTTTCATCCTCTTAGGGTCCTCCAATCATCTGCCATTAAGCAGGGTAATTGTAACTCTTATTTTTGACACAGCCTGGTGTGAGGTGTACGCCAACTGCAACTGCTCTTGGTTCTCTTTAAATCTCCCTAATGGGCCCTTTTCTGTCACTTAGGCGAATTCTTCAGCCTGCCCTCTTCACTATAGAGTCTCCAAAGACAATGTTCCGGGTTCTCTACTGTTTTCCATTTACACTTCGCCTCTTTCCTTCTCCTGTAATTGTCTTATTTTGCTTGTCACACAAATTACTGTGTGATCATCTCTCAAACTGTCTTCCCTTCACCTCCCCCTACTTATAAACTTCATAATACTGTCTCGAATTGTATTGCTTCAATAAAATCCTGAATGTCCTCTCATTTTCCTCTCTTTTTTCGATTCCTCGTTGTGCTCGATCTCCTGATATTTTTCAAGCTGCACATTGCCATCTTGTTCATTCAAAATGCTTATTTCGTGGTGATGTCACCTAAAACATTCATAAAGGTACTACACAAGTACACTACAGCAACTACAAGTTAAAATAACACCAAGTACATATTAGGAATACATATACACAATGAAAAGAATACTCGTTAAAGACTAATACATTTTAGGAATAAGATTCATTACAAATCAAATCTAAAAATCAAGCCCCACACGCTTCCTAGCTAACCAAGCCCAATTGTTGGACTTGGCCCTTTTTGCAGGGTCATCCCTGAACTTTTTGTCTTCCTCCTAGTCTTTTTTCTGACATGGTGTAGGTGGTTTTAGGACTCTGGGCACTGCTGTCCAGTGTAAAGTGCGTCTGCTCTCTGTGGTAAATATGGTAAGATTGGTCTACACCTGTTTGGCGTATTTAATTTACCTGTCAGTCCCTTGTAAAGTGGTATCTCAGATACCCAGGGCCAGTAAATTAAATGCTACTGGTGGGCTTGCAGCGCTGCTTGCGCCACCCACCAAAGTAGCCTTTCAAACCTGTCTCAGGCCTCTGCCATTGCAGGGCCTGTGCGCGCAGTTTACTTCCGCTGTGACGTGGCACATAAAGTGGGTGCCACGTCTGTGACTCCCCTTTTACTACATATCAGTCGCCCCTAAGGTAGGCCCTAGCTAGCCCTATGGTCAGGGTGCATTGTGGGTAAAAGGTAGGACATGTACCTTAATTGTGTGTAGGCTGTCCGGAAATCGGTTAAAACCGACTGTACCCGACAGTACCCTACTGGATGAAAATCAGCTGACCCGGTTTAAACCGAGTGTCACTGGTTTTCATAGTTGACGTGGGGGGAAAGGAGCTGTTGTGGTCTGCAGTCTGCCGTCTGTCTTACTGCGGCCACACCCGAGTACTTCACAGGTCTTTAAAAAGACCATTTACTTAACAAGGCTTTCTTGTTCTTTCGCCCCTTCTCAGAGCCCCTGGGGGCGGGGCTGAGCGCAGAAACAGTCTTCGTTGCTTGCGGTTTTGGCACGTCTGGGTACAAGACAACAGCAAAACAATGACGGGCCTAACCCTGTAGAATCTATACTTATTTCAGTTTCCCATCTCTCTTCTGGAACGTCATTGTGTGTACATTAAGAGTATTGATGCGCTTTGTACCATGAAAATCAAATAATAGAAATATATTTTAATGGAAAAGGGTGCCTCCTGCACACGTTTTAAGATACTTTTCAGGTCCTTTGTCGAAAACAAAAATGTTCAAATGGTAGAAAATAATGACAAACCTCACTTCGGAAGTTGGCGTTGAGTTTGCTTTGTAGTGACGTTGGGGCACAATATCTCCAATACACGATACCAAATAACCAAGAATTATAAGATGTCGACTAATGCAAATGTTAAACTAATGCTGATTTTCAAAGATTCTCCGATGTCTTTGTGTAAAATGTGGCGTAAAAATAACGCGGACAGCCACTAACAGACATAAATAGTAAAATTACAGTAGCAAGAAGATATGCGCCTTTCACTTGCATGCTGTATTTACGTCCTAATGCCCTACGAATTGGATTTTAAAATACTCTCTTCCGGGCAAGGGTAAGATATCTTTATAAATATTTGAACCGATTATCTTATCACTTTTAGATCAGCGTGGCTCCCGAGACGGCTTATATAAAGTCAAGATACCACTGAGTAATGGTGTTTGTATGTCCATTTGTATGTCTTCGGAGAGTGTGGGTGGGTGTTTGTGCGTCCCCTGTATGTGAGAGGGTGTTCATGGTGAATATTCCTACTGTCCGTTTCGTGAGTTTATGTGTCTGTCTGCTGTGTAGTGTTTTTATGAGTGCTCCAGGGTGGTCGTGGTGTGTGTGCATATGTCTGCATTCTGTACGCTTATCTGTGGTGGGTACATGTGTTTGTGTTACATGCTTGTTGATTATTTTTCTTGTGTGGGTGTGTGAAAAATTATGGAGTTGTTGCCCGTGCATAGTGGGTGCTTATATTCCGTGCCCATGGTTTATGCAGGGGTTACTGGTGTTTGTATATATTTCCAGTTTGTGTGTGTACTTATCTTCCGTGTGTGTGATGTAAGTGTGAGTAGGTGTGTCGGAGACGATGTTTTGCGTAGGCGTATGGTTGCATGCCATGTGCTTACCATAGGCGAGTGGGGTGTGTGCGTTTGTTTAAGTGTGGGGGTACTGTGTATGTTTGTATATTGTCTGCTGGTCCTCCGTGTATGATGTGCATGTGTTATGTGCATACATGCCAACATTTCAGAAGAGCAAAGTGGGAGATTTAAAAAAAAATCTGGAGAATGGGGTCTTGAATCGGGTTACTGTCGTGTATGGGCTTTGGAAGTGTGCTGCTGCAGGATCGGACATTTGAAACGCAAATGCACGTTTTTCTTACCTTTCAGAAGCATGGCAGGTTGCTGGCAGTGCATTCACCCCCCCCCCTGTGTGGCAGCCCGGGCTGAAACAGCTTCCCGGGCACACTCACAGCCGCACCCCCCCCCAGTACTTCACAGGTCTTTAAAAGACCATTCGCTTGTTAATGAGGCTTTGTTGGTTTTTCACCCCTTCTAGAGCCCCTGCATCGCCACTCTGACTATTGCTGGAAGAATTAGCACGTTACACAATACCAAGCCCTGTCAGCTGAAACCCCGAGGAATCGGGTTTTGCTTGCAGGAATCGGGAGGCGGGAGACTAGCCTTGAAATCGGTAGTCTCCCGCCTGAATCGGGAGGGTTGGCATGTCTGGTTATGTGTATGATGGGATGGTGCATCTTCAAGTGTATCTCTGCCTGGTGTGTGTTTATATTCCGTGCATGGTGCGTACGCGCCTCTTTTGTGTGTGAAGGGTATGTTTTTTGTTTGTGTGTGTGCCTGGTGTGTGCTTTTCTTCTGTGCGTGGTGCGCACTTGTATGTGCGTGAAGGACACAGTGTTTGTTCACGTGTATGTCTGCCTACCGTGTGTGTAGTCACCAGCTTCTGTACATGTTTCACTCGGTGTGCGGAGTGGCCTGCACCGGTCCTGCCTGCTGCTGCCACCATGGTACATGCTTCAAATACCCCTGCCTCGCCCCAGCGCACAGCACACGCACAGGCGACCAACGCACATGTAGCCAGTCTCTCTAACCACACAAGACATCTCTCCCCACACACATGTAATACCTTTCCCCACACGTAAGTCCCTTACCCCACACGGGTAACACACACTACCGTTTCTGCACTCTGACGTACTATGGAAGCAGGGCCGCACGCACGCACGCACACTGTTGCAGCAGGTACTACATAACATTAATGGTTGCTGTGTTTACAAAGAGGACTTGGCGTTTATCTGGGAGATTGGGTGGCCGGGTGATTTCTAGCAAGTCCTTGAGATAGCTGGGAGCCTCTGGCCCTTTAAGGCGGAGGGCCTTGAAACTCAGTCGGAGACGTTTGATAAGACATGCAAACACCCCCACCCCGCACCCTGTCCCATCACAAGACAAAGGCCGGCTGCAAAGTGCCCCCATTACAAACGACGCCACTTTTGATATTTTATTTGCAGGTGGCGCCAGGGTCTGGGGTGGTGAAGTAAAGAGGAAACGCCAACACAAGCCGCTCACACCTCGACCCGTCTGCGCGATCCGTATCTCAGGCCTCAACTGCTTCTGAGCTCAGGAAACGGAGGCCGAGGAGGGGACAGCAGGCTGAGGATGTCTCTTTAAAAATAAAAATACAAAAATGGACAAAGAACCTGCACGAAATTAACCAGCGCATCCTCAGATTGCAGACCGATACCTTGTTGGCCCGGGTATGCAGGGAAACTGTTGACAGTAGAAATGACAGCGGCATTCATACCAACCAGCACTTGCACCAAACTACCACACCACCACCCCACCTACCCTCATACCCGCAGCATTCCCGCACTCCAACACAGACCACCACAATCGCACCCACGCCATCTCCCCACACTCCTACATCCAGCACTACATGCCAACTAACACCTACAGCGTTCCCACATTCCCACATGGACAGCCACACACACACACACAAGCTCCCCACACTCCCACATCCAACTCCACGCACACACTAACCTACAGTGTTCTCACATTTTCATCCATGCACACACCTACTCCTACACCACCTCCCTAAACTTACTCCCCTTTTCAATGCCACATCCAGCTTGCACACCATCCTTACTCAGATGCATACCACCACCATCCTACAATTACACAAATACAGCTAGGACAGTGTCTCTTAGGCGCAGTCAATGCGAGGTGCCTCTCTCTGATAGCATTGCAAGGAGAGGCGCTACTTACAGACACCGCCCAGAGCAAAAGAGGTGCAAATTATGGACACTGCACTCACAACAAGAGATGCCCGTCGCTGACACCACATAGACTAAGAGGTATCTCAGAATGGGGCAGGACTGAGAAGCCATCTACAGCCCCGGTTGTACGCGACCAGTGTTCAAGGTACGAAAATCACACCACATCCACCTCTTCAAGTGCACCTTTGTGGCAGTCATTTATTTATACGTGTCTGTGGGAGGAACGTGCTGCAGCGCAGTAGGCATCAGACCAATGCTTTTACCCTTAGAATTGGTAGTTAAGCACCTTCTGTAGGGCCTCTGTTGAGGGATTCCTTGACTAGGTGTAGCATAGATGGTTGCACAAAATGTCTTCCAGAAACAAGCAATAATAAAAGCAAAGCGTTCCATAAACACCGGTAAAACACTTTCAGTTGTTTTTTACGGCGCGAAAACGAGTAACCACTGAAAAGCACTGTTTTTTTGAGGTACTGAAATCACTGGAAAACACTGAAAAAACACCACCAGAATTTACCAAAAATAGAAACTGAAAACAGGAAAGCCTAAATTGTGTGAATTGTCCTGGAAATGACAAACAGCCATTTTGGTTTCTCACTGCTGTGAGGCTGCCCTCTCATAGGAATGCATTGGGGATTCCCTGATAAGTGATTTAGTGGTAATTCCTGATATGAGAGGAGCAGCGTGGTCAGGTTTGGTATGTTTGGAATAGTAATAATAAATGCTGCGTAATGGTGTTCGCAGATTTATTATCACTATTTTAGAAATGCCACTTTTAGAAGTTGGCATTTCTGTGTGCTAAGTGTCTTTGTGCCTGCCTGATGTGTATTGCATGTCTGGCTCTGGATTGACAGGGACTGGTGAGGTGCAGTGGCTCCAGAGGGGCTGGGTGAGTCAGCGCTAGGCTGAATAGGCAGATCTGCATTTGGAGTAGTGGGAGGAGTAGCCCCTGACCGTGAATAGGTCTGTGCCAGCCTTGTTCAATGCTGGCTCCGCTTCCCTGTGGTGTGTCTGGGGCCCGAGCTTAACCTGACAAAGGAGGGTGTGAGCACTGTAAAGAAAATGCTTCAGCACCCCCCAGAACTGGTTTTTACTGGATCCCCAAGCCCTGTGCCAGGGCAGAACAAAGACAAATGTGGTATAAGTACTGGGGCTGTGACCCCAGGAAAGGTGTGCTTTTGGTGCTTACTTGAACCTGCTTAAGGGCTGGAGGACTGCTGGGCGTCAGGAGGAACCGCTGTGGGACCCAGCTGCTGTTTCCTGGGGGGTCCCTACGTGCTGGCCTGTCTGTGCCCAGCTCTGCCCCTCTAAGAACTTGAGACTTAGCGCCTCGTGAGTGCTTCATGGTACCTGCCGATGGTGCCAGAGGACGGGAAGAGAGCCTCAGGGGCACTGCGCTCGAACGTGCTGTGCTGACGGAATCCCAGCGTGGGGATTCCCCCCCTCGTGCTGCCTTATTGAGGGCGGGAGCCTACCCCGCCATTTTGTGGCCGAGACGTTGCGGAGACGTTGCTCCGTAATTGGAGGAAGCCAGGCGGCTGTTGCCTGGTTGCAGGCATGGCATGGAAGAAGACGCCACAAGAGGAAGTCAGGCAATCCTGCTGCTTGGAGGTGGACGGGTCTCCCGTGCCGGTGGAAGCCCCGTGTATTGCCGGAGACTGCTGCGGGAGGCGTAGAGGCGGAGGGGACGACTCCGACGGAGACTTCGCTCCGTGTCCCGCTACCGCCGTGTCCTGCCAGGTGAGCCGTGAGCCCCGACTGGCCATGAGTTGGCCAGGCCGCAGCAGGAGGAGTCCGAGCCTCGCGGGCTCCATTTCTTCACTTTCCCGCCTCCCCCCGCCTGGTAGAGGGAGAGGCGGGTCCCCGCAGATCACCGGGTACAACGAGAAGACAGGAAGAAGTCTGGAGAAGCCCCGGTGAGTGGGGCCTGTCCGGAGCATTGTTGGTGCCTGGTAGTGTGTCGCTGCTGGTTGTGTGTTGCACAAATGCTTTACACATTGCCTCTGGGATAAGCCTGACTGCTCGTGCCAAGCTACCAAGGGGGTGAGCAGGGGTTATCTTCAGTGTGTAACTCCCTTGCCCTGACTAGAGTGGTGGTTTCTGCCTGGCTTAGGCGCAAGCCCTAGCCAACCAGAAATCCCATTTCTAACAACAATCCAAAAACTTTCTTAGGCAAAACACAATATCAAAAGGTGGAGGTGTCTGATTTTTAACACTCTTAGGGCAGACACATGCTGCTGGAAGCCCAAGCTGAGGCACAAGGCCGAATCCCCTTCACATTAGAGGGTGCGCTGGGCAGGACAGTAACGCATGCGAAGTGTTGTAGATGCACAAGTTACTTACCTTCGGTAATGATATATCTGTAAGAAACATTAGTAGTGATAGATTCCTTACCTTAGAATATCCCCAGGCGTCAGACTGGATCCGGAAAGTTTTCGTCAGCAGTACCCTTGCGCGTCGGTAGGGGCGTCGTGCGGCTCCGCGTCCGTCGTTGGCGTCGTGGTCGCCGAGATGACGTCGCGGGCGCTACTTGGACGCCGCCCACGCGCGCTGACGTCAGTTCTGTACACGACTTTCCGCGCCAGGAACGCAGAGCCATGCAAGATACTGACCACTGGTGCCTTGAAACTAGGGCCCTGAAAGGGATGACCTTAACCCTAGAAATCAGTTCGCAGAACGGAGAGGATGGGTGGGGCGGTAAGGAATCGATCACTACTAATGTTTCTTACAGATATATCGTTACCGAAGGTAAGTAACTTGTGCATCTGAAAGAAACACATAGTGATAGATTTCTTACCTTAGAATAGATACCCCAGCAATACCAACCCCGGTGGTGGGTCTGTGAACTAAGATCACACCAGAAAGTCACGGAGAACAGAATGGCCAAAGAAGCCGTCTCTCCGGACTTGGCTGTCCAGGCAGTAATGCTTGGTAAACGTGTGCAGCGAGGCCCACGTGGCTGCCTGACATATGTCTTGCCGGGGGACACCACGTCCCAATGCAGTAGTGGCTGCAGTAGCTCTGGTGGAATGAGCACGCAGCCCCACTGGAGGTTCTTTTTTAGCCAAAGAGTAACTGGCTTTGATACACAAGACAACCCAGCGGGAGATGGTTCTCTTATGGACCGCCCGACCTTTCTTGGTGCCAACGTAGCCAACAAAAAGCTGGTCATCCACCCGGAACTGCTGTGTGCGGTTGAGATCAAAAGAAAGCGCACGTTTTGGGTCCAGATGGTGGAGCCGCTCTTTCTCCCTGGAAGGATGCGGAGGCGGAAAAAAGGTGGGCAAAGTAATAGTTTGCCCAATGTGAAAGGCCGTAACCCCTTTTGGCAAAAAGGAAGGACGGGGCCGGAGCACAACCTTGTCTGGATGGACTGAAAGGAAAGGAGGCTTACAGGAAAGAGCCTGGAGCTCACTCACTCGCCTGGCTGAAGTGATGGCCACCAGGAAGGCAGTTTTTAACGTCAAAAGACGAAGAAGACAGTTGTGAAGGGGCTCAAAAGGAGCGCACATCAAGTACGTCAGAACCAGATTCAAGTCCCACTGAGGCATCACGAAAGGAATAGGAGGATAAAGGTGTGTAATGCCTTTAAGAAACCTATTTACAACAGGGGACTTGAAAAGAGAGGGCTGATCAGGGAGCCTGAGAAAGGCCGAAATAGCAGAAAGGTAGCCCTCGATAGTGCCCAGAGCAGAGCCCTGCTGGGCCAAAGAAAGAAGGAACAGTAGAACCTCAGAAAGAGGGGCAGAAAGGGGATCCACAGCCTTTGCTGTGCACCGTGCCACAAATCTGTTCCACCTGCAGGCGTATACCACTTTAGTAGAGGGACGCCTGGCTGCCAGAATGACATCACAAACTTCAGGAGGCAAGTCGAAGGGAATCAACTGCCGCTGCTCAATCTCCACGCAAAGAGGTGAAGGCTGGACAGGTTCGGGTGGAGGACCGTCCCCTGCTGCTGCGACAGAAGGTCCTCCCGAAGTGGCAGTCTGATTGGGGGATCCATGCTCATACTGAGTAGCTCGGGATACCATACTCTTCGAGCCCAGTCCGGAGCCACAAGAATGACTTGGGCCCAGTCGCGCCTGATCTACTTCAGCACTCTGGGCATAAGTGGTATAGGCGGAAAGGCGTACAACAGACCGCAACTCCACTCGCGACGAAAAGCGTCGCCGAGCGAGTGCCGCCTTGGAAATTCCAACGCGCAGAACTGATGACATTGCGCGTTCTCTTCGGTGGCGAATAGATCTAACCAAGGCTCTCCCCACTGTTGAAAGAGACCTTGCGCCACCTCCGAGTGAAGACGCCATTCGTGATTGAGCATGCACCTGCGGCCGAGTTCGTCCGCCCTGGCGTTCAGAGAACCTGCCAGGTGTTGAACCACCAGGGCCATGCCCTGATGTTCCAGCCATGTCCAGAGACGCAGAGCCTCCTGACAGAGGGTCCACGACCCCACCCCGCCTTGTTTGTTGCAGTACCACATGGCGGTGGTGTTGTCTGTGAACACCTGCACTACTCTCCCCTTGACAGAGGGAAGGAATGCTTTCAGTGCAAGCCTGATCACCCGCAGCTCCAAAAGGTTGATATGGAGCCGGGACTCCGCCGGAAACCAGAGGCCTCTGATCTCCGCCTCTCCCATGTGGCCACCCCATCCCAGGAGGGACGCATCCGTCACCACTGTGAACTCCGGTTGGGGAAGGGAGAGGGATCTGCCGTCGACCCAATGCCGGTCCGTGAGCCACCACTGCAATTGTTGTGCAGTGCCCTCCGAGATCTGGACGTGATTGGACAGGTTCCCCTGATGCTGCGCCCACTGGAACTTCAGGTCCCACTGCAGAGCCCGCATATGCCACCTGGCATGATTGACCAGCAGGATGCAGGAGGCCATGAGGCCCAGCAGCCTCAGAGTCACTCTGACCGAAACCCAGGACAAGGGCTGAAAGATGGGAATCAGAGCCCGAATGTCCCGGACTCGCTGTTCGGGAGGATAGACCCGAAAATGCGCCGTATCCAGAACCGCTCCGATAAAGAGGAGCTTCTGGGAGGCAATCAGGTGCGACTTCAGCACATTGATGGAGAACCCCAGCAAGTGCAGGAGGTCGGCCGTAGTCTGGAGGTGGGAGACGACTGTCTGGGGCAAGCCCGCCTTCAACAACCAGTCGTCGAGATAGGGGAAGACTGAGACCCCTGATCTGCGCAGATGAGCTGCGACCACCGCCATCACCTTGGTGAACACCCGAGGGGCGCTGGTAAGGCCAAAGGGGAGCACAGTAAACTGAAAGTGCTCGTGGCCTACCATGAACCGCAGGTAACGCCTGTGGGCTGGCAGGACGGGGATGTGGAAATATGCGTCCAGCAAGTCCAGCGCCACCATCCAGTCTTGTGGGTCGAGAGCAGACAAGACCAGAGCTAGAGTGAGCATGTTGAACTTCTCCTTGCGGAGGAAGCGATTGACGTTCCGGAGGTCCAAGATAGGACGCAGGCCTTTGTCCTTCTTGGGCACCACAAAGTAGTGGGAATAACAACCACGACCTACTTCGTGCGTTGGAACGCGCTCGATGGCCCCCTTGGCCAAGAGGGCCGCAACTTCCTGCTGAAGAAGCACCAAGTGATCCCCTGACATGCGGTGGTATTGAGGCGGCATGGCTGGGGGGTAGTCTCGAAGGGGAGGGAGTAGCCCCTTCGGACTATCTCTAAAACCCACCTGTCCGAAGTGATGGTGCGCCAGTGGGGGAGGTGATGGCGGAGCCTGCCGCCCACTGGCGTTTGATGGGCCTGAAAGTGCGGACTAGGAAGGTTTTGAGGCAGAGGTGGCGGGGTGGTGGTGGTGGTCTGACCCACCCGCTGGCCCCTTTGTCTGCCACGGCGGAAACCGTGGCTGCGCTGGGATGACTGTTGCGCCGGCCGGTGGCTCTGTTGCGAACGCTGCGGGGCGCCCCTTCCTGTGCCACGAAAGGAGCAAAAAGCGGAAGGCGGAGGAGGGCGGACTGCCGAGAGTCCTAAGGACTTGGCCGTAGCCCGTGAGTCCTTAAACCGCTCCAACGCGCTGTCCGCCTTGTCGCCGAAGAGGCGACGGCCATCAAAGGGCATGTCCATAAGGGTGTTTTGGACATCCCCTGAAAGCCAGTAGTCCTCAACCAGGCGTGACGGCGAACCGCCACCGTCGTTGCAATGGATCTGCCCAGTGAGTCGGCGGTGTCTAGACCACAACGGATCATGAACTTGGCTGCGTCTCTCCCCTCTGCAACAGCCTGGGCGAGAGTAGGCCGGGCCTCCTCCAGACACTGAGACAGCATGTTCGCCACCGTATCCCACAGACAGTGGGAATAACGGCCCAAGAGGCATGCGGTGTTCACGGACCGCAGCTCTGAGCTGGTGGAAGAGAAAATCTTCTTCCCAAACTGATCCAGCTTCTTGGATTCCCTATCCGGTGGTGCGGACGGGAAGGCGGTTGGGGAAGCAGAGGCTTGGACAACCAAGCTCTCGGGGGTGGGATGTTGGGAGAGGAAAATGGGGTCACCCGGAGCCGGGCGATGGCGTCAGGCCACGTTCCTATCCACAGGAGCCCCTGTGGTGGGCCTGGACCAAGTGCCCAAAAGAACGTCCGAAAGGGCTTCATTAAAGGGCAGCAGCGGCTCCACAGAAGTAGCTGCCGGCTGAAGCACCTCTGTCAGGAGGTTAGTCCTGACGGCCACAGTAGGGAGCTGGAGGTGTAGGGCCTCCACCGCCCTACGCAACACCACTGCATAACTGGCTCCCTCCTCCGTAGCCACGGTAGGAGGAGACAGCATGCCAAGGTCTGGTGAGGTATCCAGACCACTGCCGTCCCCCAATTCCTCAGCCCAGTCCTGTTCAGACTCGCAGGCTGCAGCGAGAGGGTTGTCCTACCCCTCCCAGTCCTCCCCTTGCTCCTCAGGCTGTTCAACAGGCCGAAAATAAGGAGCAGGGACATGGGAATAGAAATCCCCAAACGGCGTCGAGAACGGCATCGACCGACGCCGGACCGACGCCACGTCCACTTCGGGGCTGAATCTGAGGTCGACGTCGTCCCGAGGAGCGGGCGGCGTCAGGATCGGTGCTGGTGGCGTCGACGTCGGTGGAGGAGTAACGAGGTCAACCGGCGTCGACTGGGATCCAGGCCTGGATCCAAGGGTGTCCTGCGGCGCCGGAGCCGCCAGCGACGAGGAAATGCGAGGACACCCATGCGGGACCGCGGGGCCCGAAGGCGCACCGGCGGGACCCGACGGCCCAAAGAGGCGAGCCATGGCCGACAGGAAGTCCTGTATCTGGGCCGGAGTCGCCGACGACCCCGGGAAGGGCGGGTAGTCGGGCGGCGACTCCATGGACTCCGCCGGAGCCGCGGGGGTGGCACCACCCGTACCCTCAGCCGCGTTGCGCGACCGGCGAGGGGAAGTCGGAGAACGATGACGTTTCTTCGACTTCTTGTGCTTCGCCTTACCTGACCCCGAGTGCGAAGACTTCGATCCCGACGATGGTCGATGACTCCGCGCACGGTCCCTCGACCTCCCTCTGGACCGGGACCTCTCACGGCGCGGAGCGGACTGCCGGGCTTCAAGCAGCTTTCGGGACTGCTCCCGCAAAGACTTCGGCGCCATGGACCGGCAGTCGGGGCACGACTTGGGGTCGTGGTCGCGCCCCAGGCAGAAGAGAGACACGCGGTGCGGGTCCGTCACCAACATCATCCGATGACAGTCCTCGCAGGACTTAAAACCGGGCATCCCTAACTGCACCAGGAGTCGAATCGACTCGAAAAAGGTGAGAAAAAGATTTAAAAAAACTTAGTCAAAAAAGACTAGGGGTACCGCTCTCTCCAGATCTGCGCTTGCTGGCGCGGAAAAAGAAAGAACTGACGTCAGCGCGCGTGGGCGGCGTCCAAGTAGCGCCCGCGACGTCATCTCGGCGACCACGACGGACGCGGAGCCGCACGACGCCCCTACCGACGTGCAGGGGTACTGCTGACGAAAACTTTCCGGATCCAGTCTGACGCCTGGGGATATTCTAAGGAACAATGGTTCTAGAGTGGCCTAAAAGGTCCAAGGGGAAGTAACCCTGTAAAGGGCACTGAGATAAGTAAAGGAACAGAAACTTAATTCATAAAAGAGAGCAGTAGGAAATATAACGAGGGACATATAGGTCAATGTATGACAAATATTTATTACACAATGAAGGTATTCAGGTGCTCACACAGTAAGTGACAATAAGCGTGACGTGAGAAGTGAGGGTGAACTTAAAATAATGACTTCGCATTGACTCAGCGCGGATTTTCCTTTGAGCAGGACACGCTCCTTTCATCTCCCAGGCCTCCATTTACTGAACTGTGACCGGCCAATTTAATTAATTCCCCGGCACAGCACATTGCCATTTAACGGCGAAGGAGTTTAAGCATTTGCTTCCAGCAAACTAAGTTTGTTTTCCCCCTTACCGGGCCCCACCATAACGCGCATTATTTCGCAGGCTATCCCGGTCACCTTAAGAAGCACAGCGCTACGCAGACGCCTTTACCAAGGATATTATTTCCTTCTTCAGCTCAATTCAAGTTGCTCACACTTTTTGTCCTGAAGATGAACTCGAATAATTGAGTTCGAAACGTCGTCGACCCCCTACAACATGAACTCCTTATACTCTGTAAAAATCTTTAAAGGAGCTTCTATTTCTGTTGTCAATGCGATGTCATTATTTTAAGTTCACCCTCACTTCTCACGTCACGCTTATTGTCACTTACTGTGTGAGCACCTGAATACCTTCATTGTGTAATAAATATTTGTCATACATTGACCTATATGTCCCTCGTTATATTTCCTACTGCTCTCTTTTATGAATTAAGTTTCTGTTCCTTTACTTATCTAAGTGCCCTTTACAGGGTTACTTCCCCTTGGACCTTTTAGGCCACTCTAGAACCATTGTTCCTTTAAACTACATATTACCCCAGGTTCATATATTGGGGCACCCTTGTCTTCCTAAATACTGGGGCTATTCTAAGGTAAGGAATCTATCACTATGTGTTTCTTTCAGATATCCGGATTACTACTACTACTAGGGAGTAGGCTGCGATCAGCAGAGCAATCTTTTCACTTTCAGATCAAACACCAAAGCGGAACTTTAAAAAGCGCGTCTGGGATTGATGTGGTTGGATTTCATCCATGATTCCCTCAAACAAAGGAAAAGCTTTGAATGATAGAAAGCTCACGGTTAGGCTCCCATAAGGAGCACCCGGGTGCGACTAACTACATAATCCCAAAATAGATGTTTGATATGCCCTTTAGAGCCCGGGTGATGATAGCCGGGTCTGACCACCATATTCCTAATCCCAGGGCTCCTAGCCAGGATTTAATATGTCGGAGCCATGGGAGAGCAGACAGTAAATCAAGCCTCATTACTTCGATGAAGCTGTCGCCATAGAGACCACAATCTGGTCCTAAACAGGAAGGGCCTTAATGCAGTAAGTTGATCAACATTCTTTAACGAGCTGTCATAATATAAAGGTATCAAATGAGTGCTTTGGGGTAAATTGAGGAGAGCTCGAACAAAGTTGCTCTCTCTTACAGATAATGTATTAACATTTTCAAACCCCCATATTTCAGCTCCGTAAAGGACAGCAGCTTGCGCCCAAACTTCCAAGGCCGGGGTTACAGATTTTGAAATTGTTGCACGTTGGGTTTTTAGCACTGCCGCAGCCCTGTGCTGTAATATGGCCCTGCCCTTCTAAATGTGCGGGGTCCAAGATAAACTGCCGTCTACTCAGATTCCCAAATAATAAAATATTTTCACCCTCTTCAGGCAGGTAGACTCTAAGCTAACATTTCCCCTAAAAGATTTGTGAGGACTGATGGCCATATACTTGTTCTTTTGTAAATTTATTTCAAGCCCTTAAGGTCGCAGAAAGCTCTAAACTTGGCCAGCAGAGTCTGTAAACCAATGGGAGTTCTTGATAGTAACTGTTAGACTTGGCATCTTTGGCGTGGTTTCACCTGACTTTTTGCCTCTACCTCCTGTATTTTTGATGCTGTGCTGGATTTCGTTTTTGCTGGCTCAGATGCTTTGGGCACTTTGCCACTGCAGTCTCAAAGTGCAAGTGATCCCTGTGTAAATTGTTGTTGCAATTGTTTCTCCCTGATTGGCATATTTGATTTACTGGTAAGCCCCTAGTAAAGTGCACTGAAGTGTGCCAGGGCCTGTAAATCAAATGCTACTAGTGTGCCTGCAGCACTGATTGTGCCACCCACATGAGTAGCTCTGAAAAAAAAACGTAACTCAGGCCTGCCACTGCAGTGTCTGTACGCAGTTGTTAACTGCCATGTCGACTTGGCAAGTGCACCCACAGTAGCTGATTCTGCCAAGGAAAGGATAAGGACTTTGCTGTGGGCTGTGTCCCCTACTTGAGGAAGATCTCCAAGGGCCTGTGTGTGCTGGACTCCTGTTCTGAAGTCTCAGGGACACAAAGACTTCACCCCCAAGTCCCCTGAACTTCCTTGCTGGGAGTTCTGACCTGCCAAGAGGTGCCTGTGACTGTGTTGGGCCTCTGGAGGTTGTTTCTGCTGTTGGGAGCTGGAAAAGCAACGCAACTACAAGAAAATCGACGCATCACTCTTCTTGCGGCTGTTTTTCCGATGCAGCACCGCTGTGCAAGAAGAATCTCCACGCATCACCATGCCGCTGCCGAAACAGACGCAGCGCCTGTCGCTGCTGCAAAAACCGACACATCGAGGGATCGCGGCTGAAGAAACAGATGCAGCGCCGCTCGACGCCGCCGCATCGATCGCCGATGCATCCCGGATTTCCATCGTACGTGTGTGGCGAGTTTTCCCGACGCATCACCAGCTGACCAGTACCGTCTCTGAATCGACGTATCACGTCCCCCTATAGACCGGATTCGACGCATCACTTCTGTGTGCAGCAGAACTGTTGCATCGCCTCCCCATAGTCTCGGGAACTTTAGCATCTCTTTGTTTTTCGACAGTTCCCATCTCTGTGGCGGTTTGGCCTTGTGAATTTTGTCGCAACTACAGGTACTTTGAGAGAAATCACGCATACATAGTTTTCTATGGGCCAATTTGTTTGAAACCTTTTTAAAGTCATATTCCTATTACATGTATATTGGATTTTTGTCGTTTTGATCTTGTTGAGTTTAGATAAAGATACTTTATTTTTCTAAACTGGTGTGGTGTCCATTTGTGGTGATATCACTGTATTACTGTGTGATTTGAGTACAAATACTTTACACATTGCCTCTGGGATAAGTCTGTCTGCTCGTGCCAAGCTACCCAGGGGGTGAGCAGGGGTTATCTAGAGTGTGTATCCCCCTTACCCGGACTAGAAGCAATGGTCCTTATTTGGACAAAGGTACCTACCTCTGCCAACTAGAGACCCCCATTTCTAACAGTAACCAAGTATAATCTACGGAAATAAGGGCGGGGAAGTGATGAGCCATTTAGTTTGGGGGAGTCGTGAATACAGTTCTAGTCGCAATGCCATTCATCCCCTTTGCCAAGAACCTTTGAGTCCTTGTAGACTCCTGCTTCACCTTCAATATGCATATGGGTGCACTCTTTCCTATCTGCTGCCTTCAACTTTATATTTTTGATACTTTCGACCTGCACCCTTAAATGCCAGTAAAATCCTTATTCTCACATTAGTATTTATGTGCACAGTGCTCCTCCACCCAAGGACATCTTGGGTTGAGGAATTTTTAAAAGGATAAAACAAAGAGATGGTCCAATCAGAAGAGGTATGTTGCCAATCTTCTGTGAAACTGCAGGCGGTCCTAAAAAGTTGACTGCAATAGTCCAAACGATTAGAAGACGCAGGCACCGACTAGCGTAGAGGCCATCGAAGAAGCCAAGAAAGTGGGAGCCTTTCAAAAGGGCTGGGTTTTCAGAACAGCCACTACCCACACTGTTTGCACTTCAGTGCTAAACGAAAGATGCGGTTCAATGTAAGCACCCACATTTTTAACTGGACAGAGAGGGCCAAGATGGGTGCAGTGCTGGAATTGGAAAAAAGCACTCTAGGAACCCATAAATTGGGGGTCAAGGTGTGTCTGAGGAAAGGGGGTAGAGCCACGAGAGGCGCACCTTGAAAAGCAGTGTCTGACAGTCAACTCACACATTTTTTTTTTTTTAAATCTGCAGCAAAGAAATTGGCAACAAGGACAAATGTGACAAAGTCTTTTCTTGCTTACTTAAATGGTCACAAATAGGCTGCATTTTAACATTTCTTACAGGGTTAAGACACATGCTGCAGAGATCACTCTGTGCCCATCACTTTTGAGCTGATTATAATAGCAATATGATTACTCTGTTGGTTAACAGTTCTGGAAGGGCTCTGGGTTTTGTCGAATCATAGTTCTGACTCAAGGTAGCATTGAGAGTTAATGTGCACACTGAAATAGCACAACGTGTAACATGCAGATCACAGATTTGTATTTTATGTAGATTGATAAGTGGGCTGCTGCTTTTGACACTGATAACATTTTGTTACTTCCGGTTCATAAGTTGCAAGGCTTCTAATATAGCACAGTGATCTATTTACCGGATTCAAGGAGCTGCATGCAAACTATAATTTATGGGTTTAGATCCTTATTGGTTTTTTCTCAATCTGTTGTTATTTTAAGATTGCAATAAATGGTTCTTTTTTAAAGTAATGAAGTTTTGTTAGTACAGATAACCACAATCACCGAGTTATGTTTTATATCTTGAGTTGGCCTTTCTTCCAACCATTCACTCTTAACATATATGCCCACAAGTATGGATGATATACGATTCATACACCTTATACCCTTCACTGTCTTATGTAACATGTCCTGTACATTGATTTACATAGTTGTATGATTTATTGTGCCTGTGTGTGTGATGTAAAGTACTCTGACAGCTTACATTGGGATGAGTAGCGCTATAAAGAATTAAATAAAAAATCAAAATGAGTATGTGCCATTTACATCAATATTTGTGTAATTACTCATACAGATAAACCTTGGATTCTTACAGCACGTCTCTTAGATAGGGAGTTGAACGAAGTTAGAAGCCTGCCGCCAAACCGTAGGTTCTCTCGAGTACTTGTGAAGTGATAAGCTGTGTGCCTTTGTTTCCTTCCATTGTATTGCCATCTGGGTGTAAGGCTCCAGATCACTACCAGCCACAATGATACTGGAACAAAAAAGGGCTGATGGCACTTTAAGCCAGTCAATTGTTTTGGGCCCAGTTGGACATTAAAGTAAGAAAACCCACTGGTTGCCTGACAGTTGCTGCACCGAACGGAATGCAGACAATGTGTTGGCCCTGCTGAATTATGCCCTGGTGTCGGAAGATAACATTAGGAGAAAATCAGCAAGTTTCCCGGGGTCGGGAATCCCAGATCCGGCCCAAAAATAGCTGCAGGAACTGGGATCTGGCGGGATCCCTCCCAACGTTGCAGCAATAGGTGGATGTACATCTGGCCTAACAGCAACAGGTGTCCGTACCAATTACAGGATCCTTCATTGTGATGCTGTCAGCTTCAGAAAGTTGCCTGTTACCCAACTTCGAACAGCGCAGTCGCCTAACGAGCTGAAAAGTTTCGTAACGACTGGTCCTTAAAGCCAAGGGAGCACGCCATCTTCCTCCTCATCTGAACTGTTCTGCTCTTCTATCAGCTCTTTCTGCGTATTGTCTATTCCGCTTCAGTCACTTTTCTATTCCCCGATTTCCCTTCTTATTAAACTTCCCATCTCATTATGTATTTATCCTAATCTCCTATCTCTTCAATGGCTCCATTTCCGACACCCTTTTAAGGCTTGGGATTAAATGCACTCAGTTTTGCACCACTCACCCTCGTACCCCAACTTTCCTTCTCTTATCTAGCTTGTCATTCGGTCATTGACTTTGTGCTCTTCTGCCAGACCAGTCTTGTCCAGCCTTCTACCACGTTAGGACCCTTATCTTCTTCACACTCTAGCACTGGCATTAGATTCCATGTGTTGGGCGCTCCCAATCCGTCTTTCCTTTTTCTCTGCAGCACTGAAAAATCATCTTTTTACTGGAACTTTTCCAGGCAGCTTCCCAATGGCCTACATTACACTGAGCACAGCTGTTGCTGTATTGCCTGCGTATTACTGTATGTACTTAGTTTTGGCAGGTTCATATTTATTAACTACTAAGGTCTGTGTACAGATCTTGGGCATAAGGTGTGCAATAAATAAATAAGAGTCTGATATACTGATGGCGGAGGGTGTCTCTGGTAGTTCCTGCTATTGGTGGTCTGGAGATAGTCCATAGACGAGTCCACTTGGTCTTCCGCTGGTGCTGGAGTATAGCTCTCTGGTAGTTCCTGCTATCAGTGGTCCTAAGAAGCCCCTGGAGATAGTCCACAAACTGGTCCACTTGTTCTTCAGCTGGTTCTGGAGAATAGCTCTCTGGTAGTTCATGCTATCAGTGGTTCGAAGAAGCCCCTGGAGATAGTCCACAAACTGGTCCACTTGGTCTTCGGCTGGTGCTGGAGTATAGCTCTCTGCTAGTTCCTGCCATCAGTGGTCCTAAGAAGCCCCTGGAGATAGTCCACAAACTGGTCCACTTGTTCTTCAGCTGGTTCTGGAGTATAGCTCTCTGGTAGGTTAAAACTGGAGGGGGTTATTGATTCTCACAGGTAGATAAGATGGCGCTAAACCTAATAACGTGATTAATCAAACCAAATTTAAAATTCTAACGGTGCTATAGGTGGGGGAAATAACCCCATAAACCCCCAAACCAGGACAAGGGTACAAAGCAATATATGACACCAATCCTCATCCGGTTGATTGAAATCCCGGGAACTGTCGGGACGTGTTGGTGTACTCGCCAAAGTTCGGTATTGGGTTGGTGTAGACGGCTTAGTCTCCATCTATTGATGTTTATAAGGCACTCGGATGAGGAGCGCCGCAATTGAGGAATATATTGGTTGCCAATGAGATGCTCGGACCATATGCGACACACTGGATCCGGGAACTTGAACGATTTGTCGTTATAAAGGATGCAACTTTGAAGACGTTACCGCCGGGTTGGAACTATCACCGGCTAAGAGGTCTAATTGGTTTTCCAGACCATAATTAAGCCCTGAAGAAGTCAAGGGTTATTACCCACTGACGAAACACGTGTTGGCTGGCTTGGGAAAAAAATACTCTGAACATTAAAATGAACTACACCGGCTAAGGACTCCATTGTTTTTTTGTACCCTTGGGACAGTGTTTTATCACTACCCTGCATATTGTTTTTCGTGTGCATAGGATTGGTGTCATATATAGCTCTCTGGTAGTTCATGCTATCAGTGGTTCCGAGAAGCCCCTGGAGATAGTCCATAGACAAGTCCACTTGGTCTTCCGCTGGTACTGGAGTATAGCTCTCTGGTAGTTCCTGCTCTCAGTGGTTCCGAGAAGCCCCTGTAGATAGTCCATAAACTGGTCCACTTGGTCTTCGGGTGGTGCTGGAGTATAGCTCTTTGGTAGTTCCTGCTATCAGTGGTTCCAAGAAGCCCCTGGAGATAGTCCACAAACTGGTCCACTTGGTCTTCGGCTGGTGCTGGAGTATAGCTCTCTGCTAGTTCCTGCTATCAGTGGTTCCGAGAAGCCCCTGGAGATAGTCCATAGACGAGTCCACTTGGTCTTCCGCTGGTGCTGGAGTATAGCTATCTGGTAGTTCATGCTATCAGTGGTTCGAAGAAGCCCCTGGAGATAGTCCACAAACTGGTCCACTTGGTCTTCGGCTGGTGCTGGAGTATAGCTCTCTGCTAGTTCCTGCTATCAGTGGTTCCGAGAAGCCCCTGGAGATAGTCCATAGACGAGTCCACTTGTTCTTCCGCTGGTGCTGGAGTATAGCTCTCTGCTAGTTCCTGCTATCAGTGGTTCCAAGAAGCCCCTGGAGATAGTCCACAAACTGGTCCACTTGGTCTTCGGCTGGTGCTGGAGTATAGCTCTCTGCTAGTTCCTGCTATCAGTGGTTCCGAGAAGCCCCTGGAGATAGTCCATAGACGAGTCCACTTGGTCTTCCACTGGTGCTGGAGTTTAGCTCTCTGGTAGTTCATGCTATCAGTGGTTCCAAGAAGCCCCTGGAGATAGTCCACAAACTGGTCCACTTGGTCTTCGGCTGGTGCTGGAGTATAGCTCTCTGCTAGTTCCTGCTATCAGTGGTTCCGAGAAGCCCCTGGAGATAGTCCATAGACGAGTCCACTTGGTCTTCCGCTGGTGCTGGAGTATAGCTCTCTGGTAGTTCCTGCTCTCAGTGGTTCCGAGAAGCCCCTGGAGATAGTCCATAGACGAGTCCACTTGTTCTTCCGCTGGTACTGGAGTATAGCTCTCTGGTAGTTCCTGCTATCAGTGGTTCAAAGAAGCCCCTGGAGATAGTCCACAAACTGGTCCACTTGGTCTTCGGCTGGTGCTGGAGTATAGCTCTCTGCTAGTTCCTGCTATCAGTGGATCTGAGAAGCCCCTGGAGATAGTCCATAGACGAGTCCACTTGGTCTTCCGCTGGTGCTGGAGTATAGCTCTCTGGTAGTTCCTGCTCTCAGTGGTCCTAAGAAGCCCCTGTAGATAGTCCATAAACTGGTCCACTTGGTCTTCAGCTGGTGCTGGAGTATAGCTCTCTGGTAGTTCCTGCTATCAGTGGTCCTAAGAAGCCCCTGTAGATAGTCCACAAACTGGTCCACTTGTTCTTCAGCTGGCTCTGGAGTTTAGCTCTCTGGTATTTCATGCTATCAGTGGTTCCAAGAAGCCCCTGGAGATAGTCCACAAACTGGTCCACTTGGTCTTCGGCTGGTGCTGGAGTATAGCTCTCTGGTAGTTCCTGCTATCAGTGGTCCTAAGAAGCCCCTGGAGATAGTCCACAAACTGGTCCACTTGGTCTTCAGCTGGTGCTGGAGTATAGTTCTCTGGTAGTTCCTGCTATCAGTGGTCCTAAGAAGCCTCTGTAGATAGTCCATGAACGGCTGGTGCTGGAGTATAGCTCTCTGCTAGTTCCTGCTATCAGTGGTTCCGAGAAGTCCCTGGAGATGGTGCATAAACGGGTCCACTTGGTCTTCGGCTGGTGCTGGAGTATCGCTCTCTGGTAGTTCCTGCCATCTGTGGTTCAGAGAAACTCCTGGATGAGGGTCCATAAACGGGACCACTTGGTCTTCGGCTGGTGCTGGAGTATAGCTCTCTGGTAGTTCCTGCTATCAGTGGTTCCGAGAAGCCCCTGGAGATAGTCCATAAACTGGTCCACTTGGTCTTCGGCTGGTGCTGGAGTATAGCTCTCTGGTATTTCATGCTATCAGTGGTTCCAAGAAGCCCCTGGAGATAGTCCACAAACTGGTCCACTTGGTCTTCGGCTGGTGCTGGAGTATAGCTCTCTGGTAGTTCCTGCTATCAGTGGTCCTAAGAGGCCCCTGGAGAAAGTCCACAAACTGGTCCACTTGGTCTTCAGCTGGTGCTGGAGTATAGTTCTCTGGTAGTTCCTGCTATCAGTGGTCCTAAGAAGCCCCTGTAGATAGTCCATGAACGGCTGGTGCTGGAGTATAGCTCTCTGCTAGTTCCTGCTATCAGTGGTTCCGAGAAGCCCCTGGAGATGGTCCATAAACGGGTCCACTTGGTCTTCGGCTGGTGCATCGCTCTCTGGTAGTTCCTGCCATCAGTGGTTCAGAGAAACTCCTGGATGAGGGTCCATAAACGGGACCACTTGGTCTTCGGTTGGTGCTGGAGTATAGCTCTCTGGTAGTTCCTGCTATCAGTGGTTCCGAGAAGCCCCTGGAGATAGTCCATAAACTGGTCCACTTGGTCTTCGGCTGGTGCTAGAGTATAGCTCTATGGCCTTAAACCACCCTAAAGATGTGACTCTCTAAAGCCAAGCCTAAGCAGCCCTCAAGGTGTCTTGGGTTGCTTGGTGTTGAGATGTCACAGTAGCTCCTGCATCCATTTTGTAGCAGCAGTATTACAACCCCTAACTCTGCTGTTAGATTTCACATACTTTAGTCGAGTTACAGGGTGGTCGAAGACAAATCTCGCTTCTACCCGACTGACTTCTGAGGTGTAGGTTGTAAGCTTTGTAACTAAATGTACTATTTACAGGCTCCGTCTGGAGCAGTTCCTCTCAGAGTGAGATCACATGAAACCTCACCAGTCTGCAACTCGTAGGATGGCTCCGCTCCCTCGCTGTAGGGCATCTTCATCCTCGTCTGGTCAGGGTGAATCTTCTATTGGAGTTTAGATGTAGCAACCTACAGTGGGCAGAACACAGCACTTTGGGGTCCAGGGAAATAGCTATTGTAAAAGGAACTACTAAGCTGTCTGACTATTCAAGTTGAGACGGCTGACCCACTTTCCTTTCTGGCCCATGCTTACAGGATGAGCAATTACCAGCTGTTAACACCTTCATCGTAAAGCAATACCACCTAACTAACTCGATGTAAGCCGGAAGTGAGAGAAACATGCTCAAGTGTTGAAATCACTTCATATAGTGACCCGACCACAGGTGAGTAAAACTGCCATAATGTTGAGTCAACGAGGTTACTGTTTGTGGTGGCACTATACAAAGGGTTAACTGACACTGGCTACCAACCATGGTCAAGGAAGAGGAGCAGACTGCAGTGGTTGTGGTTCCTTTTCTACATCCGTGTCTACCTGTGTCCACAACACAACACTCAAAATAGGACTAGATTCAGCCAACTCTTTCACGCACTACTTTGGAACGAATGTTCGATTCATTGTAAGTTACAAACATTTAATTTCACTGAGAATTAATTTGTTTTTAATTTGTTTGCTCTATCCAGACATATAGACTGAGCTAAATGTTGCATTTAATTAACTAACTAATATTTTATGTAAATGTAAAAATTGAAAAGTCTGTGCTTCCTGTTTTCCTGCATAGAGAAGCTATATTATAAGTTGCCACTCAGCCTTCAGGACATTAAAAAAAAGTGACATATTACAAGTGTAACGAGGCTTGACATGTTGGGGTCCAAAGGGGAGCAGCGCAACTGGAGCAGACACCTGTCCCCTCACCCTCAGCACAGAGGCACTCACAATGACATCTCTCACCCTGGCTGAGGAGAGCTGTGTACACTTGAGTACACACAATAGTAGACATCTTCCTTTCTTGAAGAATTAAGCAGAACACAAAAGGTATTTGGAAGCATCCATTTTCCCAAACAGAACACAACTTTTTGAGGGAAGATTGACATTCCATAAATGTTATATCTCATAAAACTGCACAGAGGAAATGTGGCACTTTGAAAAGTGGTTCTCCAAACAAGAGGAACCAGGAGCTTATGAAGGTCCAGCACAATTGCTCCTAAAACGAAGCAACGGAGCCGGGGGTAGGTTCGAAATACGAAACACAGCTCCGCGTCAAAGAAGCGATGAAGCGTTCTGCTCCGCGTTTTGCCTTCTGGGGCGAGTCTATCCCTATTAAGGGTCACTTTTCCCGATCAGGTCCAGGTAAATTACCATGCGACCTGTTGTATGACTGTCTACTACTTCTCATTGAGTTCTACACTTAGATTCTAGTCACAAAGTAGTGTAGGTTTGCAACACTAGGTCCTGAAGAATTGCCAATTGATCCTTTGGACAGCCAGAGGCAAGAAACAGGTTGATCACTATACACTACTATGTGTTGAGTTGAGCTCAGTAAAGACCATTATATCTGAATTGAGCACCACGTTTTTAGTTGGGGTATGTGCTCTTTTTCATTAAATAAATCGACATTTAGCATCACTAAACCCATTTTAAAACACTTTCAATCACCACACTACACTACACAACCCACACACCCTCACTTCACCACAAGGCATTCGAAAAAAAAGATCTCCGGCAAAGAGCCCCCTAGTGGGTGCCCGTCAGGCATTGCAGCCCCGGCCGGACGAGGAGCATGCCCAAATGATGAAGCATGACACCTCTCGGGGTGTGTGAGGGAACTTGCTCCTATATGGAGCTCTTTTTCCTTTTTTCTCTTTTCCTTGTTGTCTAATAGGAACTGCACACCCTCATTTACAATTCACTTTGAAATTTGGCCCTTGGAAGGAGAAAATATTTACAGAAACCTTTTTCATCGGTTGGGGTGCAAGAAGGAATCCTTGGGCTGAAATGCACTTCTTGGATTGGGTCTGCTAAGCCGCTTCATTTTTCAAATTCCTTCATCGGATACAATATGTATCGCATCGTCTAGTGCTGGTGTGGTACCATCGCCATTCCTAGGCACTACGGTGCCCTTTTCATACGTCCTGGGATTCCCATCCTATTGGTGTATTTGGTTGTTAGGTGTGAAGTGTCTAGTTTAGTAATAACGTGTCGACCATGAACATCCTTGAAAGACTTGTTCCTCTAAAAACGAGATCTACCAAGGATCAACCACTGGCGCCACGGTACTCAAAAGATCTCAACAGAAGCAAGCAAGTGGTAATGAAACTAGAAAAGATGAGGAGAAAGATAAAATCCAATGAGTCTCTCATTGCCCCGAAAGAACAAAGGAAAGAAATAATGCTCCCACCATGGGCACTAAATATAAACAGCTTGGAACTCTCTTCCACATCCTAAACCACTGTGCGAACATCCATGTTAATTACTAAGAAGAGCCACTATAAAATGGTCCACATTCGAAAAACTAGATTCTCAATCCATTTTACAAATTATTTCTTCCACAAATCCCTCCTCCTACTCAGAGAACCCTAACACTGTCTAGAGATCGCACCTATTCTGTTAGAACAGTTAACTCTTCTATAGAAGAAGGGGTGTTACCAGCACCGGGGGGATCTGGACAAATCGACCAACTCCCCTAGACCCAAGCGACCCCCACAATCTGTGGCCCAAGCAAGCGACCTCCACACTCTGTGGCCCAAGGCAAGCGACCTCCTCACTCTGTGGCCCAAGGCAAGCGACCTCCACACTCTGTGGCCCAAGGCAAGCGACTGCCACACTCTGTGGCCCAAGGCAAGCGACTGCCACACTCTGTGGCCCAAGCGACCTCCACACTCTGTGGCCCAAGGCAAGCGAACTCAACACTCTGTGGCCCAAGCGCCCTGCACAAACGACCTCCACAATCTGTGGCACAAACGACCTCCACAATCTATGGCCCATCAATAACTTGTTTACTGCAAAAGCAATCATCAAGTGCAAAACCAGACTAGGTGCCCTGCGCAAACAGTATTTGTCCCAGGGTGTTGTGGTGCCGGTTATTACCATACAACTTGGAACCTGAAAACATTTTTTTATGCTCAACTCCTAAGGGGGCGACTGGGGCAGGGGAGGGCCCTTTCTGAAAGGCAGAGTTTCAGCCATCCGGTGCCACAGTCTCTCCCATTGACAAAGTTCACTTCTTCAGGACCCTCCACCAACCATGTGCTCTGTAAAGAGATCACCCCGAACGATGTCCACATGTCTACGTTTCTCGCTTGATATAGTGCTTTCCCTGCACTGGAACGTTCACAGCGCTGTACTGTGGATGCAGGCTGCTCAGATTACCTCGCAGTAAGCGTGTTGTGTAGCTGGGGGCAGGGGAAAGACTGGGGGCAGGTAGAGGGTGGATGCAAGCAGGCGGTGCCTTCCACTTACATGCTCTTCACTCCGAGGCAGCAGCTTGAGGAGGAAGGTACCCCTTGGGACCAATCAGCATTGAGAATTTGGAGGCCCAGTTCGAGGGAATCCACCCCAAGCTGGGGTGGGGGTCGATGGCGCGGGTGGGAAGGCTGAGAATGCGGGTATACTTAGTGCAGTGCACAGGCACTTCATTCATACTAAGACAGGGACACGTTTCCTGTGAACAATCTTCTATGTGACAATAATCCATTGCTTAAAAACTGCACAAATGCAGCAAAATAGTACAAGTGCATCAGTGCAGATCAAAAAATACCTATCCCACTGCAGCATGGCAGTGCAGATGACGTCATGGTACATCAGGGTCAGGCGCTTGTATTCAGCAGCCTGCACCTGGTTGAGTAGTAAAACTCAAACAAGTAACCGGGTGCCCTGAACCCCCCTTATTGCTGGACACGGTGCTGCTAAACCTGCTGCACTGATAAGTATGCCCCTGCTTGCACTGAGAGTCTAGGACTGAATACTGTTGCGTCCACGCAAATGACCATGTCTCACACGTAGCTCTCTAGCACACGTCTTTATTCTTCAGCATGCAACGTTAACTGAACGCACTACGTCAAACTTTATTGACCACACCCAGATACCTCCCAACTGATTACGTACATTTGTAAGGAGTCCGGCAAGGACCACAAGAGTCCCACAGTACATGATCACACAACACTACATCTCCCCCTTTGTTAAATAAAAAGTAGGGAAAACATATAAACATTAGAGTTCTTCAATGAGTCGTCGAGGTACTCGCACCAATCTTTCAGATCAAGTAGTACAAGGTGAGGGAGTTGCACTGTTACCTGACATCGCAGATGTAGACTCAGATGCTGGACTCGGGAACTCAGGCGGACTTGCCTCACTCGTGATGTCTGGAGCCAACGAACATCGAGGCACATGACTGAAATGTGGCGAGTCTCTTGCAATGGTCTTTCCGGGACATTAAGTCACCATATGTCCTTTACTTGTCACGACACTCTCTGGATCAGCATCAAAACACGCCCCAGTCTTGCGTTTCCGTTTTTGTTTGACTCTGACCCGGTCTACTTCTTTCAAAACAGTGTCCCTGGCGCATCAGCCCTTACCTGCATTGGCCTTCACCCTGTTTTTGCAAGAAGTGTCAGAGACACGAATCTCATCAGTGTCAGTATTACTTGGCTCATGGTCCATTATGGTAGCTTTGTCCCAGTGGCTCTCCGAAACAGCAAGGAGACATGCCTTTCACCTGTTTTAGAATGGGAAGTTGACTGTTAGGCACGATGGGCTGAACATTAGGCTGGCTTGAGAGCGATTCCTTCGAGCGCAGCATGCTGAACCACTTTCTTCAAGGTGCCCATAAATCGTTCAACAACGCCATTAGCCTGTGGGCATCGAAGTGTGCATGTCTGATGCTTGATATTCAAGCAATTAAGTCCTTAAACTCTCTGCTGCTGGAGGGTGGACCGTTGTCAGATGTGAGAATGAAGGGAACACCCCATGCTGCGAAAATATCATCCAGCCACTCAATGACTGTCATGGGTGATCGATTATAGATCTTCCACTAAGGGAAAAAGTGAGTACTCATCAATAACTACCATGAGATGATGGCCATTGTTTAAAGGTCCAAAGAAAACAACTGCAGTTTTCTCCAACGCTTGTTTAAGAAGGCCAGACATATTTAGAGGATGCTGTGTTGTCTTGGGAGATAAGCAGTTACACAGGTGACATGTTTTCAGTTCTTTCTCGACTCGTTTATCAAGGCTCTCACATTTGGTCTCCGAGGGTTCTCTTGGTGGCTACAATGCCACAATGGCCTTTGTGTGCCAATTCAATGACTTGCTGTCTCAAGCTCTCAGGTATGCCAATGCTCTAACCTCTTAGTATGATACCTTCTTGAGTGACAAAGCTCTTCCTGAACATTTTTGACTTTTTAATATTCAACGTCATCTGTGAACGGTCGAGCATGTTTTCTCCATGATTGTGTTGCAATTATATCCTTGAGCGCAAGCATGTCTGTGTTGGCAGCAATGATCTGCTCAATGGATAGAGCTGCAGGGGTGCTGGACTTTACTATGAAATTGATATATGCTTCAGCCACTTTAGACATTGCACTGTGATGCTGTAACGGCACTCGTGAGAAGTAATCTACGGGGTTTTGATCCTTCCCCGGCTTATGCACAATAGGGTAATCATACTCTTGCAATCACAACCCCCACCTCTCGATGCAATAGGACATCATGGCTTTTGGATTTTTGAAAATAGAGAGCAACACCTGGTGGTCAGTGACAAGGGTGAAATGTTTTCCGCACAAAAACACATGAAAATGTTCACAAGGCCACACTACAGCCAAGCTCTCTTTTTCTGGCTGACAATAGGCACATTCAGTCTGAGATAGGCTTCTACTAGCATAGGTCACAATGTGTCTGAGCATTTGGATGTCCATTGTGTTGAGCAAGGATCACGCCCAACCCCACCGGGTTTGCGCCTACTACAATCTCAGTATATAACTTTGGATCAAAATAGGCCATTTCAGCAGCATTTTCAATTGTATATTTGATTTTCTTGAAACTTCGGTCACATTCAGAGGACCAATGGAAGGGAATATTATTCTTTGTCAAGTCTTAACAGGGCACTCACCGTGGCAAAGTTATAAATGTATCTGAAGCAATAGCTGGAAGGATCGCAGCACGGTTACATCCGCGGGGGACAAGTGGATGACAATGCTTGTACTTTTTCAGGGTCAGGACTCATTCCTCCTTCAGAGAAAATATGCCCAAAGAATTTGAGTTTGGTTTTGTGAAACTCACACATTTCTGCATTTAAAGTGAGACCTGCATCAGCGAGCAGACGGCACACTTGTGTAAGAGCTTTGTCATGCTCCTTTGTGTGGCCCCAAACACTAGTATATCATTATTGATGTTAAAATAATGTGTAACAGGTTGAATTATTCGGCAACTGACGACCTGAAAGATCTCTGCAGCCAACGACACACCAAAGCGAAGTCTTTTGTATCTGAACAAACCAACATTAGTTGAAAAAGTGGCAATGTACCCACAGTTCTCTTCCAGCTCGAGTTGATAGTATCCTTTGTTCAAATCAAGACGAAAGAAGACTTTGGCACCCTTCAGCTGTGTAATCATGTCCGCTATGTGTGGACCTGAATGTCTTTCTCTCTCGATTGCTTTGTTGGCCTGCCGCATGTCAACACAAATGCACACTGCACCTCCACTGTCCTTTTTTACTACCACTAAGGGCGAAACCCATGGCATCGGACCAGTAGAGCGCTCGATGATGTCATGTTTAATAATGTTTCTAGTTCTTTCTCAGTGGCCTCCTGTACATGAAAAGCAATCCGATGGCGTCGCTGAGCAACCTGGACAAATCTCCTCATTAAGGTGACGTTGTACCTTCATTGCCTTGATGTAGGATCTGCTTTCATGGTCACCCCCACTTTTTGCTGGTGTCATTATGTTTTACTGACTAGTCTGACTGGGATACTGCTAATCAGGACCCCAGTCTCTGAGCTTCTTCCCTAAATTGGACATGGTGAGTACTTGGGTACACTCCAGATTGGCTACGGGTGTACCCTGATAAGTCCCTAGTATATGGTACTAAGGTACCCAGAGCATAGGTACACCAGGGGTCTCCCATGGGCTGAAGCATGCATTATGCCACCCATGAGAGACCACTCAAATTGTGACTACAGGCCTGTCATTGCAGACTGTGTAAGCTGGTGCTAGCACCACTTACGACAGATATAAGTTTCCTTATATCTGAGGTCACTGCACTTAAAGCCTATAAGTCACCCCTAAGGCAGGACTTTCAATCTTGAAGGCAGGGTGCTCGGTTCTAAGTGTGAGGGTGCCCCGGCATGAGCAGGACACCCCTACAGCCTTCGGAGTCCATTCTCCCGGGTTGTAAGTGCATCAGCCATTAAGATGCATAGAGTGGCCATGCGTCATTATGCGATGACCATCTCTAAACTGGCTGTAACAAACCCTGTCGTGTTTAGTATCAAATATGTTGAAATCAGTGTGGGAGGTATGATTCCATGCACTATAAAGCTCCTCCGGGAGGCCCTAAATGCTCCTAGTACCAGTCTTCTAGACCTGGACAGCAAACTATGGCTGCTGCCGATCAGAGACATGATTCTGCCTTCCTGCTGCTGAGCCAAGCTTGAGCACAGGAAGGCAGGACAACAGGTATTCTGTCACAGGGAGGTGTGACCACCTCCCAGACAGGACTTCGTGTATTGGGACAGGTTGGGGCGCTTGCCAGCGCCACTCAGGCTGCTTGAAGGGCACATACTCTAGTCCAAACCAGTACAGGGAGCCGTTGACTACCGCTCTGGCGCAAAACTGGACAAAGAAGATGGGAGTATCCTCCCCACTGTCCAGCCCCTCCTCTGGGAGGGACCCCTGAATCGTTCCAACCCTTTCCTTAGGGTACTTAAGGGGTTTACTTGTGGGTGGGTCCTTAGATTAGTTGTGGGCCTCCTGGTCACTCCTGAGTGGCACAGACTCTGTCCCCTCTGCTTGAACGTTCCTCTCATCTTGAATCCACCTTTGGGTTCCACCAGACGCTTTCACCTTCTTCTTTACTGAAGTCCTCCATTGTGGTCTACGCTGGTTTCTGATGTCACTTCGCACCCATGCACCCGGCTTCCCTGGTGTAGGTATCCTGGTTCCTGGGGTATCCACAGGTGGGGTGACTCTCTGACCTTCCATCTTCCACAGGGTTTATTCAGGGTCTGCTGGGAAGGGTCCTTCTTTAAAATTGCAAACGCGACTTACCTATTGACTAACATTGAGCATGCGGTCGTGTTCCCGCTCTGTACACAACCTCTGTGGGGTTCCTAGATACTCACCTTGGATGGTTCCTTGGGTCCCCAGCTCTTCTACATCTTCTGGGTCCATTCTCGGCTTAGGTCGTGGTTAGCATTCCACTATTTTAGTATATGGTTTGGTCTCCCCCTGGGGACCACTGTGTATTCTGTGCTATTTACGTATTCTATTGACAAAGTATTGTGTGTATTGTGTTGTATCTCTGGGTGGGAGATAATACATTGTGTTAGTGAGTGTTAATAATAAATACCTATTTTTATAACTATACTGTGTCATTCTTTTTCACTTAACCTATACCATAAGATTAAGTACTGGTAAAAAGCTGCTTTACACTCCTTCTACACTAAGCCTGAAGGCTGCTCTCCACCGCTACCACTTAGAGAGCTTTCTAAGGTTGTCTAAGACCACTAAATTCACCATAAGGGTTGTCTGGATTAGTGAAGGGTGTTTCACTTACATAAGTAAGTAGACGTGGGTCCCTTGCTCACTGTGCCACTGGATTCAAGCTAGCCTGGCTGATGAAGTGTGACATACCCCGAAACCGGTCCCAGGATGCTTGTTTCCGGTCCAGGGAGGACCTGGCTTGGCAGTTCGGTCTGGACTGTTCCCATGAGGCACAGGGTCAAGACTGATTTGCATATGGCTGGGTCCAAACGGGGGTGGCGTAGTGGGCAAAAGAACGATGGATTTAACCCAGATCTCTTGACTGGGGGAGAATGTTTGAATCATTCAGCATTCCATCCATCATTTGTTGCAGTTACACTTTTTGCCCTAAGTGGGATGGGTACGCCCAGATGTGGGTCCCTTGCTCACTGTGCCACTGGATTCAAGCTAGCCTGGCTGATGAAGGGAGACATACCCCGAAACCGGTCCCAGGATGCTTGTTTCCGGTCCAGGGAGGACCTGGCTTGGCAGTTCGGTCTGGACTGTTCCCATGAGGCACAGGGTCAAGACTGATTTGCATATGGCTGGATCCAAACTGGGGTGGAGTAGTGGGCAAAAGAACGATGGATTTAACCCAGATCTCTTGACTGGGGGAGAATGTTTGAATCATTCAGCATTCCGTCCATCATTTGTTGCAGTTTCACTTACATAAGTAAGCACCATTTACTAAGCCAGCCTCTCAAACTTGAGTTTCCCTAGTCCATGAAACAGCAACGGGAATTGACTCACTATTTCAGAATGTGCATTGAGGTTGTAGTTGATGGATATCAGTCCCATTTGAGCAGCAGTGCTGAAACTAAGTAGAAATGCACTTGACAACCTACCTTGGAGAACATGAATTGGTGTTTGTAATGACCCTAAACTATGCAATGGCGTAGAAGCAGCCAGTGTGTACACATTTGTTTTAAATGGCGTTAGACGTGGTACCAGAGACAGTTTGTAGTATTTTTCCTGCCGGTTTGATAGTGATCGATGCACCACAGTCTATAATGAAAGTTAAAGGGGAACCATTCACCTTTAGAGTGATTTTGGAGGCACCGGCTAAATGAGTTTGGTTGCTTTACGTGGTGATCTCTCTTTGACTTATGTTCTTTGCAAGCAGCCGATTCTACATGCGCTCGTCTTTCTGCAGTCGACATCACCATGGCACATCCATCTTCTTCACTGTTGCTCGATGACGTTGAAGAGCCTTTGGAAGATAAATTTTGTGATGATCAACTTAATTTAGTCTCTACTTGCCTCAATTGATGTTGCCATTTGGGCTTGTGGGCGAGGCTACAATGCTTCTGGAACTTTCTGGTGCCCATTTTCTCTTCTCGTTATGACGCACTTAGTTTCTCTTCTGCTTTGCAGACTGTTATGTAATGGTTTTCTTTCCCACAGTCTTTGCATATCTGTCCAATGGCGAGACATTTACCTTTCAAGTGGAAACGAGAATCCACATTGGAAACAGAATCTCTTTCTTTGGAAACATCGTCTCCTGGGCCTCCACTTTGTGTTTCTGCTTACTTTTCAAAATCAACACTGATTCATTCTGGACTGTTCCAGCTTCCATATCGCCAGCCTGTCTATCTGCACGTTCCTCAGCTCTCGCGGCTTTTAGCACCTTTTCTAGACTGAGCATTTCTCTCAGCAGATGTTGCCTCAATAAATCGGAGAGGCAACCATCAATAACTGAAACGCATGGCTTCTTCGTCATTGAATTCACTGAACTTGCAGTGCTTGATGAAGGTATCAAGTCTTTCGACAAACTCATCCATCTTTTCATCAGCTTGCTATGTTGCCTGGTTGAAAATGTACCTTTCATAGCTGACATTCGACATTGGATCGAACTTAACTTCCAACGTTTCTTTGATTTGACAGTATGATATTTCATTAGCTTGTGATACTTTATTACTTCTTTCACTCCATCACCAGTAAGGTTCATTAAGTATTTGATTTTCTTTTTGTCATCTACTTCTTCTAGAGCATCTATGAAGTTAAACGTTTCGATCCATGGAGTCAATCTGGTGGCAATATTCCACTTTTTTGGGGGTGTTGAATGGCGGTGGTGGTTTCAGAAACACAGCAGTGTCATAACTTGCTGATGATGTGAGTATATGCTGTCCCGACGACGGTCGCTGCTCACTTGGACCTGCACCTTCTGCAAGCATCAGCCGTTTGCTAACATCTGGGTCCTCGCGCCCAGGCTGATGTCATACGGCACCATCTTCTTTCTTGACGGTGAGTAACAGTTTTGTCTCTTGCACATATTCGTCGCTGCTCTCAAGTTTGTGCATCATACATAGTTGTTGTTGCCTTTAGCGTTTCTTTGCGCCTGGCCGTCTCTGCCTTTAGCGCTTTCTTGCACCTGGCTGTCGCTGCCTTTAGCGCTTCTTCGTACCTGGGTGTCGCTGTTAGCGTTTCCTTTTTGTATGGACGATGGCTCTGTGTTACGCTGTGGCGCAGTATCTCTTTTTTCGACCATACCAGTGGGCTTCTGGCAGGCTTTCTGACTGTGCTCCTCCGTAGGGCCTTCACCTTCTTCCATTGTCGCATCCACCACAGCTCTGGAGCACGCAATTGACCACGCCACACACAGAGCTCTGTAACACATCTTTATTCTTTGGTAAGCAACCGTTAACTGAAAACACGTCGTCAAACTTTACTGACCACACCCAGACACACCTAGATATCTCCCAACCGATTACATAACTTTGTAAGGAGTCCGGGAAGGACCACAAAAATGACAATACAAATACATTTACTTCAATAGCGCATAGAGTGAGGAAACTAGAATTGAATGCCAGGACTCCCGGTCCTTTGCTCCCATCCCCAGTAGTCGGAACCAGTTCAGAATGGCAAACTTTCAACAGCTTCTCAAAGTCTGCGTTCAGCAGCATGTAATAACCCGAGTTTATTCAACTGTGTACCTGTAAGTGTTCTTTGTTAGGAGAACAACATGTCTATAAACCTCAACACAGACACGCAAACGAGAAGTGTTCATGTTTTTAGACCGGGATTCTACTTTACTAGCTTTTAATAATACACTTACGGATATTATATCCTATTTACAATTCATTTCCACAGCGTTCTCGGCAGATAATTTAGTGAAAATCAAAATAACCTGCCTTTTCAGAAAAGTGGCACTCTAGAAAGGAAAAGCCGACAAAAGCCTTCCCTAAAGCGTTGTAATTATTCAGTTTAAAAGGTGTGTGTTCTGTACCCATTAGTGCCTAAGACACCCCTCTTAGCACATACTTGGGAACTGGTCTATTCCTCACCCCGCCCTTACCTCCTCCTGTTTGTCCTGTACGGAGACCCGTAGGCCCTCAGTAATTGGCGCGCTGAGGGGTGCCTAGGTTCATCAGTGTTCCAGCTCTCTCTCTCTGGCTGCAGACAAGCTGCACCGGGGGCAGGGGCGTGGCTCTACGGCATGGGGGCGGGGGGCGATGTGGGGCTGGGAGAGATAGTTGGAAATATTAAATAAGCATTGCCAAAGCCAAAGGGTCTGGCTTCAATGAGCTAACTCGTAGAATCACAGCCATTCAAATGTGCTCTTTCCGTGCACTGCATTCACGGTTGCACATTAGCACACTGAAGCCAGCCAGAGGCGCAACTAGAGCCAAATTTGGGGGGGGGGGGGGCTGACTCTTCCAGCAATAGGCTGAGTGGGGATGCATGGGCTCTAAAAAGGGGTGAAAAACAACAGAGCCTCATTTACAAGCAAATGGTCTTCTAAAGACCTGTGAAGTACTCGGGTGCGGCTGTGTGTGTGCCCGGGAAGCTGTCTCAGCCCTGGCTGCCACACACAATGGGGGGGGGAGAGGGGGGGGGTGAAGCCCTTTGAGCCCAATGGGCGTTGTGCGCCTGAAGCCAGCCTTCTTGCATCTGTAAATGCTGGAGGAAAAAGTATCAACAAGCATTGGCATAGCCAAACGGTCTCGCCTTTGGGACCTTATAAGTGTTTAGCCAGAGCTATTGACTTTGCCAATGTCTTCAAGCTGTGCTGTAGAGAAGTGTGGCTGCTGTGCAGCAGGCTGAAAAGTTATAATAAAAAAGTGTCAGAAGCATTTTTGTTACTTTATATATGACCAAGAAGGCATTCTGTAAAACTGAACGACCATATTAAAAAAAGTATTTACAATAAAAAATTTCCTCAGTTTTCTTTTGTTGTTGCAATACTGGCAACTTGTTTCTGCCTATTGCAATGGTTGTTTGTTAAAGCTTTTTTTTAGAGGGGGCATAAACAATCGGAGGGTGAAGGTTGGGAACTAGTACCTGTATTATAACACTAGCAGCGGCCAGACGCTAGGGGAGAATCAACAGATGCCAGATTTCGAGAGCAGGCTGAGGTGGTGCTGAGTGATGCTGAGGTGGTAGTGGTGGTGACTGTTGCGGAGACGATGCTGAGGTGATGCTGAATGATACTCAGGTCTTGCTGAGTGATACTGCTGTGGTGCTGAGTGATACTGCTGTGGTGCTGAGTGATACTGCTGTGGTGCTGAGTGATGCTGTGGTGGCCCTGAGTGATGCTGTGGTGGCCCTGAGTGATGCTGTGGTGGCCCTGAGTGATGCTGTGGTGGCCCTGAGTGATGCTGTGGTTGCCCTGAGTGATGCTGTGGTGGCCCTGAGTGATGCTGTGGTGGCCCTGAGTGATGCTGTGGTGGCGCTGAGCGATGCTGTTGAGGCGCTGAGCGATGCAGTGGCGGCGCTGAGCGATGCAGTGGCGGCGCCGAGCGATGCAGTTGCGGCGCCGAGCGATGCTGTGGCGGCGCCGAGCGATGCTGTGGCGGCGCCGAGCGATGCTGTGGCGGCGCCGAGCGATGCTGTGGCGGCGCCGAGCGATGCTGTGGCGGCGCCGAGCGATGCTGTGGTGGTGCCGAGCGATGCTGTTGTGGCGCCGAGCGATGCTGTGGTCGCGCCGAGCGATGCTGTGGTCGCGCCGAGTGATGCTGTGGTCGCGCCGAGTGATGCTGTGGTAGCGCCAAGTGATGCTGTGGTGGCGCCAAGTGATGCTGTGGTGGCGCCAAGTGATGCTGTGGTGGCGCCAAGTGATGCTGTGGTGGCGCCAAGTGATGCTGTGGTGGCGCCAAGTGATATTGTTGTGGCGCCTAGTGATGCTGTGGTGGCCCTGAGTGATGCTGTGGTGGCCCTGAGTGATGCTGTGTTGGCCCTGAGTGATGCTGTGTTGGCCCTGAGTGATGCTGTGGTGGCCCTGAGTGATGCTGTGGTGGCCCTGAGTGATGCTGTGGTGGCCCTGAGCGATGCTGTGGTGGCGCTGAGCGATGCTGTGGTGGCGCTGAGCGATGCTGTTGTGGCGCTGAGCGATGCTGTGGTGGCGCTGAGCGATGCTGTGGTGGTGCTGAGTCATCCTGTGGTGGTGCTGAGTCATCCTGTGGTGGTGCTGAGTCATCCTGTGGTGGTGCTGAGTGATGCAGTGTTGGCCCTGAGTGATGATGTGGTGTCGCTGAGTGAAGCTATGGTGGTGCTCAGTGATGCTGTGGTGGCGCGGAGTGATGTTGTGGTGCTGCTGAGTAATGCTGTGGTGGCGCTGAGTGATGCTGTTGTGGCGCTAAGTTATGCTGTGGTTGTGCTGAGTAATGCTGTGGTTGCACTGAGTGATGCTGTGGTTGCACTGAGTGATGCTGTGATGGCGTTGAGTGATGCTGTGATTGCGTTGAGAGATGTTGTGTTGGTGCTGAGTGATGCTGTGTTGGTGCTGAGTGATGCTGTGCTGGCTCTGATTGATGCTGTGCTGGCTCTGATTGATGCTGTGGTTGCGCTGAGTGATGCTGTGGTGTTGCCGAGTGATGCTGTGGTGATGCTGAGTGATGCTGTGGTGTTGCCGAGTGAAAGATAGAGTGAAGATATAATGCCCAATTAGAGAGGGTGGTGAGAAAGAGAGAGAAAGGGTGTACATAGAATAAAGAGTGGAGCGGGATAGAGAGAGAGAAAGAAGGGGAGAGAGAGTGAATGAAGGAGTTTGAAAGAGAAACAGATAAAGGGGTGAGAGAGAATGAAAGGCTAAAAAAGATAGAGAGGGGAGAGTTAATTAAGTAGAGAGAGAATTAGAGAGGGGAGAGAGAGAAGGAGAGAGACAATAAGAGTGGGGGGTGTGGAGTTTAAATAGAGTGAAGAAGTGATGCGGAAAAAGTAACCTTAAATATAGCTTTGTGCTTTGCGCGAATAAATATAAAAAAAAAAAACAGAGTGAGACAAAAATACTGGTAATTAGGCTAGCACTTCAGTCTCTATTGGGGTGCCTCAAGGTTCTGCACTTTCGCCCACGCTCTTCAACCTATGCATGGAACCTCTAACTGCCATTCTAACTGACTCAAACATTCAGTACCACATGTACGCGGATGACACTCAAATGTATTTGAAGATCTCCTCTCCAGATGACATTAAAACTCTTAATGTAGCGCTTCAAAAAACTCAACAATGGCTAACACATAACCACCTATTACTTAATTCTCTCAAAACGGAATTTCTCCTGATTTCCCCACGCAATCACGAGGCTCCCTCGCAAAACTGGATCAAAAAAATCTCAGCACTCAACTGCACACCGCATTTGGTGGTCTCCGCCTGCTCTTTAGGGGTCACCCTAGACAAATTTCTAAACATGCAAGGTCACATCAGTGCAACCATTAAGAGTGCCAACCATCAGCTCAACACTCTTAGGAAAATCAAACCGTTCCTAACTCCCGAAGACATGCAATCAGCAGTCCAATCCTTAGTTATCTCACGAGTAGAATATGGATTGGTAACCCTAGCTGGTCTTCCTAAATCTAGGTTAACGCCGCTAAGAGCTACTCTGAACGCCTCTGCTAGACTAATCACGGGCTCAAGAAAGCATGATCATATCACACCTGACTTAATCCAGCTTAACTGGCTCCCCATTGAAGCTAGGATCCGTTTCAAGATAGCCTGCCTGACACAAAGCTATACATTTCAATAGCCCCGTTTACCTGGCAAAAAAACTTGAGCTTTCCGGAGCCAGAAGAAATTTAAGAAGCTCCAATACCCTACTACTGAAACCAGCGAAATTCAATAAAAAAAGAACTTACAATCGCACCTTCTCAGGGCTGGCTCCAAGAATTTGGAATGCCCTACCGACGGAGATCAGAGCCAACCCTTCGACTGCCTCATTCAAAAAACAGGTCAAATGGCTACTATTGGAAGAACTGCATCAGCAATAGCCTCCATGTCATTTGCTACTCAATTACCATACATCTCCGACAAGCTTTTTTACTTTGTGTTGAAATATATAACAATTTACTTTCACTTTATGTTTGTAACTCATGCTTGACAATCATTTTTACTTTGGGTTTAAAATGTATCTCATCTGTCTTTGAAGTAAGGCGATGATGAAACTGTTTCGGCCTCATCTGGGTGGGCTGTTTACTGTCTGTTCATCGTCTACCTACTCTTCCCCTAGTGCCCTCATTTATTTTATGCCTCAGGTTCCTCTCATGTTGCCTTATTGAGTGTGCTTGGGTGTTTTATTGTATGCTTAACAATTTACTTTCACTTTTTGCTTGAAACTAGTGCTTGACAATCATTTCTACTGGAGGTTTAAAACGCATCTCGTTTGTCTTTGAAGTAAGTCGATGATGAAACTGCTCGGCCTCATCTAGGTGGGCTGTTACCTGTTTGTTCACTTGCTTTTTTGTAAGTGTATTTATATTATCTCTGTACGTATACGTCAGCTTTCCTCTTTGTATAGCGCTCTGAAACCCGGTTGGGTCTTGTTCGCGCTTTATAAAACTTTTCAAATAAATAAATAAAAAATAGGCTGTGACTCCCAATATAAAACAAATAGCGATATAAGGTGTAATCAACCCACCGAAGCAATATTTCTAACTAGACAAAAAAAAGCTTGCATTTCAATGGTAATCGCTGTTGTTTTTCATGTGACTGTAGTCCAGGGCCCTCAGTTGGTAATGTGAGCTGCTGCTGCGATTGAAACATCAGAGTCCAGAGAGTTAATGAGCCATGACGAGGAAATGAGGAAGAGATAGGAAACCCAGATGGCAGCTGCGCGCGTGCACGCCATCGTGAACGCAAGCTGGTCGCCAGCCGAAAGCCAGTGGGTTTGCACTTCCAAAACCCGCTTACTAAAACTCTCGGCCAGAACAGCGCAAGCGCTGGTGCAGGCCGAGACCTAAAAAGGGATTGCCCTCTGCATAGAATGAATAGAGCAGATAAACAAGTGAAAGTGACAAAAACTGTGTTGAATGTCATTTTCAAATGTAGCACTCCAATGGAAGCCCTTCCCAGAGGGCGCAGTGATGCACCAAACAGCTAACAGCGTAAAGTGAGAGAGTAATACTTCTGGGGGAGACACCAAACACACAGCGTGAAGTGAAAGAGTAACACACTTCTGGGGGAGACACCAAACACACAACAGCGTGAAGTGAGAGAGTAACACACTTCTGGGGGAGACACCAAACACAACAGCGTGAAGTGAGAGAGTAACACACTTCTGGGGGAGACACCAAACACACAACAGCGTGAAGTGAGACAGTAACACACTTAAGGGGGGGCGACACCAAACACACAGCGTGAGGTGAGAGAGTAACACTTCTGGGGGAGACACCAAACATACAACAGCGTGAAGTGAGAGAGTAACACACTAATGGGGGGGCGACACCAAACACACAACAGCGTGAAGTGAGAGAGTAACACACTTATGGGGGCGACACCAAACACACAGCGTGAAGTGAGAGAGTAACACACTTGTGGGGGGAGACACCGAACACACAGCGTGAAGTGAGAGTAACACACTCATGGGGGCGACACCAAACACACAACAGTGTTAAGTGAGAGAGTAACACACTTATGGGGGGAGACACCAAACACACAACAGCGTGAAGTGAGACAGTAACACACTTGGGGGAGACACCAAACACACAACAGCGTGAAGTGAGAGAGTAACACACTTATGGGGGAGACACCAAACACACAACAGCGTGAAGTGAGAGAGTAACACACTTATGGGGGAGACACCAAACACACAACAGCGTGAAGTGAGACAGTAACACACTTGGGGGGACACCAAACACACAACAGCGTGAAGTGAGAGAGTAAAACACTTATGGGGTGAGACACCAAACACACAACAGTGTGAAGTCAGAGAGTAACACACTTAGGGGGGGCGACACCAAACACACAACAGCGTGAAGTGAGAGAGTAACACACTTATGGGGGCGACACCAAACACACAGCGTGAAGTGAGAGAGTAACACACTTCTGGGGGAGACACCAAACACACAACAAAGTGAAGTGAGACAGTAACACACTTATGGGGGGCGACACCAAACACAGCGTGAAGTGAGAGAGTAACTTCTGGGGAGACACCAAACACAACAGCGTGAAGTGAGAGAGTAACACACTTATGGGGTGAGACACCAAACACACAACAGCGTGAAGTGAGAGAGTAACACACTTATGGGGGGAGACACCAAACACACAACAGCGTGAAGTGAGACAGTAACACACTTGTGGGGGGGAGACACCAAACACACAACAGCGTGAAGTGAGAGAGTAAAACACTTATGGGGTGAGACACCAAACACACAACAGCATGAAGTGAGAGAGTAACACACTCATGGGGGGAGACACCAAACACAGCGTGAAGTGAGAGAGTAACACTTATGGGGAGACACCAAACACACAGTGTTAAGTGAGAGAGTAACACACTTATGGGGGGAGACACCAAACACACAACAGCGTGAAGTGAGAGAGTAACACACTTCTGGGGGAGACACCAAACACAACAGCGTGAAGTGAGAGAGTAACACATTTATTGGGCGACACCAAACAGCATGAAGTGAGAGAGTAAAACACTTATGGGGGCGACACCAAACACACAACAGCGTGAAGTGAGAGAGTAACACACTTCTGGGGGAGACACCAAACACAACAGCGTGAAGTGAGAGAGTAACACATTTATTGGGGGCGACACCAAACAGCATGAAGTGAGAGAGTAAAACACTTATGGGGGGCGACACCAAACACACAACAGCGTGAAGTGAGAGAGTAACACACTTCTGGGGGAGACACCAAACACAACAGCGTGAAGTGAGAGAGTAACACATTTATTGGGGGCGACACCAAACAGCATGAAGTGAGAGAGTAAGACACTTATGTGGGGCGACACCAAACAGCGTGAAGTGAGAGAGTAACACACTTCTGGGGGGCGACACCAAACACACAGCGTGAGGTGAGAGAGTAACACTTCTGGGGGAGACACCAAACATACAACAGTGTGAAGTGAGAGAGTAACACACTAATGGGGGGGCGACACCAAACACACAACAGCGTGAAGTGAGAGAGTAACACACTTATGGGGGCGACACCAAACACACAGCGTGAAGTGAGAGAGTAACACACTTGTGGGGGGAGACACCGAACACACAGCGTGAAGTGAGAGTAACACACTCATGGGGGGCGACACCAAACACACAACAGTGTTAAGTGAGAGAGTAACACACTTATGGGGGGAGACACCAAACACACAACAGCGTGAAGTGAGACAGTAACACACTTGGGGGAGACACCAAACACACAACAGCGTGAAGTCAGAGAGTAACACACTTAAGGGGGGGCGACACCAAACACACAACAGCGTGAAGTGAGAGAGTAACACACTTATGGGGGAGACACCAAACACACAAGAGCGTGAAGTGAGACAGTAACACACTTGGGGGGACACCAAACACACAACAGCGTGAAGTGAGAGAGTAAAACACTTATGGGGTGAGACACCAAACACACAACAGCATGAAGTGAGAGAGTAACACACTTATGGGGGCGACACCAAACACACAGCGTGAAGTGAGAGAGTAACACACTTCTGGGGGAGACACCAAACACACAACAGCGTGAAGTGAGAGAGTAACACACTTATGGGGGGAGACACCAAACACACAACAGCGTGAAGTGAGACAGTAACACACTTGTGGGGGGAGACACCAAACACACATCGTGAAGTGAGAGAGTAACTTCTGGGAGAGACACCAAACACAACAGCGTGAAGTGAGAGAGTAACACACTTATGGGGTGAGACACCAAACACACAACAGCGTGAAGTGAGAGAGTAACACACTTATGGGGGGAGACACCAAACACACAACAGCGTGAAGTGAGACAGTAACACACTTGTGGGGGGAGACACCAAACACACAACAGCGTGAAGTGAGACAGTAAGACACTTATGGGGGGCGACACCAAACACACAGCGTGAAGTGAGAGAGTAACACACTTGTGGGGGGAGACACCGAACACACAACAGCGTGAAGTGAGAGAGTAACACACTTATGGGGGGGGCGACACCAAACACACAGCGTGAATTGAGAGAGTAACACACTCATGGGGGGAGACACCAAACACAGCGTGAAGTGAGAGAGTAACACTTATGGGGAGACACCAAACACACAACAGCGTGAAGTGAGACAGTAACACATTTATTGGGGGCGACACCAAACAGCATGAAGTGAGAGAGTAACACACTTATGGGGGGCGACACCAAACAGCATGAAGTGAGACGGTAAGACACTTATGTGGGGCGAAACCAAACAGCGTGAAGTGAGAGAGTAACACACTTCTGGGGGAGACACCAAACACAAAACAGCGTGAAGTGAGACAGTAACACACTTATGGGGGGCGACACCAAACACACAGCTTGAAGTGAGAGAGTAACACTTCTGGGGGAGACACCAAACACAGCGTGAAGTGAGAGAGTAACACACTTCTGGGGGAGACACCAAACACACAACAGCGTGAAGTGAGACAGTAACACACTTGGGGGAGACACCAAACACACAACAGCGTGAAGTGAGACAGTAACACACTTAAGGGGGGTGACACCAAACACACAGCGTGAAGTGAGAGAGTAACACACTTATGGGGGGAGACACCAAACACACAACAGCGTGAAGTGAGACAGTAACACACTTGGGGGAGACACCAAACACACAACAGCGTGAAGTGAGAGAGTAACACACTTATGGGGGGCGACACCAAACACACAACAGCGTGAAGTGAGAGAGTAACACACTTCTGGGGGAGACACCAAACACACAACAGCGTGAAGTGAGAGAGTAACACACTAATGGGGGGGCGACACCAAACACACAACAGCGTGAAGTGAGAGACTAACACACTCATGGGGGGAGACACCAAACTCAGCGTGAAGTGAGACAGTAACACACTTATGGGGAGACACCAAACACACAGCGTGAAGTGAGAGAGTAACACACTTATGGGGGCGACACCAAACACACAGTGTGAAGTGAGAGAGTAACAGACTTATGTGGGGAGACACCAAACACACAGCGTGAAGTGAAAGAGTAACACACTTCTGGGGGAGACACCAAACACAACAGCGTGAAGTGAGAGAGTAACACTTATGGGGGGTGACACCAAACACACAACAGTGTTAAGTGAGAGAGTAACACACTTATGGGGGGAGACACCAAACACACAACAGCGTGAAGTGAGAGAGTAACACACTTCTGGGGGAGACACCAAACACAACAGCGTGAAGTGAGAGAGTAACACACTTCTGGGGGAGACACCAAACACACAACAGCGTGAAGTGAGACAGTAACACACTTAAGGGGGGTGACACTAAACACACAGCGTGAAGTGAGAGAGTAACACACTCATGGGTGGAGACACCAAACACAGCGTGAAGTGAGAGAGTAACACACTTATGGGGCGACACCAAACAGCGTGAAGTGAGAGAGTAACACACTTCTGGGGGAGACACCAAACACACAACAGCGTGAAGTGAGAGAGTAACACACTTATGGGGGGGCGACACCAAACACACAACAGCATGAAGTGACAGAGTAACACACTTATGGGGGGAGACACCAAACACACAACAGCGTGAAGTGAGACAGTAACACACTTAAGGGGGGGCGACACCAAACACACAACAGCGTGAAGTGAGACAGTAACACATTTATTGGGGGCAACACCAAACACAGCATGAAGTGAGACAGTAACACACTTACGGGGGGCGACACCAAACACACAGCGTGAAGTGAGAGAGTAACACATCTGGGGGAGACACCAAACACACAGCGTGAAGTGAGAGAGTAACACACTTGTGGGGGGAGACACTGAACACACAGCGTGAAGTGAGAGAGTAACACACTTATGGGGGCGACACCAAACACAACAGCGTGAAGAGAGAGAGTAACACACTTATGGGGGGGGGAAGACACCAAACACACAACAGTGTTAAGTGAGAGAGTAACACACTTATGGGGGGAGACACCAAACACACAACAGCGTGAAGTGAGACAGTAACACACTTGTGGGGTGAGACACCAAACACACAGCGTGAAGTGAGAGAGTAACACACTTATTGGGGAGACACCAAACTGCTAACAGTGTGAAGTGAGAGAGTAACACACTTATGGGGGAGACACCAAACACACAGCGTGAAGTGAGAGAGTAACAAACTTCTGGGGAGAGACACCAAACTGGCAACAGCGTGAAGTGAGAGAGTAACACACTTATGGGGGAGACACCAAACACACAACAGCGTGAAGTGAGACAGTAACACACTTGTGGGGGAGGGTGGGGAGACACCAAACTGCTAACAGTGAGTAGTGAGAGAGTAACACTTCTGGGGGGAGACACCAAACACACAACAGCGTGAAGTGAGAGAGTAACACACTTATGGGGGGAGACACCAAACACACAACAGCGTGAAGTGAGAGAGTAACACAACACACAACAGCGTGAAGTGAGAGAGTAACACACTTATGGGGGAGACACCAAACTGCTAACAGCGTGAAGTGAGAGAGTAACACTTCTGGGGGGAGACACCAAACTGCTAACAGCGAGAAGTGAGAGAGTAACAAACTTCTGGGGAGAGACACCAAACTGCTAACAGCGAGAAGTGAGAGAGTAACAAACTTCTAGGAGGTGACACCAAACTGCTAACAGCAAGAAGTGAGAGAGTAACACTTATGGGGGCGACACCAAACACACAGCGTGAAGTGAGAGAGTAACACACTTGTGGGGGGAGACACCGAACACACAGCGTAAAGTGAGAGAGTAACACTTATGGGGGGAGTCACCAAACACAGCGTAAAGTGAGAGAGTAACAGACTTATGGGGGGCGACACCAAACACACAGCGTGAAGTGAGAGAGTAACACACTTATGGGGGGAGACACCAAACTGCTAACAGCGTGAAGTGAGAGAGTAACACACTTATGGGGGGCGACACCAAACACACAGCGTGAAGTGAGAGAGTAACACACTTCAGGGGGAGACACCGAACACACAACAGCGTGAAGTGAGACAGTAACACATTTATTGGGGGCGACACCAAACACACAGCGTGAAGTGAGAGAGTAACACACTTATGGGGGCGACACAAACACACAACAGCGTGAAGTGAGACAGAAAGACACTTATGGGGGCGACACCAAACACACAGCGTGAAGTGAGAGAGTAACACACTTATTGGGGGGTCGACACCAAACACACAACAGCGTTAAGTGAGAGAGTAACACACTTATGGGGGCGACACCAAATACACAGCGTGAAAAAGAGAGTAACACACTTGTGGGGGGAGACACCGAACACACAGCGTGAAGTGAGAGAGTAACACACTTGTGGGGGGAGACACCGAACACACAGCGTGAAGTGAGAGAGTAACACACTTGTGGGGGGAGACACCGAACACACAGCGTGAAGTGAGAGAGTAACACACTTGTGGGGGGGAGACACCAAACACAGCGTGAAGTGAGAGAGTAACACACTTATGGGGGCGACACCAAACACACAGCGTGAAGTGAGAGAGTAACACTTATGGGGGCGACACCAAACACACAGCGTGAAGTGAGAGAGTAACACTTATGGGGGGAGACACCAAACTGCTAACAGCGTGAAGTGAGAGAGTAACACACTTATGGGGGGCGACACCAAACACACAACAGTGTTAAGTGAGAGAATAACACACTTATGGGGGGGTGACACCAAACACAACAGCGTGAAGTGAGAGAGTAACACACTTATGGGGGGAGACACCAAACACACAACAGCGTGTGAAGTGAGACAGTAACACACTTGGGGGAGACACCAAACACACAACAGCGTGAAGAGAGAGAGTAACACACTTATGGGGTGAGACACCAAACACACAACAGTGTGAAGTGAGAGAGTAACACACTTATGGGGGGGAGACACCAAACACACAACAGCGTGAAGTGAGACAGTAACACACTTGTGGGGGGAGACAACAAACACAACAGCGTGAAGTGAGAGAGTAACACACTTATGGGGGGCGACACCAAACACACAACTGCGTGAAGTGAGATCGTAACACATTTATTGGGGGCGACACCAAACACAGCGTGAAGTGAGAGAGTAACACTTCTGGGGGAGACACCAAACACAACAGCGTGAAGTGAGTGAGTAACACACTTATGGAGTGAGACACCAAACACACAACAGCGTGAAGTGAGAGAGTAACACACTTATGGGGGGAGACACCAAACACACAACAGCGTGAAGTGAGAGAGTAACACTTCTGGGGGGGACACCAAACACAACAGCGTGAAATGAGAGAGTAACACACTTATGGGGTGAGACACCAAACACACAACAGCGTGAAGTGAGAGAGTAACACACTTATGGGGGGAGACACTAAACACACAACAGCGTGAAGTGAGACAGTAACACACTTGTGGGGGGAGACAACAAACACAACAGAGTGAAGTGAGAGAGTAACACACTTATGGGGGGCGACACCAAACACACAACAGCGTGAAGTGAGACAGTAACACATTTATTGGGGGCGACACCAAACACAGCGTGAAGTGAGAGAGTAACACTTCTGGGGGAGACACCAAACACAACAGCGTGAAGTGAGTGAGTAACACACTTATGGGGTGAGACACCAAACACACAACAGCGTGAAGTGAGAGAGTAACACTTATGGGGGGTGACACCAAACACACAACAGTGTTAAGTGAGAGAGTAACACACTTATGGGGGGAGACACCAAACACACAACAGCGTGAAGTGAGAGAGAAACACACTTCTGAGGGAGACACCAAACACAACAGCGTGAAGTGAGAGAGTAACACACTTCTGGGGGAGACACCAAACACACAACAGCGTGAAGTGAGAGAGAAAAACACTTCTGAGGGAGACACCAAACACAACAGCGTGAAGTGAGACAGTAACACACTTATGGGGGGCGACACCAAACACACAGCGTGAGGTGAGAGAGTAACACTTCTGGGGGAGACACCAAACACAGCGTGAAGTGAGAGAGTAACACACTTGTGGGGGGAGACACCGAACACACAGCGTGAAGTGAGAGAGTAACACACTTATGGGGGGCGACACCAAACACACAACAGTATTAAGTGAGAGAGTAACACACTTATGGGGGGAGACACCAAACACACAACAGCGTGAAGTGAGACAGTAACACACTTCGGGGAGATACCAAACACACAACAGCGTGAAGTCAGAGAGTAACACACTTATAGGGGGGCGACACCAAACACACAACAGCGTGAAGTGAGAGAGTAACACACTTATGGGGGTGACACCAAATACACAGCGACAAGTGAGAGAGTAACACTTCTGGGGGAGACACCAAACACACAACAGCGTGAAGTGAGACAGTAACACACTTATGGGGGGCGACACCAAACACACAGCGTGAAGTGAGAGAGTAACACTTCTGGGGGAGACACCAAACACAACAGCGTGAAGTGAGAGAGTAACACACTTATGGGGTGAGACACCAAACACACAACAGCGTGAAGTGAGAGAGTAACACACTTGTGGGGGGAGACACCAAACACACAACAACGTGAAGTGAGAGAGTAACACACTTATGGGGGGCGACACCAAACACACAACAGCGTGAAGTGAGACAGTAACATTTATTGGGGACGACACCAAACACAGCATGAAGTGAGAAAGCAACACACTTATGGGGGGCGACACCAAACACACAACAGCGTGAAGTGAGACAGTAAGACACTTATGGGGGCGACACCAAACACACAGCGTGAAGTGAGAGAGTAACACACTTCTGGGGGAGACACCAAACACACAACAGCGTGAAGTGAGACAGTAACACACTTATGGGGGCGACACCAAACTGCTAACAGCGTGAAGTGAGAGAGTAACACTTCTGGGGGAGACACCAAACACAACAGCGTGAAGTGAGAGAGTAACACACTTATGGGGTGAGACACCAAACACACAACAGCGTGAAGTGAGACAGGAACACACTTATGGGGGGGCGACACCAAACACACAGCGTGAAGTGAGAGAGTAACACACTCATGGGGGGAGACACTAAACACAGCGTGAAGTGAGAGAGCAATACTTATGGGGAGACACCAAACACACAGCGTGAAGTGAGAGAGTAACACACTTATGGGGGGCGACACCAAACACACAGCGTGAAGTGAGAGAGTAACACACTTGTGGAGGGAGACACCGAACACACAGCGTGAAGTGAGAGAGTAACACTCATGGGGGGAGACACCAAACACAGCATGAAGTGAGAGAGTAACACACCTATGGGGGGCGACACCAAACACACAACAGCGTGAAGTGAGACAGTAAGACACTTGGGGGAAGACACCAAACACACAACAGCGTGAAGTGAGAGAGTAACACACTTATGGGGGGAGACACCAAACACACAACAGCGTGAAGTGAGACAGTAACACACTTGGGGGAGACACCAAACACACAACAGCGTGAAGTGAGAGAGTAACACACTTATGGGGGGCGACACCAAACACACAGCGTGAAGTGAGAGAGTAACACTTATGGGGGCGACACAAACACACAACAGCGTGAAGTGAGACAGAAAGACACTTATGGGGGGCGACACCAAACACACAACAGCGTGAAGAGAGACAGTAACGCTTCTGGGGGAGACACCAAACACAACAGCGTGAAGTGAGAGAGTAACACACTTATGGGGTGAGACACCAAACACACAACAGCGTGAAGTGAGAGAGTAACACTTATGGGGGGGAGATACCAAACACAGCATAAAGTGAGAGAGCAACACACTTATGGGGGGCGACACCAAACACACAACAGCGTGAAGTGAGACAGAAAGACACTTATGGGGGGCGACACCAAACACAGCGTGAAGTGAGAGAGTAACGCTTCTGGGGGAGACACCAAACACAACAGCGTGAAGTGAGACAGTAACACACTTGTGGGGGGAGACACCAAACACACAGCGTGAAGTGAGAGAGTAACACACTTATGGGGGGCGACACCAAACACACAACAGTGTGAAGTGAGAGAGTAACACATTTATTGGGGGCGACACCAAACACACAACAGCGTGAAGTGAGACAGTAAGACACTTATGGGGGGCGACACCAAACACACAGCGTGAAGTGAGAGAGTAACACACTTCTGGGGGAGACACCAAACACACAACAGCGTGAAGTGAGAGAGTAACACACTTATGGGGGGGCAACACCAAAAACACAACAGCATGAAGTGAGAGAGTAACACACTTAGGGGGAGGGGGGGAGACACCAAACTGCTAACAGTGAGTAGTGAGAGAGTAACACTTCTGGGGGGAGACACCAAACACACAACAGCGTGAAGTGAGAGAGTAACACACTTATGGGGGGAGACACCCATCACACAACAGCGTGAAGTGAGAGAGTAACACACTCATGGGGGGAGACACCAAACACAGCGTGAAGTGAGACAGCAACACACTTATGGGGGGCGCCACCAAACACACAGCGTGAGGTGAGAGAGTAACACTTCTGGGGCGACACCAAACACACAGCGTGAAGTGAGAGAGTAAGACTTGTGGGGGGAGACACCGAACACACAGCGTGAAGTGAGAGAGTAACACACTAATGGAGGGAGACACCAAACACACAGAGTGAGGTGAGAGAGTAACACTTCCGGGGGAGATACCAAACACACAACAGCGTGAAGTGAGAGAGTAACACACTTATGGGGGGGCAACACCAAAAACACAACAGCGTGAACTGAGAGAGTAACACACATATGGGGTGAGGCACCAAACACACAACAGCGTGAAGTGAGACAGTAACACACTTGTGGGGGGAGACAACAAACACACAACAGCGTGAAGTGAGCGAGTAACACTTATGGGGGGCGACACCAAACACACAACAGCGTGAAGTGAGAGAGTAACACACTTATGGGGTGAGACACCAAACACACAACAGCTTGAAGTGAGACAGTAACACACTTGTGGGGGGAGACACCAACACACAACTGCGTGAAGTGAGAGAGTAACACACTTATGGGGGGCGACACCAAACACACAGCAGCGTGAAGTGAGACAGTAAGACACATATGGGGGTGACACCAAACACACAGCGTGAAGTGAGAGAGTAACACACTTCTGGGGAGACACCAAACACACAACAGCGTGAAGTGAGACAGTAACACACTTACGGGGCGACACCAAACACACAGCGTGAAGTGAGAGAGTAACACTTCTGGGGGAGACACCAAACACACAGCGTGAAGTGAGAGTAACACACTTATGGGGGAGACACCAAACACAACAGCGTGAAGTGAGAGAGTAACACACTTATGGGGGGGGGAGGAGACACCAAACTGCTAACAGCGAGAAGTGAGAGAGTGACACACTTATGGGGGAGACACCAAACACACAACAGCATGAAGTGAGAGAGTAACACACTTAGGGGGAGGGGGAGACACCAAACTGCTAACAGTGAGTAGTGAGAGAGTAACACTTCTGGGGGAGACACCAAACACACAACAGCGTGAAGTGAGAGAGTAACACATTTATTGGGGGCGACACCAAACACAGCATAAAGTGAGAGAGCAACAAACTTCTAGGGGGTGACACCAAACTGCTAACAGCGAGAAGTGAGAGAGTAACACTTATGGGGGCGACACCAAACACACAGCGTGAAGTGAGAGAGTAACACACTTATGGGGGCGACACCAAACACACAGCGTGAAGTGAGAGAGTTACAGACTTATGGGGAGCGACACCAAACTGCTAACAGCGTGAAGTGAGAGAGTAACACACTTATGGGGGAGACATCAAACTGCTAACAGCGTGAAGTGAGAGAGTAACACACTTATGGGGGCGACACCAAACGCACAACAGCGTGGAAGTGAGACAGTAATACACTTATGGGGGCGACACCAAACACACAGCGTGAAGTGAGAGAGTAACACACTTCTGGGGGAGACACCAAACACACAACAGCGTGAAGTGAGACAGTAACACATTTATTGGGGGCGACACCAAACACACAGCGTGAAGTGAGAGAGTAACACACTCATGGGTGGAGACACCAAACACATCGTGAAGTGAGAGAGTAACAGACTTATGGGGGCGACACAAACACACAGCGTGAAGTGAGAGAGTAACATACTTATGGGGGGGGAGACACCAAACACAGCGTGAAGTGAGAGAGTAACACAACACACAACAGCGTGAAGTGAGAGAGTAACACACTTATGGGGGGAGACACCAAACTGCTAACAGCGTGAAGTGAGAGAGTAACACTTCTGGGGGGAGACACCAAACTGCTAACAGCGAGAAGTGAGAGAGTAACACTTCTGGGGAGAGACACCAAACTGCTAACAGCGAGAAGTGAGAGAGTAACAAACTTCTGGGGAGAGACACCAAACTGCTAACAGCGAGAAGTGAGAGAGTAACAAACTTCTAGGGGGTGACACCAAACTGCTAACAGCAAGAAGTGAGAGAGTAACACTTATGGGGGCGACACCAAACACACAGCGTGAAGTGAGAGAGTAACACACTTGTGGGGGGAGACACCGAACACACAGCGTAAAGTGAGAGAGTAACAAACTTCTAGGGGGTGACACCAAACTGCTAACAGCGAGAAGTGAGAGAGTAACACTTATGGGGGCGACACCAAACACACAGCGTGAAGTGAGAGAGTAACACACTTATGGGGGCGACACCAAACACACAGCGTGAAGTGAGAGAGTTACAGACTTATGGGGAGCGACACCAAACACACAGCGTGAAGTGAGAGAGTAACACACTTATGGGGAGACACCAAACTGCTAACAGCGTGAAGTGAGAGAGTAACACACTTATGGGGGCGACACCAAACGCACAACAGCGTGAATTGAGACATTAATACACTTATGGGGGCGACACCAAACATACAGCGTGAAGTGAGAGAGTAACACACTTCTGGGGGAGACACCAAACACACAACAGCGTGAAGTGAGACAGTAACACATTTATTGGGGGCGACACCAAACACAGCATGAAGTGAGAGAGTAACACTCTTACGGGGGCGACACCAAACACACAACAGCGTGAAGTGAGACAGTAAGACACTTATGGGGGCGACACCAAACACACAGCGTGAAGTGAGAGAGTAACACACTCATGGGTGGAGACACCAAACACATCGTGAAGTGAGAGAGTAACAGACTTATGGGGGGGCGACACAAACACACAGCGTGAAGTGAGAGAGTAACACTTCTGGGGGAGACACCAAACACACAGCGTGAAGTGAGAGAGTAACACACTTGTGGGGGGGAGACACCGAACACACAGCGTGAAGTGAGAGAGTAACACACTTATGGGGGGGAGACACCAAACACAGCGTGAAGTGAGAGAGTAACACACTTATGGGGGAGACACCAAACACACAGCGTGAAGTGAGAGAGTAACACACTTAAGGGGGGAGACAATAAACTGCTAACAGCGTGAAGTGAGAGAGTAACACTTCTGGGGGGAGACACCAAACTGCTAACAGCGAGAAGTGAGAGAGTAACACTTATGGGGGCGACACCAAACACACAGCGTGAAGTGAGAGAGTAACACACTTATGGGGGGAGACACCAAACACACAACAGCGTGAAGTGAGAGAGTAACACACTTATGGGGGGAGACACCAAACAGTGTGAAGTGAGACAGTAACACACTTATGGGGGGCGACACCAAACACACAGCGTGAAGTGAGAGAGTAACACACTTATGGGGGCGACACCAAACACACAGCGTGAAGTGAGAGAGTAACAGACTTATGGGGGGCGACACCAAACACACAGCGTGAAGTGAGAGAGTAACACACTTATGGGGGGAGACACCAAACGCACAACAGCGTGAAGTGAGAGAGTAACACACTTATGGGGGGCGACACCAAACGCACAACAGCGTGAAGTGAGAGAGTAACACACTTATGGGGGGAGACACCAAACACACAACAGCGTGAAGTGAGAGAGTAACACTTATGGGGGGGAGACACCAAACTGCTAACAGCGAGAAGTGAGAGAGTAACACTTCTGGGGAGAGACACCAAACTGCTAACACCGTAAAGTGAGCGAGTAACAAACTTCTAGGGGGTGACACCAAACTGCTAACAGCGAGAAGTGAGAGAGTAACACTTATGGGGGTGACACCAAACACACAGCGTGAAGTGAGAGAGTAACACACTTATGGGGGCGACACCAAACACACAGCGTGAAGTGAGAGAGTAACAGACTTATGAGGGTGACACCAAACACACAGCGTGAAGTGAGAGAGTAACACACTTATGGGGGCGACACCAAACACACAGCGTGAAGTGAGAGAGTAACACACTTATGGGGGCGACACCAAACACAACAGTGTTAAGTGAGAGAGTAACACACTTATGGGGGGCGACACCAAACGCACAACAGCGTGAAGTGAGAGAGTAACACTTATGGGGGGCGACACCAAACGCACAACAGCGTGAAGTGAGACAGTAATACACTTATGGGGGGGGCGACACCAAACACACAGCGTGAAGTGAGAGAGTAACACACTTCTGGGGGAGACACCAAACACACAACAGCGTGAAGTGAGACAGTAAGACACTTATGGGGGGCGACAGCAAACACACAGCGTGAAGTGAGAGAGTAACACACTTCTGAGGGAGACACCAAACACAACAGCGTGAAGTGAGAGAGTAACACACTTCTGGGGGAGACACCAAACACACAACAGCGTGAAGTGAGAGAGAAAAACACTTCTGAGGGAGACACCAAACACAACAGCGTGAAGTGAGACAGTAACACACTTATGGGGGGCGACACCAAACACACAGCGTGAGGTGAGAGAGTAACACTTCTGGGGGAGACACCAAACACAGCGTGAAGTGAGAGAGTAACACACTTGTGGGGGGAGACACCGAACACACAGCGTGAAGTGAGAGAGTAACACACTTATGGGGGGCGACACCAAACACACAACAGTGTTAAGTGAGAGAGTAACACACTTATGGGGGGAGACACCAAACACACAACAGTGTTAAGTGAGACAGTAACACACTTCGGGGAGATACCAAACACACAACAGCGTGAAGTCAGAGAGTAACACACTTATAGGGGGGCGACACCAAACACACAACAGCGTGAAGTGAGAGAGTAACACACTTATAGGGGGGCGACACCAAACACACAACAGCGTGAAGTGAGAGAGTAACACACTTATGGGGGGCGACACCAAACACACAACAGCGTGAAGTGAGAGAGTAACACACTTATGGGGGGCGACACCAAACACACAACAGTGTTAAGTGAGAGAGTAACACACTTATGGGGGGAGACACCAAACACACAACAGTGTTAAGTGAGACAGTAACACACTTCGGGGAGATACCAAACACACAACAGCGTGAAGTCAGAGAGTAACACACTTATAGGGGGGCGACACCAAACACACAACAGCGTGAAGTGAGAGAGTAACACACTTATGGGGGTGACACCAAATACACAGCGACAAGTGAGAGAGTAACACTTCTGGGGGAGACACCAAACACACAACAGCGTGAAGTGAGACAGTAACACACTTATGGGGGCGACACCAAACACACAGCGTGAAGTGAGAGAGTAACACTTCTGGGGGAGACACCAAACACAACAGCGTGAAGTGAGAGAGTAACACACTTATGGGGTGAGACACCAAACACACAACAGCGTGAAGTGAGAGAGTAACACACTTGTGGGGGAGACACCAAACACACAACAACGTGAAGTGAGAGAGTAACACACTTATGGGGGCGACACCAAACACACAACAGCGTGAAGTGAGACAGTAACATTTATTGGGGACGACACCAAACACAGCATGAAGTGAGAAAGCAACACACTTATGGGGGGCGACACCAAACACACAACAGCGTGAAGTGAGACAGTAAGACACTTATGGGGGCGACACCAAACACACAGCGTGAAGTGAGAGAGTAACACACTTCTGGGGGAGACACCAAACACACAACAGCGTGAAGTGAGACAGTAACACACTTATGGGGGCGACACCAAACTGCTAACAGCGTGAAGTGAGAGAGTAACACTTCTGGGGGAGACACCAAACACAACAGCGTGAAGTGAGAGAGTAACACACTTATGGGGTGAGACACCAAACACACAACAGCGTGAAGTGAGACAGGAACACACTTATGGGGGGGCGACACCAAACACACAGCGTGAAGTGAGAGAGTAACACACTCATGGGGGGAGACACTAAACACAGCGTGAAGTGAGAGAGCAATACTTATGGGGAGACACCAAACACACAGCGTGAAGTGAGAGAGTAACACACTTATGGGGGGCGACACCAAACACACAGCGTGAAGTGAGAGAGTAACACACTTGTGGAGGGAGACACCGAACACACAGCGTGAAGTGAGAGAGTAACACTCATGGGGGGCGACACCAAACACACAACAGCGTGAAGTGAGACAGTAAGACACTTGGGGGAAGACACCAAACACACAACAGCGTGAAGTGAGAGAGTAACACACTTATGGGGGGAGACACCAAACACACAACAGCGTGAAGTGAGACAGTAACACACTTCGGGGAGACACCAAACACACAACAGCGTGAAGTGAGAGAGTAACACACTTATGGGGGGCGACACCAAACACACAGCGTGAAGTGAGAGAGTAACACTTATGGGGGCGACACAAACACACAACAGCGTGAAGTGAGACAGAAAGACACTTATGGGGGCGACACCAAACACACAACAGCGTGAAGAGAGACAGTAACGCTTCTGGGGGAGACACCAAACACAACAGCGTGAAGTGAGAGAGTAACACACTTATGGGGTGAGACACCAAACACACAACAGCGTGAAGTGAGAGAGTAACACTTATGGGGGGAGATACCAAACACAGCATAAAGTGAGAGAGAGCAACACACTTATGGGGGCGACACCAAACACACAACAGCGTGAAGTGAGACAGAAAGACACTTATGGGGGCGACACCAAACACAGCGTGAAGTGAGAGAGTAACGCTTCTGGGGAGACACCAAACACAACAGCGTGAAGTGAGACAGTAACACACTTGTGGGGAGACACCAAACACACAGCGTGAAGTGAGAGAGTAACACACTTATGGGGGCGACACCAAACACACAACAGTGTGAAGTGAGAGAGTAACATATTTATTGGGGGCGACACCAAACACACAACAGCGTGAAGTGAGACAGTAAGACACTTATGGGGGCGACACCAAACACACAGCGTGAAGTGAGAGAGTAACACACTTCTGGGGGAGACACCAAACACACAACAGCGTGAAGTGAGAGAGTAACACACTTATGGGGGGGCAACACCAAAAACACAACAGCATGAAGTGAGAGAGTAACACACTTAGGGAGAGGGGGAGACACCAAACTGCTAACAGTGAGTAGTGAGAGAGTAACACTTCTGGGGGGAGACACCAAACACACAACAGCGTGAAGTGAGAGAGTAACACACTTATGGGGGGAGACACCCATCACACAACAGCGTGAAGTGAGAGAGTAACACACTCATGGGGGGAGACACCAAACACAGCGTGAAGTGAGACAGCAACACACTTATGGGGGGCGACACCAAACACACAGCGTGAGGTGAGAGAGTAACACTTCTGGGGCGACACCAAACACACAGCGTGAAGTGAGAGAGTAAGACTTGTGGGGGGAGACACCGAACACACAGCGTGAAGTGAGAGAGTAACACACTAATGGAGGGAGACACCAAACACACAGAGTGAGGTGAGAGAGTAACACTTCCGGGGGAGATACCAAACACACAACAGCGTGAAGTGAGAGAGTAACACACTTATGGGGGGGCAACACCAAAAACACAACAGCGTGAACTGAGAGAGTAACACACATATGGGGTGAGGCACCAAACACACAACAGCGTGAAGTGAGACAGTAACACACTTGTGGGGGGAGACAACAAACACACAACAGCGTGAAGTGAGCGAGTAACACTTATGGGGGCGACACCAAACACACAACAGCGTGAAGTGAGAGAGTAACACACTTATGGGGTGAGACACCAAACACACAACAGCTTGAAGTGAGACAGTAACACACTTGTGGGGGGAGACACCAACACACAACTGCGTGAAGTGAGAGAGTAACACACTTATGGGGGGCGACACCAAACACACAGCAGCGTGAAGTGAGACAGTAAGACACATATGGGGGGTGACACCAAACACACAGCGTGAAGTGAGAGAGTAACACACTTCTGGGGGAGACACCAAACACACAACAGCGTGAAGTGAGACAGTAACACACTTACGGGGGCGACACCAAACACACAGCGTGAAGTGAGAGAGTAACACTTCTGGGGGAGACACCAAACACACAGCGTGAAGTGAGAGTAACACACTTATGGGGGAGACACCAAACACAACAGCGTGAAGTGAGAGAGTAACACACTTATGGGGGGGAGGAGACACCAAACTGCTAACAGCGAGAAGTGAGAGAGTGACACACTTATGGGGGAGACACCAAACACACAACAGCATGAAGTGAGAGAGTAACACACTTAGGGGGAGGGGGAGACACCAAACTGCTAACAGTGAGTAGTGAGAGAGTAACACTTCTGGGGGAGACACCAAACACACAACAGCGTGAAGTGAGAGAGTAACACATTTATTGGGGGCGACACCAAACACAGCATAAAGTGAGAGAGCAACAAACTTCTAGGGGGTGACACCAAACTGCTAACAGCGAGAAGTGAGAGAGTAACACTTATGGGGGCGACACCAAACACACAGCGTGAAGTGAGAGAGTAACACACTTATGGGGGCGACACCAAACACACAGCGTGAAGTGAGAGAGTTACAGACTTATGGGGAGCGACACCAAACTGCTAACAGCGTGAAGTGAGAGAGTAACACACTTATGGGGGGAGACATCAAACTGCTAACAGCGTGAAGTGAGAGAGTAACACACTTATGGGGGGCGACACCAAACGCACAACAGCGTGAAGTGAGACAGTAATACACTTATGGGGGGCGACACCAAACACACAGCGTGAAGTGAGAGAGTAACACACTTCTGGGGGAGACACCAAACACACAACAGCGTGAAGTGAGACAGTAACACATTTATTGGGGGCGACACCAAACACACAGCGTGAAGTGAGAGAGTAACACACTCATGGGTGGAGACACCAAACACATCGTGAAGTGAGAGAGTAACAGACTTATGGGGGGCGACACAAACACACAGCGTGAAGTGAGAGAGTAACATACTTATGGGGGGGGAGACACCAAACACAGCGTGAAGTGAGAGAGTAACACAACACACAACAGCGTGAAGTGAGAGAGTAACACACTTATGGGGGAGACACCAAACTGCTAACAGCGTGAAGTGAGAGAGTAACACTTCTGGGGAGACACCAAACTGCTAACAGCGAGAAGTGAGAGAGTAACACTTCTGGGGAGAGACACCAAACTGCTAACAGCGAGAAGTGAGAGAGTAACAAACTTCTGGGAGAGACACCAAACTGCTAACAGCGAGAAGTGAGTGAGTAACAAACTTCTAGGGGGTGACACCAAACTGCTAACAGCAAGAAGTGCGAGAGTAACACTTATGGGGGCGACACCAAACACACAGCGTGAAGTGAGAGAGTAACACACTTGTGGGGGGAGACACCGAACACACAGCGTAAAGTGAGAGAGTAACAAACTTCTAGGGGGTGACACCAAACTGCTAACAGCGAGAAGTGAGAGAGTAACACTTATGGGGGCGACACCAAACACACAGCGTGAAGTGAGAGAGTAACACACTTATGGGGGCGACACCAAACACACAGCGTGAAGTGAGAGAGTTACAGACTTATGGGGAGCGACACCAAACACACAGCGTGAAGTGAGAGAGTAACACACTTATGGGGGGAGACACCAAACTGCTAACAGCGTGAAGTGAGAGAGTAACACACTTATGGGGGGCGACACCAAACGCACAACAGCGTGAATTGAGACATTAATACACTTATGGGGGGCGACACCAAACATACAGCGTGAAGTGAGAGAGTAACACACTTCTGGGGGAGACACCAAACACACAACAGCGTGAAGTGAGACAGTAACACATTTATTGGGGGCGACACCAAACACAGCATGAAGTGAGAGAGTAACACTCTTACGGGGGGCGACACCAAACACACAACAGCGTGAAGTGAGACAGTAAGACACTTATGGGGGGCGACACCAAACACACAGCGTGAAGTGAGAGAGTAACACACTCATGGGTGGAGACACCAAACACATCGTGAAGTGAGAGAGTAACAGACTTATGGGGGCGACACAAACACACAGCGTGAAGTGAGAGAGTAACACTTCTGGGGAGACACCAAACACACAGCGTGAAGTGAGAGAGTAACACACTTGTGGGGGAGACACCGAACACACAGCGTGAAGTGAGAGAGTAACACACTTATGGGGGAGACACCAAACACAGCGTGAAGTGAGAGAGTAACACACTTATGGGGGAGACACCAAACACACAGCGTGAAGTGAGAGAGTAACACACTTAAGGGGGAGACAATAAACTGCTAACAGCGTGAAGTGAGAGAGTAACACTTCTGGGGGGAGACACCAAACTGCTAACAGCGAGAAGTGAGAGAGTAACACTTATGGGGGCGACACCAAACACACAGCGTGAAGTGAGAGAGTAACACACTTATGGGGGAGACACCAAACACACAACAGCGTGAAGTGAGAGAGTAACACACTTATGGGGGAGACACCAAACACAGTGTGAAGTGAGACAGTAACACACTTATGGGGGCGACACCAAACACACAGCGTGAAGTGAGAGAGTAACACACTTATGGGGGCGACACCAAACACACAGCGTGAAGTGAGAGAGTAACAGACTTATGGGGGCGACACCAAACACACAGCGTGAAGTGAGAGAGTAACACACTTATGGGGGAGACACCAAACGCACAACAGCGTGAAGTGAGAGAGTAACACACTTATGGGGGCGACACCAAACGCACAACAGCGTGAAGTGAGAGAGTAACACACTTATGGGGAGACACCAAACACACAACAGCGTGAAGTGAGAGAGTAACACTTATGGGGGGGAGACACCAAACTGCTAACAGCGAGAAGTGAGAGAGTAACACTTCTGGGGAGAGACACCAAACTGCTAACACCGTAAAGTGAGCGAGTAACAAACTTCTAGGGGGTGACACCAAACTGCTAACAGCGAGAAGTGAGAGAGTAACACTTATGGGGGTGACACCAAACACACAGCGTGAAGTGAGAGAGTAACACACTTATGGGGGCGACACCAAACACACAGCGTGAAGTGAGAGAGTAACAGACTTATGGGGGGCGACACCAAACACACAGCGTAAAGTGAGAAAGTAACACACTTATGGGGGAGGCACCAAACTGCTAACAGCGTGAAGTGAGAGAGTAACACACTTATGGGGGCGACACCAAACACAACAGTGTTAAGTGAGAGAGTAACACACTTATGGGGGGCGACACCAAACGCACAACAGCGTGAAGTGAGAGAGTAACACTTATGGGGGGCGACACCAAACGCACAACAGCGTGAAGTGAGACAGTAATACACTTATGGGGGGGGCGACACCAAACACACAGCGTGAAGTGAGAGAGTAACACACTTCTGGGGAGACACCAAACACACAACAGCGTGAAGTGAGACAGTAAGACACTTATGGGGGGCGACAGCAAACACACAGCGTGAAGTGAGAGAGTAACACACTTCTGGGGGAAACACCAAACACACAACAGCGTGAAGTGAGAGAGTAACACACTTATGGGGGGGCGACACCAAACACACAACAGCGTGAAGTGAGACAGTAAGACACTTCTGGGGGAGACACCAAACACACAACAGCGTGAAGTGAGACAGTAACACACTTATTGGGGGCGACACCAAACACAGCATGAAGTGAGAGAGTAACACACTTATGGGGGACGACACCAAACACACAACAGCGTGAAGTGAGACAGTAAGACACTTATGGGGGGCGACACCAAACACACAGCGTGAAGTGAGAGAGTAACACACTTCTGGGGGAGACACCAAACACACAACAGCGTGAAGTGAGAGTAACACACTTATGGGGGCGACACCAAACACACAACAGCGTGAAGTGAGAATGTAACACACTTATGGGGGGAGACACCAAACACACAACAGCGTGAAGTGAGACAGTAACACACTTATGGGGGGCGACACCAAACACACAACAGCGTGAAGTGAGACAGTAACACATTTATTGGGGGCGACACCAAACACAGCATGAAGTGAGAGAGTAACACTTAGGGGGGGCGACACCAAACACACAACAGCGTGAAGTGAGACAGTAACACACTTATGGGGTGAGACACCAAACACACAACAGCGTGAAGTGAGACAGTAACACACTTATGGGGGGAGACACCAAACACACAACAGCGTGAAGTGAGACAGTAACACACTTGGGGGAGACACCAAACACACAACAGCGTGAAGTGAGAGAGTAACACACTTATGGGGTGAGACACAAAACACAACAGCGTGAAGTCGGAGAGTAACACACTTATGGGGGGCGACACCAAACACAGCATTAAGTGAGAGAGTAACACACTTATGGGGGGCGACACCAAACACAACAGCGTGAAGTGAGACAGTAACACACTTATGGGGGGGCGACACCAAACACACAACAGCGTGAAGTGAGAGAGTAACACACTGTGACATGGTGGGGCCGACAAAGGGGAAATGCAAGGACAATGGGGACTGGTGGACCGCTACACCCCTCTCTTCTCCTCTTGTTTCTCACCGACAGGACGAGTGGCCTACAACAACCAGAATCCCCTCCGGCATTGTCGACTTTCAGGAGGAAGGTGTCGCTGATTGGGGATTCCCACTCCGCGAGACTCCGCCCACGAACGACGTCACCACGTTCGGAGTGAAAAGGAGAAGGGATTCCAGGAAGGGCGTGTGTGATTACATCGGAGAGGAGGACGAGGCGTGTGAGCAGAGCGTTGTGTATTACGGAGGAAGGGGAGCGTCAGAAGAGAGAGCAGACCGTGCGGCAGTGTCATCAGGAGCCCCGGGAGAGCCAGGAGGCCAACGTCCCCGCAACTACCCAGCCACGCCCCAGGAGGAGCGTGGCTGTCACAGGTACGCGAGCGGTTCACGGGTTGGATTGGGAGGAGGGACAGGCGGACAGAGTAGAAGCCGAGTATTCTCCCCCCCTTTCTTTCCCTCTCTTCACCTCACCTTGAGCACCTTCACGTATTTTCTGTTCGTTAGAAGTGTGTCACGGTTATTACGGTGTCCCCTCACTTCCCATCCCTTTGGGTTTGAGTCCAACCGTACCATCACGTCAGTTTCTTTTCTTTGTCTTCCCCGCTGCCTACATCACGGAGTATACGGGAACCCGACGACAGACACGGTGGGAGAAGGACCGGAGTGAGCCCGGGAGCAAACGGACGTCAGCCCACACCAAACCGTCTCAACCCCATATCCACCCGGAAGACTGGCGTCTAGGAGGAGGCGTGTTCTAAGTTCAATAAAGCCATCTTTACCTCGACTTGGTTTCCGTCCCGTTCATTCACCCACGCTACACACACTTATGGGGGCGACACCAAACACACAGCGTGAAGTGAGAGAGTAACACACTTATGGGGGGAGACACCAAACAGCGTGAAGTGAGAGAGTAACACACTTATGGGGGGAGACACCAAACACACAGCGTGAAGTGAGAGAGTAACACACTTATGGGGGGGCGACACCAAACACACAGCGTGAAGTGAGAGTAACACACTTATGGGGGAGACACCAAACACACAACAGCGTGAAGTGAGAGTAACACACTTATGGGGGCGACACCAAACACACAACAGCGTTAAGTGAGAGAGTAACACACTTATGGGGGGGAGACACCAAAAACACACAACAGCGTGAAGTGAGAGAGTAACACACTTGTGGGGGGAGACAAAAAACACACAACAGCGTGAAGTGAGAGAGTAACACACTTATTGGGGGCGACACCAAACACACAACAGCGTGAAGTGAGACAGTAAGACACTTATGGGGGGGCGACACCAAAAACACAGCGTGAAGTGAGAGAGTAACAAACTTCTGGGGGAGACACCAAACACACAACAGCGTGAAGTGAGACAGTAACACACTTATGGGGGGCGACACCAAACACACAGCATGAAGTGAGAGAGTAACAGTTCTGGGGGAGACACCAAACACAACAGCATGAAGTGAGAGAGTAACACACTTATGGGGTGAGACACCAAACACACAACAGCGTGAAGTGAGAAAGTAACACACTTATGGGGGGAGACACCAAACACACAACAGCGTGAAGTGAGACAGTAACACACTTGTGGGGGGAGACAACAAACACAACAGCGTGAAGTGAGAGAGTAACACACTTATGGGGGGCGACACCAAACACACAACAGCGTGAAGTGAGACAGTAACATTTATTGGGGGCGACACCAAACACAGCATGAAGTGAGAGAGTAAGACACTTATGGGGGGCGACAACAAACACACAGCGTGAAGTGAGAGAGTAACACACTTCTGGGGGAGACACCAAACACACAACAGCGTGAAGTGAGAGAGTAACACACTGTGACATGGTGGGGCCGACAAAGGGGAAATGCAAGGACAATGGGGACTGGTGGACCGCTACACCCCTCTCTTCTCCTCTTGTTTCTCACCGACAGGACGAGTGGCCTACAACAACCAGAATCCCCTCCGGCATTGTCGACTTCCAGGAGGAAGGTGTCGGTGATTGGGGATTCCCACTCCGTGAGACTCCGCCCACGAACGACATCACCACGTTCGGAGTGAAAAGGAGAAGGGATTCCAGGAAGGGCGTGTGTGATTACATCGGAGAGGAGGACGAGGCGTGTGAGCAGAGCGTTGTGTATTACTGAGGAAGTGGAGCGCTAGAAGAGAGAGCAGACCGTGCGGCAGTGTCATCAGGAGCCCCGGGAGAGCCAGGAGGCCAACGATCCCGCGACTCGCCCAGCCACGCCCCAGGAGGAGCGTGGCTGTCACAGGTACGCGAGCGGTTCACGGGTTGGATTGGGAGGAGGGACAGGCGTACAGAGTAGAAGCCGAGTATTCTACCCCCCTTTCTTTCCCTCTCTTCACCTCACCTTGAGCACCTTCACGTATTTTCTGTTAGTTAGAAGTGTGTCACGGTTGTTACGGTGTCCCCACACTTCCCATCCCTTCGGGTTTGAGTCCAACCAAACCCTCACGTCAGTTTCTTTTCTTTGTCTTCCCCGCTGCCTACATCACGGAGTATACGGGAACCCGACGACAGACACGGTGGGAGAAGGACCGGAGTGAGCCCGGGAGCGAACGGACGTCAGCCCACCAAACCGTCTCAACCCCATATCCACCCGGAAGACTGGCGTCTAGGAGGAGGCGTGTTCTAAGTTCAATAAAGCCATCTTTACCTCGACTTGGTTTCCGTCCCGTTCATTCACCCACGCCACACACACATATGGGGGCGACACCAAACACACAGCGTGAAATGAGAGAGTAACACACTTATGGGGGGAGACACCAAACAGCGTGAAGTGAGAGAGTAACACTTATGGGGGGAGACACCAAACACACAGCGTGAAGTGAGAGAGTAACACACTTATGGGGGGGCGACACCAAACACACAGCGTGAAGTGAGAGAGTAACACTTCTAGGGGGAGATACCAAACTGCTAACAGCCTGAAGTGAGAGAGTAACAAACTTCTGGGGAGAGACACCAAACTGGCAACAGCGTGAAGTGAGAGAGTAACACACTTATGGGGGAGACACCAAACACAACAGCGTGAAGTGAGAGAGTAACACACTTATGGGGGAGACACCAAACTGCTAACAGCGAGAAGTGAGAGAGTAACACACTTATGGGGGAGACACCAAACGCACAACAGCATGAAGTGAGAGAGTAACACAAGACACAACAGCATGAAGTGAGAGAGTAACACACTTATGGGGGAGACACCAAACTGCTAACAGCGTGAAGTGCGAGAGTAACACTTCTGGGGGGAGACACCAAACTGCTAACAGCGAGAAGTAAGTGAGTAACAAACTTCTGGGGAGAGACACCAAACTGCTAACACCGTAAAGTGAGCAAATAACAAACTTATAGGGGGTGACACCAAACTGCTAACAGCGAGAAGTAAGTGAGTAACAAACTTCTGGGGAGAGACACCAAACTGCTAACACCGTAAAGTGAGCAAATAACAAACTTATAGGGGGTGACACCAAACTGCTAACAGCGAGAAGTGAGAGAGTAACACTTCTGGGGGGAGACACCAAACTGCTAACAGCGAGAAGTGAGAGAGTAACACTTCTGGGGAGAGACACCAAACTGCTAACAGCGTGAAGTGCGAGAGTAACACTTCTGGGGGGAGACACCAAACTGCTAACAGCGAGAAGTAAGTGAGTAACAAACTTCTGGGGAGAGACACCAAACTGCTAACACCGTAAAGTGAGCGAATAACAAACTTATAGGGGGTGACACCAAACTGCTAACAGCGAGAAGTGAGAGAGTAACACTTCTGGGGGGAGACACCAAACTGCTAACAGCGAGAAGTGAGAGAGTAACACTTCTGGGGAGAGACACCAAACTGCTAACAGCGAGAAGTGAGAGAGTAACAAACTTCTGGGGAGAGACACCAAACTGCTAACACCGTAAAGTGAGAGAGTAACAAACTTCTAGGGGGTGACACCAAACTGCTAACAGCGAGAAGTGAGAAAGTAACACTTCTGGGGAGAGACACCAAACTGCTAACAGCGAGAAGTGAGAGAGTAACAAACTTATGGGGGGAGACACCAAACACACAGCGTGAAGTGAGAGAGTAACACACTTATGGGGGAGACACCAAACACACAACAGCGTGAAGTGAGAGAGTAACGCTTCTAGGGAGAGACACCAAACTGCTAACAGCGTGAAGTGAGAGAGCAACACACTTATGGGGGGAGACACCAAACACACAACAGCGTTAAGTGAGAGAGTAACACACTTATGGGGGAGACACCAAACTGCTAACAGCGTGAAGTGAGAGAGCAACACACTTATGGGGGGACACACCAAACTGCTAACAGCGTAAAGTGAGAGAGTAACACACTTATGGGGGGATACACGAAACTGATAACAGCGTGAAGTGAGAGAGTAACACACTTATGGGGGGATACACGAAACTGATAACAGCGTGAAGTGAGAGAGTTACAGACTTATGGGGGGCGACACCAAACACAGCGTGATGTGAGAGAGTAACACACTTATGGGGAGAGACACCAAACACAGAGTGAAGTGAGCGAGTAACACACTTATGGGGGGAGACAGCAAACACACAACAGCGTGAAGTCAGAGAGTAACAAACTTCTAGGGGGTGACACCAAACTGCTAACAGCGAGAAGTGAGAGAGTAACAAACTTCTGGGGAGAGACACCAAACTGCTAACAGCGAGAAGTGAGAGAGTAACAAACTTCTAGGGCGTGACACCAAACTGCTAACAGCGAGAAGTGAGAGAGTAACACTTCTGGGGAGAGACACCAAACTGCTAACACCGTAAAGAGAGAGAGTAACAAGCTTCTAGGGGGTGACACCAAACTGCTAACAGCGAGAAGTGAGAGAGTAACAAACTTCTAGGGGAGAGACACCAAACCACTACCAGCGAGAAGTGAGAGAGTAACACTTCTGGGGGGAGACACCAAACACACAACATCGTGAAGTGAGAGAGTAACACTTCTGGGGGGAGACACCAAACTACTACCAGCGAGAAGTGAGAGAGTAACACTTCTGGGGGGAGACACCAAACTACTACCAGCGTGAAGTGAGAGAGTAACACACTTATGGGGGGAGACACCAAGCACACAACAGCGTGAAGTGAGAGAGTAACACACTTGTGGGGGGGAGACACCAAACACACAACAGCGAGAAGTGAGAGAGTAACACTTCTGTGGGGAGACAAAGGCCACACTATGTAGGTTTTAAAGAATTGATAACAATAGGTAGAGTCAATTGCGCTGTCAAACCAGCCCTAAAAGAATACTCCCCCAAATCACAAAATGCATGGAAGGACAGCATGGCAGCAAGAAGAAATAGGGCAGAATGACGAGGAGCACAGTGAATGGCAGCCTGCCAGTATGTATGCATCCTTTTTTAAAAACCTGCCCCCAAAGTAATCAAGAACAAGGAAAGGGTGACAGTGAAGCGGATTCGGCACCTGCTGCGGAGATCTGCGTGTATCCAATAGACTCCTGGTATAATACTGGCAAGATAGCGTAGGCGCTTAATGTGCCTGCTGCAGACATCCGAATGTAATCTCAGGTCACTGGTTTAAAGCATTATTGAATAGCTTAGGGGGTTGGTGTGCATGTCGTAGGGCACTGCTGTAACCGCAGGTCATACGTTTGTATTTTGTTTGTTATTCAATTCACAATTTTTTTCTTGAGTAGCACAAAAATGCACAAGAACTACAAGTTAGAAAACAAAATGCTGAAGGGGGGGGGTGCGGGTAACAATGGTAACGGGTATCAGCAACAGAGAAGAGGTGCACACGAACTTGTAAACCAACATCAAGCAAGATGGACGTCGAAATGTGCAAATATAGATTACATTATGTGCGATTTTCTTTTTTTAAGAAAGGGTTGGTAGGCAAAAGGGAGTGGAGATTATAGGAAAAAGAATAAGTAAGCTGGAAAAGATACAGAGGAGAGAAGCGCAAGAGCTGAAAAGCAGGGAGAGTAAGAAAATAGAGAGAAGGAAACAGACTATCAGCTATGTAGGTGCGCAAAAAAGTAAAGAACATTAAAAGACGTAAAAAGAATGATGGCAGAGAAATAACGAGAGTAGGAAGAGAATGGAGGAAACGGTATGGTAGAAGAGACGGAAAGTAGGGGGAATGAGAGACGGATCATGGTGGGTCTTTCTTTTGAAGAAACAGGTTATTGGAAGAGCAGAGTTTCCTGGGCGAGTGAGTATCGCGAGAGGCACCTAGACAAATACTGCCCAAGTCCACCAAGTTAAACAAGAGGTTTTGTGAGCAGTTTTCCATTAGGCAAGCAGTGGCGGCTCCTCCGCAATGGCGCAGGAGCGTCACCTCACTGCCTGGCTCAGAGCCGGCAAATTTAAAATAAAACAATGTTCTTGCATGGTTTTATTTTACATTTGCGGCTCTTAGCCAGCGGTGTTGGGAGGGGCGGGGCTGAGGCATCAGGAGTCCAACGTGCACACCAGTCCTGAAGTGCTCATGTGTGTTTTGGCCGACGGTCTCAGGCCGACCGAAACACACATGCGCACTCAGGTTTTCTCCTGCCCAGCTGCATTGAGCCTCTGGCCTGAGCGGAGCGTCTTTCCTGCCTGCTCAGACCAATCCCTGCAGTGCTCTGCAGCACTGGGATTGGATGGGAGCCCGTCCCAGGGGCTGCTGGGACCTCACCCAGGAAGAGGAGGAGAAGAAGCGGCACGACACTGGAGGCGGCCGGCGGCTGAAGGGAAGTTTTATTTTCATTTTATATTGCCACTTTTAGTTTCAGAAACTGTAAAAACTCAATATTAGGTAAGTTGAATGTAGATTGGATTACAGAGAAGGGTTTGGGATCTGAAAGGGAGCCAAGATCTTTGAGGAGGCTGATCTCTGATTTTGCCCAAAGTTCCAGTAAACGGAGCATCAGTCGATTTTAATGTATTTATTGTGCCAGAGAGAGGCGGAATGGGATTTTTGTCATTTATACACCACTCTAAGAAGCTTGTATTTAAAGATAGTTCAGTGGGTTCATGCATTTGTTGTAGAGATCCCGCAGTAATGCGCAGGTCTCGGGTTCCAATCCTTGTAGCTCACTGGGTTTAGGGCTTACTGTAAGCAGCTGCTTGTATCCTGAAATGCATAAATATGGAAACTTCAAGTTTTCAACTCTGTCATTATTCCAAATAAAAATGGGATCCACATAGTTGGGAGACAAACACCTAATGATTATAAAAAATAAATTATCGCTGTATGGTGGTTGGGGTTGTATGGGGGTTTGCTACACTTGTGCTTGGGCATTACGAAGGGAGTCTCAAGGTAGATGTGAAGTTAGGTGGGGGAAGGGAACTACAAGGTGGGTGTGAAGTCAGGAGGGAGACTCAAGGTGGATTTTTAGTCAGGTGGGTGGGAGGGAGCCTCAGGGTAGGTGTGAAGTCAGGAGCCTCAGGGTATGAAGTCAGGTGGGTGGGAGGAGCCTCAGGGTAGGTGTGAAGTCAGGTGGGTGGGAGGAGCCTCGGGGTAGGTGTGAAGTCAGGAGGGTGGGAGGGAGCCTCAGGGTATGAAGTCAGGCGGGTGGGGAGGGATCCTCAGGGTATTTAGTCAGGTGTGTAGGGAGGGAGCCTCAAGGTATGAAGTTAGGTGGGTGGGAGGGAGCCTTAACGTGGATCTGAAGTCAGGTGGGAGCCTCAAGGTAGATGTGAAGTTAAGTGGGTTGGGAGGGAGGGAGTCTCAAGGTGGGTGTGAAGTCAGGTGGGAGCCTCGAGGTAGGTGTGAAGTCAGGTGGGTGGGGGGGAGCTCAAGGTGGGTGTGAAGTCAGGTGCGGGAGGGAGCCTCAAGGTCGGTTTGAAGTCAGGTGGGAGCCTCAAGGTGGATCTGAAGACAGGTCGGTGGGAGGGAGCCTCAAGGTGGATCTGAAGTCAGGTGGGAGCCTCAAGGTAGGTGTGAAGTCAGGTGGGTGGGGAGGAAGCCTCAAGGTGGGTGTGAAGGAGCCTTAAGGTGGATCTGAAGTCGGGTGGGAGCCTCGAGGTGGATCTGAAGTCATGTGGGAGCCTCGAGGTAGGTGTGAAGTCAGGTGGGAGCCTCAAGGTGGGTGTGAAGTTAGGTGGGTGGGAGGGAGCCTTAAGGTGGATCTGAAGTCAGGTGGGACCCTCAAGGTAGATATGAAGTTAGGTGGGTTGGGAGGGAGGGAGTCTCAAGGTGGGTGTGAAGTCAGTTGGGAGGCTCAAGGTAGATCTGAAGTCAGGTGGGAGCCTCAGGGTGGATCTGAAGTCAGGTGGGAGCCTCAGGGTGGATCTGAAGTCAGGTGGGAGCCTCAAAGTGGATCTGAAATGAGGTGGGAGCCTCAAAGTGGATCTGAAGTCAGGTGGGAGCCTCAAAGTGGATCTGAAGTCAGGTGGGAGCCTCGAGGTAGGTGTGAAGTCAGGTGGGTGGGGGGGGGCTCAAGGTGGGTGTGAAGTCAGGTGCGGGAGGGAGCCTCAAGGTCAGTTTGAAGTCAGGTGGGAGTCTCAAGGTGGATCTGAAGTCAGGTGGGAGCCTCAAGGTGGATCTGAAGTCAGGTGGGAGCCTCGAGGTAGGTGTGAAGTCAGGTGGGTGGGGGTGGGGGCTCAAGGTGAGTGTGAAGTCAGGTGTGGGAGGGAGCCTCAAGGTCGGTTTGAAGTCAGGTGGGAGCCTCAAGGTGGATCTGAAGTCAGGTGGGAGCCTCAAGGTAGATGTGAAGTTAGGTGGGTGGGGAGGGAGCCTCAAGGTGGGTGTGAAGTTAGGTGGGTGGAGAGGGAGCCTCAAGGTGGGTGTGAAGTCAGGTGGGTGGGGGGGCTCAAGGTGGATTTAAAGTCAGGCGGGCAGCGGCGGCTGCTGCCAATCCGGCGTGGGGGGGGGGGGCAGGGCAGGGGAAACAATAACAACAAAAAAACACTTACCCTTCACCCCACCGGGCCTGATCTGCTCCCGCACTGCGTCTCGCTGTTCCTCTGCTCCCGGCACAGCAATCCTCAAGAGCACAGGCTCCCAGACTCCCCACGCAATCCCAGCGCTTCTCTCATGATATTACTCCCAGCATGAGAGAAGCGCTGGGATTGGGCGGAGCGGGCCGGTTTCACGCTCCAGCAGGGCCTGGGAGCCTGTGCTCCTGAGCACTGCAGATATCTCCAAGGTACAGACAGGTGATATCCAAGTGCGCATGTCGGTTTGGCCGTCCTAAGACTGCCGGCCAAACCAACATGTGCTCTTTCCGTGCCTACAGCACCTCCTCCCCCTGGTGCTGACGCTAGGACCTGGCCCCACCCTAACCTAGACTTCGCAGATTGGAAGTGAAAAATAAAATGACAATAACATTGTTTTGTAATTTTATTTTTCTTCTGTCTGCTGCATTTCGGCGGTGGGGCGACGCTCCTCCGCCATAGCAGGGGAGCTGCCCCTGCCTGAGGTGGGAGGAGGGTGCCTCAAGTTCAGTGTGAAGTCAGGTGTGGGAGGGAGTCTCAGGGTAGGAGTGAAGTCAGGCAGGTGGGGAGGGAGCCTCAGGGTCGGGGTGGAGTCAGGTGGGTGGGATGAGCCTCAGGTTAGGTGTGAAGTCAGGTGGGTGGGGAGGGAGCCTCAGGGTAGGGGTGGAGTCAGGTGGGTGGGATGAGCCTCAGGGTAGATGTGAAGTCAGGCGGGTGGGGAGGGAGCCTCAGGGTAGGTGTGAATTAAGGAGGGTGGGAAGGAGCCTCCGGGTAGGTGTGAATTAAGGAGGGTGGGAAGGGAGCCTCCGGGTAGGTGTGAAGTCAGGAGGGTGGGGAGGGAACCACAGGGTAGGTGAGAAGTCAGGTGGGTGGGGGGAGCCTCAGGTTAGGTGTGAAGTCAGGTGGGTGGGGAGGGAGCCTCAAGGTATGAAGTCAGGTGGGTGGGGAGGAGCCTCAAGGTATAAAGTCAGGTGGGTGGGGAGGGAGGGAGCCTCAGGGTAGGTGTGAAGTCAGGTGGGTGGGGAGGAGCCTCAGGGTATGAAGTCAGGTGGGTGGGGAGGGAGCCTCAAGGTGGGTGTGGAGTTAGGTGGGTGGGGAGGGAGCCTCAAGGTAGGTGTGAAGTCAGGAGGGTGGGGAGGGAGCCTCAAGGTATGAAGTCAGGTGGGTGGGGAGGAGCCTCAGGGTATAAAGTCAGGTGGGTGGGGAGGGAGGGAGCCTCAGGGTAGGTGTGAAGTCAGGTGGGTGGGGAGGAGCCTCAGGGTATGAAGTCAGGTGGGTGGGGAGGGAGCCTCAAGGTGGGTGTGAAGTTAGGTGGGTGGGACGGAGCCTTAAGGTGGATCTGAAGTCAGGTGGGAGCCTCGAGGTAGGTGTGAAGTCAGGTGGGAGCCTCGAGGTAGGTGTGAAGTCAGGTGGGTGGGGAGGGAGCCTCGAGGTGGGTGGGGAGGGAGCCTCAAGGTGGGTGTGAAGTTAGGTGGGTGGGAGGGAGCCTTAAGGTGGATCTGAAGCCAGGTGGGACCCTCAAGGTAGATGTGAAGTTAGGTGGGTTGGGAGGGAGGGAGTCTCAAGGTGGGTGTGAAGTCAGGTGGGAGCCTCAAGGTAGATGTGAAATCAAGAGGGAGCCTCAAGGTGGATCTGAAGTCAGGTGGGAGCCTCAGGGTGGATCTGAAGTCAGGTGGGAGCCTCAATGTGGATCTGAAGTCAGATGGGAGCCTCAAAGTGGATCTGAAGTCAGGTGGGAGCCTCGAGGTAGGTGTGAAGTCAGGTGCGTGGGGGGAGCTCAAGGTGGGTGTGAAGTCAGGTGCGGGAGGGAGCCTCAAGGTCGGTTTGAAGTCAGGTGGGAGCCTCAATGTGGATCTGAAGTCAGGTCGGTGGGAGGGAGCCTCAAGATGGATCTGAAGTCAGGTGGGAGCCTCAAGGTAGGTGTGAAGTCAGGTGGGTGGAGAGGGAGCCTCAAGGTGGGTGTGAAGTCAGGTGCGGGAGGGAGCCTCAAGGTCGATTTGAAGTCAGGTGGGAGCCTCAAGGTGGATCTGAAGTCAGGTGGGAGCCTCAAGGTGGATCTGAAGTCAGGTGGGAGCCTCGAGGTAGGTGTGAAGTCAGGTGGGAGACTCGAGGTAGGTGTGAAGTCAGGTGGGTGGGGGGGGCTCAAGGTGGGTGTGAAGTCAGGGGCGGGATGGAGCCTCAAGGTCGATTTGAAGTCAGGTGGGAGCCTCAAGGTGGATCTGAAGTCAGGTGGGAGCCTCAAGGTGGATCTGAAGTCAGGTGGGAGCCTCAAGGAAGGTGTGAAGTCAGGTGGGTGGGGAGGGAGCCTCATGGTAGAAGTGAAATCAGGTGGGTGGGGAGGGAGCCTCAAGGTGGGTGTTAAGTTAAGTGGGTGGAGAGGGAACAACCTTAAGGTGGATCTGAAGTCAGGTGGGAGCCTCAATGTAGATGTGAAGTCAGGTGGGTGGGGGGGGCTCAAGGTGGATTTAAAGTCAGGTGGGCAGCGGCGGCTGCTGCCAATCCGGCGTGGGGGGGGGCAGGGCAGGGGAAACAATAACGAAAAAAAACACTTACCCTTCACCCCACCGGGCCTGATCTGCTCCCGCACCGCGTCTCGCTGTTCCTCTGCTCCCGGCACAGCAATCCTCAAGAGCACAGGCTCCCAGACTCCCCACGCAATCCCAGCGCTTCTCTCATGATATTACTCCCAGCATGAGAGAAGCGCTGGGATTGGGCGGAGTGGGCCGGTTTCACGCTCCAGCAGGGCCTGGGAGCCTGTGCTCCTGAGCACTGCAGATATCTCCAAGGTACAGACAGGTGATATCCAAGTGCGCATGTCGGTTTGGCCGTCCTAAGACTGCCGGCCAAACCAACATGTGCTCTTTCCGTGCCTACAGCACCTCCTCCCCTGGTGCTGACGCTAGGACCTGGCCCCACCCTAACCTAGACTTCGCAGATTGGAAGTGAAAAATAAAATGACAATAACATTGTTTTGTAATTTTATTTTTCTTCTGTCTGCTGCATTTCGGCGGTGGGGCGACGCTCCTCCGCCATAGCAGGGGAGCTGCCCCTGCCTGAGGTGGGAGGAGGGTGCCTCAAGTTCAGTGTGAAGTCAGGTGTGGGAGGGAGTCTCAGGGTAGGAGTGAAGTCAGGCAGGTGGGGAGGGAGCCTCAGGGTCGGGGTGGAGTCAGGTGGGTGGGATGAGCCTCAGGTTAGGTGTGAAGTCAGGTGGGTGGGGAGGGAGCCTCAGGGTAGGGGTGGAGTCAGGTGGGTGGGATGAGCCTCAGGGTAGATGTGAAGTCAGGCGGTTGGGGAGGGAGCCTCAGGGTAGGTGTGAATTAAGGAGGGTGGGAAGGGAGCCTCCGGGTAGGTGTGAATTAAGGAGGGTGGGAAGGGAGCCTCCGGGTAGGTGTGAAGTCAGGAGGGTGGGGAGGGAACCACAGGGTAGGTGAGAAGTCAGGTGGGTGGGGGGAGCCTCAGGTTAGGTGTGAAGTCAGGTGGGTGGGGAGGGAGCCCCAGGGTAGGTGTGAAGTAAGGAGGGTGGGATGAGCCTCAGGGTAGGTGTGAAGTAAGGAGGGTGGGAAGGGAGCCCCAGGGTAGGTGTGAAGTCAGGAGGGAGGGGAGGGAACCACAGGGTAGGTGAGAAGTCAGGTAGGTGGGAGGAGCCTCAGGTTAGGTGTGAAGTCAGGTGGGTGGGAGGAGCCTCAGGGTAGGGGTGAAGTCAGGTGGGTGGGGAGGAGCCTCATGGTATTAAGTCAGGTGGGTGGGAGGAGCCTCAAGGTAAGAAGTGAGGTGGTTGGGGAGGAGCCTCAGGGTATAAAGTCAGGTGGGTGGGGAGGAGCCTCAAGGTATCAAGTCAGGTGGGTGGGGAGGGAGCCTCAAGGTATGAAGTCAGCTGGGTGGGGAGGAGCCTCAAGGTATGAAGTCAGGCAGGTGGGGAGGAGCCTCAAGGTATGAAGTCAGGCGGGTGGGGAGGGATCCTCAGGGCAGGTATGCAGGCAGGTGGGGAGGGAGCCTCAAGGTATGAAGTCAGGCAGGTGGGGAGGGAGCCTCAAGGTATGAAGTCAAGCAGGTCGGGAGGGAGCCTCAGGGTATGAGGTCAGGTGGGTGGGGAGGAGGCTCAGGGCAGGTGTGAAGTCAGGCGGGTGGGGAGAGAGCCTCAAGGTATAAAGTCAGGTGGGCAGGAGGTATGTTGGCTTTCAGTGTGGACTGCTCTGAGAGGGACGCAGAGGTATGAGGAGTGTGTGGGGGTCATATAGCAGTGGTGTGGAGTTGGTGTAGGGTGGTCGTTGCACTAGTGTTTGTGCATATGCCCAGTCATCACAAGGATCCTGGTGGGAGCCCTCCCCCCCCCATGTCCCACCGGCAGCTCCGTTCCTCACATGGGACATTTTGAGATTGTTCTCCAGCCTCAGAAGCTCACAGACTCTCTGCTCGGCAGGTGTTGTGTCACCGTCCCCATAAAACCCATCCCATGCCCTCCTTCCTGTGCAGCAGACAGCCAGGATGGCTGCTTCCTCAGCAAAGGCAGCAGCAAATCTCAGTCAGGTAGTACACTGGGGTAAGCATCTGCTGCTACACAAATCTCATTGTGGCTGACTCAGCTTTTCATCATACCAGTGCCATAAGGAGCACCACTGGGGTAGGTGGTATCACCAATTTAGGACTCTACAAATATAATTCATATATCTGATTTTCACCCTGATGTGGGCGTAAAACAGCCTTTGAGCATCGTTCTGCTGCTAGGGAGCACCTGTGGCATCTTTAGGAGGACTTTTCAAGCCCATGGTTTAAGCCTGCCATATTATCAAGTGCTGCCATTGGGTCACGGCCAGTGAGTGACACTTCTCAGCTCACGCCTCCACTCAGCAGTGGTGGCTCCTGCGCTAAGGCTGAGGAGCGTCAGCCCACTGCTTGCAGCAGTGAAATAAAGAAGAATAAAATGATAACTTGATGCTATTATAATTTTATGTCTCCCTGCTGCGGCAGCTTTGTGGGCGGGCGGGGCTGCTCTGCTTACAGATCAGGGCAGGGGAGGAGTGTTTTGGACCCCTTATCCTGAGCATGAATGTTCTGCATTACAGCCTGCATGGAGAACATGCCCAGGCCCCCCATTCCCTGGCTGAGCGCCGATACACGGCGCTCAGACCAATCAACGCTGCATTGCAGCGTTGTGATTGGTTCAGGGGAGCCTGGGAGCCGGGTACTTCCTGCTTCCCTGTTCCGGCTGGAGAGAGGACAGAGGGATGGCATAGGAGAGACCCGGTAATCAGTTAAGTTTTGTTCTTATTTTGAACCGCATCATACCCCCCCCCCCCCCCCCCCCCCTGCCCCCTGCAGGCCGTTAACTGCTTTACTGTACATGACCACATCGGTTCTTACGCACACCCAGGGCTCGAGTTGAGGGTAGATGCCGTCTACCCACTATTTTCAGAGGGTAGATGCTGTCTACCCTGCCAAGAGGCTGGGGCCCACAGAAATATCCTGAACTCGTCCCGGTGTAATTTTCTGACACTGGGACACTTTCAGCAGCCTGCACTCTGTCTGCTTTTGGGAACAGCAAGGTGCATGTGTGAAGGGGGCTTATCAGATTCCAGCTGGGCCCCTAACAAAAGCCAAGTTAAGGGGCCGACAGGCATCTTTTTGTTGGAGTATCCTGGTGGGAGCTATCAGGAGCAATGGATGGGAAACAAAAGCACACAGCTTCTTATCGCTTCATAGATACTTAAGGGAGGTATGCTTTTGACTTTGTTCAGTCCCTGTATATCAGAGATATGCATGCACTGGAAGAATGTCAGATGTGTTGGTTTGTCACAGTACTTACAAAAATAACAATTTAAATACTACTATTTTGTTTTATTTCTTTTAGAGCGCTATAGAGCTACTCATCTAATTGCAGGGTGTCAGAGCGCTTTACGTAACATAACACATTATACATTGACAAACCATATAAATGTTTAAATCCATGTGCAGGATGTGTTACACAAGACAGTGAGGGTTACAAGGTGTAGGAGACACATGCCCTTCATAGCTCACTGTGCTATGTTAGAAGGACTGCAATTTATGAACTGCAAGTAACAAAAGGATCTTTCTTTAAAGCAGTAACCCACTTGCCAGTTTACATAAAATAAAAATCTGTCATCTGCATGTTACACAATGTGCTTTGCAGTAGACATATTAACCCTCTATGCTACTTTGATTCAAAATTAGGACTAGCCAACACACAGATCTCTCCAGCAAATAAGCTATCCTCCAGAGTTATCTTACCATTAATATTATTCCCTGAGATTTAGCTGGCACACAAAGATCTCTGCAGCAGGTGCCTTAACTCCATCAGCTATTTAAAAATACAGATATTGCAACCAAGTAAGCAGAACAGATTTACTGCCACATTACTCCTTGTTGCCACTTTCTTTGTGGAAGGGTTAAAAATAAAAATGTCGAAGCTGAGACCCAGATTTTGCGTCAATATTTTGGCACAACCCCAATGCAGAATCTAATTTGTTAAATATTGTAATGCGCTCAAAGGTACTCATTATAGACTTGCTAAAAGTATGTGAGGTCTTAAGATCTTATGTCACTTCCTGTTAGGTCATGTGTTGTGATGCCACTTCCTGTGATGCCACATGTGATGTCACACGCTGTGATGTCACTTCCTGTGATGTCACGCCCATTTTGCCTAAATGGGTGAGCCCCTCCCCCCTCCCCCCCACACACTTCTTTTTTAGGACTTGAGCCCTGTGCACACCCAACAACACTATCATGAAAGACTGCTTGCTACCTCAGGTGCTGGACAGCCCATCTACTCTCACCCCTAGGCTCTCTTCACAGTTCTGTTCCATGCTTTCAGATTCTGTAGAGAATTGATGTTAAAACCAAATCTACTCTCAGAAGCTGGCAGTGGTGCTCAAAGTAAGCAAAACAAAAAGACAAACTCTGCTAACTGACTGGGCTCAGACCAATGGCGGGAAGATTTTTTATACATTTTGTCTCCCACTCAAAATAAAAATGGTAATTAAATTATCAAAATAAAAATGGTGATTAAATTATGAGCGCTGCAGTCCCCCCCACTGCGGATAGGTTGGCGACGGTCACCAAGGGTTTTTCCAGTTCTCTCTCCACATGGCGGGCTAGTATTCCATCTGTGGACTCGCCCAGGATCAGGAGTCCGTCTGATTGGCCACTGAACCTCTGCCTCTGAACACTGATCCATCTGCCTGTCCATGTCGCTGGGTCGGCGAGACACTGATGCCAACTTCTAGCAATCGAGGTTCCGTGGTGGCACAGTGCTAGCCACTCCGGTGGTAGGGCTTTGATGTCTTTTCAATGGTGGCAAGTACGAGGAGGGGCACTGAAACAGCACAATGAGAGATGTATGTACACATGTGTGCACGTATAAATTGTCATCTGTAGAGTGCAAACCTAGCTCAAGAGCAACGGAGTGCTGGCCCCAGAAGCTCACTGGGGGAAGGTAAAGGGTAGATTGTCAGGTCTGGGGCTCTGATCCTTGCAGAAACGGGTCTTGTGAATTTTAGGAGAGTTGGTGCTGATCTGATGTCAAACAGGAAGGTGGTTTCCGGTCCTGGGAGCATAAACAGAAGGCCCCCTCTGATTTCTTTCCTTCTTGCAATGTTTTGTCTCCAGTCTGACAGGATCCGGGCTCCTGGGTTAGTGTTGTCCCCCAGACCTGGCTAGTGTTTCTGTCAAGTCAGCTGGGGTCTGTTTGTTTGGAGTTTTAGAAGCGGCGCAGCTGATCTTGAAGATTATCCAGGGTGGAAGATGGAGCCAGTGTAGGTCTGTTAACCCGGGGGTGATGTGGTTGAATTTCTTCAAGCCTTTGGTTAGCTTTGGTGCTGTGTGTAGAATACCTTTCAGGGTTGGTATCAGCGAGTCCGCTGAGCAGGGTGTTGACTCTGTCCAGATGGTAGAGGCTAAGACGTATTGGTGATTCCAGGGGAAATAGCTTCACTTTCTTCAAGCGGGAGAGTTGGAACCAAGCTCTTTTGGTCTTCTGGTGATGTATTGCTTAAATAGAGGTCTGTGCTGGGAGTGAATAGCAGACAGTTTGCATGGCCCGTCAGCTGAAGTGCTGCAGGTTGAAATGTTTAAGTTGGCCAGCCAGGCTTGAATCTAGGATTGCTGGTGCTTGTGGCAAACAGGAGGAATCCAGTCTTCAGTCATTTAGCCTCACAATGTAAGTGGTCATCCAAGATTGGGTACATTTGAGGCAGGATTTGAGTTTCTCTATGTTGTTAGCTGAGGGTAGTTTTAGATAAAGTTGGGTACCCTCTGCGTATTGATGGGTTTTGATGCTGCTGTCTGCAAGAGTGCACCCAAGAGGATCCCTGTAGAGGTTAAACACGATGGGAGAGGGGAGGGAGCCTTGGGCCCTCCACAAGAGGGAGGGAGTGTCAGTGATCTTGTACAACCTATTTCACAAGCTGGTCCAGGTTGGTGAGGTAGGATGTGAACCATCTGAATTCAGTGCCTGAAAATCCCAAGCGTTTGTTCAGGATGCTGATCAGAGCTGGATTATCAACAGTGTCAAAGGCTGTAGAGAGGTCAAGTAGGACAGGAAGCCAGGGTCGTTCCTGTTCTTGAGGCTGAGCATGTCATCGACTACTCGGAGTTTGACTGTCTCAGTGCTGCAGTGTGGTCTGAAGCCTGATAGGTAGTACTGTAGAAGATTGTTCTAGCTGGTGTGCTCCAGTAGGTGAGTGGCAACCACAATGGTTTTCCCTACGAATGGAAGGTGGTTAATAAGGCAGACGTTGTGTGGTCAGATAAGTCCAGGGATGGTTTCTTTACCAGGGGAAGTATCTGACCTGTCTGAAGGGCACCAGGGAATGATTCTTGGCTTTGGAAGGCATTGATAATATGGAGAAGGGTTGTGAGGGTCTCTCATTGGAGAGGTTTGATGATGGAAGGACCGGTCCTGTCTTCATAGCAGGTTGCCCGGAGAGACTTCAGGATATTGGATAGATCCATGTGGTGGAGAGGCGATGGGGATAGTTGGAAGTGAGGGGGGCATTGAAATGGTAATATTGTTCAATGTGATTTTGTACATCTTCTAGGTGAAGAAGGGGTTTGTGATCTTATAGTAAAATCTCTTAACTGTAATAATGAGATGCCTGTGACTCAAATGTTTTCAGGAGGGCGAGGTCTTTGGGAGTTGGACGTTTTCCATTTCTTTTCCTGTTTTCATATGTTATGTTTATTTTTGTTAAGCTGTGGAGTCTACCAGGATGTTGTCTGCCTTGACTTGATGGATCAGGTTTTCAGCGGAGCACAGCATTTCACACGAGTTCTCGTAGTGGATTTGTAGACATCGAAAAGAGTTTTGACATCTGTGGCTGCTTGGAAGTATCTCACAGGTTTCATTGTTTAATTTTGGATTTTTTCTCGATGGGGGTCTTTGATGGAATGGATGGCTATTTTCCTCTTTTCGGCTGTTCTTCATGCTGAGATGTAGTACATGGAGAGGAAGTGCCCGATCCAGTCCAGGGCTACCGGTATCTGGCAGCAGATATTAAGAGATGAGGCCGAAGAGTCTTGCTGGAGATGTAGGGTCATTAATGAGTTATTTTCAGTGCATTGAGAAGTGTGTAGAAGGGTTCAATTCATGTATTTCCTTTTGGGGTTGCTGGAGAGGTTTAAGTCTCTGAGTAATGTGGGGTGGGTGTGTCGGGTGGAGGTACCCTTGATGATGTCGGAGATTACTTCTAGGACGTCCTTGCTCTCTGTAGATCAGCTGAAAGGAGGCTGTGTTAGAGTTTGAGAGAGGATCGAACAGCCAAAATGCCTCATCTTCTGAGAATTGTTGTTTCTATAATAAGCAAACTGCCTTCATTAGAATGACTAAACACTTACAGGGCCTGCACGATCTCTCCGTTAGAGGGTTGTAGACATATCTCACCTCTCAAGCTACAACAGTAAGTGCATGTCACCAATACAACAAGCATGTTCTCTGGTTGCAGTCAGGGAAAGCACGATTGACCACAGACTATTTTTCAGCTTGCTTTCAGAGTCGACCAGATTAGAACTGAGGTTCTCCTGTGGCCCAAATATCTGCCCAACTCTTGGATACGGCTTCCAGGCCACTGCCATCCCAGGACACCAAATTCAGTCTACTCCAAAACAATGCCTATGCCGCTGGAGCTACCATCAGGAATGGGAAATCTTTCTTTTTCCAGTAGGATCTAAAACTATTTCGCATGTTCTGAGCATAAAGCTACAAAGAGTGTGTTTCAACATGTACCACTGTTGCAGTTAACCTTTCTTTCGGTGCCATACAGAATGTGTAGCCTCATTTGTTTGCCTGTAAAACTGCTTTGATGCAGTTGACCCTGTCCTAGGGTGGCACACAAGATTTGTACACTTTCATTAAAGGTACCTCAGCGTCTTTCACCCAGCCCATGAGTGCCTTACACAGTGGGTACCCCTTTAATCAATGTGTTTTAAATTTCCACTGCCTCGATGCTGGCTATTGTGCCACGGGCTGCCTTACAAGACTGACCAGAACCTCAATGCAGTTTAATCACCCTTTGGATGACCAACAAAACTTCTATTGGTTCAGTAACTATCTCTACCTGTACTACCAATTCAATGTACTCTCTTTGCCCAAAGGTAATATACACAGCATGTTACCAGCCAATCAATGCACTCGCACTGCTTCGATGTACTCTCCCCGCACTTTGGTAATATACACAGCTTGTTAACAACCACTCAATGCACTAACACTGCTTCAATATACTCTCCCGCGCTTAGGTAGTATACACAGCATATTACCAGCCAATCAATGCTCCAGCACTGCTTCAATGTACTCTCCCTGCCCTTTGGTAATATATACAGCTTGTTACCAGCCAATCAATGCACTCGTACTGCTTCAATGTACTCTCCCCGCCCTTAGGTAATATACACAGCTTGTTAGCAACCAATCAAAGCACCAGCACTGCTTCAATGTACTCTCCCCGCCCTTAGGTAATATACACAGCTTGTTAGCAACCAATCAAAGCACCAGCACTGCTTCAATGTACTCTCCCCGCCCTTAGGTAATATACACACTGTTACCAGCCAATCAATGCACTCGCACTGCTTCAATGTACTCTCCCCGCTCTTTGGTAATATATACAGCTTGTTACCAGCCAATCAATGCACTTGCACTGCTTCAATCTACTCTCCCCGCCCTTTGGTAATATACACAGCTTGTTACCAGCCAATCATTGCACTCGCACTGCTTCAATGTACTCTCCCCGCCCTTTGGTAATATACACACCGTGTTACCAGCGAATCACAGCACCAACACTGCTTCAATGTACTCTCCCTGCCCTTTGGTAATATATACAGCTTGTTACCAGCCAATCAATGCACTCGCACTGCTTCAATGTACTCTCCCCGCCCTTAGGTAATATACACAGCGTGTTACCAACCAATCAATGCACTCGCACTGCTTCATTGTACACTCCCCGCCCTTAGGTAATATACACAGTGTGTTACTAGCCAATCAATGCACTCGCACTGCTTCATTGTACACTCCCCGCCCTTAGGTAATATACACACCGTATTACCAGCCAATCAATGCACTCGCACTGCTTCAATGTACTCTCCCCGCCCTTTGGTAATATACACAGCTTGTTACCAGCCAATCAATACACTCGCACTGCTTCAATGTACTCTCCCCCCCTGCCCTTAGTTAATATACACAGCATGTTACCAGCCAATCAATGCACTCGCACTGCTTCAATTTACTCTCCCGCCCTTAGGTAGTATAAACAGCGTGTTACTAGCCGATCAATGCACTCGGACTGCTTCAATGTACTCTCCCCGCCTGACCTTAGGCAATATACACACAGTGTTACGTGCCAATCAATGCACTTGCACTGCTTCAATGTACTCTCCCCGCCCTTAGGTAATATACCCAGCGTGTTACTAGCCGATCAATGCACTCGTACTGCTTCAATGTACTCTCCCCGCCTGTAGGAGAGTAGGATCTGCCTCTTATGTTGCCCCCACTTTTTTTCTGATGTTTACACTGGTTTCTGGCTATAGTCAGGCTGGGACCCTGCTAATCAGGGCCCCAGCCTCTCTGTTCTCTCTAAACGATTTGGAGTGCACTCTAGGTGCACTAGTGATTGGATACTGTGGCACCTTATGAGTCCCTAGTATATGGTACATTAGGTATCAAGGGCATAGGTACTTCACAGGCCTACCAGGGGCTGCAGAATGCATTATGCCACCCCTGGAAAGCAGACTAAATCTGACACCACAGGCCTGCTACTGCAGCCTGAGTGAGGAAGTGGTAGCACCCCTCACTGAGATATAGGTTACCTATATCTCTCCTACACACACATATAACCCTATCAGTCACCCCTAAGGCAGGCCCTATCAATCCTGAGGGCAGGGTGCTTGGCTTCTATGTGAGGGGGTGCCTCTGCCTGAGCAGGGCCCCTCTGCAGCTCTCAGAGTCCATTCTCTGGTGCGGTTTGTGGATGCGGTTAAACCATATACTTTTAAGTGCATTATATCCTCGCGGTAAAATGCTAACTTTGGAATGGCTGCATCGAAACATGTCGTGTTTGGTGTCAAACACCTTGGAAAACTACCCCCCCGCCAGTCCTGGCGGCGGGGGTAGCATTCCACCCTTCTAGAGGGATAGACATGTACCTACTGTGGAAACGCGGTAGAATCCTGCAGAGCCCTGGCATCCCAAAATGGATGCCACCAGTCACAGACACTGGGCTGCCCTCCTGCTGATGACCAACACTCGCAGTGGAGGAAGCCCAACAATAGATATCCTGTCCCAAGGGGGTGTGACCACCTCCCAGACAGGGTTTAGTGTATTGGGGCTGGGTGGGTGCACTCTTAGAGTGCTTTGAAGTCCTGCACTGGGGAGCAGAAGGCTCCTCTGTGCATACCCCAGTTCAAACCGGCTCAGGGGCTACCTGCCCCTGCTCTGGCGTGAAACTGGACAAAGGGAAGTGGGTGTAGCCACCCACTCCCTGACCCTCCCATAGGTAGGGTCATAGAGCTAGTCCCTCCCTTTCTTTTAGTATAAGAGGGGAACCTGTGCATTGCAACCTAGATTTCCCTGGACGACGCTCTGAAGAAGAATCCCGGACCTTCGATGTTCCACTACCTTTGGAAGACTGAAGAATCTCCCTTGGAGTCAAGGAGTGACTCCCCTGCTTGGCAGGCACCAAAAACTACAAACAACGGTTGCAAACTACGCCGCTCCCGCCGGAGTCCGAAGTCCCTGCAGCCCAAAAAGTGGATTTCCTGACTTCTCAAAGGCCATCGTGAGTCCCCAGCGAAGCTGAGGCCAGTGGACCCCAAGAATGACGAGGAACCGCGACCCCTGGGTACCATGCACTATTGTCGAGTGCAACCCCTTCACAACATTCCACGAACTTGTGCTTTGGACCACGTGTGGTCCTAGCCTCCAGCAGGAATCCCTCCGAAGATCAGAGGCCTACCACGTCCCGAGTGACCGTGGGCCCTTGTTGAGCGAATCCTCCCGAGGCATCTTCGCGATCCCTTGCCAGCCAGCTTGTGGGTCCCCAGAAGACTTTCTAAAGACACCAAAGGGCTCCACTGGTTGCTCCAGGCCTGCCCTGACTTACCCTTGCTGGGTGAGTCCCCCAGACCTTGTTGGTCTGCGCCATTGCCTCTTCACACTTTCCCCGAGACTTGCTGTTACCAAGGCTTGTTGGCTCCAATCGAGTCGCCGACACCGCAGTAAGCTGCAGACATCGTGGGACACACCAAATCCAGCTCCTGGTCATCGTCGACGCCTCCTGAACCTCGTGGCTGAAGAGTCAAGGCACCTGCGAACGACCTGAATCTTGCGACGACGGTGGGCATCCATCTTCCTTGTCCCGAGTCACTGCCAAGTGACTTTGAACACTGTCCCCTCTGCTTTCAGGTCTTCCATCTTCTGAATCCAGGCTTGGATTCCTCCGGACACTTCTCCTGTCGCCGCAAGCAGCAAGTCTTCACTGGCTCCCATTGAAAACGACGCCGCGACCCGACACCAAAGAACACCTATGCACCCGGCTCCCTGGGTGAGGTAACTTCAGCACTTCGGTGCTCCTGTGGGTGTGGGCCCTAGAACTACTTACCCTGTAAGTGACTTGCTTGTAGCTTCCCTAGAAGTGCCCTAAAACTCTTATTTTCTAAGTGCGACAATTGCGCTGACTCGTACAGGGTTCGCGTCTGTGTTAGACACACCGCGTCCATCTCCTTTGTAACACTATCTAGAACTGTGTCCTTCGACTCGCACTGAGTCCGATCGGTGTTCGCCTCGAACACACAAGGGGCCTGTAACATCGAGACCTCCATTGCACTGACTCGCACAAGGTTTGCGTCTGTGTTAGACACAGCGCGTCCATCTCCCTTGCAACTCTATCTGTAACCGCGTCCTTCGACTCGTACAAGGACCGATCGGTGTGTTCGCCTCGAACACGCAAGGGACCTTTAACATTGAAATTTCAATCGCGTCTGTGCGCATAGACTCGTACAGGACTCGCACCGGTGCCAGGACACCGCGTCCGTCCCCTGTGGGTCTCCTACAACTACCTGGGGTGGTTCTTGGGGGTCCCTCGATTCTAGATGCCCTAGACCTAGGTCTAGTCAAACTAAGATTGTGATATTCGATTGTGCTAAACTTATTTTGATAACATTTGACTTGTACATATGTTCCTGACTTCTAATCTCATAAAGAGATTAGTAGAGAGTGTTTATTAATAAATACATATATATTTGATATATATACCTGTGTGGTGTCTTTTCATTTGGTGATTCAAGAGATTGTGTGGTAAAACAAGCTGCTTTACATTCCTTCAAGACTTAGCCTGAAGGCTGCTCTCCACAGCTACCACTAGGATAGCTTTCTATAAAGGTTGTCTTAAACCTATCTACCATAAGAGTCGAATTGTTCTGGTGCAAGGTGTCCACTTTAATTAGTGAACAGCATATACCAGGCCAACTTCTCACACCGCCCTTAGGTAATATACCCAGCGTGTTACTAGCCGATCAATGCACCCGCACTGCTTCAATGTACTCTCCCGCCTGACCTTAGGTAATATAAACAGCGTGCTACCAGCCAATCAATGCACTTGCCCTGCTTCAATGTACTCTCCCCGACTGACCTTAGGCAATATACACAGCGTGTTACCAGCCAATCAATGCACTCGCACTGCTTCAATGTACTCTCCCCACCCTTAGGTAATATACACAGCGTGTTACTAGCCAATCAATGCACTCGCAGTGCTTCACTGTACTCTCCCCGCTCTTAGGCAATATACACACTGTGTTACCAGCCAATCAAAGCACTAACACTACTTCAATGTACTCTCCCCGCCCTTAGGTAGTATAAACAGCGTGTTACCAGCCAATCAATGCACTCGCACTGCTTCAATGTACACTCCCCGTCCTTAGGTAATATATACAGCTTGTTACCAACCAATCAATGCACTCGCACTGCTTCATTGTACACTCCCCGCCCTTAGGTAATATACACAGTGTGTTACTAGCCGATCAATGCACTCGCACTGCTTCAATGTACTATCCCCACCCTTGGCTAATATACACAGCGTGTTACCAGCCAATCAATGCACTCGCACTGCTTCAATGTACTCTCCTCGCCATTAGGTAATATAAACAGCGTGTTACCAGCCAATCAATGCTCCAGCACTGCTTCAATGTACTCTCCCCGCCTGACCTTAGGTAATATACACAGCTTGCTACCAGCCAATCAAAGCAGTAACACTGCTTCAATGTACTCTCCCCGCCTGACCTTAAGCAATATACACAGTGTGTTACCAGCCAATCAATGCACTTGCACTGCTTCAATGTACTCTCCCCCCTTGCCCTTAGTTAATATACACAGCATGTTACCAGCCAATCAATGCACTCGCACTGCTTCAATTTACTCTCCCGCCCTTAGGTAGTATAAACAGCGTGTTACCAGCCAATCAATGCACTCGCACTGCTTCAATGTACTCTCCCCGCCTGACCTTAGGCAATATACACAGCGTGTTACCAGCCAATCAATGCACTCGCACTGATTCAATGTACTCTCCCCGCCCTTAGGTAATATACACAGCGTGTTACTAGCCGATCAATGCACTCGTACTGCTTCAATGTACTTTCCCCGCCCTTAGGTAATATACACAGCTTGTTACCAGCCAATCATTGCACTCGCACTGCTTCAATGTACTCTCCCTGCCCTTTGGTAATATACACACCGTGTTACCAGCCAATCAATGCACTTGCACTGCTTCAATGTACTCTCCCCACCCTTAGGTAATATACACAGCATGTTACTAGCCAATCAATGCACTCGCACTGCTTCAATGTACACTCCCCGTCCTTAGGTAATATACACAGCTTGTTACCAACCAATCAATGCACTCGCACTGCTTCATTGTACACTCCCCGCCCTTAGGTAATATACACAGCGTGTTACTAGCCGATCAATGCACTCGCACTGCTTCAATGTACTATCCCCGCCATTAGGTAATATAAACAGCGTGTTACCAGCCAATCAATGCTCCAGCACTGCTTCAATGTACTCTCCCTGCCTGACCTTCGGTAATATACACAGCTTGCTACCAGCCAATCAATGCACTCGCACTGCTTCAATGTACTCTCCCCGCCCTTTGGTAATATACACAGCTTGTTACCAGCCAATCAATACACTCGCACTGCTTCAATGTACTCTCCCCCCCTGCCCTTAGTTAATATACACAGCATGTTACCAGCCAATCAATGCACTCGCACTGCTTCAATTTACTCTCCCCGCCCTTAGGTAATATACCCAGCGTGTTACTAGCCGATCAATGCACTCGCACTGCTTCAATGTACTCTCCCCGCCCTTAGGTAATATACCCAGCGTGTTACTAGCCGATCAATGCACTCGCACTGCTTCAATGTACTCTCCCCGCCCTTAGGCAATATACACAGCGTGTTACCAGCCGATCAATGCACTCACACTGCTTCAATGTACTCTTCCCACCCTTAGGTAATATACACAGCTTGTTACTAGCCGATCAATGCACTCGCACTGCTTCACTGTACTCTCCCCACCCTTAGGTAATATACACAGCTTGTTACTAGCCAATCAATGCACTTGCACTGCTTCAATGTACTCTCCCCGCCCTTTGGTAATATACACACTGTGTTACCTGCCAATCAATGCACTCGCACTGCTTTGGTGTACTCTCCCTGCCTGACCTTAGGCAATATAAACAGTGTGTTACCAGCCAATCAACGCGCTAGCACGGCTTCAATGAGGTTCTCCATGCTTTTGGCTTAGAAATAAGATTGAAAAAACAACAGCAGGGAATCAGCGGAACTGCATGTTGCATCCCAACTCTTCCGCAAGCACGTAGAACATCTTCTAATATGGCCCACGTAAGGGCCTCAAGAAAGGCAAACACATTCACTTTACTTTATTTTACTCTTCAGCTTCAGTGTTTCCCAATTTGTTTTTAAGTTTCGTTATTCAAGTCAAACCTTCATGTTACCTAAGTGGCTGTCTTTAACCATATCAGACAATTATCTAAGCATTTTGAAATGTGTTCTTAGTCAAAACCATCGAACAATGACTGCACAAGTTGCATCCCACGAAATGCCACTTAGGCCCTATAGGTGCATACTCTGAAGAACTTGAGTAGCAGGAGTGGTGTCAAAGCTAACCAGGGGCCGTATTACACAAAGTTTCCAGGGGCACAATGGGCATTTGCACTTGCTTTGCGTGCCCCTGGGGCTCTTTGGTATTACAGAACCTTCTGTAATACTGAAAGGCCTGGCGCACAAATAGCGCCAGAGCTTTTTTAAGAGGGCATTCCCTCATGTGCACGGGAGCGTGACCCCATGCAAATGAGGGAATCCTTTTGACTCAGTGACCGCGCCGTATTATAGACGCGGGGCGCAGAGGCAAGGAAGCGTTCAAGAGCTGCACTCACAGTGCGCCACCTAAAAGGTGGGACACTGTCAGTGCGACCCCTGATGGTAGTCCTCTGGAGGGGAGAGAGGGGGACCTTTTTACCCCCTAGACACCTCTTTGCAGGAGGGTGCAGTCACTTACTGCACTGCCTGCAAGGTGATCTCTAATCCCCTTTAAAAGGGCATGCGGGGTGCCGCCTGCACAGTGAAACACCAAGCGGCTGCTTCAAAGCCGCTCCGTTTATCACCTGAATGCACTGCCCCCAAGGGAGTGCATGTTCGCGGCTGCCCTGGGGGCAGCACATTCTATGTAATAGGTCGCATTTGCCCTGTTTGAGTCTGGCGCACCTGTTTTAAGGTGCACCGGGCTCAAACAGGGAAAGTGCACCCTACACATAATAGGGCCTCTGGGGCCATATCATACATATGGAACATTTTCCTTGTTTGCACCGGGCACACCTTTTAAAAGGTGCGCCCAGCGCAAACCAGGAAAATGTGCCATATTAGGATGAATGCACTGCCCCAGGGCAGCCACGAACTCGCACTGCCCTGGGTCAGCGCATTCATGTGAAGAACGGAGTGGCTGCTTTGAAACCGCTTCGTGTTTTACAGTGCAGGCGGATACCCACCTGCACTTTGAAGGGGGATTAGAGATACTCTTGCAGGTGGGTGCCGTGAGTTACTGCACCCGCCATCAAGGGGATGTCTGGGGGTGGAGGGGGGTCCATGGGACCCCATTTCCCCTCCTCCAGAAGGCTGCCATCAGGGGACACACTGACAGAGCACCAACTTTTAGGTGGTGCACTGTCAGTGCGCCTCCTGAATACTTGTTTACCTCTGCGCTCGTTTGTTTATACGCCGCGGGCGCAGAAGCAAAGGGATTCCCTCATTTGCATGGGGCCACCTCCCCATGCAAATGAGGGAATGCCCACTGATGATAGTGCTGGCGCTTTATGTGCACCAGTACTCTCTGTATTACAGAAGGGGCCACACAAGCGTCTACAGCCCCTTCTGTAATACCAAAGTGCCCCGGGGGCGCGCAAAGCAGCCGTTGGTGCCCGCTGCTCTCCCGGGGCACTTCTGTAATATGGCCCCTGGTGTGGAATAGGTCCTTACTGCAAACTTTCATACAGGGCAAACCAGGAGGAGGGAGAGCAGAGAGGGAGCCAGGCTACAGTGTTCGAGTGATATATACGGACTTCACTAGCATACAAGATCGGTTAGGAGTCACGAAAGGCAGAGATGGCGGAGATTAAAGTAGAATTAACAGGATTATGGAAATAAAACGAAAAGTCCATGTTTGGGAAGCCTAACCTGGCAAATCTAAACTGACAAAATATCAATTTGACAAAAACCCAAGTTGAAAAAGCTTGTGACTGCTGAAAAGTTAAATCCCAATGGAGCTGGTATACAATGATGTGCACAGAATTCAGATTAAATGTAAATAGGAAGTCCAGAAAATGTCAAACCTTTTATTATAAGACATGAAAACAATATTTAATAGATAGGAAAATAATGCTGGTAGGCAAAACTTATAAAATTCATGGGCATGAGCAATGAAACAGATGGTCCTAGAAATCAATTTCCATCCCTACAGCAGTAGTCTTTTTAATGTTTCTGTCACGCACACCTCACAGAAAGCAGGGCCAGAGAGAACCAACATGCAACTGGCACAGGAGGAGCCTGAAGATGCCACGGAGGTAGGGAATGAGAACAGTAGCCCAATGTCTACAGGTAAGGGGGAAGGAAAGGCCAGAGTGAGGAACACAGTAACTTAAGTACAGCCACTGACTGGCAGACGCAGAGTGCCACTATCTTTAAGTGGAAACAGACTATTAATCAAGGTAATTAGGACTATGTGTGCTAAGAGTTGTAGGTATATGGAGTAGAGAAGGTCTGAGGGGTTGAAACCCTACAAGGCTTTATTCATGTTTATCCAGATTCTAGTTCTCACTCAAAGCTACTTTGAACAGTTCTGTTTTCAGGAGTTTCTCTGTAGTTAGGCTTTGTGCTCGGACAGTGAGAGCGAGATCTACATTCCGGGGCCTTACACTTCTTGGGACCCGCCAACACGATCAATGGTGGCGTACGCTGCAGAGGCGTAAAGGAGCGAGTGAGGCAGACTCCGGACTGGTTGATGATCTTGGTTTAGGGAGATCCTCTGACATTTACCGTGGTGGTTTCTCTACCAGTGCTGCAGCTAGGATGGTCGCCATGGAGTGGGTTGCTCTGTTGCACGCAAGCCTGAAGCCGTCTTGCTACACAACACTATTGAGGTAGGAAGAATTTAGGTGGGCTTGAGATCAGATATGGTTATCTTTGTCCATAATGGCCCCATTGGGGGAGTTAGGACTCTCCTTTTGAGGACGGGTGAGCTCTGTGATGCTAGGGGCAAGCGCAGGGAGAAGCTCTTGGCACACACAGCTTGGACTGGCTTTAGAGGTAGCCCTGAAGCTCTGCTCTGATTGGCTGGCCTCATCACCTCATGTACTTTCATAACCTTGGAGGTGGGAAAAGATCCTCTCAGAATGTTGCCATTTTAGGAAGAAAGAATGACAGCATGTCCATCGCATGTTCCATGGCTGTGCAAGGGAGCTATGGATTTCAGAGAGGGTTTGTCCGCAGCCATGTCAGTCTACAAGAGAATCCTGTATTACTCAGGTAATGCTTCCTACTATGTGACCGACATGAACACAGCGGGTGTAGTGCAACAGCACCTAAGACCACACAACCCTGATAATGCACCCCAACATCTTTCCATTGAGGTTGGGGTCAATTTAAAAACATAAAAGGTGTCACTATCAAAAACATGGCAAAATTAATCTTAAAGTGAGACAACACATTATCCAGAGTTATTGCGCCCGAGATCAGTGTGTCAGGACAGCCGTACCTACAGCCTAAAATTAACGTGTCCTCTGCGAAACATCCTGCCCACCTTTGCCCCTGAACTTTCTATTAATGTCTCGTGATCGCACTTCCCTTGATCGGGGAAACAGGTTTTTTTTTTGTTTAGCTCAAGCGGAAAAATGAGAGAGGAAAAATGAACACGGTTCATAATGTTAAAGTTGTATTGTTTCCTCATTGGGAACCCCCTATGAATTACAAGGGGCATGCAGTGCACACGTCACACACAGCTGCTTCCTGCATCAATCTTTACCCACAGGATGAAGCCAAGCGGAAGGTAGGGACACAGGAACTTCTCAGCTCTCAGGTCTGCGCTGCGCACCTGGAACACCTCATATAAGCCTTTTACCGAGTCACAACAAGGCATGCACACTGGAGCGCCCAAACCAGTATAACAAGCATTGGCAAAGCCAACAGGTCTCGTCTGTGATACCAGACTGAGGCAGGGGCGGCTGGTGGAATTTGAAACTGGTGAGGCGTATGCAGAGCAAATCAACGCATGCGAGCGAGCGCAGCGAGCGTGCCCGACGGCAATAAGGGGGGATTGGGGGGGTTCTCCCCCGTGAAGAAATGTTTTAAAAATTGGCATCTTTTTGGTGCGATTTTCAGCACTATATCTGTGATAAATGGACTAAAAATTCTGTAGTTCTAGGCATTCATAAAAGAAAACTCAAACATTATTTCAGAGAATTTCTGGGTTGCCAAGCAAGTCTGACTTCTGAAGAGGGCTAGGGTACTAAGCAAGACTGCTTTGGCTCTACCCTTTCTAATAGAAGACACTAGTTAGCGATGTGAACAAGTTCAATGGACAAACCTGGGGTCTAGGGAGAGTCCCTCTCCTGAGAAAGAAATTTAAAAAGATTGGCAAATGGTGCATTTTAAAGCAAATGAATGCAGCGATAAAGCAAGGCTTATTAAGCAGTGGGAACGTATATTCTTGAAATATTAAACATTAAAAACTGCCCCGTATCTTCTTGCATTAATTTGTTCAACAGTTACTGTAATATGTAAATTGTTCTGCATGACAACTTTAGCCCTTTAAAATGTATGCTTAGCTTGCCCAGTGTCTTGCACTGCATGCAGCATTAACTTTGGAAAAATATGCTCTAACCAGACTTCGAGAAGCACCCACAGCTGCTGGCTGTAACCAGTCATATAGAAATATGTGCAGACAGGTCTGTAAGTGAGATGAAAAAAGTGGGTGCTCCCTATAAAGGAACATGCCAAATACATTTCTGTGATTCCCATAGTGTGCCATCAGACCGGTATTTTGGTTTCTCTCTGAGATGTAATTTTATCCAGATAAATGGCACAGCAACTGACATACGCCTAAAGCCTGTCAGTATGATTGGCTTTGTCACTGGGTGTTAGCGGGTTAAGATAAATGAATAACAACAATGATTTCTTATAAATAATTAACATTGAAAATGTTTAAATTCTGAAATAGTGAGTCTGTGAATTAAATAGCATTGAGGCCTGTGGAAGGAGTTTTGGCCTTCAATTATGTGTGCTTTATGTTAGATATGTATCCTCTTTTTCTCTGCTTATCTTGTCCATCTGCACATCTTCAACCCCCTCTTTTTCCTCTTCAGCATCCTCTTTTCACTCTTCCCCGAATGCCCGTCCTCACATCTGTCACTTCACCGCCCCCAACATGCACTGCGCTCCCTCAAATATAAGCACCTTAATTTCTCTTACTTTTGCCTTAAATATTTTGACATCAGTGTACCCCCTTCACACACATTTCCACAGAATTTCAGTTGCAAATGGAATACAAACATTGTTCTGTGTGCTCTGCAGAGAGGCCAACCCACTGACAGGCACTTTGTTTGGCTTTAGCCTTAGCGCCTGCGTGCTCAATCAAAGCCCCTCATAAACACCTGGCATGGCTCAAGCCTCAAAGTATGCACAGAAAAAAATACAGATAAAAAAACAACATTATAAAATAGCTAACTCGTGGGGAATGCAAGATTAAGAAAACATGTAAAATAAGAGAGGAACTAAATTGCTAAAATGCATTCCCTCGACGTTTTAACATTCATTGTGTTTGCAAGTCAATCCATGTTTTTGGCATCAGTGTTAACTTAGGGGCATGTACACAAGGCCAGTTTTAATGCCATACATCAGAGGACTGGCCACTGTAAGCAGTGCACATGTTACACAGTAAGCACATTTCTCTCGCTTTGGGCCCGACTCGGATATTTGGATCCATTACACAAGGGAGCAAATGCTGCAGCTCCACTTCTAAAGGAGCGAGCAATGTGCTGTGCAGGAGGGCCTGGGGTGTCAGTGGGGGAGGTAAGCATGATGAGGGGTCTCGGCACAATATACAGAACACAGCAGTAGCTTGCAAACACAGTAGCACGCTACTCCGGAACCCATGTGTTAGTCGCCAAATGTGCACAGACAACTGCTGGAATGGATGTTTGCATGGCGTGAACCGGCTGTACCCTTCATTGCACAGTCTCAAAAACAGCGACGGAGATCTGCATTGGACACCATGCCTCTGTTGCGTTGGGCCAGTGATGCATTAAAATGAACAAAGCTCGCAGTGACAGACATAGTGGCGCTGCCACTTCATCCAGAACCTGCCTTGCAGTGATTCCCCACAGCCCTTCACCTTTCTAATTATCTGCAAGGAGTTGTTTTTTAGAATTGTACATCTTAATTACAAATTAACTTTTTTTAAATTTAAAACTAAAATAAAGGGTCTATCGAGCATTGTACTCTGTAGCAGTAAGACACTGACTGACCTTTACATATATGTCAAGACTAACACAGATCTCAAGCAACCCTGTGTCAGGTGTGAGGAGTTCAGTCAGTCCCGGTGTTAAATGTAGTCCTTTATTCCTAAAGGGAATATCTAGACGACACGTACCAGAATGCACAGCCAAAGCCAGAAAGTGTTACGTTATTTAGATCAGACAAGGAACAACGGGAGATCTCTTAGCGTGGATGCTAGTTACAAACGACGCCCTCCTGTCAATCGAAAGTGGTTGCTAGAGAGAGAGGGAGGCATGCAAAGCGCTCAGTTGACAAACAATGTGCTACGTGGAAAATATAGTAGGTAACTTGAAAAATGCATAGTGCATCATGCTGCCCCCCTTAAATGCCTAGTGCATAACCAAACCCCTGCACATTGTACAGAGAAAGCATTGCCATATTGTAATCAGAAACAGGTTTTCAATAAAATCTTGAAAATAAAAAACCATGTCGCGCTAATCCTAAAATGAACACTGTTAAAACTACGTCATGCTGCATTTAAAATATGGCTTGCTGGAGTACATTTACTTCCTTCTCTAAAAGGGAGCACCACAAGTCAGAGTCCGTAACATCATAATTGCATTGACAATTCATTGTGTTAAGATGGCAATAATGCTCATTAACGCAGGGGATTTAGCCCAGATGAATCACCAAGAGACACTCTAGACATAATTGCTGATAACTAGAAACTGTGTGTACCAGAGTGAATATGGAACTGAAACAATATTTCGCCACCCCAGCAAAGACTACCCATACCATAATGCCTCAGTGCAGTCCGCACATTCCTGAATGGCCCCGTTAGTTTATAGGCATCTCAAAGGTATGTGTGTAGACAGACATCAACGGCGTAGTCCGATAGAAAAACATTACGAAGACACAAATATCCAGCAATGTGTAACCTGATACGGACGATGCATGCCTTTGCCAGGAAACTACCGGACTCAGACTCCATGCGTGTTTCTTTTTAACTGATCCCGTGAGTGTGGGGCCATCTCGTTTAATTCACGGAGTGTCCACTAAGAAAAGCAGCATGCAATACGAGCTAAGCCAAGTAAGCAGGGTCGGGGGAGACCGATATTAGACAGTTCGGCTCGGGGGGGGGGCGTGTCGCACGGGGGTGGGGGCCGGGGGGGTTGGTTTAAATAAAATAAAAATAATCTTACCTGGTCCGCGCCGCCTCGGGTCCGTTGGCGCCTTCAAAAGCCGCATCACTGCGCAGTGCTGGCAAGTGAGTGGCAACCCCTCTCAGCCAATCCTGGCGCTGGAGCAGCACCAGGATTGACTTAGGGCACTCTAACTCTCCGCCCGCCAGCCCATTAGGAGACCGAGGTTTGAGCCTTTGCTCAACCCTCGCTCTCCTAATGGGCATGCGCCAGCCTGAGCAGACACCAGTGCGCATGACTGGGCACGGGCGAAAAATGTGCTGACCTTCCCCACTCATGCGCACTTGTGCTGCTGCCTGCCCCTGACAATGCCTGTCAGTCAACATGACGCCGGACCGCCCACCCCTTCAGACTCTGAAGGGGGTGGGCGGTCCGACGTCATGCTGACTGACATGCATTGTCAGTTCTCCCTCGGCGTCTCTGAACGTAAGTAAACTGAGAGTTTACTTAAGTTCAGAGACACCGAGGGAGCTGCGGGCGCGGGCGGCTGGTGGGGCAACGCCCCAGCGCCCTAATGGACGCACCGCCCCTGGACTGAGGTGCTATTGGATTTTGCAATGATTTTTTCTTTTCATAGATGGCCGTTGTGCATGCGCATACATGGCGGCCATCTTTGAATGCTTTTTTATACTTTAAGGATGGAAGGGGCCAGGAGTCTACATCTTCCCTGATTTGCAGAATATCATCCAAGTATTGTTCTTAAAACACTGTCGAGGGTTGAATGGAAGGAAGAGGATTTACATTCAGATCTCTTATATTTCAAGGTTTTCTCTGGCACTCTTAGCGTTGAAATAATATTCCCATTGGGTGGTTTCCATCTTCGTATATCGACTCAGAGTTTCCTAGAGCTCTTCAATTCAACATTGAGCCAGCTGGCGCATTTACTAGCTTTGTTTTTAAGCTAGACTGTTGAGGGGCCCTTTATCCAATCTACAAGATGTTTTATTATTATAATGCACAAGAGTGGAGGGGTAAGAGGCGAAGGAAGTGGCAAGCACAGGAGAGAGTGGAGTGGATTGGATGAGTCAGAGAAGAACGAGGTGGGAGTCACTATTGCAGAAAGCACAGGCTCAAAAGTAGATCCATCGGTTGGTTTAAATTCCCTGGTTATCTCTACATTTTAAGAGGAAGCAACTGAGGGAATCCGGAGAGTACAGAAACAGAAAAGAGCGTAAGCATGTGATCTGACCAATCCACTAGAAATTGGTCATGTAGAGTTACAAATTCTAGGTCAAGAGTGAGGCTTTTTGTTGTGGTTTGGTCAAGAGCAATAAAGAAGAAGATAGTTCTCAGGTAGGAATGAATTGAAGTGAGAAGCGTGAAAACCTTTAGCTTTTCTCAAAGTGGAAACTGAAATCGCACAGGAAGGTGTGTTCATGTGAGGAGAGGAGCGGAGGTCTACCAGCTCGGAAATAAGATGTCATCCTTCACGGGTAGATGCATTCATGTGTGGAGAGGAGCTGAGATCTGCAAGCTCTGAAATAAAGATATCATCCTTCCCAGGGAGAGGTGTTCATGAGAAGAGATGAGCGGAGGTCTATGAGAGCTCTGAAATAAAGAGGTCATCCTTCCCGGGGAGATGTGTTTAGGTGAGGGGAGAAGCTGTGACCTATGAGCTCGGACACAAAGATGCCCTCCTTCCCAGGGAGATGTGTCTAGGTGAGGGGAGAAGCTGTAATCTAGGAGCTCGGACACAAAGATGCCATCCTTCCCGGGGAGATGTGTTTAGGCGAAGGGAGAAGCTGTGGTCTATGAGCTCGGACACAAAGATGCCATCCTTCCCAGGGAGGAGTGTTCATAGGAAGAGAGGAGCTGAGGTCTACGAGCTCTGAACTAAAGATGCCATACTTCCCAGGGAGATGTGTTTAGGTGAGGGGAGAGCTGTGGTCTGTGAGCTCGGACACAAAGATGCCATCCTTCCCAGGGAGATGTGTTTAGGTGAGGGGAGAAGCTGTGGTCTGTGAGCTCAGACACAAAAATGCCATCCTTCCCGGGGAGATGTGTTTAGGCGAGGGGAGAAGCTGTGGTCTATGAGCTCGGACACAAAGATGCCATCCTTCCCAGGGAGATGTGTTTAGGCGAGGGGAGAAGCTGTGGTCTATGAGCTCGGACACAAAGATGCCATCCTTCCCAGGGAGGAGTGTTCATGGGAAGAGAGGAGCTGAGGTCTATGAGCTCTGAACTAAAGATGCCATCCTTCCCAGGGAGATGTGTCTAGGTGAGGGGAGAAGCTGTGATCTAGGAGCTCAGACACAAAGATGCCATCCTTCCCAGGGATATGTGTCTAGGTGAGGGGAGAAGCTGTGGTCTATGAGCTCGGACACAAAGATGCCATCCTTCCCAGGGAGTAGTGTTCATGGGAAGAGAGGAGCTGAGGTCTACAAGTTCTGAACTAAAGATGCCATCCTTCCCAGGGAGATGTGTTTAGGCGAGGGGAGAAGCTGTGGTCTATGAACTTGGACACAAAGATGCCATCCTTCCCAGGGAGATGCGTTTAGGTGAGGTGAGAAGCAGAGGTCTAGGAGCTCGGACACAAAGATGCCATCCTTCCCAGGGAGTAGTGTTCATGGGAAGAGAGGAGCTGAGGTCTACGAGTTCTGAACTAAAGATGCCATCCTTCCCAGGGAGATGTGTCTAGGTGAGGAGAGAAGCGGAGGTCTATGAGCTTGGACACAAAGATGCCATCCTTCCCAGGGAGATGTGTTCATGGGAAGAGAGGAGCTGAGGTCTACGAGCTCGGACACAAAGATGCCCTCCTTCCCAGGGAGATGTGTCTAGGTGAGGGGAGAAGCTGTAATCTAGGAGCTCGGATACAAAGATGCCATCCTTCCCGGGGAGATGTGTTTAGGCGAAGGGAGAAGCTGTGGTCTATGAGCTCGGACACAAAGATGCCATCCTTCCCAGGGAGGAGTGTTCATAGGAAGAGAGGAGCTGAGGTCTACGAGCTCTGAACTAAAGATGCCATCCTTCCCAGGGAGATGTGTTTAGGTGAGGGGAGAAGCTGTGGTCTGTGAGCTCGGACACAAAGATGCCATCCTTCCCAGGGAGATGTGTTTAGGTGAGGGGAGAAGCTGTGGTCTGTGAGCTCAGACACAAAAATGCCATCCTTCCCGGGGAGATTGTGTTTAGGCGAGGGAGAAGCTGTGGTCTATGAGCTCGGACACAAAGATGCCATCCTTCCCAGGGAGATGTGTTTAGGCGAGGGGAGAAGCTGTGGTCTATGAGCTCGGACACAAAGATGCCATCCTTCCCAAGGAGTAGTGTTCATGGGAAGAGAGGAGCTGAGGTCTAAGAGTTCTGAACTAAAGATGCCATCCTTCCCAGGGAGATGTGTTTAGGCGAGGGGAGAAGCTGTGGTCTATGAGCTTGGACACAAAGATGCCATCCTTCCCAGGGAGATGCGTTTAGGTGAGGTGAGAAGCAGAGGTCTAGGAGCTCGGACACAAAGATGCCATCCTTCCCAGGGAGTAGTGTTCATGGGAAGAGAGGAGCTGAGGTCTACGAGTTCTGAACTAAAGATGCCATCCTTCCCAGGGAGATGTGTCTAGGTGAGGAGAGAAGCGGAGGTCTAGGAGCTTGGACACAAAGATGCCATCCTTCCCAGGGAGATGTGTTCATGGGAAGAGAGGAGCTGAGGTCTACGAGCTCGGACACAAAGATGCCATCCTTCCTAGGGAGATGCGTTTAGGTGAGGTGAGAAGCTGAGGTCTATGAGGTCGGACACAAAGATGTCATCCTTCCAGGGGAGATGTGTTTAGGTGAGGGGAGAAGCTGTGATCTATGAGCTTGGACACAAAGATGCCATCCTTCCCAGGGAGATGTGTCTAGGTGAGGAGAGAAGCGGATGTCTATGAGCTCGGACACAAAAGATGCCATCCTTCCCAGGGAGATGTGTTCATGGGAAGAGAGGAGCTGAGGTCTACGAGCTCGGACACAAGATCGCCATCCTTCCCAGGGAGATGTGTTTATGTGAGGAGAAAAGCGGAGGTCTATGAGCTCGGACACAAAGATGCCATCCTTCCCAGGGAGATGTGTTTAGGTGAGGAGAGAAGCTGTGACCTATGAGCTTGGACACATAGATGCCATCCTTCCCGGGGAGATGTGCCTAGGTGAGGGGAGAAGCTGTGATCTATGAGGTCGGACACATAGATGGCATCCTTCCCAGGGAGATGTGTTTAGGTGAGGGGAGAAGCTGAGGTCTATGAGCTCGGATACAAAGATGCCATCCTTCCCAGGGAGGAGTGTTCATGGGAAGAGAGGAGCGGAGGTCTATGAGCTCGGACACAAAGATGCCATCCTTCCAGGGGAGATGTGTTCATGGGAAGAGAGGAGCGGAGGTCTACGAGCTCTGAAATAAAGAGGTCCTCATTTCCAAGAAATGTGTTTAGGTGAGGAGCGGAGGTCTATGAGCTCGGACACAAAGATGCCATCCTTCCCAGGGAGATGAGCTCATGTGTAGAGAAGAGCTGAGGTCTATGAGAGCTCTGAAATAAAGAGGTCATCCTTCCCGGGAGATGTGTTCTTGCGAGGAGAGACCCTACAGATCTGAAATGAAGATGTTTTTCTTCCCAGGGAGCTCCTAGAGGTTTGGAAGTGTTGGACAGTTTAATCATTAGGCAATGAAAACTATTCACTTGCACATCACAGTCCAGGTCATCAAAAGCAACATCTCCACCTGCTTTGTTCAGTCTATCTTCTATTAGTTGGAAACACTGGGGATTAAGTGATCGGTCAGCGGCTGGAAGGCGAAAGTGAGCCGGGATTGAGTGATGTCAAGTGCACAGTCTTGAATACGGCAACGGTAGCAGGTCGGTCTAAGATACAGATGTGCACAGTCTACACAAGGTAATATCTGAGGGAACTTAGTTTGACTAGCTTGATTTGATTGAGTCCAAAGGCAAGCTACTCTGATATTTACTCAGAGGCGTCTATGTCCATTTATTGGTAGGTTTTATTTTTTGTATAGCACTACACATTGCCTAGGCTTTTACCATGTACACAAATAAAGGGGCACCTAGAGTACTATAGAGTTAGAGTTCATGGACAGCTGAGTTGGGGAGAGGACTTAAGGTGTGAAAATATGGTGTTGTAAAGGTTGGCTTCAGTAGAAGTAATTAGACTTTGAGAAATTGAGTGTGTCGGACATAGGAGGTGTAGTTTCCGCAGATTCGTCAAGGTGGAGAGAGCTAGCGAGAATGGACCTGATGAAGCCAACGGATGCACCCACAGGGCAGGTCATCAGAGTTGAACACGACCCCCCTGGTGGGATCACATGTAAACAAGTTGTAGCATTTGCCTTTTCTACATGGTCACCCCAGATTTTTTATCTGGTTGTCCTAACGCAGGAGATTGTGGAAAAATGGTAGCAAGTGAAATGCACAAGTGAAGAAAGATGCTGTCACAACTCCTTTCAGAGGGCCACTAGTAACACAAGGACTACTGGGGGAAACCGTGGGGGTTGAGGCTTTTACTCCTGATGTTCGGGGCCAGACCTACTATGAATTCTGAGCAACTGGGCAAGTACCCGTTCAGCACTTGACTCTCAGTGGTAGATGAAACAAGCAGTACAAGTGTTCATAGGAAGAGAGGAGCTGAGGTCTACGAGCTCTGAACTAAAGATGCCATCCTTCCCAGGGAGATGTGTTTAGGTGAGGGGAGAAGCTGTGGTCTGTGAGCTCGGACACAAAGATGCCATCCTTCCCAGGGAGATGTGTTTAGGTGAGGGGAGAAGCTGTGGTCTGTGAGCTCAGACACAAAAATGCCATCCTTCCCGGGGAGATGTGTTTAGGCGAGGGGAGAAGCTGTGGTCTATGAGCTCGGACACAAAGATGCCATCCTTCCCAGGGAGATGTGTTTAGGCGAGGGGAGAAGCTGTGGTCTATGAGCTCGGACACAAAGATGCCATCCTTCCCAGGGAGGAGTGTTCATGGGAAGAGAGGAGCTGAGGTCTATGAGCTCTGAACTAAAGATGCCATCCTTCCCAGGGAGATGTGTTTAGGCGAGGGGAGAAGCTGTGGTCTATGAGCTTGGACACAAAGATGCCATCCTTCCCAGGGAGATGCGTTGAGGTGAGAAGCAGAGGTCTAGGAGCTCGGACACAAGGATTCCATCCTTCCCAGGGAGTAGTGTTCATGGGAAGAGAGGAGCTGAGGTCTACGAGTTCTGAACTAAAGATGCCATCCTTCCAAGGGAGATGTGTCTAGGTGAGGAGAGAAGCGGAGGTCTATGAGCTTGGACACAAAGATGCCATCCTTCCCAGGGAGATGTGTTCATGGGAAGAGAGGAGCTGAGGTCTACGAGCTCGGACACAAAGATGCCATCCTTCCCAGGGAGATGCGTTTAGGTGAGGTGAGAAGCTGAGGTCTATGAGGTCGGACACAAAGATGTCATCCTTCCAGGGGAGATGTGTTTAGGTGAGGGGAGAAGCTGTGATCTATGAGCTTGGACACAAAGATGCCATCCTTCCCAGGGAGATGTGTCTAGGTGAGGAGAGAAGCGGATGTCTATGAGCTCGGACACAAAGATGCCATCCTTCCCAGGGAGATGTGTTCATGGGAAGAGAGGAGCTGAGGACTACGAGCTCGGACACAAAGATGCCATCCTTCCCAGGGAGATGTGTTTAGGTGAGGAGAAAAGCGGAGGTCTATGAGCTCGGACACAAAGATGCCATCCTTCCCAGGGAGATGTGTTTAGGTGAGGAGAGAAGCTGTGACCTATGAGCTTGGACACATAGATGCCATCCTTCCCGGGGAGATGTGCCTAGGTGAGGGGAGAAGCTGTGATCTATGAGGTCGGACACATAGATGGCATCCTTCCCAGGGAGATGTGTTTAGGTGAGGGGAGAAGCTGAGGTCTATGAGCTCGGACACAAAGATGCCATCCTTCCCAGGGAGGAGTGTTCATGGGAAGAGAGGAGCGGAGGTCTATGAGCTCGGACACAAAGATGCCATCCTTCCAGGGGAGATGTGTTCATGGGAAGAGAGGAGCGGAGGTCTACAAGCTCTGAAATAAAGAGGTCCTCATTTCCAAGAAATGTGTTTAGGTGAGGAGCGGAGGTCTATGAGCTCGGACACAAAGATGCCATCCTTCCCAGGGAGATGAGCTCATGTGTAGAGAAGAGCTGAGGTCTATGAGAGCTCTGAAATAAAGAGGTCATCCTTCCCGGGGAGATGTGTTCTTGCGAGGAGAGACCCTACAGATCTGAAATGAAGATGTTTTTCTTCCCAGGGAGCTCCTAGAGGTTTGGAAGTGTTGGACAGTTTAATCATTAGGCAATGAAAACTATTCACTTGCACATCACAGTCCAGGTCATCAAAAGCAACATCTCCACCTGCTTTGTTCAGTCTATCTTCTATTAGTTGGAAACACTGGGGATTAAGTGATCGGTCAGCGGCTGGAAGGCGAAAGTGAGCCGGGATTGAGTGATGTCAAGTGCACAGTCTTGAATACGGCAACGGTAGCAGGTTGGTCTAAGATACAGATGTGCACAGTCTACACAAGGTAATATCTGAGGGAACTTAGTTTGACTAGCTTGATTTGATTGAGTCCAAAGGCAAGCTACTCTGATATTTACTCAGAGGCGTCTATGTCCATTTATTGGTAGGTTTTATTTTTTGTATAGCACTACACATTGCCTAGGCTTTTACCATGTACACAAATAAAGGGGCACCTAGAGTACTATAGAGTTAGAGTTCATGGACAGCTGAGTTGGGGAGAGGACTTAAGGTGTGAAAATATGGTGTTGTAAAGGTTGGCTTCAGTAGAAGTAATTAGACTTTGAGAAATTGAGTGTGTCGGACATAGGAGGTGTAGTTTCCGCAGATTCGTCAAGGTGGAGAGAGCTAGGCGAGAATGGACCTGATAAAGCCAACGGATGCACCCACAGGGCAGGTCATCAGAGTTGAACACGACCCCCATGGTGGGATCACATGTAAACAAGTTGTAGCATTTGCCTTTTCTACATGGTCACCCCAGATTTTTTATCTGGTTGTCTAACGCAGGAGATTGTGAAAAAATGGTAGCAAGTGAAATGCACAAGTGAAGAAAGATGCTGTCACAACTCCTTTCAGAGGGCCACTAGTAACACAAGGACTACTGGGGGAAACCGTGGGGGTTGAGGCTTTTACTCCTGATGTTCGGGGCCAGACCTACTATGAATTCTGAGCAACTGGGCAAGTACCCGTTCAGCACTTGACTCTCAGTGGTAGATGAAACAAGCAGTACAAGGCTCCCTCAGGAGGGATAGTTTAGATACAGATTAGTGGTCACAGGCTCACAACCCAAAGAGCGTGCAGCAGCAGCAATAAATCAAGGGGGGTAGATTCCAATGCTCCAATCCCCTGTCACAAACTGGGGTGGCGATGCACCCACAGCACCCTCACTAATTCTACCACGCTGGGTCAGTCACAGTCCTCATTGCTCCTGGTGACCTATGCCTAACCACTGCTCACAGTTTACTAGCTTCTGCCCGATCAACATGACACAATTACTCCTGGCAGCCCATCTGACACACGTGGTTGCCGCACAGCTGCCACACAGGCTTCGGCCCTTCTCTACAAGGCTGTCTTTTCCATGGCGGCCCCTCCTGACACAGGGGGTCACTGCAAGGGTGCTGTGCAGCTTTCTGCCCTTACTGCACAGCATTATACCCCACTGCTATCTTCATGGCAGTCCTCTTTTGGCATATGGGGGTCACAACTCAGTTCTGCACATGAGCAATGACCCAATCAGTGCAGCAGCCGTTTCCTCAAACTGGGAGTCCACTTGACAGGGCTATCCACTGGACCTTGCGCCCTCCAACCTTCTATTACTCAAAGGGCACGCTGGTGTAGTCAAGCAGGCAGGTGCTGGTGCTCATGGTGTCCCTTGGTGATGTCCCCTCACCCAGCAGGGAGACTAGCAGGCCTGGGCCCCATTCCTGGTCACAGGCAGAAGTCTTGCAGAGCTTCCCCTTCTCACACAGACCGTCTGGTTACTTGGCAGATGACAATTTTTGGGGACTCAAACTCCCCTTCTTATAAGTCAATTTCCAGACACCAAATGTGATTTAGGGTCTTAGAAGTTTTTATGTTGGGATTCTGCTTCTTTTGAAGTGCATACTACTCCACTACCTCTTCCTTTTGAAAAGCAGTCTGTCACAGCAGGAGAGACTCCGAAGCTGAAAGTCCCACAACACAGGCCATGGGAGTGACTAGAGCTCGCACCTGGATGACATTCACAGTGACATTGTAAGATACCGCCTCTCTGTACTGTGTACTAAAATGAAGCACACTATGTAGAGAAAGCGAGATATCTCCAGAGGAAGATAGAGTCAACAAGAAGATAATACTAAGTCTCTTTTTGTGGTAGTGTGGGCGAGTAATTAGGCTTATCAGAGGGCAGTGTAAAGAATTTGTTGTATTCACAGATGCAATAAATGAGACACTCAAGAATAAATCTGAGACCAATTTTGTATAAAAATAACAAGTTTCTTGATATATGTTTTGAGAAGCAAGACTTTAAATCCGAGATATACTTTGTACGGTTTTAAAATACGTCAATAAATACTTTGTAGACTGTGGTAGTAAGAATAAAAGACAATGCAGTTCAAAGTATGCAGTACTTTCAGGATCTAGGCACACATTGGTCAATACCGTCAAATATTCACCATTGCGGTCAGTGGAGGAAGCCCGGAAGGTGTATAGCTTTAATGGAGTTCAGTAGACTGTCAACACAGTTACCGTTGCGGTCGCTGGCAGCAGGTCACACTAGTTCTATGCCACCGCCAGCCCAGCGGTCATGGTTGCTGGGATAAAGTTGTGGTCTTGGATAATGGAGTACTGCTGACGCAGTTACCCTTGCGGTTGGTGGAAGGACGACTTCACCAAGGAGTTTCGGAGGACCATGCTACCTGGGACGGTCGGAGGTTTTCTTCACCGGCTGGATTAAGGTCTTTGGAGGCCCAGGACTCGGGTACAGCAGGAGTCAAGATGTACCTGGAGCAGGAGTACCAAACGTCGTGAGTGGTGGATTTTGGAATTCACCAGCAGTGGTCGGGTCGCAGGTGGGTTGCAGGGCAGACTGTCATGGAGGTGAGGCAGTCGTGCCAACGTTTCTGCTTCCGCCGTCGGGTTACCAGCAGGAAGGTACGGGCTCTCAGGAGCGGGGCCGTTTCCAGCATCAGTCCCTGTGCGGAGAGGATTCCTTGAGGGAATGGAGACGTGCTGCAAAGTTTCTTTTCAGTGGTGAGTCGCATCAACACAAGTGCCGGTCCTCAACCACTGTGGTTCTTTACTGTTGGTCGCCAGGGACTAGCGCCTCGAGCCCAAAGGGAGGTTCTTGGCAATTTGCTGAAGGCTGGAGGGCTCAGGGGTTTCTTGGAGGTCTCACAGGTGTCAGGAAGGACAGCAGGTTGTATAGGTCGAGTCCTAAGCAGTGGCGGGGGTTTGTGCCAGTTTCTTCTGTTTCAGATCTCAATTCTTGAACCGCAGCGGTCTTCTTCCGTCGTCTTCTTGTGTCTGTCAAATCTGAAGTCAGGTACTCGGGGAGCCACCTAAATACTGAATTTAGGTGAGTTTTCAGGGGTGGCTAGGTAGTAGCCAACGGGCTGCCTACCTGTAGGGTGCCTACACCCTCTTTATGCTCACCCCACGTGGGGGGAGGGAATACCCTGACTCCTAATAGGCTACTATCCCCACTGCCAATACAGCGGATAGTGAAAAGTGGTGTCTACCTCGCCTGCCCCAACTGAGGGGTGGTCCAGGGCGCAGGTAGACCCACCTCCTACTTTACCAAATTTTCCCGCCAGACCTCCTGCCGAAAGTGGAGCAGGACTGGGTGGTCGCCATCTGCTTCGAACAGCAGAGGGCTCGGGACAGGGTTCAAAGGTGGCATGCCCTTCGAAGCTCCCACTTCTGCCAAGGCAGATCATGCAGAAGGGAAGGTGTGACCACTTCCGCCCAGAGTAGGCATCGTCTCTGGATCAGGAGAGCTCTGGCTTGCCACCCAGGGTTCCAGAAACATGTCTGGTGATGGGAGGCTGGCTAAAACTAGAAAGGGACAACACCAGTGGTCAGTAGGTTTCAAGGGACCCTTTAGCAGGGTCTCCTGTGTGAATTTATTAATAAATCCAATACTGGCATCAGCAAGGATTCATTAAGACAAGATGTTTGATACCAAACATATTAGAAATCAGTGAAGCCATCACAGAGCTACAAAACCCGAGCTGACAAATATCCAACCCATGTGCTCTGTATGGCTTCCCTGTTCACTTTCAACGCCCAGAATGGACTGGACATCGTAGGGTCATATCTGCTCATGCTGATATGCCCTCACATAGGATATAGTGAACCCTGCCTTAGGGGTGACTTACCGATATTGTATGCAGTGCAAGGGTCCCATGGCACAACGGGCTGTGTGCCATGTCGACTCTGTGGTTTTTCCTGCACCTGGACACGGGGCCTGCGGTAGCAGCACCGTCAGGTCTGGGTGAGGGGTTCCTAGGGGACCTTCTTCTGTCCCCATGCCCCAGGTACCAAGGGTACCATTTACTGGGGCTTACAGGGTAAACAGGAGTTTTGCCAATCGTGGTACAGTTTTTGGGAAAGGAGATCGGCCACTGGGAACCTGGTTAGCCGAGACTCAGTGCACTTACAGTTCGAAATTACATCAGACAAAAAGTGGGGGATTACCATGTCAAAAGAGGCACTTACCTACAGATAGATGCACCAAAAGGTTCATCTCAGACTCCCAGCCCTACTCTTATTCCCTTATCAGACCCTTCGCCTTCCCAAGATGTGTCCAGGCCCCTTCCTCATGATCTCTCACTGAATCAAAGATCACCCTTTGAAGTGTACAGGGGGAGCCTTGGTCTCCCTCTGCAGTGTGTCCCACCCCGGTAACAGGAATGCTGCAATACACAAATCTGTCTGGGGGGGGGGTTTATCTACCTTCTCATGTCTCCATCATGCAGGACTGGGTCTCCAAAAATAAAACCAAGGGTCTTCCATGCAATGTACCATTACAGACACGTGCACCTAGTGCATGTACACAGCACACACACTGTCCAGCACTGCTAATCTCATTATATTGGGCCACCACAGGCACACACACACTCAGCACACACATCCCCTGTGTGCGCTGCACAGCACTGTAGCCTTTCTGTATTGTGCCAGTTGCAGGAACACATACACGCAGCACGCACACTCAGCATGCACATGTAGCACAACACTACATCGTTTATGGACTGTACTCCTTGCAGGTACACATACATCCAGTACATGCACTCACCATGCACTGCACATCACAGCACAACATCCTTCATGTATTGTACTCCGTGTAGGAACACGCACTCACCATGCATGCACTGCACTACATCTTTCATGTACTGTGCTCTTTGCAGGTATACATACATCCAGCACATGCACTCACCATACAGGCATTGCACAGCACTGTCCTAAAACTTGTACTGTACCCCCCCCAAGCACACATACAACCGGCGCAGATTCACCACTCCTGCGCTGCGCAGCACTTCACATCCACCCAATGTAGGCCAAAGGGCAAGTTAAGCAAACAGCTGCTGAACTTTAAAAAGCACAGATTCGCCACTCCTGCGCTGCGCAGCACTTCACATCCACCCAATGTAGGCCAAATTGCAAGCTAAGCAAACAGCTGCTGAACTTTAAAAGGTGAGTGAGTCTGTAGGCCTCACTCCCGTGATGCAGGTTGAAAAGGACCTGGTCACTCCTCCTGATCACTACACGGTATGCTGCCGCCACCGCGCTGTGCTGCTCAGTCTTGGTGAATGTGGTACCCTTCCACTACTTATGAAGGTAGCACTTTGGGAGCCGCTTCCGGTCCACAAGACCACAATCCGTGAGACAGGATTTGTCATGGTGCACATGGTGCTTGCCTATGACAACAAAAATCAGCATTAGGAATGCAGACAATAGTACAGTTGGGCCCTGCAGGCAGGAGTACATGTCCATTACCATGAAGAGGACTTTTCAGTCCCAACAGATGCTATTAAAAATGAAGTGCAAAGTAAATTGCATTTTTTTAATTGCTTAATTACCTAGGAATTTTCTGAAAATAGTGCTAAAAATCACTATTTTTTTTACAATATTTTCATAAATTTATATAGGGTAAGTGAACTTGAAACGAGCAGTGGTTGGAAATGTAGTGGGCTGTCTGCGGGTCGTTTGGCCAGCCCAGTGGTCGAAGTGGGTGGGATCGGCAGGGCAAGGCGTGCCCCTACTTCTTTAATTTAATAGAATCCGTTCCCCTACTTTTGTTTTATTGTAAACACGCGTCCCAGGACGGCAGAAATAACCAAGGCCTATAGATAAGGCTCAGCGTTCCTGGACGTTCAGGACTGGCCGGTAGGCAGAGAAGGAAAAGGACTCTGTCTTGTTCTTCTTGCCAAGACAAGGACAGTGTCCACTTCTATTGCGCTGCCGCGGTCAGCTGCCCCCTCTCTCTTTCTTCCTCTTATTCCCGCTCTTTCTGTTTCGCTCCTACTCACTTGCTGTAAACCGTAACTTCTAAGAAACGGTTCTTACCCTCTCTTTCCTCCTTTCGTTTATTTGTTCCCCTGTGAAAAGGATCCAAAAATCAGAATAACACTTTTGCTGCAAATGTCTTTCACTGACATTTTTTTATTCCAAAGTCCAGCCTCGGACGGAGAGAAATAAAAGTTTCAAAATATGAAAAATAAATAATAAAGCAAGACAGAGTGTTCGCAAAGTGGCCAGCTTGGTTTTATTCACCCCCAAACACATTAGCGCCACTTTACAGAGTTTGCCAGTGAAGCGCTACTTTTGTTTTCTCGCCTTTCTTTCAACAACCATTGTTTTCCCCGGGTGGGGCAGTGCACCATTGCTGGAGGTACTGCAATACCTAGCTGATGGGAGGATTGGAAAACAAAATGTGTACCGCGCCTCTGTGTTCAAAGATGTGCTCTTTTTGAACTACACTGCTTATGTTTTGTAAGGATATAAGCAATGGACATTGAAATGGGTCCCTTCCGGGTCCTGTAGTCATGTCCTTAACTTTTCCGGCAAAAGCACTCACTGATATCTGAATAATGAGTGTAAAAGCGTTATGGTAACCATGTTGTTTGTTCTTCCTGCTTACATTTTACACACTTTACTTAATCTTGCATTCCCCTAGGAGTGTTTGCTTTTTCCAAGATGTTATTACTTTTTTTTTTTCAGGCAGCATATTACTCCTGTCTAGTGTATAATTTGAATCGAGTCGCATCCAGGTGTTTATAGCGGGGCACAATTGAGTGTTTCTCTCAGTGGGGCAGTAACGTGTTCAGTGGGGGAGAGGATGTGGCACGATGGCCAGAGCTGCCGAATTTGGAACTAGGGAACCAGGTTCAGCTTTCATGACCAGTCCACTCTCCTGAGAGAGCACATTCCCATGCTAGACCTTAGAAGGGCCTGATAGACCGTAAAAGCCCTGGTGTCTTAGCAACAGTAGGTGGACCCTAGAGGTGGGCAAGTGTGGGTTAACCTTGAAGGCCTATTCACCACAACGAATAGTTTCTTACCTGTCGGTGTAGTTTTGCAGCTTGAAGACTTTCTGGATTCACTATGCTGTGCATTATTCCGCCATCTCGTGGTTGGGTCCGGATTCGTAGTCTTTTTCTTTCTTTTTTTTTTTTTGTTGTTGGCCCAGGTGGGCGGCGACGCCCCACCATTTGGTGTCCTCGGTGATGTCGTCGCGCTTTCCTGCGGAAGCTCCCACCTTTGGTCGCCATCTTCGGATTCTTTTTTTTTTTGTAGTCTATGTCTTTTTATCCTTCTATTTTTCTTTTGATCCCTCTAAACCTTTTATGTAGTCTAGTTTTACCCTTAACCTCCTATGTTATCTTCCTGGCGGAGGCGGGTGGGATCACTAGTGAATCCAGAAAGTCTTCAAGCTGCAAAACTACACCGACAGGTAAGAAACTATTCGTTTTGCAGCGTGAATCTTTCTGGATTCACTATGCTTTGCATAGACTTTGTAGCGGTATTGTTATTGCGGTGGTTGGGTGGAAGATGAGCATTGGTTGCTGAAAATGTGCTGTAAGACCTTCTGTCCTACTTGTGCCTCTTTGTTCATCTGGATATCCACACAGTAGTGTTTGGTGAACGTGTGCACGGGAAGACCATGTTGCCGCTTGGCAAATGTCTTGGATAGGTGTGTTCGCTAGGAACGCAACCGTTGCTCTCTTTCTTCCTTGTTGAGTGAGCCTGGGCGGCTCCCTCTAATTCTTGTCCTGCCTGTTTGTGGCAGAGTTGTATTGCCTGTGCAATCCATCGTGCTATGGTATTTTTAGTTACTGGTCGTCCCAGGAAACTGCTTGCGAAGGAAACGAAGAGTTGTTTTGTTTTCCTGCATTCCTTTGTCCTTTCTATGTAGTGCATCACTGCCCTTCTGGCGTCCAGCGTGTGTAGCGCCTTTTCTGTGGGCGTTGATGGTTTCTGGAAGAAACTTGGTATCTGTATTGTCTGGTTAATATGGAACCGCGACACCACCTTTGGCAGGGAAGTGTGGGTCCGTTCTCATGACAATTCTGTCCTTGTGTATTTGCAAAATAGGGCTCTTGTGAGTGTAAGAGCCTGCAGGTTCACTGACCCTTCGCAGTGACGTGATAGCCACCAAGAATGCCGTTTTTAGTGTGAGCATGTGCAGTGTGGTCTTGTGTATGGGCTCAAATGGTGATTTCATCAACTGTGTTAGCACAGTGTTGAGGTTCCAGCTTGGGGCTGGCATCCTTTGGGGGGCTATCTCTTTTAGCCCCCTCCAGGAATCTTTTGACCACCTTGGAGGTGAAGAAACTTTTCCCCGCTTCTCCCCTGGTGTAGGCCACTATGGCTGCTAAGTGAACCCTTAGTGACGAGTAGCTCAGCCCGATGTGTAGTAGGTGCGTTAAGTATTGTAGTACCGTTGATTCTTTTGTGACCTTTCGTTGCAGTCCTCTGTAAGGCACCATAGTGAGACCTTTTCCACTTTGCAATGTAGCACTTCCTTGTAGTGGGTCTCCTTGCTTCTCGGAGTACTGCCATAGTGCTTGGTGGTAGCTTGAGGTGTGCGAATTCTAGGTCCTCAGGAGCCAAGCTGCTAGGCTGAGGCTCTCTGGTTCTGGAGTGGAGCACTTTTCCGTCTTGCATTGTCAGGAGGTCTTTCCTTCTGCTGAACCTGTGCGCTGGTTCCTGTGCCATTTCCATTATTTGTGAGAACCATGACTGTCTGGCCCACTGAGGTGCCACCAGTATGAGTGTCATGCTGCTGCTCCCTGCATTTGCTGAGTACCTTGTGTAACAGTGGTATCGGGGAAAGCGTGTGCAGGTTCGTTCTCGACCAACTTATCCATAGCGCATTCCCTAGGGACCTTTGGTCCGGTTGTCTGGATGCGTAATGTTGGCATTTTGCATTCTGGGGTGTTGCAAACAGGTCTATCCGTGGTGTTCCCCACTTTTGGAACAGCCGCTGCACTTCCTGTTGGTTTGAGCTCCCATTCGTGGGATGCCGACGTCTGCCTGCTGAGTCGGTCTGCTTCACATTGTCTATTCCTGGAAGGTGTATCGCCAGTAGGTCTATCCTTAGAGGGATGGCCCATCTCCAAATCTCTTTGTGCCAGGCTTGATAGCGGTGCTGACTGTGTTCCACCTTGTTTGTTGATGTAGAACATGGTGGTTGTGTTGTCTGTTTGTATCAGCACTCTGTGGCCGTAAAGCTGCTTCTGAAAGGCTCTTAAGGCTAGGAACACAGTTTTTAGTTCTAGGTAGTTGATGTGTTTCACTGCATCTTGTTGTGACCACAGCCCCTGGCGCGGAGTCTGTCCATGTGCGCGCCCCAGCCCTGCTGTGAGGCGTCTGTTGTGATGGTCACTGTTGGAGTTGGCTGTGTGAATGGCTTCCCTGTAATATGTTCTCTTCCTTCCACCACGCTATTTCTTGCTGCACTGCGTGTGTGACAACCACTAGATCTTCCCAACTCCCTGTTGCTTGTGACCACTGTTGGTGTATCCATTCCTGGAACGGTCTCAATGTGCAGCTTGATATTTGGGACCAGGTGGATGCATGATGCCATCATCCCCATTAGTCTGCTCACCGTCCTCGCTGTCAGAACTTGCCCCTTGCGGTAATGACGTGTTTCCCTCCAGGAGCGCTGATAGTTCTCTTGTCGGCTGGGGAACACTTTGGACTGTGTGCTGTCGATTTTTGCCCCTAAGAGTATATTTTGATCTGCTGCGGTTCTGTTGACGATTTCTCCCAATGTATTGAGAAACCTAGTCTGGACAGTGTTTGTATGACTTGTTTGATGTGATCTTTGCAGTGTCTGTATGGATCCTGCTTTTACAAGCCAGTCGTCGAGGCATTGGTATACATGTATGCCCTTCTCCGTGGGTGCGCCGCCACTGCTGCTAGGCATTTTGTGAACACCCTTGGTGCGGACTTGAGCCCGAAGGCTAGCACTGTGAACTGGTAGTGATTCTGGCCTATCACGAATCTTAATAGACGTTTGTGTTTGTGGTTGACGGGTATGTGCAGATATGTGTCTTTCATGTCTATGGTAGCCATGTAGTCCCCTTTTTGGATTTGGGGTATTACCTCCTGAAGTGACGTCATTTTGAATTTTTGAGTTCTTACGAACTTGTTCAGGAATCTGAGGTCCAGTATTGGCCTTAGTGTTTTGTCTACCTTTGGCACTAGGAAGTACGTTGAGTATACTCCCCTGTTCCTTTCGTTGATTGGAACTGGTTCTATTGCTGTTTTTTAGCAGCTCCTCTGCTTCTAGACGTAGGAGTGCGAGCTCCCTTTGCGGGCAGTGGCGGTGTCTTGGTTTTCTGCCCGGGGGTGTTTTGGAGTTCTATGCAGTATCCGTGCTGTATGATGTTCAGTATCCACTTGTCCGTGGTAATCTCTCTCCATTGTGTGGAGGAAGTTTCCCATTCGGCCTCCCACCGGGGTTGTGCGCTCGGTGGTTGTTTGCTTGCTGTGTGTGTTTCTTATTTTTTCCTTTTTTGTTGACTTCTCCTCTCCCTTGGTGTTGATAGGGAGGGTTTGGTTTCTTTGCTGGAGTCACTTTGAGGTGGGCTGCTGACCCCCTCTTCGGGACTGTCCCCTGCCCTGTACCCGCGTCCTCGAAAGGACCGTCCTCTGGGTTGATACTGCCAATTTTGCTGTTGTTGTCCCTGTTGGCTTTGGCCTCTGGTTGTTCCCCTGATATCGCTTGTTGGGGAGATTGGTGGGAAGTGGCGGGCGCGTTGCCTCCCTCTTACCATTGGGCCGCCTTGAGGGGGTTCCTCTTCTCATCCCCCCTGAACTGCAGTGCTCCCATGGACCTTGCGGTTTTGTTGTCTTTTTTAAGCTGCGTCAGCTTTGCCGATCGGCCTCCAAGCAGTTCCCCCGAATGCCGTCGAATGGCGTGTTCCAGGATGTTGCTTTGTACCTCAGGTCTTGAAACCCGAGATCCTGGGCCATGCGTGTCTCCTCATCAGTCACCCCTATCATCATTTGCCTGCTGGAGTTTTCTTGCTGCGTCCAAAGGCTGATTGCAGAGCAAGCCGTTAGCGCTGTGCCCTCTTCCACTAGGTGATTAGCCCTTTGTTGGTGTTGTTGTGGCAGGTGTGTTACGAGCTGGCTCATTTCATCCCGATGCTGGTGTGCATGCCTGCTGATGAGGGCGTTGGAGTTGGCGATGCGCCGGAGGCCTATGGCTGCGTTCCTCTCCACTCTTCAGATCCTGTGAGGTCTATTCGTTTGCTCTCCTTGTCTGGAGGTGGACCCGTGAAAGGTGGGTACATTGGCCCTTTTCCTGGCCGTTGCCGTGATAATGGAGTCTGCTGGCACCGAGCCCCTGGATGTACGCAGGGTCTTTTGAGGAGTGTTTGTACTTTTTTTTTCGCTCCTTGGTGTAACAGCCTTGCAGACTGCCGGTTCTTTGAAGGCCCCCCTTCCCTGGTCCAGGACGCTTGGAAGCATGGGTAGGAACTGGGACCCTGGCTTGTTATTGAGGGAAGCAGGGTCTCGAAAAGGAAACATGCCTTCGCTCTTCTCCTCTTGCATTTCGGCGCCCATACGTTGCTGCAGCCTTTTGAGGCCGACCACATTGTAGGCTCCAATGTCGTCTCGCGGCGAAGTGCCTCCGAGGGGTAAGTACTCACCCCCTTCTTCTGGTGGATCTGCGTCGAGGTCTTGCCAGTCTAAAGTCTTGGTGCTTCCGAGGGCGTCGAGTCCCGGTAAGACTGGAACTCTTCTTCGCCTTCGGCCGGCGTAGCGCGTCCTCCTTACCGCCCCGGCTCGATCGAGGCGGTTCGGTGTGTTCGGGGGTTCGGGTGTCGCCGGTGCTCGCCCTCCCGAGTGCCTCGGCATGATTGCTTCGACGTGAATGGCGTATAGCTTCATTTTTAACGTCGAAGTCTTTTTCCCGTTGCAGGATGCTCGCCATCTCTAGCTTTGAGCCTCTCTCCTTTTCTTCTCCCATCTCGTGGGCCTTTTCGGCGCCGATGGCTGAAGCGCTCCTCTTCGCGGTCTCGGACGTCGCAGGATGGCGCCGAGCCTTCTTTTCTGGGGCGTTGAGGCTTCCTTTTCGGAGGTTGCCTTCGACGCCCTTGGTTTTTCGGAGGCTTTCGCCGATTGGGAGTCCTCTCCCCAAGGATCCGCTCGGCCGTGCTGTCCCTGGTTGCTGTTGCTTTACGTCAGAGTGTTTCGGCAGGCAACGCTCCCTCTTCGAGGACTTGGCTTCACTTCTGAGAGTGTCGCTCGGGGCCTTAGCTTCCACTCATTTTCGAGCGTCAGCTTGGGTGCCTGGGTCGACGTCTCCCTTGCTCCCCTCCTTCGAGGTTTTCTTGTGGACCTCGGCGGCTGAGCAGTCCTCCGGTCCCTCTCGCGATGTTGTCTTCCTCTCCACTCAGAGCCGTCCAGGGTCTCGGAGCGATGGAGGCTGCTCCCTGGCCCTGCATGTTGTAGTTAGCCCCTTCTTTGCCTCTCACCCGGAGGACACCGGGGGTGAAGGCCGAACACGCGTTGCAGTTTTCGCTGATGTGGTCGAGCGGCAAGCAGAGGTTGCAGACTGGGTGCTGGTCCCTTCTGGGCGTACTTGTGGTGACAGTTTTGGCGCAAGCTTAAACGGTGTCTTGTTCGTACCCGCCTTCAGGGGCCCCTGTGAGCGCATTCTCTGTAGGCGTCGAGATTTCGGTCATGGACCTTCTACCCCGTGCGTCCTTCTTGTCGCCTCCTGTGCTCTCGTCTCCTGTCGTCCGGTGTCATTCGGGAAACGCTATCCCTTGGTGATTATTGTCAAATTTTCGAGATTCGCTTCGTCCAACTTTCTCGGAACTTCTCGTCGGCTTGATCCAGACCCCACGGCGGAAAAAAGAATCTGAAGATGGCGACCAAAGGTGGGAGCATTTCCGCAGGCAGCGCGACTTGACATCACTGAGGACACCAAATGGTGCGGGCGTCGCCGCCCACCTGGAAGCCAACAACAAAAAGAGAAAAAGAAAGAAAAGACTACGAATCCGGACCCAACCACGAGATGGCGGAATAATGCACAGCATAGTGAATCCAGAAAGATTCACGCTGCAAAACCCATACTGAAGTTCACCTCCAGTCTTGCAGGCAGGCCCTACTGAAGCAGCACACCCTAGAGTAACAGTGACTGTCACTGGGGGTCCACAGAGACCCTAGAGGCAGTCCGCCTCACCTATTGGGCCTCCATTGGCCTTGTTTTCAGCAGTAGTAGTGCAACTCACCAGAGGATCTGCAATGCAGGATTTGCACGCACACCAAACTAAGTTCTCAAACTTTACAGTCTCTGCTTCATGCACAAGCACTTTTAACATGTACTGCCTGCTTTGGGGCCACTGGAATTATGCAGCAACGGAGGACAAAATTATGCCACAGTGTTGACAAGACTAATGCAGCATGGAAAGCCTGCAGTATACTTTCTGATACTTTATTATTTTGACATTTTTACACATACTAACAGTCTCAGCAAAGATTTTGCCTTATTAGTACCAAGTGTAACATACAAACGCAGCAGTGAGAAAGGTGACCAGTCAAAGTTTGCAAAGGGCCCTCCACTTCGTAGCAACACAAGTCACATTTTTTAGTAACTTTTCATCTGTTTGAGCTACAAACAATTTATTAGTTAAAATCGTCAGATTATGCAGCAGATGCTGTGACTATGTGGCAAGTATGGCAGAGCCATAATTATGTGGAAAACATTTGCAAACTAGGATATTTTTGCCATTCATGTTTGAACTGCTCTTGTGGAAAAAAAGGGAGAAGTTCTGATTGGCCGAAACTCACATGGCTGGGGAGACCAAATGACTTGTGCTTCCACTTGCAAGCATATGTGGGGCATTCTGTGATTGGAAACCTATCCCACTTTGTGCCAGATGTATTTTAATGTCAATAACTCATATTAAACCTTAAATAAACATGTCTATCTATTAATAGAATTAAATAACGTAATAAGCTGTAACTGGTCAGTGAAATGCCAAACAAATACTAAAAAGTGGGATATTGTGCTCTTTCTGGCCACACCTCTGACTCCGCCCACTGACCCAATTCTAGGTTTATTCCCCCCCTTTGATTCTCCGCCCACAGTTCCCCTACTTTTTGTTCCCCACTAAGACCACTGGGCCAGCAGGCCCTACCAGTGGACGCTGGGCGGGGCCAGCCTGCAGTGATCTGTGTATAATCTGAAGGTCACGGGTTCAAGTCCCGGCGAAGCCGACTCGGTCATCGTCCTGCCACCCCTAACATGAGTACCAATACTAAACTCCAGCCTAGGCGAGCATTCGGGTGTCAATACTGGCACCGTTAGAAGTGACGCTGCCTGGCTGCTGTCTGCGTCACCGCGCAGAAGAGGCGCCCTTCACACCAGGCAGCACATAACTGTCGATACCAATGTTTGTTTACCCTCTGCAGCGACATTACAAACAGTCCCGACCGGAACGGCGCATTTAGGAAAATAACCTGCAAAACGGGGAGTTAGAAAAGATAACTCACCTTGATTTTTATTTGATAGGTCGCAGTGCTATCGTCTAATAACATAATTAAAAACATGGCAGCAGCTGGAGCTGCGGCTAAACAGATTAATGTAATAGGAGCCGTCATATGTGCTGGCAGAGGCGCGCGCCTTTTTTGGCGCGGAGAAGGTCAGCTGACCTTGAGAAGGAGAGGCGGCTGTCCGCCCCTCCAGGCCGCCTTGGCGAGTGAGAAAGGTAACCTGGGTTCAATGATGGGCCCACAGGAGGTCTACAGAAAGCGCCTCGAGGCCCCAGATATAAATCAGCTAGGTCGCTACCTCATAAAACGTCATGTGTCAAACAGTCTAGTACAAGAGGGTGCTAGCACAGTGTGCATGGCAAGCCTCGCCTGTGTACAGCACACACTTCTGGCTGCCACACTGGGAGTACTGGAGTCAGTACTGTAGGCCACATCTGGCGTGCTGGATACAATTCTGCTGTACCCTGAGCAGTTCTCTCGGCAACATCTGGCATGCTGGATACAGTTCTGTTGTATTGGGAACAGTTCTGTAGGCCACACCTGCTGTGCAGGATACAGTTCCGCTGTACTGGGACCAGTTCTGTAGGTCACATCTGGCGTACTGTACAGTTCTGCTGTACTCTGACCAGTTCTGTAAGCCGCATCTGGCGTACTGTACAGTTCTGCTGTACTCGGACCAGTTCTGTAAGCCGCATCTGGCGTACTGTACAGTTCTGCTATACTCGGACCAGTTCTGTAGGCCACATCTGGCGTGCTGGATACAGTTCTGCTGTACTCGGATCAGTTCTGTAGGTCACATCTGTCGTACTGTAAACATCACTCGTGCTGACCAGTTCTCTAGGCCAGATCTGGCATACTGTACACGGTTCTGCTGTACTGTGGCAGTTCTGCAGGCAATATCCAGAGCACTGCATACATTCTGTATCCAGTTTTGGAGGTCACATTTGGCGTACTGTTTATAGTTCTGCAGTCAACATCTGGAGCACTGCATATCGTTTTGTATGCAGTTCTGGAGGCCACAACAGGAGTACTGTATACAGCTCTGCAGTATTGTGTCCAATTTTAGAGGTAGCATTTGGAGTAAGTTGCACTGTACTTCCAACGACATCTGGAGTACTGTGTCCAGTTCCTGGAGCCACAGTAAATCAGAAACCCTTCCTTCTCCTGTGCTATTGTAGGGAATGAATACCACAATGTTTTTCAAATGCATAGCTCTGTAGGCTTCTTTTCGAGTACGGAATTACAGTTCTAGCAGCCGACACAATATGTAAGTCCGTTTTTATATAGCGCAGCTACTCACCCTTACGGGTCTCAAGGCGCTGGGGGCCGTCGTGGAAATTAAGTGAGCTATTGCCCAGAATCACATGGTGCTGAGCTGAGCTGCCGCCGGAGCCGGGGATCGAACTGTGAACCCTGTGCTCCGAAGTCAGCTGCCCTGGCCGCTGCACCACACCTCTCCACACAATGAGCGCTGCACACCCAGTTCTGCGGGTCACATCTGGAGAATGGTGTACAGTCTGCAGGACACATCTGGAGCATTGTATACAGCTTCCAAGGCCTCATCTTTAGTGCTCAACACAGATCTGCGGCATTACGTGAGGACCTGGGTGCTCTTTCTGGGGTACTGTCCACAGTTCTGGAGGCTTTATCTGGTATAACCTATAAAGTGCAGGTGGCCACCTCTGGTATACTGCATACAGTTTTCAAGGCCTCTAGTAAAGTACTGTAAACAGTGTAGGTGGCTACATCTGGTATACTGCATACAGTTTTGAAGGGCTCGAGGAAAGTACTGTATACAGTTCAGCGGCTACATCTGGTATACTGCATACAGTTTTGAAGGGCTCGAGGAAAGTACCGTATACAGTTCAGCGGCTACATCTGGTATACTGCATACAGTTTTGAAGGGCTCGAGGAAAGTACCGTATACAGTTCAGCGGCTACAGCTGGTATACTGCATACAGTTTTGAAGGGCTCGAGTAAAGTACTGTATACAGTTTAGCGGCTACATCTGGTATACTGCATACAGCTTTGAAGGGCTCGAGGAAAGTACCGTATACAGTTCAGCGGCTACAGCTGGTATACTGCATACAGTTTTGAAGGGTTCGAGTAAAGTACCGTATACAGTTTAGCGGCTACATCTGGTATACTGCATACAGTTTTGAAGGGCTCGATGAAAGTACCATATATACAGTTCAGCGGCTACATCTGGTATACTGCATACAGTTTTGAAGGGCTCGAGGAAAGTACCTTATACAGTTCAGCGGCTACAGCTGGTATACTGCATACAGTTTTGAAAGCCTCGAGTAAAGTGCAGTATACAGTTCAGGCGGCTACATCTGGTATACTGCATACAGTTTTGAAGGGCTCGAGGAAAGTACCTGATACAGTTCAGCGGCTACATCTGGTATACTGCATACAGTTTTGAAGGGCTCGAGTAAAGTACCTTATACAGTTCAACGGCTACAGCTGGTATACTGCATACAGTTTTGAAGGCCTTGAGTAAAGTACTGTATACAGTTCAGCGGAGTCCAGCTGGTATACTGCATACAGTTTTAAGGTCTCAGTAAAGTACTGTATACAGTGCAGGCGGCTACATCTGGAATATTGCACACAGTTTTAAAGGGCTCGAGGAAAGTACAGTATACAGTTCCAGCGCCTACATCTGGTATATTGAATAAAGTTTTGAAGGCATCTAGTAAAGTACTGTAAACAGTATAGGTGGCTACAGCTGGTATACTGCATACAGTTTTGAAGGAGCTCGAGGAAAGTACCGTATACAGTTCAGCTGGCTACAGCTGGTATACTGCATACAGTTTTGAGGGTTCGGAGTAAAGTACTGTATACAGTTTAGCGGCTACATCTGGTATACTGCATACAGTTTTGAAGGGCTCGATGAAAGTACCATATACAGTTCAGCGGCCACATCTGGTATACTGCATACAGTTTTGAAGGGCTCGGGAAGAAGTACCTTATACAGTTCAGCTGCTACAGCTGGTATACTGCAGTACAGTTTTGAAGGGCTCGAGGAAAGTACCGTATACAGTTCAGCGGCTACATCTGGTATACTGCATACAGTTTTGAAGGACTCGAGGAAAGTACCTTATACAGTTCAGCGGCTACAGCTGGTATACTGCATACAGTTTTGAAGGGCTCGAGTAAAGTACCGTATACAGTTTAGCGGCTACATCTGGTATACTGCATACAGTTTTGAAGGGCTCGAGTAAAGTACCTTATACAGTTCAACGGCTACAGCTGGTATACTGCATACAGTTTTGAAGGCCTTGAGTAAAGTACTGTATACAGTTCAGCGGCTACAGCTGGTATACTGCATACAGTTTTGAAGGGCTCGAGTAAAGTTCCGTATACAGTTTAGCGGCTACATCTGGTATACTGCATACAGTTTTAAAGGGCTCGAGGAAAGTACAGTATACAGTTCAGCGTCTACATCTGGCATATTGAATAAAGTTTTGAAGGCATCTAGTAAAGTATGCTGCAAACAGTATAGGTGGCTACAGCTGGTATACTGCATACAGTTTTGAAGGACCTCGAGGAAAATACCGTATACAGTTCAGCGGCTACAGCTGGTATACTGCATACAGTTTTGAAGGGCCTCAGATAAAGTACTGTATACAGTTTAGCAGCTACATCTGGTATACTGCATACAGTTTTGAAGGGCTCGATGAAAGTACCATATACAGTTCAGCGGCTACATCTGGTATACTGCATACAGTTTTGAAGGGCTCGAGGAAAGTACCTTATACAGTTCAGCGGCTACAGCTGGTATACTGCATACAGTTTTGAAGGGCTCGAGTAAAGTACCTTATACAGTTCAACGGCTACAGCTGGTATACTGCATACAGTTTTGAAGGGCTCGAGGAAAGTACCTTATACAGTTCAGCGGCTACAGCAGGTATACTGCATACAGTTTTGAAGGCCTTGAGTAAAGTACTGTATACAGTTCAGCGGGTCCAGCTGGTATACTGCATACAGTTTTGAAGGCCTCAAGTAAAGTACTGTATACAGTGCAGGCGGCTACATCTGGAATATTGCATACAGTTTTAAATGGCTCGAGGAAAGTACAGTATACAGTTCAGCGTCTACATCTGGTATATTGAATAAAGTTTTGAAGGCATCTAGTAAAGTACTGTAAACAGTATAGGTGGCTACAGCTGGTATACTGCATACAGTTTTGAAGGGCTCGAGGAAAGTACCGTATACAGTTCAGCGGCTACTGCTGGTATACTGCATACAGTTTTGAAGGGCTCGAGGAAAGTACCTTATACAGTTCAGCGGCTACAGCTGGTATACTGCATACAGTTTTGAAGGGCTCGAGGAAAGTACCTTATACAGTTCAGCGGCTACAGCTGGTATACTGCATACAGTTTTGAAGGGCTCGAGGAAAGTACCTTATACAGTTCAGCGGCTACAGCTGGTATACTGCATACAGTTTTGAAGGGCTCGGAAGTAAAGTACCTTATACAGTTCAACGGCTACAGCTGGTATACTGCATACAGTTTTGAAGACTCGAGGAAAGTACCTTATACAGTTCAGCGGCTACAGCAGGTATACTGCATACAGTTTTGAAGGCCTTGAGTAAAGTACTGTATACAGTTCAGCGGCTACAGCTGGTATACTGCATACAGTTTTGAAGGGCTCGAGTAAAGTACCTTATACAGTTCAACGGCTACAGCTGGTATACTGCATACAGTTTTGAAGGGCTCGAGGAAAGTACCTTATACAGTTCAGCGGCTACAGCAGGTATACTGCATACAGTTTTGAAGGCCTCAAGTAAAGTACTGTATACAGTGCAGGCGGCTACATCTGGAATATTGCATACAGTTTTAAAGGGCTCGAGGAAAGTACAGTATACAGTTCAGCGTCTACATCTGGTATATTGAATAAAGTTTTGAAGGCATCTAGTAAAGTACTGTAAACAGTATAGGTGGCTACAGCTGGTATACTGCATACAGTTTTGAAGGGCTCGAGGAAAGTACCGTATACAGTTCAGCGGCTACAGCTGGTATACTGCATACAGTTTTGAAGGGCTCGAGGAAAGTACTGTATACAGTTCAGCGGCTACAGCTGGTATACTGCATACAGTTTTGAAGGGCTCGAGTAAAGTACCGTATACAGTTTAGCGGCTACATCTGGTATACTGCATACAGTTTTGAAGGGCTCGAGGAAAGTACCATATACAGTTCAGCGGCTACATCTGGTATACTGCATACAGTTTTGAAGGGCTCGAGGAAAGTACCTTATACAGTTCAGCGGCTACATCTGGTATACTGCATACAGTTTTGACAGGCTCGAGGAAAGTACCTTATACAGTTCAGCGGCTACTGCTGGTATACTGCATACAGTTTTGAATGGCTCGAGTAAAGTACCTGTAGGACTTGGCCTTTTTGGCTAAAGTTCCCTAAACTTTTTTGCTTTCCCCCTAGACCGTTTTCCTGACAGAGTTGCCAATTTAGATGCTTTGGGTACTTTGCCACTGCTGATCTGTGTCAAAGTACAAGTGTTCCCTGTGTAAAGTGTAATGATAATTGGTTGGCCATGATTGGTATGTTTGCCTTACTAGTAAAGTCCCTAGTGATGTGCACTGTGTGCCAGGGCTAGTAATGCAAAGGTGCGCGGAGAAGGGAACTTAGGCCTGCAGTGTAGGGCCTGCGCGCAGTTTGCTAAGTTAGCATGTTGTCCTGACAAGTGCAACCACTTGTCAGGCCTTACTTTCCCTTAGGTCCCGGGTAACCCCTTGGGAGGGTGCAGTGTAAGTAAAAGGCAGGACATATACTGAGGTGTGTGTTATGTCCTGACAGTGAGCACTCTCATTTCGTTTTTCACTGGTGAAAGGCCATCCTGCCCATAGGACAGAATAGGGGAGGCTGAAGGTATTGTGTTTGTTAGCCTAGTTTCCCATAAGTTTAAAATGGAGAGGTGAAGTTTAGTATGTATGAACTCACAGTGTCATAACACATCTTTCTATGAAAGTGGTTTTGTCACTGTGTGTTCAGAAAACCACTCTTTTAGAAAGTGGCTGAGTTTTGTGCCTTTAAGCATTTCTGTGTCTCTGCTGAATGTGGATTGACTGTCTGGATCTGAGAGGGAGAGGAAGCTGGAGAGGTCTTGACCCAGGGAGGGTTGAGATGGCACCAGGCTGACCTGCATCTGGAGAGTAGAGCGGAGAGAAGCCCGGGAGGTGAAGAGGCCTGGGTTGCGGCTATAAAACAATTGACCCATCTCCGGCTGAGTGATTAAGGATCCAGACCCCCAGTATCAAAGGGAGAAAGGTGACACTGGGAGGGAGACACCCAGAACTGATTTAGGCAGGGGTCAGAGACCCCTGAACACAACAAACTTCAAAGACATTTAGGGGTATAACTATGAGAGCTGAGACCCCTGAACGTTGGAATCGAAATGAATTGAGACTGAAAAGGCTTGGACCCATTTCGTGGTCAAGAGGAACCCCTGCTAAGGAAGGAACAACTGAAGAGACTGCTGGGAAGGACAAACCCTTGCTTCGTGATCTGGGGCTGGTCTGCAGTTTGCTGTTTTAACCAAGGAAGAGGCTGTTGGGACTGTGCTTTGTGCGCTGGGTCCCCCTGCTTGAAGAAGACTGCTTTGTGCTGTGTCTTGTTACCCCAAGGGTCCGAGGTGAGCTGGCTCCCTGTTTGGAAACACAGGAACATAAAAGTTTCCGGAGAAGTTTCAAGCGACGCGGTGGGCGCGTGTTGTGGTGCACAGGAGGCGTTGGTGAAGAGCGCCTGGTCAACGTGTGCACCGAAGGTGAAGTGAGTCTCGGACGCGCTGGGTGCGTGTCGTGGTGCACCGCAGGCGTTGGTGAAGAGCGCCTGGTCAGCGTGTGCATCGGAGGTGACGTGAGACTCGGACGCGCAGGGTGTGTGTCGTGGTGCACCGCAGGCGCTGGTGAAGAGCGCCTGGTCAGCGGGTGCATCGGAGGGTGAAGGAGTCTCGGACGCGCAGGGTGCGTGTCGTGGTGCACAGGAGGCGTTGGTGAGGAGCGCCTGGTCAACGTGTGCATCAGAAGTGGGTGAGTCTCGGACGCGCAGGGTGCGTGTCGGGGTGCACCGGAGGCGCTGGTGAAGAGCGCCTGGTCATCGAGTGCACCGGAGAAGTGAGGCTCGGACACGGTGAGCGTGTCGGGGTGCGGCCGAAGGCGTTGGTGAAGAGCGCCTGGATACTCGGGGCACCGGAGTTGGAGTAAGTCTCAGTGAAGCAGTGTGCGTGCTTTGGTGCAACCTGGGACTGTGGAGGTGATCGGCTGATCATCGTGCGCACCGGAAGAAAGTGAGTCTCTGCAGCGCGGTGTGCGTGTCTTGGTGCCAACTGAGACCGCAGGGAAGGAGGTGCCTGATGAACGTGCACTCGGAGTCGACGTGAAGTCCCATCAGCGTTGTGTGTGTGGCTTCGTGCCAGAGGAGACCCGGAGGGTGCTGTGGTGAACGTGCACCCAGAGTAACGTAATCTCAGAGGCGTGGGTAATCGTGTGCCCTGCGGCCGCCTGAGACCTTCCTAACAGTTGCGGCCCGGACCGGCAGCCCCGGAGGGGGCTGAGCTGCCAGGCCGAGCCGCTGAGGCCCATTGAGAAAGTTCTGCACGGAAGGCCCAGTTCGCTGAAGGAGGAGAGGAGAGTGGGGTCGCGCCCCCAGGTAACGTGGATCACTGTCTGGGCGGGGTGCGGGCTCGGAGGGACACTCTCTCGGCCTCTCAGTCCTTCTGCCAACGTGAGCCTTTGCTTCGGCTCAGATTGGGGCCCGTACTGACCAAAGGAGTGGCAGTACTGGCGCCAGAGTGAGAAGCTGTACTTTATGTCATCGTTGATACGTGTGGGGGGCAACTGTTGTTGAAGAGGCTGACTGTCGTAATACACATTGCCAATATTGCTGCTAACGAACTGCCGGACTGTCTTATGACGCCTGACATTATTTCTGCATAACGAAGTACAGGATTGTAGCGCTACGCATTGCATTATTTCTCCATTGCAAAGTACAGGATTGTAGTGGCCCGCATTGCATTATTTCTTCATTGCAAAGTACATGATTGTAGCTACGCATTGCATTATTCCTTAATTGCAAAGTACATGATTGTAGCGGTGCGCATTGCATTATTTCTTCATTGCAAAGTACGTGATTGGGGTGTGACGCATTGCATTATTCCTTCTTTGCGCAGTACATGATTGTAGCGGTACGCATTGCATTATTTCTCCCATTGCAAGGTACCGGGGTGTATCGTTATGCATTGTATTATTTCTCCTTTGCCCAGCACAGGATTGTATCGTTACGCAGCGCACTATTGTTTGTCCATTGCAACGTGTGATTCTAGCATTGCGACCAGCATAGCATTTTGAAAGCGGTGGTTGGGATTTGAACCTACCAACCAGCCGGAACGAATATTACCCTTTATTATATGTTGGCTTTTGTATCGTGTGGTCTGATCGTATATCTTTTTATATAAAGCTTATACTCGTTTTATCAAACTCGTGTGGAGTCCATTTGTGGTGTCACCAGTGGGTTGCTGTGAGTGTGGTTGTACATACTGTACACTCGTGCATTGGAGATAGGCCTGGCTGCTCGCGCCAAGCTACTAAGGGGGTGAGCAGGGCTATCTCAAACGATGTCCTTACTTGGCCTAACATTGAGTGAGGAGTCCCGGGTCTCGCATTTGGTGACAGTGGTGGGGGACTGGGACTCCGGCTTCCAACAGTACCATATACAGTTTAGCGGCTACATCTGGTATATTGAATACAGTTTTGAAAGCCTCTAGTAAAGTACTGTATACAGTTCAGCGGCTACATCTGGAATATTGCATACAGTTTTAAAGGGCTCGAGTAAAGTACCGTATACAGTGCAGGTGGCTACATCTGGAATATTGCATACAGTTTTAAAGGGCTCGAGGAAAGTACAGTATACAGTTCAGCGTCTACATCTGGTATATTAAATACAGTTTTGAAGGCCTCTAGTAAAGTACTGTAAACAGTATAGGTGGCTACAGCTGGTATATTGAATACAGTTTTGAAGGCCTCGAGTAAAGTACTGTATACAGTGCAGGCGGCTACATCTGGAATATTGCATACAGTTTTAAAGGGCTCGAGGAAAGTACAGTATACAGTTCAGCGTCTACATCTGGTATATTAAATACAGTTTTGAAGGCCTCTAGTAAAGTACTGTAAACAGTATAGGTGGCTACAGCTGGTATACTGCATACAGTTTTGAAAGGCTCAAGGAAAGTACCGTATACAGTTCAGCGGCTACAGCTAGTATACTGCATACAGTTTTGAAGGGCTCGACTAAAGTACCGTATACAGTTTAGCGGCTACATCTGGTATACTGCATACAGTTTTGAAGGGCTCGAGGAAAGTACCGTATACAGTTCAGCGGCTACATCTAGTATACTGCATACAGTTTTGAAGGGCTCGAGGAAAGTACCGTATACAGTTCAGCGGCTACATCTAGTATACTGCATACAGTTTTGAAGGGCTTGAGGAAAGTACCTTTTACAGTTCAGCGGCTACAGCTGGTATACTGCATACAGTTTTGAAGGGCTCGAGTAAAGTACCTTATACAGTTCAGCGGCTACAGCTGGTATACTGCATACAGTTTTGAAGGGCTCGAGGAAAGTACCGTATACAGTTCAGCGGCTACATCTGGTATACTGCATACAGTTTTGAAGGGCTCGAGGAAAGTACCGTATACAGTTCAGCGGCTACATCTAGTATACTGCATACAGTTTTGAAGGGCTTGAGGAAAGTACCTTTTACAGTTCAGCGGCTACAGCTGGTATACTGCATACAGTTTTGAAGGGCTCGAGTAAAGTACCTTATACAGTTCAGCGGCTACAGCTGGTATACTGCATACAGTTTTGAAGGGCTCGAGGAAAGTACTGTATACAGTTCAGCTGCTACAGCTGGTATATTGCATACAGTTTTGAAGGCCTCTAGAGCATGGACTTATTTAGGAGGCACAGCTCCGACCACTGGCTTGCCCCCTTCAGCTCCTTGCACTGCCTGTGCGACCTGTAGCCTCTGAGATGTCAACCACCACAGGGACGGCTCTGCACTCATTTTCTGCCCACTTTTTAATATTCTAACAGTGAGTAATATTCTATTATTCATTATTAGTGCAATAAAAAATGGAACACCCTTAGATGGAATGGCATGAATGGTAAAACTCTAGCACTGGCATGGTATGTTATTTTTTATATAAGGGGCACTCGTGGCATATGGGGGAGGCATCTACGACAAAATGTTGGCCCGGCACAATGGAGGTAGTTTTTGACATATAGAGGCATCCATAGCACATTTTGGGAAAACAAATGGGGTCCACTTCTGGGGAGCGTCAAGTTTCATTAGCCTGGCACACGATGAAAGGATTTGAGTATTTAATGAGTGCCCTTTCAGCGCCTATGGCATTTTAGCCAATTGACATGAAAACTGTACTTTAAAATACGCTATTTCACTCACATTCTTTTCAAATTTTTCTTCACTGGAGAAACTCCCCAGAAGACTTAATCGCCTCACTTGCTTACTACAATTCAGGGCAAGTATTACGCCCCAGAACTTTCAAAGATCAAGTCAGCACCATAATATGGGTGATTTGTAAAATAGACATTTGTCTGTGTTATGTTGTTATACTAATCATGCAGTGTCAAATGTGGTGATGACCGGGTCATATAACATGACTGTTTACCACAGAAAAAGCCACTCCTAGTGTGATGACCTAAATGTCTCTAAATTTGTGATATGCGGATTGGCATCTCACAAAAAGTGAAGGACTGGTCTCACACACCACCTGGTATCATGCTTCATCATTGACCAGTCCTCGCCTCTTAAAAACTTGGTTTGATAAGGGGCGGGCATACCTGACGACAGGGATGCACTTCTAAATCTAAGTGGGGACCTTACAAAAATGTGCTAAAAAACCATTACAGATGACAAATCAAATTTAAATTTTATGTGAACAGCATCTGTATCGTCATTAAAAACAGCGTTGCGGTGTGTATGAGGAAATTATTGTCCTCCCACCATCGTGTATATAGTCAACATGTTTCTGCCCTTCGGCCCGTTCGGGTCCATGACATTCATCAGGACTTACAAAAAACTAAAGGCTCCGCCCTCACCAATTTTATGGAAAAAGGGAATCCACTGGGTGGGGTGAAAAAATGTCACCCTCAACCTTTAGGAGGTGAAAGTTTTTTCTCAAACCCTTGTGGGGGGGATCTACTAGCCCCATAGGAGGCCGTGGACGGTAGACCAAAAGAGGTCACTAGTGTGACCGTTGTGTGTCCGCTCCTTGCACCTATGTCTGCACGGGTCGTCTCCTCGTAGATGTCCTGGAAAAGATATCTGGAATATTCTGTCCATGTGTCTTGGTCACATCTGGAGCATCATGTATCATTCTGGCAGCCTTATCGAAAGAACAGTGTCGGATTCTGGAAAGAAAACTCTGCAGTACTGCATATACAGCATACAAGACTGGGAGCTACACCAGGACAATTGTGCCCAGTTGTGGGTGCCTTATGCAGAGTATTGTGCCCAGTTCTGGGTAATTTATGTGGAGTAGTGCCCAGTTCTGGGTACTTTATCAGGGATGTGGAATTCCTATAGCCCAACTCCCAGGACAAATTGGGGTCAAGGGCGACAAGTTTTCATGTGTATTTTGTCCTTGGGACAAGTAGGCCCAACCCACTGCAGCACAAACCCCTCAGGTAATATTTTTGCCCATATGTTAATGCTGTTCAAACTTGTATTTATGGTTCATTAATTGAAAGCCTTTATTATTAGGGTGATCGCTCTAAGTAAATATTGTAAGCTCCGACTGCACTACTGACTGTGGTTCCAGTATAAAAATGTGAACACTTGTACACGTTTTCAAAGGTGAGCAATATGAGGCTATGTATAATGCTCCCAGAATGCTCTCTGATTTGATGCAAATATTTGCAGAAGCTTGAAAGCACGACTGATGATACTTTGCTTTCAAAATAAAATGTTCATTTAAAATTAAACCAGGAAAAAGCATTTTGCTAAACTACTGTAAAATTCCAGGTACCATTTCTTTGCAGCATCATTTAGTAACGTGTTGATGCATGCTAAGAGTTCCCAAAAATATTCATATTGGAAAATCATCAGTGTAACCAGTTTCAATAAGATTATGGTAAACAAAAATAAACATGCATTGGCAAAGTCAGTAGGTCTAAAATTGGTGGTCAGCTTTTTAGTTTTGTCAATGTGTGACTTGTTTTGGCATGGTTTGTGTAAAACCTTATTGGTGTGGGAGCTGCCAGAGCCCTCACCACTAAAACAAACATTGGCAAAAGCAAAAATTGTTTTTTGGTCTCAAAAAGCACACACTGCCACAGTAGTTATTGGTACTGAACAAAACTACTTTGTGTGCAGATATGCTCCTTGTGAAAGAGCAGAATGCTGTCCCTCACAGTGAAGCCAGCCGATACAGAGATGGACACAGAATTTTAATAAACACAAAAGGTCACGGTCAACGCCAGACCAAATTAGGGGCCCAATTATTAAAGAAAGTCTCAAAAGCCCACTCATTATATATGTCCTTGCATTAAGTGCTGCTATACGGTTTCGTGAATTCCCAAGAATTTACAGAAGTAGGACAAGAAATAATACTCCTAGAAAATATTTGTGAACTGCATTTTAGCATGAGCAAATATGCATGTATAGATTTGCTCATGCGAAAATCTGAGTGTTTGCAAGTTCACTTTCCCTCCAACCACTTTTTTCCCACCTCTGGAAGAAGGTTTACGCCTGCCATTGTCAGGAGTAAATTTCCAACTTCTCTCAGTATGGGAAAAGTTTAGAGAAAAGTTGTTGAAAACCCTTAAAACATGCAAGTTGGTAGCTTTGCACAGACTCAAAAGGCCATTCTAACCCTGGAACCTTTGCTTACCACTACCTTCAGCCCCAGTATGTAGATCTGCGAAAACGTGGCAACATAAGGGGATTGCAAGTATTCAAACACTACTATGGTATGAGCCCTGGCATAATCAGAGAGGCTATATCAGAGCTCTTATATAATGAGATTGCGGCCATAATTTGTCGCTGCACTACATGGCACCAAAGGGGCAAGTGTATTTTGTTACAGGACAAGTATATTTAAGAAGCAACCTGCCCCATGGACACGTAGATATTTTATTAAATTCCACACCCCTATTTATGTGGAGTAGTGCCCAGTTCTGGGGACTTTATGTGGAGTAGTGCCCAGTGTAGTGCCCAGTTCTGGGGACTTTATGTGGAGTAGTGCCCAGTTCTGGGTACTTTATGTGGAGTAGTGCCCAGTTCTGGGTACTTTATGTGGGTAGGGCCCAGTTCGGGGTACTTTATGTGGAGTAGTGTCCACTTCTGGGTACTTTATGTGGAGTAGTGCCCAGTTCTGGGTACTTTATGTGGAGTAGTGCCCAGTTCTGGGTACTTTATGTGGAGTAGTGCCCAGTTCTGGGGACTTTATGTGGAGTAGTGCCCAGTTCTGGGTACTGTATGTGGAGTAGTAGTATTGCCCAGTTCTGGGTACTTTACAGGGCAGGAGACAGAAGATTACGCCTCCTCTCACACACAACAGGTACAACGTGTGCAGCTGCAGCAGCGCAAGCTTCCCCTAACACTAGGACCAGTTACAGGGTAGGAGAAAGAAGAGTAGGTCTCCTCTCACACACAGAACAGGTACAACGTGTGCAGCAGCGCAAGCTTCTCCCAACTCTTAAATCAGTAACAGGGCAGGAGACAGAAGAGTACGGCTCTTCTCACACACAGAACAGATACTGCAGCAGCGTAAGCTTTCCCTAACTCTAATACCATTTACAGGGCAAGAGACAGAAGAGTACGCCTTCTCACATACAGAACAGGTACAACGTGTGCATGTGCAACAGTGCAAGCTTCCTCTAACACCAAGACCATTTACAAGACAGGAGACAGAAGAGTACGCCTCCTCTCACACACAGAAGAGGTACAATGTGTGCAGCTGCAGCAGCGCAAGCTTCCACTAACACTAAGACCAGTTACAGGGCAGCAGACAGAAGAGTACGCATCCTCACACACACAGAACAGATACTGCAGCAGTGCAAGCTTCCCCTAACACGAAGACCAGATACAGGGCAGCAGACAGAAGAGTACGCCTCCTCTCTCACACAGAACAGGTACAACGTGTGCAGCAGCGCAAGCTTCCCTAACACTAATACCAATTACATGGCAGGAGACAGAAGAGTACACCTCCTCTCTCACACAGAAGAGGTACGTGTGCAGCTGCAGCAGCGCAAGCTTCTCCCAACTCTTAAACCAGTAACATGACAGGAGACAGAAGAGTACGCCTCCTCTTACACACAGAAGAGGTACAACAAGTGCAGCTGCAGCTGTGCAAGCTTCCCTCAACACTAGGACCAGTTACAGGGCAGGAGACAGAAGAGTAGGCCTCCTCTCACACACAGAAGAGGTACGTGTGCAGCTGCAGCAGCGCAAGATTCCCCTAACACTAATACCAATTACAGGGCAGGAGACAGAAGAGTACGCCTCCTCTCACACACAGAACAGGTACAACCTGTGCAGCAGCTCAAGCTTCCCTCAACACTAGGACCAGTTACAGGGCAGGAGACAGAAGAGTAGGCCTCCTCTCACGCACAGAAGAGGTACAACATGTGCAGCTGCAGCAGTGCAAGCTTCCCCTAACACTAATAATACCAGTTACAGGGCAGCAGCCAGAAGAGTATGCCTCCTCTCACACACAGAACAGGTACAACATGTGCATACTAAGACCAGTTACAGGTCAGGAGATAGAAAAGTATGCAGTCTTGCTCTGGGTTTTAATTTGCTATATCTAGCTGTGTTTTCATTACTCATCTCCTGGCTAGTTATCTACCTAGCTATGCTTTATTTCCTTTGCCTTCTATTCTTGTTTCTGGGCAGCACCTCTGCATTCCATGTGTCATCCATGACAACACAATGCTCTTTCTTCCCCAGCTGCATCTTTGGCAGTTGGATTTGAGCTGCTGCCTGGGCTGGTGGTCTGTGTATGTACTCCTGAATAAAACTACTGAAGAATTGCTGAGCGTTTCCTGGACTTCTTAACACGTCTCTCACATAAGGTGCCAGAAATGAACCCTACATCTACATGGGATCTCCAGTGTTCACAATGCTGATTTCACCTATTTTAGCCTTTATTATTTTCAAAGTTTCTTGAACTCTTATGGGTACATGCAGGTAAGTGCCCCACTACCTAATACTCAATTTTCTGAATATGGAAATCTTGTAAGGTCCAACCAAATTAACCAATGCACTCTCATGAAGTCTGGCTCAAAATAGTGTAAAATAATCTTTGCTGTTCAATCATTACAGTTCATCAATAATCTTGTGTTGAAGAAACATACTCTTTAGAGAAATGTCTGTGTTGCATTTATTCATAAATGATGATGTTACGTTTAATGTTTAGAACCCAGTGCTACATATGGTATCACACGTAATGCATTTTGGGTTCCGTTGGTGCTTCTTAAGGAGTACATGGGTGTATATTCTATAATAAAGTAATACATTATTACAATGAAATGTATTTTGGCGTTAATGGCATGTAGAAGATTAACAGCAGTGAAAAATGAATTATTGGTAACATCAAAACTCATTATTCACTTGACAAGCAAACATCTTGTAGTGTGTAGCTATTGCGGGCATCCTCGTGCCAGCATCCCGGCTCGAGGATGCCTCGCTCTTGTCATGTATTCTTTCAAACATGATTCCACGATCGGACGCTGTACGGCGTGTGCCAGGGTTCTGACAACGTTAATCAGTTGTCAGAGATCCTGGTATGCGGCGGGAGCGTCTGGTTGTGGGTGCTGTGGACTTCTGAATAAAGAACACTTTTCCTACCTTCATGTTCTCCGGATGATCATTACTTCATTTGGCAACTAGCGGACGAAGCTGCGCGTCCAGCACCCACCAGCCAAGTTTTCACATTTCGAGGATTCTTCTGTGAGCCATCTACTCATCGCTCCTCTACGTCCCTGTTTCAAGCGGAAGGCCCCATGCGGTTTCTGCTTCCTGGGCTCCATTTCCCGATCGAGCCGAACCGCATTTTCAACAGGTTTGGGCCAATTTCCTGATTGATGACGTCAGCTTCCTCTGCATCCCCCTCGCATCGCTCCATCGCCTAGCAACGCGAGCACTCTTCTAAAGTTTGAAGACGCTTCCTGACGCCGCTTAATCATCACGCTTCACGTAAGCGTCCCCACGTCTGCGGCCATCTTTTTCTCTTCATTTGGTTACCGTGGTAACCCAACGCTACAAAGACACAGGCGGCGCTCGCCCCGAGCTGTCTCTTCTTCCTGATCTCGCTCCGATCCCAGGTAGGATCCAGCCTGCACTCTTTCGCGGTGACAGGCACACCTTTTGGCTTTACTTTACAATTGACAGTTTTCCTTTTATGAGCCTTCAAATTCGGTGATTGGCTCACCTTTCTAAACTGCTTCAAGTTTAATTCAAAGTTTTGCTTGAAATTGTAAATATTGGTGACAGGCTCACCTCTTTTTAAAACTATTTATTCAAAATTGTCATTTTATTCATATTATTTATTTATGGTTAACTATACTGAAAATATTGTTTTTACCATAACTTTATTTACAGTTCTTATACATTCTTCACAGTTTCTTGCGCATTCAATCCAGTTTAATGGCTACTTCTCAACAATTTGCGCAACCTCCTCCCTTTTTACAACAGCCTGGCAAACCCAGTATTCCATGGCGTCAATAGGTAAAAGCTTTTGAGAACCATATTGTTGCCATCGACGCTGTCAAGTTCTCTCCTGAACGTAAAGTTGCGATTCTGTATGGTTGTTTAGGACTTGCTGCACAACATGTCTTCGAGAATTTACCCAAATTCCCTACACCCATTGGAGAAGCTGGTGATGCTGAACATTGGAATTCCTACAAGGAAGCATTATCTCGCCTAGCAAGACATTATGACCAGGAGTCAAATATTATGCTTGAAAGACACAACTTCTTTAGGAGAAAACAACGTGAAGACGAAACAGTAGAGGAGTACATTGCGCAGTTGCGACTCTTAGCTTCAACTTGTGAATTTGAGGCGGATCCAGACATTTATATTCGCGACCAATTTGTCTTCTCTTGTTATTCAAGGAAAATCCAAGAACGCCTCCTCAGCTGCAGAAAACCCACACTCCAAGAAACAATCGAAATTGCTAAGAGCATTGAGAGATCTATCATCACTTCCAAGGCTCTTCAAAATGATCAATCTCTTAACTCTTTTAAAACTCCTGCGCAAGACATTGTTAATTCCGTCAATGCTGTGACTACAAACAAACCTTTTAGACAAGTTGTTAAAAAAGGGAACACTTGGCTGAGGCAGCGGGGAGAAGATGGCGGCCGGCTAGAGAGCTCGGTCGGGAGCTCCTCACTCAATGGAGTAGCGCTGATGGACGGACTAACAACAGCGATCCTGGGAGCACAAGGAGCACAGTACCCGGTGATTCAGAGCGGAGCACAGAGGCGGAGCGCAGCGTGAGGTACGACGCGACCGGAGGTTGTGGACTTCCCGATCCGGGTCAGCGGGGTTAACTAAGGCAGTGGTGCCTGGAAACAAGCAGCAACCGAGTGATAACCGCGGGCGCAGGAGGAAGGAAGGAAGCAGGAGCAGAGATACAGTTAAGGCACCGCAAGGGCGTTCCACTGAAAAATCCAGCGCGAAGGTAGGCAGCTTGCAACGCTGAGGGAGAGCGCTGTGTGCGATGTTTGGCATCTGAGCAAGCGGAGGCTGGGGGCAGGAGCCTAGGCGCTCGAGGATAAGGAGTATAGGAGCAGTAAGTTGCTAGACTTGGTTCCGCTTCAGTTTTTTTTTTTTGGGTCAAACGGAAAAGTGGAGGAGGAGCGGGAGCCAGGCTGGGGCGCAATACCAGTGTGGACTGAGGCAGCCACAGCGTGCCGGTCCTACAGGAGGGCTGCAGCAAGGGTCACATACAGGGGGAAGACGCCCGGGCTTTATAGCTTGCCAAAGGGTCAGAACGATCCCCGGGAGACACACTGTAGGTTTGAAAGCGGAGCGGCAGTGCAAGCTACCCGAGGTAAGGACGAGGGGCACGAAGGGCATCAGCTCTCAGGAGGTGGAGTGAGAGGGAAGATAGGGGGGAGAAGGGGAGCTAGAACAAGGCAGCAACTCCACGTCTCCCTTCACAAAAAACATACAGCCCAGCTGCAAGTACTAGTTCAAGATCTGGAGGCTGAAGGGGTAAGGGTGGCGAATAAGGAAGAGAACACGGGAAGCGTGGAATTAATAACTTCATCCCCTCCCTCTCCCACTCCCATCCCCACTTTGGTCACTATCCCGCTGGAAACAGCAAAACTAGGGCAACTAAAAGAGAAAGGGAGCTACTGTCTAAGAAGCAAGGTCTTACCACTAGAAGAGGGGGCAGAGTATTCCGCTGATACAGTAAATATTTACGCAAAAATTAAAACCTCATCTACTTCTGACATATCTCCTCCCGTGGTCCCTAGAAGCACAAAGAAAAAGAAAAGGCAAACTGCAGCAGGAAAATCGCAGCCTCCTCTGTCCAGAGCAAGTCAGGCCAAACTAAAAGCACTAGGTTCCGCAAAACAAAAGATCACACCCTCCTTAAAGTCTTTTTTTAAGGTTCAGGAAGCACAGAAAGTGGAAAGGAGTAATAACAAAACGCAAGTCAAGGGCCTAGGGGAGACCCCCAGAGTAAGCTCAGAAAGTGCAATGGCCACAACAGGAAGCAATGGTAACAGGTTCAGTGCTTTAACACTACTGGACCAACAAGAGCACGTTGCAAGCGCTGCAGAGGCAGACGTGGCTAGCGCTCAAATGACCGACGATAGCCTGTCCTTACAAGAAAATAGAGAAGGCATGGAAAAAATGATGTGCACAATGATGCAGAAAATGAGATCTAACTTTGCGATATCAGAGAGGAACCAGACAAAAATCCAGGAAGCGTGTGAGGTAATGGACCAGAAAATCAATACGCTCATGGAGAGAGTTACCTCTGTGGAGCTGGAAATAGGGACGCTCAAGAAAAAAGTAAGAGAAAACAAAAAAGAAATAGACCTACTTAAACTAGCAGATAGAGAAATAAGCGACAGAATGGAATCAATGGAAAATCAGGCAAGGAGGAACAACCTCAGAATCATTAATGTTCCAGAAGGCTTGGAAGGGGAAGACATTAAAAACTTCACGATAAAGCTACTAGAAAAGTTAATCCCCTGGACGAAGTCTGCTAATCTCGCAGAGGACATTCAAAGAATCCACCGCGATCCCTTTGGGAGGAACAAAACTAGGAAAAATCCGAGGAAAATCCTCATGAATTTTAAAACATATACACTCAAGGAGAGGATTTTAAGCGAAGGCCTGAAGGCAGGTTCATACTCCCAAAGTAACTGGTCATGCAAAATCAGATCGGACATCTCTAAGACAACACAGGACAGGCAGTGGCAGCTAGGTCAATTCATGCAAGAACTAAAATCTCTAGGAGCAACAGTCCAAATGCGGTTTCCTGCATCACTGAGAATAATGTGGCAGAACAAGATGCACAACATCAGAGACCCAAAGGAGGTGGAGTGCCTCATAGAACAAATTAAGGCGCAACCAAAGGATCAAGTCTGACGAGCAAAACCAAAAGAAGAGGTATGGAAAGAGTGAGGAGCTCAAATAGGGCTAAGTAATAGCCCAAATGAAGAAAGGGAGGCTTCTCCTGGGAGGGAGAAGAGGGTTGGAACAGCACATGTAAAAGTTGTATAAACAAAAAAATGCACAAGGTGGGGAGCAAAATAGGGGGAAAAAAATAAAAAAGTCCTAGCTATACAAGGAAAGGGAGAAAGGGCCCGTGCAATCGCTAGAAGAAACAGGAAGGCAGTACCAAATTGGGCAAGCTCAAATGGAGTAAGGCTAAATGGCGGTTAATATAATGACATGGAATGTTAATGGCCTAAGAATAAGGAAAAGAAGAGCAAAAATTCTGGAATATTTAAGAATAGTGAACTGTGAAATACTGATACTACAAGAAACTCACTTATTAAAAAAAGAATGGGAGGAAATTCTGAAGACGCAAAAATGGGTAGAAACCTGTGTATGTACAAACCAGGTATGCTGTTGGCGATACTCTTTAAGAAATCTCTGAGTGCGAGTATTGAAGCTACGGCTGTAGGCAAGAAAGGAAGATGGGTGGTGGTGAAAGTAAAAATACACAACAGCTTGTTTACAGTGGTCGGTTATTACGGACCCAACTTGGATGACCCAGAACCACTCCAAAAATGTACTCACAACTATTGTCCGCACAAGCGCCTATAATAATGGGGGAGATTTTAACATTATTCTTGATGTAAAGAAAGACAGATTCCCGACCAGGAATGTTCCAAACTTACCGAAAATGAGGCAGTGGGTAAACCTTTGTATTAATGACCTAGGGATTATGGACATATGGAGGGAGAAAGGAGTCAATACCAATCAATTTACTTTGCAGAACAGGAGATTGGGCCATGCTTCCAGAATAGATTATTTTCTTATAGACAGGGGTCTATTAAACTCGACACAAGGGGTAGAACATCTACCAGCACACCTGTCGGATCACTCTGCAGTGATCTTATACCTTAGCTTATGTGGTCGCGTGCTGCCCCCCAGATGGACTGCAGACAGAGTCATCTTTCTAGATGAGAACTGCATTGAATCCTTATCAAAGGATACTGAGGAGTTCTTTCAAATTAATAAAGATGGCACTACGAAACAGATTGCTTGGGAAGCCTATAAAGCCTTTATCAGGGGTAGAATAGCTTGTCTCGCATCCCATAAAAATAAATCTAAAAGAAACACGATTAGGGAACTAGAAAATGAGATAACTCTGGAGGAAGAATTAAATAAAAGCACTAATACCACGCAAGAAAACACTAGTATTGAGGAGAAAAGAAAGCAGAAAAAAAATGATCTGGGAGATATCTTGGAAAAAATAGTGAAAGATAAATGGGAGGCAAGCAAACTATCACACTATGAATACGGAGAAGGCTGTGGAAAATTACTGGCATGGAAACTAAAAACAGAGGCAACACGTAATAGGATAACAAAACTACAAAAAGAAGGCCAACAGTACACCACAGAAGAAGGTGACATCAGAAAAGAATTCGTGAAATTTTTTAACAAACTATACTCAGAGGATAAGGTGGCCACGAAAGATCAGATTCAATCAGTTTTGGGAAGAGTAACACTACCAAAAGCCTCACAAGAGCAAAATATAGAGCTCAATCAAGGTATTTCTGCGGAAGAAGTACTAGAATCTCTGAAGAGATTAAAAAAAAGCAAGGCGGCAGGTCCGGATGCCCTCCCAAACGAGCTATATATCCATCTGAGAGAAGTGCTAGCCACCCCACTGACAGAACTTCTAAATGAAATATATACAGGAAAAGGATTTCTCCCAGCCTCCTGGAACGAAGCAACCATCACTGTCATACTTAAACGAGGGAAAGATCCAACCTATCTTACAGACCAATTTCGCTTTTAAATGCGGACTACAAGATTTATACACAAATTTTAGCAAAGAGACTGGGAAAGATTGCGAATCAGTAATAAATACAAATCAGAAAGGCTTCATCGGAGGGAGGTATATTCAAGAGCTGATGCACGAGCTTATTACTGCAATAGACATAGCAATACATCATACAATTCCGCTATCAATTATAACCCTAGATGCTGCCAAAGCATTTGACAGGGTGAGTTGGGACTTTTAAACGCAACCTTAGCTAAATTCAACCTAGGAGATACTTTTGTGAGCGCAATCAAACAAATTTACAAAAGCCCCTCAGCAAAAGTCCTAGTAAACGGTGTGTTAACCGAAGAAATTATGATAAAAAGGGGTACAAGGCAGGGGTGCCCGCTTATCCCCCTTACTGTTCGATCTGTACATTGAGCCACTAGCGGAACTAATAAGAGAAGAAAAGGAAATAATACCGTTCAGGCACCAAGGGTGGGAAAAGAAGGTTGCTCTCTTTGCGGATGATATGATGGTGTTTACAAGCAACATAACAGCGTCTCTCCCTAGAGTTGAAGGAATCCTGGAAATGTATGGAGCGGTACCAGGGTACCTTGCAAATCACGCAAAAACAGAAATCTTAGAATGGAACAGCAACTCTCAAGTCCCAAGGGTAAAAGACAAAATAAAATATCTAGGTATTGACCTCACAGTGGATATAAAAGAGATCCCAAATCTAAACTTTGAGAGAATCCACAAACAAGTAAGAAAACTACTAAAAGTATGGGGGGGTCTACCGTTGTCTTTTATGGGAAGATCAAACATAATAAAAATGGCCATACTGCCAAAATTCACCTACCTGTTTGGTACTATTCCACTAGAATTCAACACTGACAAAATAAAAAAATTACAAGGGGAATTAAGCAGCTTCATCTGGGCCGCTAAAGGGACAAGGATAGCCTGGAAGAAGCTGAGAAGAAATAAGACGCAAGGAGGAATCGCTAGTCCTGACATACTACAATACTGCAGAGCATTTCAATTAAAAAATGTAAGGAAACTATTGGAAGGCTTCGATCAATACCCGGACCACTTGAAGGCGGCAGTCAGCAAGAAAGAAAGCCACTATCTCTATAAATTTGGCCATCCCAAGTTCTTTAAGAGAATAAAACTAAAAACCCTGAGGGCGGCAGCTTCACTCAGGTTCCAGATGAGGAAGACACTCAAAATTCCATACTACAGCAAATATGCGCCGATTTGGAATTCCCCAGGAACTCCAGACTGCCTAAAAGATAGGCTAGCAAACCCCCTCAGAGAAAACAACATTACAAAATGGGGTGAGCTACTGACACAGAACTCTCTCATAGAATGGGAGGCCCTGAGAGAACAAACCAGAGGCACAATCTCGAGATTTAAGTATTACCAGTTAACTAGTTGGGTCAAGAATCTAAAAGACACTGAAAACGGTAATGGGGCAGCTGAGGAAATGATACAGAGTAATAGAATCAAAAAAGAGAAGTCGCATATTGGTACTGGGCATTGATACAAGAAGGGGAAGACGACTACAAAATTCCTGACGAGATCTGGGGAGGCGTACTGCCGGAACTGGATACCCAACATAAATGGCAAGTATCTACGGCTACATGTTGGAAAATTGTGAAATCTGCTCCATTAAGAAGGAACCACTTATTCACTATCCACAGAGCATATTGGACTCCAAAGAGGCTATCAAAAATCAGAGGTCAAAGAGAGAGAAGCTGTCCCAAGTGTGGAGAGGTGGGTGCAGACGATCTTCACATGTTCCGGCAGTGCCCAAGCCTGGAGGAATTTTGGATGGACACGGGTAAGACACTGTCAAAAATACTGGGACGGCAGATTGTGGTGAGTATAGACTTGGTTATCTTTGGGATAAGCCAAATAGAGGGGGGAGCAAGCAAGATGAGTAAAGACCAGGAGAAAATCCTCTTCATATTAATACTTTTAGCAAGAAGAGAAATATGTATTAATTGGGTAAAAAGTTCACCTCCAACACATAGAGATTGGCTAGCCTCTGTACACAGAACACACTCACTAGACACGAGCCGTCACAAGGGAAGGAGAAATAAATTTTGGAACATCTGGGAGAATCAAACTTCATAATTAAGCCATGGTTAAATAAATTGTCTGGTCCTATGATTAGGCAATGCAATAGAAGCTTTCAAGTGGAACTTGAAGGAGTAGTCAAAATGACTAGCTCAGCCCAGATCCGAATTGCACGGGAAATGGACAAAAAGGGGCCAAGCATAGAGGGCAAGAGGACAAGCTCCACGCACAAGATGCGATTACCCAGGAGAAGCCCCAAAGAGTCGGTTCAAAAAGGGAAATGGGCCCCTGACACCTCCAACCCTTAGAATATTGCTATATGAGGACTATAAAAAAAAAAAAAAGGGAACACTTTCTGTTACAGATGTGGATCAAAATCACACCTTTGCAACTACCCCATGTGTCCTGCTCTTGGAAAAAGATGTGTCCTATGCAAGAAAATAGGTCATTTTCAAGGCTCATGTAGATCCTCCAAAAGACCTACCAGAGTCAACAGCATTGAATACTCTGAAACCATTGATGATTGTACAGACCATTTTCAAGATATGATTGTATCAATTGAGTGTAACTCTGTTTTTAGTCCTCATTTTGTCAAAGGTCCTATAGGAACCGCATTTTTTGGAAATATAGAGATTCCTATCATGGCAGATTCTGGATCGCCAATAACTATTTTATCAGATGTCATGTTTCTTGAGAAATGGCAAGGATCCATTTCATTATTTCAAACAGACATCAACCCCAAAGCATTTGGCGAGTTTGAGATAGACATGTTGGGCTACTTCAACTCAAGATTGGAATGTTTAGGAAGGTCCATATTTACAAAAGTATATGTTGCAGTTAGGGGAACGCAACATCATTGGTTGGCAAGACCTTGCCAAAATGGGTTTACATCTTGTTCCAGGCTCTGATAACCCAATCACCCTTGGTGATCTCCCCCAGGGCTACAGTCCTGCTGGGTTTAGGAATGATCCACACCCCAAAACTGATTGCTTATGTCTCACAGATCACACCTTTGATCTCAAAAAGGTTCTGGATAAATTCCCCAGACTCTTTTCCAACAAATTAGGGACTGTCAAAGGTTTTCAACACCAGATTAGACTTAAGCCACATGCTCAACCCTTTGTCCATAAGGTACGTCCTTTGCCCCTTAGTGCGAAGGATGAACTCAAGTCAGTCCTCAAGTCTTTGTGCGATCAAGGTGTCATTGCTCCTTGCGACTCCTCCGAATGGGTCTCCCCCATCGTTATCGTCCGAAAAAAATCTGGTGAGGTCAGATTATGTGCAGATTTGCGCACCTTGAATAAAAACATCTTGATTGACTGCCACCCCCTTCCCAAAATTCACGAACCTCTGGCCAACTTGGGGGGGGCAAAAATGTTTTTCAATCATTGACCTGCGTTCAGCTTACCACCAGATACCTTTAACGGTAGATTCCCAGGAGTTCACCACTTTCGTCACACCATTCGGGGTATACAAGTACCTCAGACTTCCCTTTGGCCTGGCCTCTGCGGCAAGTGTTTTTCAGAAGATTATGGATAATCTTTTTCGAAACATGCTGGGGGTCCAGGCCTACCAAGACGATATTTTGGTTTTTGCTGACGACTGGGAAACACACTTGGGCAATTTTTTTTCCGTTTTGACCAAGTTAGATGAGGCAGGCATGACAATCAGGGCTGACAAATGTAAATTTGCCACACAGCAATTGGATTACTTGGGCCATACTATGTCTCCAGAAGGAATTAAGCCTAAGGTGTCACTCATCAAAGCCATCAGTCACGCTACTTCTCCCAAAGACAAAGACTCTCTTCAATCATTTTTGGGCCTAGCAGAATACTATGCCCATTTTGTCAAAGGATATGCACAAACTGTTGAGCCATTGGGTGCTCTCCTACGGAAAGGCTCTAAGTTTGATTGGTCTGAAGAAGTCTCATCTTCATTTGATCGAGTTAAAAAACTCATTGTCGAAGCACCTGCCCTACATCCCTTTCATGACTCTTCAAAGTGTTTTATAATGGTGGACGCCAGTCTCACGGGCTTGGGGTTGGGGGCGGTTCTTGGCCAATGGGTCTCAGGAAAAGAGCACACTATAGCTTTTTCTTCAAGGATGCTTAAACCATCCGAGACTCATTACAGCACCATTGAACGCGAGGCTCTTACGTGTGTTTGGGCTATCGAAAAATTTAAAAATTACATTTGGGGGCGTGAATTTGAACTGTTCACAGATCACAAGCCCCTTACGCAGTTACTCAATGGTAATGGGCTTGGAAAAGCCTCAGCCAGACTTGTTAGACTGCTTTCAAAATTACAAGAATTCCACTTCTCCATTAAACATATTTCTGGTGGGAGAAACTTCAGGGCTGATTGCCTTTCACGTATGGCTTTTCATGATCCTTCAGAAGTTGAGGATTTAGAAGATACAGAATGTGTGGTTGCTGCTCTAGATGCTGTTAAAGTATGTCCCAGCATTACTGAACAATCCTGGTTGGAAGCTTACAACAAGGATGAAAACCTCAAACTTGTCACTGATTATATTGTTAAGGGTAGGCCAGAAAATAGGAAACTTCCCAATGAGTTGAAAGCCTTCGCCATGGTAGCATCTGAATTATCCCTGGTTAATGGCATGGTCATGAGACATGATTCTTTTGTTCCCCCGTCTAGTCTCAGAAATGACATCATCAAATTTGCGCATCAAGGTCATCTGGGAATTTCAAAGACTTCACAACTCATTAAGTTGTACTATTGGTGGCCATCCCTAGAATCTCAGGTCAAGTTTTACATTGATTCATGCCCTGAATGTCCTTTATCTGATAAAAAATGGAAAGTTATGAACACACCCTTACACCCTGTGCCCTTTCCCATTAAACCTTGGGACAAAGTTGGGTTAGACTTCTCTGGACCATACGATCTTCTGCCCCATGACCTTAAATATCTTATTTTGTTGATTGATTATCACTCCAAATGGGTTTACCATATGTTTTGTGACTCAGCCAACTCCACCAATGCCATTACATTTTTGAAGAAGATATTTTCTGTGGAAGGCTCGCCCTCTGTTATAGTCACAGACAATGGCACCCATTTTATTTCCCAAAAATTCAGTTAATTTTTAACTGAGTGTGATGTCAAACATTATAAGGTCGCCCTATACTCACCAACCTCCAACGGTTTGGTTGAAAGGGCAAACAGGTTAGTCAAGGACGCCATTCAAACAGCTCTCTCTTCTCATCAAGATGTACAAGATTTTCTCGAAGCCAAGCTGTGGTCTTATAATATTTCTCCTCATTGCACCACAGGTGTTTCCCCATTTTTCTCTTAAGGGGTAGGACTGCTCACACTAGTTTGTGTCCCAATTGGTTACTTAATAAACACAACAAGAGCATTCATGGCAATCAAAACTTGGCATCTAGAGTTTTACAAAAACAAAATCTCATGAAGTCAGTGCATGATTCTGCAAAACATTTTAACACTCTAGAGTTAAGAGTTGGTGATTGGGTCCTCATTAAAAATCCTAAAAAAGTATCAAAGGGTTTATCAAAATTTTCCCCGCCGGTTCAAGTCACCGGTGTCAGCAGAGGCTCAGCTTTACTTGGAAATAAGGGATGGTGGAACAAGAGATCGCTGGTACACCTTTCTGACTCACAGGCTGGTTCCTTACTCAAATTATCCAAACAGGAATTTGAGCATTCTGATTGGTCTTATTGGTTACACGATTCGGCATCCGATGTTGAAAGTCCCTCCACCTCTCGGTGTCCCATTGTACATTCCAGTCCGGTATGTGCCTCTGTCCCTGACCCTGTTGTGACCACTGCTGACACCTATTCCTTACCACCGAAATTGGGAGTTCGTTGTAGAAGATTACCTTCCAAGTTAAATGACTATGTTTTGTCATGATCCTGTATTCTTACTATAATTTTGTCTGTTCCATTTTCTTTAATAGCCATAGCATCACCTTTCCTTAAGGTTTCTTGTTCTCTGTTGTCACCTTTCCACTTTGTTCTTTGTGGAGAGGGAGAAGTTGTAGTGTGTAGCTATTGCGGGCATCCTCGTGCCAGCATCCCGGCTCGAGGATGCCTCGCTCTTGTCATGTATTCTTTCAAACATGATTCCACGATCGGACGCTGTACGGCGTGTGCCAGGATTCTGACAACGTTAATCAGTTGTCAGAGATCCTGGTACGCGGCAGGAGCGTCTGGTTGTGGGTGCTGTGGACTTCTGAATAAAGAACACTTTTCCTACCTTCATGTTCGCCGGATGATCATTACTTCACATCTCCTCGGCCTTTCGGATTAATGCAAGTCGTTTGATTTGCAGATGCGCCATCTTTCTGTGGGTAGGCGCCATCTTTCTGTGGGTATGCCAATCATATTCCACACTTCATTTTCGGATTCTCTCCACTTGTTTGCTAGACATTAAACCATATATGTGCATGCCATGCCGTTAGGTTAGTATCCGGTCACTGCTCACTTGATTAGTCACGCATGTATAGATAAAACCATACTTTCTCTCTTCTTCCCCTGGGTTGCGTCATTCTCAGCCCCAGCCCCTCTGACGTTTGAGTTAGATCTGACATGAGCAGCCTTCCAGCTATCAGATAGCTATGTGGATCCTTTGGAGGCAGGATGAGGTTCCCTGTCTTGCCAGTGTTTTGGTCACCTAATAGTGACAGGAAGCCTTTTTGTGACCTGCCATTCATCTTCTCAATGTGCCACATCATGCTGCGTAGTTTATCTTGGGTGAATCACAACTGTAAGTCTTTCTTCCATATCTGTGTTTGCACGACACACATCACTTCTGGAGTTTCCATCGAAACTGAAGACGGCCTACTACAATGATCATAGGGTCATATGGCAGTCATCTCTGCTCACAACAATGTTCCATTGGCGTTATCCAGCAATTTAAGAGTAATTGCTCTCTCCTTGTCTTAGTCATATTTGCGGTTTCTGATCGCATGTTATGAGATTAAAGATGTTGAATAGAAAGTTCATGTATCCTTGTTATAATCCTTCTCCATGAACGCTCTAGTTTATATTGATGGCTCCTCCTAAGTAGGCTTGGCTGTATCCAGTATCATGAAGGAGAATGAAGGACTATTATTGTAGCGTTCATACGACCTTAAGACAATTTAAAAATAGTGTGAGATATGTTATGTTATATATATTTGTATGACGTGCATCTTACATGGGAGGGTATCCTGGGGCCTAAAGAAGGACAGTGTTGCCCTGGCTGGGACCTATAGGAATAGCCAGGTTTCCAGTTTCTTGTGAACTTCAAGAAGTGAGCTAGAAGCTCTGTAGTTTGCCAGTATCTTTGGGTCTGCAGAGCATTTCTTCGGAAGGGGTAGTGTGTGGAGTGTTTCCAGGTGTCTGGAAAAGTGGGAGTGGTGAGGGAGTTGTTGAGTATCGGGCTGAGAGCAGCGCAGATGGGTTGGAGCCCTTTCATGAAGATAAAGTGTGGGGGAGGATCCGATGCAGCTCACAAGTGGATGGAATACATGGTGATGGAAGTCTCTGTCGAGGTGATGATGGGCCAGCAGATCATCGCGGTTACTGGGGAGTTCCACTCTTCAGGCTAGAGGGTGGTGAGGGTAGATGGGTCCGGTTGGGGAGCGAGGGTGTTGTAAATGATGCCGATTTTGTCACTGAAGTAGCAGGAAAGCTGGGTAAAGAGATTATTTGATGGGGTGCCGGTCATGGAGATAGTGGCTGGGGAGGTGAAATCCTTTACTATGGATGAAAGTTCTTTGGCGTTGTTGGAGCGGTGTAGGAAGCTGGCTCTGTATATACTGTACCAAAATAAGGTATAGTATGCACAGAGTCCAGTGGATACCCAAAGGTAGGCTAAAGTAGATAATACCTTACTCTATATCTGTGGTAGTGTGGACGAGCAGTAAGGCTTTATCAGAGGGTAGTGTTAAGCATTTATTGTACACACTCAGGCAAGAAATGATTTCACACACTCAAAGACTGAACTCTGACCAATTTGTTTTGTATAAAAATATTATTTAGTTGCATTTTATTTCTAGAACCAAGCCAGGCCTGGTACAGTGTCGCGGGGAGCCTCCCCGTGATCAGCTGGAGGGGGATGACGGCATGCAATTACCCCCTTACCTCTCTCCTGTTCTGTTTTTGCAGTCGCCGGGGGAACCGCTAACCTTGGACCACTGCGGTCCCTTTAATTCGACTCATTGCCGCGAGGACACGCCCACCCATGTGACGGGATCACATGGTCCACCTCAGTGACGTATGAGGATGTGCTGCGGTTTGAAAAGGGTGCCGAGAACGGAGAGGAGAGGAGCACTCCGGTGAACCGCGCTGAAGACGAAAACGAGGAAGGAGTCCGGGAGAGAAACGAGGAGTCAGCCCTGCCGTCGCACGGACTATTCGAGACCAGGCCATCGGACGCTGACAGGGACTTGAGGAGCTGGAGAAGACGCCGCGGGAAGGAGACGGAGATCGAGGGAAGGAGCCAAGGATACCGACGAGAGAGGAGCCGGACCCAATCCGGTACCGCGACAACGCCAGCCACGCTCCCGGAGGTGCGTGGCTCCCTGAGGTACGTGCCCGGGTCAGAGGGTGGTTTACGAAAGGGGCTGGAGGTCCTAACTCGGTGATACCACCCGGGGTATAAAAGGGAGTTCTGCTGTCCCTCACGGGTCCTACCCCAATCACTGAAAACCCCTTGGTGGCGGTCCGGGTGACTTCCCACACAACCCCTCCTTACTTGTGCCATAACACGATAGCCTACCCTGACCCCGTACTTCTTTCTCTTTCATTTGCCCATACGGAGACCGACGACCTCACCTGCCAGACGAGAGGGATATCAGTCTACAACTCCTGACAAGCCCTGAAGTTGAAGAGCAAAGGAGACCACTATGGACTGATCTGTATTTCACAATAAAAGACCGTTACTGTTACCTCTCATACTCTGGCCTCCTCGTGTTTCTCCACACGTGGTGTCAGAAGTGGGATAAAGGTCCATTGAACCGCCAACAATGGAGACCCTCATCCAACAACTCATTATAGGGCAGGAGAAACTCGAGTGGGCCCTGGAGAAGCACATGACGTCGGCCCAGGCCGACAGGGAACTGTTCAGCACATCTATGAACCAGCAATTAGAAAGTCTCTATAAGGTGTCGGACAGACAGGACGAGATCGTGAAACAATTGCCAGGGAGGCAAGGGGTCTCAACGGCGTTCCCCACTGTACCCCTACAGAAATACAATGAAGGAGAGGACCCCGACTCATTTCTCCTTAACTTCGAACGCGCGGCCCGTGCCTCTGGCTGGCCAGAGGCCAAATGGCCTTTCTTCCTAGCCCCGTTATTGACAGGAGAGGCCCAGGCAGCTTATCAGGCAGCCAACCCCTAGGTACTTCCTCCTACGTAAAAATAAAGGGCATAATATTGGACCATCTAGGGTTGGATGCTGAAGCTTATAGATCACGCTTTAGGAGGGAAAAGGGGAAGCCAGGAGATACACCAAAGACACTGTTTCACAAACTAAAGACAGCTGCTGATAAATGGCTGAGACCCCGAGACCACACTAAAGAAGAGATCATGGCCATGATTTACCTTGAGCAATTCCTAGAGGCCTTACCCTACCCAACGCAGAAATGGTTAAAACAACATACTGGTCTTACCCTTGAGCAAACAATAGAAATGGCATCCACCTATTCCAGGGCACAACCGAAAGCACCAATCTGGGAGGGGAGAACAGACAACGACCAGGTGTAGGCAAACCCGAAAAGAAGACACCCAGGTTCTCGCTTGAGTTCCCCAAACCCAGACCACTTAGACCGGAACCTGTAACAGGAAAAGGACCACAGTGTTTTGATTGTGGCACTTGGGGACATATTGCCCGGTATTGCCCATCGAAAAAGACCAGTGAGGAACCCATGGACATAAACTATTTACCCCGCCACGTCATGTATACGGAGGAATTCGGTACCGGGTTTTATGTAAGTCTAGTCTTAGACGGGGTCCACGTAAAGGCACTCCTTGACTCGGGTTGCAGACAATCCGTCATACAGAGCTCCCTCGTCACCACCAAAGACATAGTCCCCCACCGGGTAATCCCCATTAAATGCGTTCACGGGGATGTCCAAATCCTATCCAGCCGCCCAGATAAAAGTGAGGTTACCTAATGGGAAGGATCTGTGGGCTATCGTAGGGGTATTGCCTTGTTTGCCCGAGAGACTTATCCTGGGAACAGACCATCCTGAGTTTATGGTACTCCTCCGGAACAAGATCAGGGAGTTACAGCCAGAGTCCACCGTACTTATCAGTCAGGCTCCTTGGCAAAGCGACAGGAACTTCCGATATGCGCAGAAAAGCGACCCTACTCTCCAGGCTGCGTGGCAACAGGCCTCCCTGCCCATCACCACCTATCCTGCTTTTACCATCGAGAATGACCTTCTATACAGGGTGGGTGGTCCAAACACCACCAAGCAGCTGCTTGTACCCAACAGCTTTAGGGAGCAGGTCATGTTTTTCGCGCATAGCCACCTGATAGCAGGACATACAGGGTCCCAAAAAACCAGTCAGACAATCCTTGAACACTTCTATTGGCCAGGTATTTACGCACAGATTACCAGATATTGCCAGGAATGCGAGGTGTGCCAAAGGAAAAACCCCTATCGCCCTCCAGCGGTCCCCTTGCAACCTCTACCAATCATTGGTAGACCTTTCGATCGTATTGGTATGGATCTTATCGGCCCTTTGCCTAAATCAAAGAAGGGGAACCAATACGCGCTAGTCATTATCGACTACGCCACCCGTTACCCCGAAGCATTCCCCTTGAGAACACCCAATACCGTCTCTATCTGTGAGAAGCTGATGGAGTTGTTCTCACGAGTTGGTTTTCCCCACGAGATACTTACGGATCAAGGCACACCGTTCGTTTCTAAACTGATGGCCCAGGTGTGTAAGTCGTTAGACATAACCCAAATCAAAACATCCGTATACCATCCTCAAACGGACGGTTTATGTGAGCGCTACAATGGCACTATCAAACTTACTTTAAAAAAAATGATGACCGTCGAAGGCGCTAATTGGGATGCCCTGCTACCTCTGGCATTATTCGTTATACGGTGCCAGAAACAAAGCAGCCTTGCTTGTTCCCCTTTTGAGCTCCTGTATGGTAGACAACCGCGTACTCTCCTAGAGATGACGCGGGAAGCCTGGGAAAGGGAAACCCCGAAGAGACCCAGGCTCTTCTCGATTATTCAAAAGGATTGAGGTCACGGTTGTCCAAACTAAGGGAGTTTGCACATAGCAATCTCGAAAGGGCTCAACAAAAACAGCAGGTGTTTTATGATAAAGGCAAGAAGTGGCGACATCTTAAAGTGCATGACTGGGTCTTGGTCCTTCTGCCGGCTTCTCTCCCTAAACATCGCGCAGAATGGAAGGGACCTTATGAGGTCATAGAGAAGATAGGGTTAACCACCTACCGTCTTCGTCTCTCCAAACAGAAGACCCAAATGTACCATATTAATCTACTGAAGAAGTGGTTAGGGGCTCCACCTAATTCCGTTGTGCTCTTAGCCACTAAATCGGAAACACCCAAGACTACCTTGTCTTCCTTGGACATAAATATGTCCCTGCAGGAACAACAGAGGAAGTCATTACAAGCAGTGTTAGCGACGTTTTCTTCTGTCTTTTCTGATACACCCGGACGGACCCATTTGATTGAGCATACTATCCCCTCTATACCGGGAAAGACCATAAGACAACGCCCTTATCGAATCCCTGCTGCTCGTAGAGAGGCTATAGAAAACGAAATACAGAACATGCTCAAGTCAGGCATCATCAGACCCTCCAAGAGCGATTGGTCCTCACCAATAGTCCTCGTACCCAAACCCGATGGGACTGTGAGGTTCTGTATAGACTTTAGAGCGGTTAATTCCATCACCCAGTTCGACTCTTACCCTCTCCCACGAGTGGATGAACTAATAGAGCAATTGGGGAGGCCAAATACATAACCACCTTGGATCTAACCAAGGGCTATTGGCAAGTACCTCTCTCCCCAAAGACCTACACAAAACCGCGTTCTCCACTCCGTCCGGTCTATACGAGTTCACAGTCCTCCCTTTTGGGTTACATGGCGCCCCCGCTACTTTCCAGCGTTTGATGGATGTAGTGTTGAGATCACATCAGGGTTACTCAGCAGCCTATCTGGACGATATTATCATCTACAGCACAGATTGGGACCAACACTTGTCACACTGCCAGAAGATATTCCATGCCCTTCGGGAAGCTGGTCTGCATATCAACTCGAAGAAGTCAAAGATAGCCTATCACAAGGTCCGCTACCTGGGTTACCTACTAGGGAGGGGTGATAGAACCACAACAAGAGAAAATAAAGGCGATTACCAACACGCCTTTCCCCAGAACGAAAAAGGGCATCCGGGCCTTTTAGGGTTACTGGGGTACTACCGCAGGTTCATACCCCAATACTCCCAGATCGCCTCCCCTTTGACCGATCTCCTTCAGAAAGGGATAAAAGAGAAAGACCTCCTCTCACCCTCCACCAAAGCACTTGGGGCTTTTCAGGAACTAAAGAACGTCATAACATCCAGTCCGGTGCTAATCTCCCCCGACTTTTCCCGTCCATTCACCCTTCAGACAGACGCATCTGACTCTGGGTTGGGGGCGGTGTTGTCCCAGGAGCCCGGGGATGGGATGGGGTGGAGCGGCCCGTGGCCTTTATTAGTCGGAAGCTCTTCCCTCGCGAAAAGAATTACGCGATCATAGAGAAGGAGTGCCTAGCAGTCAAGTGGGCAGTGGAGAAGATGCGGTACTACCTGGAGGGTGCCCCTTTTGTGCTGTATACTGATCATGCTCCTCTCCAATGGTTGTCTCGCAACAAGGGCAACAATCCCCGGGTCCTGCGGTGGTTCCTTTCCCTCCAACCCTTCTCTTTCGAGGTCTGTCACAGGAAGGGCAGTTGTAACGCGAACGCTGACTTTCAGTCCCGTGTGTCGCAGTTCCCCGACCGTAAACTGTCTGGGGAAGGGGTGTGTCGCGGGGAGCCTCCCCGTGATCAGCTGGAGGGGGATGACGGCATGCAATTACCCCCTTACCTCTCTCCTGTTCTGTTTTTGCAGTCGCCGGGGGAACCGCTAACCTTGGACCACTGCGGTCCCTTTAATTCGACTCATTGCCGCGAGGACACGCCCACCCATGTGACGGGATCACATGGTCCACCTCGAGTGACGTATGAGGATGTGCTGCGGTTTGAAAAGGGTGCCGAGAACGGAGAGGAGAGGAGCACTCCGGTGAACCGCGCTGAAGACGAAACCGAGGAAGGAGTCCGGGAGAGAAACGAGGAGTCAGCCCTGCCGTCGCACGGACTATTCGAGACCAGGCCATCGGACGCTGACGGGGACTTGAGGAGCTGGAGAAGACGCCGCGGGAAGAAGACGGAGATCGAGGGAAGGAGCCAAGGATACCGACGAGAGAGGGAGCCGGACCCAATCCGGTACCGCGACAACGCCAGCCACGCTCCCGGAGGTGCGTGGCTCCCTGAGGTACGTGCCCGGGTCAGAGGGTGGTTTACGAAAGGGGCTGGAGGTCCTAACTCGGTGATACCACACGGGGTATAAAAGGGAGTTCTGCTGTCCCTCACGGGTCCTACCCCAATCACTGAAAACCCCTTGGTGGCGGTCCGGGTGACTTCCCACACAACCCCTCCTTACTTGTGCCATAACACGATAGCCTACCCTGACCCCGTACTTCTTTCTCTTTCATTTGCCCATACGGAGACCGACGACCTCACCTGCCAGACGAGAGGGATATCAGTCTACAACTCCTGACAAGCCCTGAAGTTGAAGAGCAAAGGAGACCACTATGGACTGATCTGTATTTCACAATAAAAGACCGTTACTGTTACCTCTCATACTCTGGCCTCCTCGTGTTTCTCCACATACAGGTAAGTGTAATAATATTTTTCTCATGTAATACAGTTGAATGCAATTACAGGTAGATAAAAGGTTCAGAAACAGTTGAAATTACTTTTTAGTTACTATTGCAATTACTTTGTGATTACTTTTAAAGTTACTTTTCAGATTACTTTTTCTACTCAGTGTGATATGCCTAGATATTACACTGGGACATTTCCTGTATAAAAGGTGAGTAAAACAGTTTTTATCAAAACGCAGTTTCTTAGGTTTCCATTCTACACACCCTCAACATTTAGAAGTTTTTCAGAGGAAAACAGTCAATGCAATCCTATGGAGAAAATGGGGTTTTCGTTTTGCAGGTAAGTAAATGGTCTTGAGGGTTGAGTTTCTGGGGTTAGAACAAGGGTTCCCCCCCTCAGCTACAATAGGGCGGCCGGGTGCAGAGTGTTGAGGCCCAATGTTATCCAATGGGGGATAGGGGTCCTCCGGTTGGTGGCTGCTCAAGGGCACGCCACTTGGATGTCAGAAAAAAGCTCCTAGGGTTTAGCTCAGGGCAAAGGGGGATCCGACTTAGCACACAAGGTGCACCCACAGCAGCACAGGGGTGGCCAGGTGCAGGGTGCTGATTTGGCAGCGGGTGCCCTGTTGTTTTCAATGGGAGTTGCTAGTTTGGGGTTTTGGCTGCAGGCTCGGTCCAGGAAGGCTTCGGGAGGCACCAACAGCTAGGCAGGTAAGTTGGAGGGCTCAGGGACGTAGGTGCAACTAAGGACCTCTTCTCCAGGGCGCAGGGCGGCCGGATGAAGGGATGCCTTTTTTTTTCAAACATTTTTATTGTCATTTTAAATTATGGACATTATTGTTGGCAAAGTTACAAATGTACTCATATCATATTATGGCATACCATAAACAGAGCAATTACATGCATTTTTGGTTATGCTCACATATTGAGTGTACATCGGTCTCCCCCTTAGTAGGCGGCTATAAAATGCCCTGATTACGCCTAATATCATGTGCCTCTATCTCCAAAACTGTGCCACTTGGTCTGCTTTTGGTGGTCTATATGACGCCATATTTGCACCCTTTGTTCCACCTAATAGCTAGGGGAGTCTGCAGAAGTATTGTCTTTATTTTTATTTATTTATTTATTTATTTTTGTCTGTTTGTTGTTTTCTTCTAACCAACAAAAAACCATGTAACAAACAACTTTGAGGTATTTGCGAAAAGGTAGGCATCACTGCGACACCAATTGTCAATTGGAAATGACTATGTGGTGTGCGCTAGGTGCGATGGGGTACCGGAGCCCTGCCTGCAGTTCCCAGATAAAACATATGTTTAGCTCACCACGTCCTTATGTGTTGTTTAATGCATTGGGGGGGGGGGGTTAGAGCAAAGGGGTCACCAAGGGCGTTGAGCCTTAAGTTTCCCTTCCGTCCGCATCCCATCTACCTCTTACATGTCTCAGTTCCTTTGGTTATCCACCTACAGCCCTCCTAGCGGATGATCCTATCCCTTGCTGGCTCTTTAAGTCCCATCGGCCCCACCGCCCAGTTGTTCGTTCTCATTGTCAGTCCCATCACTGTCTTCTTGTGTCTGTGTCGGAAGCTCCCAATTGGATAGCATTCCCCTCCATTGCTTCGCCAGGGAGTGACGCTTTGGAATTCTGGACTCTTCTCTAGACAAAGCTCTGCCCTCTGCCCCTGCCCAATGGGTGACATCCTGTCTCAAAAGTCCTCCCGATGGTCTCAAGGATGACTTCCAAGACATGGCTATCCACCTCTTGGCCAATATCAAGGCCAGGTCTATAAATCTGTTGCCCACTTTTCTCTTGGGGGGCCTGGGGAACAGTCCCATCAGGCAAACTTCTATTGAAGACTCGAGAGTGCGCCCCACTACGGCGTTTATTTGTACTAAGACCTCGTCCCAAAATGGGCGCAGTCCTGCACAGTCCCAGGTCATATGTATAAAGTCTGCATCGTTCTGAGTGCATCTTGGGCATTTACGTGGTCCCCCCCCCATGTCACCGGCATCCGGTGTGGAGTCATGTACATCATGTGCACTTAATTAAACTGAATATATTTCAGCCTAGTGTTATGTGAGACACCTTTGTGGGAGGACAGAGTTCTACGCCATTCCGATTCAGTTAAATCCCTCCCCAGGGCCGTCTCCCAGCGTCTCCGTAGTTTCTATAAGGAAATAAGTGTGGCCTCTATCAGTGATATATAAAACCATTTCACTTGGTGGCCGGCCGAACCTAATGTAAGTAATGAATGTAGTACCGGATGAGTCTCCGGTTCCTCCCGGCCCCTTCCCCACAAAGTCCCAAAAGTTCGAACTAAAGCTTCATACTGCAAGAATTGCCCCGGTGGCAGACCATATCCCTCAACAAGTTCCTCAAAAGGTGCTAGGGCCTTCTCTTGGTAACAACCCCCTGATGTCTCCACCCCAACCTCCAGCCATTGTCAATTGATCTGCCGTAAAAAAAAAGTCTGGACGTTACCGTGGGGTAGGCCCACCAGTGGTATCGTTGATGCGTATCGTGGCGCCCGGGCTGTTTTAGTCATGCATTGTTTCCAACATTGCAGGGCCGCTGTTTGTAATATCGATTTATACGGGACAGAGATTGTCGAGACAAGTATTTTAGCCAGTAGGAGGGGGGATTGTGCTTCAGCTGCCATTGTAAAAGTCCCCTCCGGATTCACCCCTTCAAACCATTGGGTTAGCCGTTGCATCTGGGCTGCCAGGAAATATAATTCGAAATTCGGTACCCCTAATCCGCCTTCTAACATGGGGCGCTGCAACGTCTGCAATGAGACCCTCCGTCCCTCCCCCCAGATCAGGTCCCGTAACAGTGAGTCCAGTTGACGAAACCAGCCTGCCGGTACAGATATCGGGAGGTTAATGAAAAAATAAAGAAGTTGCGGCAACATGACCATCTTGGTCAAAGAAATCCTGCCCATAAGGGGCAGGCGTAATGAGCTCCAAAAGGGGACGCACGCTTTAAGAGATCAGAGAGCTCTATCTAAATTTCCCTCCCTGAGGTCGTCCAGTGAGTGGAAAATGTGGATCCCCAAAAATTTTAAAGTGTGAGGTGTCCAGTTTAGATCCACAGGAAGGTCCTGGGGGCGCAGCAATGCTCCCGCTACAGGGAATAGGTAGGTCTTATCTTTATTAACCCGTAGGCCCGAAAATTGCTCGAATCGTCCTAGAAGAGAGAGCGCTGTGTCGGAGCCCCTCACCGCATCTTCCAAGTATATCAGCAGGTCGTCTGCATATAAAGATATCATATGTTGTCTCCCATCTACCCTTATTCACAGCCCCTCACCCCCCCCCCCTTCGGAACCTTGAAGCTAGCGGTTCAATAGCCAGGGCAAAGAGGAGACAGAGGGCAACCCTGCCTCGTGCCTCGAAAGATTTCATATTGTGTAGATACCGTTTTTCCAGTCCTGACCCGTGCAGTGGGGCAACCATACAGTAACTGAACCCATTTGACCCAGCCTTCTCCAAAGCCCATGTGCTTCATCACTGTGAATAGGTATTCCCATCCAACGGAATCGAAGGCTTTTTCTAGGTCAATGGACAAAATGTCCGTTTGTTGAAGAGCGCGTGCTTCTGGATGATATAATACTGAGTACAGCCTACGCAGGTTGAATGCGGTATTCTGGGATGGGATAAACCCGTTTTGGTCCATGTGAATTACAGCAGGCATATAAGGCAGTATGCGCCCTGCCAAAACTTTGCATAAATCTTAAAATCCATGTTGAGCATAGAAAGGGGCCTAAAATCTCCAACACGAGCGCCTGGGGTGGTGGTTTTAGGGAGTGGGATCACAAGTGCGTCCCGTGTGGAAGAAGGGAGACAACCTAATCTCAAGGATTTGGCATATAGTGTCACCAGACGAGGAGCCAATCTGGAGGCATACATTGCATATAATTCCGCAGGGAGCCCATCCGGCCCCAGTGTCTTCCCTGTGGCCATGTCCTTAATAGCTCCCCGTATCTCCTGCAATGTCACCGGTCCTCCCAGGGCTTCTTGGACTTGTCTATCCAGTCCCTGAGTCCGAAAAAAGGATAGAAAGTCCCTCACCACTTCCAGCTCCGCTGGGGCCGGTGCTGTATATAAAGCTTCATAATATTCCCGTAACAAAGAGTTTATCTCCCCGGGGTCATGAACGGGGGCCCCCGTTTCGGCCAGACCTGTGTGATCGGAGCCCCACGGGATTAGAGTCTGATCAACCAGGCTAACAAACTCCCTGGTTTCCCCTCCTCCTCGTGCACTTTGGTGAGATACGCCCTATAGTCATGGCATCTCAGCCGTTCCAGCACCTCGTCGTAAAGGGCATGCGCCTCTCGCAAGGTTGTGGCGGAATCAGCCCCTAGGGAATTATCTAATCTGTGCAACTTACTCTCCAGATCTTCCAATTCTCTATGTACTCCTATCGAGCTCCCCAAACAGTGTCCTCTCACTACCACCTTAAATGCCTCCCACTCAGTCAGCATTGAGGAAGTCGTATTCATGTTTATTGGAAAGTAGGAGTCAATAAGAGCACCAAGAGATTCCTGGAAAGGAGCGTCCTACAACATGGATGGGTTGAGTCTCCACAAGGGGATTAGTGCACGTGTCCCCAGCGGTTAGTGGATCAACAGGAGTGGGCTATGGTCTGATAGCGTACGTCCCAGATATTCGGTGTGCGTGATTGAGCCACCAAGACTAGTAGAACAGAGGAAAACATTGAGTCGTGTATGCAGGTGATGCATTGGAGAGTAAAAGGAGTAGTCTCTCTCATCTGCGTGTTGCGTTCTCCAAATGTCTATCAGCCCCCAACGTTTCTACCAATACCGGAACCCAGCCGCAGTGTGGTGTGCCTGGGTGCCCTGCAAGGGTGGGAGTGAGTGATCTAAAATAGTGTCTGATACACAGTTAAAGTCATCTCCCAATATCATAGATTCAATGGTCATGCCATACAGGCAGATAGGTCTTGGAAAAAAGGCACCTGATTCTGAGTGGGGGCATAAATACTACCAAGCTCTATATCTCTACCATATAATTTCCCATTAACCAGTACGTATCTACCCTCCCGATCCACCAGTATATGCGCTGGCTCAAAAGGGACCTCCGCTCGCACCGAAAACAGCAACCCCTGGCATATGCCAAGTAGGAGGTGGCAAAAAGCTGCCCCCTCCACCTTCTACGAAGGTTCTCCACTTCACCTTGCAAAAGATGATTTTCTTGTAGCAGGGCAATCTGTATACCTCTGAGTCTTAAAAATCTATGAACATTTCGCCTTTTCGTCATCGAACCCATCCCCCTTATGTTCCACTTCAAGAATTTTAATGGACTATGTGTGGGTGCCATGGTGAATCGTAATTAATCAGATGAAGCGCCCCCCATCACCCCACCGCTCAGCAATGTAAACAATGCGACCCCTACTATAACAGTAAATCAAACCAAACCTAAAACCCCTTTTAACAACAAATCCCTGTTCCCAGAGCAAAATAGCAGCAGCCCTCCGCCCAAACTGTGGGTAAAACATCCTTGTTCATATGTGGGATCACCTCCTGCCAGGGGGTGATCCTGGTATGAAGGGGAGGCCTTGCTCTTAAGGTACCAAACTCTCATCCGGACCATGCTGACCCGCCCGGTCATAAGTGCCTACAGGTCACAATACAAAGTTCTCCAGGCACTTCCTGGCCTTGAGAGGGGAGGGCGGGGGGGTGGGGGGGAGGGAGGCGAACTGGTCTCTGCGCATTCTGCTCTCTCATATGATGTCATCTGCTGTTCCAGGTTTCACGATTGGGAGGGTAACACTATCATTACGGGAAGAGTCGGAGTCCGAGCCCTCCATCCCCCTCCTCGAATTGGAGCCAGCCTCCAATGTTGCTCCTGCCGACTGCATGATCTCTGCCACGGCCTGTAGCGCCGCCGCTCTCTCCCTTTCAGTCTGCGATGGTTTTTTTTTTTTCTTGGTGGGCCCTTCTTGTGCCTCGGTCTCTTCTGCAGCCCTGGAGCTCAACTTTCTCCCAAGGGGCCTGCCCTGGGAAATGGTCTTCCAGCCATTCCCAAGCTTTGTCAGGATCTTCGCAAAAGTGCGCAGTCGGGCCGGGAACATCAAGGAGTACTGGAGGACTTCCTCCCGCAGAGCCTTCTTGACCTCTACAAAGGAGGCTCGCCTCCGTTGTGCTTCCATGGTATAGTCGGGAAATATGGAGACATTGCAATTGTCCACGACAAACAGGCCTTCCATTCTAGCCCTCTGCAGCAATACATCCCTATCTCTATAGTCAGCAACCAGGCTATAACCGGCCGTGGGGGGCTCCCCGGTGCCGGTGGGCGTGCCGGTACCCGATGAGTCCTTTCAAGGGTATAGAATGTGGATAATCCCTCCGGTACAATGACTGAGCGCAGCCAGGGTTCGAGAAACCCCACCATATCACCACCTTCCGTTCCCTCGGGCAGGCCTACCACACGTATATTATTCCTCCGATTGCGGCCCTCTGCATCTTCAGCCGTATGTTCCAAGGTGCGGACTCTGTCAGCGAGCTCAGCGACCTAGAGGGTCAGTGTTTGCTGTGCAGGGAGGAGGTCCGCAATCAAGGTTTCCGGTGTTTTGACCCTCTCCTGTAATTTCTGGTGCTCCACTCTTAATAGCCCTAGCTCCACCGACACTGTACTAATGTCTTGGTGGAGCGTCGCTTTAGTGTCAGCGATAGCTTCTAATATTTTCGTGAGCTGCAAGTGTACTGGGTCCGCCTCAGGCAGCGGATTTCGTCTTCCTGGCTTTGATCAACTGTGCCGCCATCTTCGTCTGGCCGGGTACCTGCCACTTTTGCTCTAGTCTTGCCCATCATAGCTATAATAATAATCAAGTGGGATAGGCCGAGGTTGTTCTTCGGAATGTCAACCCGGAGAGGGCAGGTTCAAAAGTGGGGATCAAGGGTGGAGAGTAGGTGTCAGGATCTCCCCTGCTGCCCAGAAGGACTGTGGGCCTGCCGGTCCCCCAGCCAGTAACCCGGATCTTAGTCCACACTAGTAGCCCCACCGGGGGGGGGGGGGCGTAGCACCAAGAATGGAGCCCCCCCCCCGGGCCACCGCACAGGGTCAGGAGTTCCTCTCAGGTGTCCAGCACTGGCAGCATCTCTGCCCCCCTTACGCCAGCGCACCCTCGGGGGCTATTATTGGAAAGTCCCCCTTCTCTCGGTGGCGGGTCCTCACAAGTATCCGGAGGTGGATGTCTGCAGGGGGGTGGGGCGAAGAGTATTCAGCCCAGGTTATTCCAGAAAACAGGGGGGGGAGGGGGAGGGCTCCCTTCTCCTCCCCGGGCCCCGAATTGGACCCTGAGTAAGCCCTGTTGTGCGTGCCACTTCCACTCCCAGCGTCACTCTCACCTCCCGTGCTCCTCAGTCAGGCTCAGTTCGCCTACGGGCTTCTCTGCGATTCAGGCCACCCTCGTGCGACACTCCCCATGTACTTCTCCGCTCACACCCGGCTCCGCTCTGGTGCACGACGCCTCCTCTGGGTCGCAGCACTCACCGCAATATCTTGCCTCCACTGCGGTTTGGCAGTGCTCCTCCTCAGCCGCAGTAACTACCTGCCCAGGCCGCCGCGCCCCGCTCTCCGTTGCCTGCAGGGGCTACCGGGATCCGCTTTGCTCCGTCCTCTACTGCCCTTCTTGTTTCTCGGCCCGGGTCTCGGCCGCCATCTTGGCTCGTCTCCGATCCAGGTTTCGGTTTCTCGCCTCCCTGGGGTTTCGAGTCCTCCGCAGTCCTAAGGAGCCCCCCCAAGGCGCTGCCAGCTCCCCCGTGCGGGGGCCGGATCCGTAGACAGCAGGTATCTCGGCCTGTCCCAGTTTATGCAGAATTTCTGTCGGGCCAGCACAGAGCAGACTGCTCACACGTCCGTCATTACAAGCGACCAAGCCACGCCCTATGAAGGGATGCCTTTTGAGGTCAGATTTCACCTTACCGGGTCACTCGCGGTTGGGAGGTGGGGGGGTCTCCGTGCAGAGGCTGCAGGCGACGTCGGGGAATCCTGGAGGGTTCAACCCACGGTGGACTCGGACTCTGGAGCACTGGGGGACCTCGCTGGGACCAGTGGACCAGTCTGACTCGGGCCGTAGGTGTCGGGTGCAGTGGTGGTTCCAGGCGTCCGGTTTCTTTGCCCTCAGCAGGCTCGGAGTCTTCCTTTGGGGATTCTTTTGAACAGAGCTGCTGTTCACAGGAGATCGGTCTTTGTTGAAGGCAGTCAGTCCTCCCAGGGGTTCTGGAGGTCGCTGGCTGCAGGACAAGGCGATTTTTGGCACAGGATCTCTGGAAACTGCAGACGGGCCGGTAGGGCTGGGGCCAAGTCAGTTCTTCTCTGCAGTCTCCTCTGCTGGGTGTCTTCTTTCGTCCTTCTTCCTAGGTCATGTGCCAGTGTGCATGGTTGACCAACAGTATGCAGGAAGAAAACAGACCAAGCAAGCGAAAGACCTTCAGGACTGGAACAGCCGCTCCATCTTGAAAAATTGGAATCATAGCCTGGATGTCTAGAATCCTATAAGGAGGCGGGAAAGCACAACTCACAGTAGTGTCCAGTACTGCCTCTATGAACAGGGTGTGCTGAGAGGGCACCAGGGGAGATTTGGGGACATTTATCGAAAAACCCAAGTTGAACAACAGTTGTGTTGTTACTTGCAGATGATGCAGCACCATCTCTGGCGACTTTGCTTTGAGCAGCCAGTCGTCCAGATAGGGGAAAACAGGAATCGCCGACCTTCTGAGATGAGCTGCTACCACCGCCATGACATTTGTGAAGACCCATGGTGCGGATGTAAGACCAAACTGAAGGACCGCAAACTGGTAGTGTTGAGATCCCACCGTAAAACGGAGATACTTCCAATGCGACTTCTGGATGGGGATGTGAAAATACGCATCCTGCAAATCGTTCAACACCATCCAGTCATCCTGTTGCAGCGCCAAAAGAACCTGAGTCAGGGTCAACATCTTTAACTTCTCCTGCTTGAGGTAAAAATTCAAGATCCTGAGGTCTAGGATCGGTCTCAATTGCCTGTCCTTTTTGAGGATCAGGAAATACCGAGAGTAGCATCCCTGACCCCTTTCCTGCTCCGGAACAACCTCTATTGCACCTTTCTATAGCAAAGACAGAACCTCTTGTTGCAGAAGAAACAGATGGTTCTCCGAGCACCAGCCCTGGCGAGGAGGGAAAGGAGGGGGAAACTCCTGGGAAGAAAGGCCGTATCCATTTTCTACAAGATCCAAAATCCAGAGATCTGACGTAACAGATCTCCAATTTATAGAAAATGGGACACCCGACCTCCCACGGGACAAACATGCTCTAAGATGGGGGATCTAGAGCTGCTTCCCTGTGGTACCAGTTGGGGGAACGGGAGAGGAGGAGGAGGAGGAGGAGACTTGTTAATGAGCTGAGACTCGCAGGCGACCTCTATCTTTCCCTCTGTACGATCTATACAGAAGATTCGCCTGTTGCTGCTGGCGGGCCCAAAAGGAAAGAGTTTTGCCAAACCCCCGAAATCTTCGGAAACCAAAGGCTCTGGGCTGGGACTGTAGACCCAATGATCTAGCTGTGGCCCTACTATCATAAAGCGCTGCAGTGCTGAGTCCGCTTTAGTGCCAAAGAGGCAAGAGCCATCAAAAGGCAAGTCCAAAAGGGTGGCCTGCACATCTGGAGAAAAACCAGACCTCTTAGCCAGGCATGCTGCCTGGTTGCTACTGAGGAACCCATCACTCTAACAACAGAGTCAGCTGTGTCAAGCCCTGACTGTATGACTTAACGAGCCGCACAGCTTGTGTGTCCGATAAGACCTCTGCAAAATGGCCCTGAACGTCCTCCGGAAGCTTGGGGATCACTTCCTTTGCAGAATCCATCAATGCGTGAATGTAGCGACCTAGCAGACACGTTGAATTATTTGATTTTAAGGCCATCCTGGCTGAAGAAAATACCTTTTTTGCTGATTGTTCCATATTTTTCAAATCCCTATCACCAGGTGTGAACAGAAAAAAAACAGAAGATTGCTTAGAAGAGCATGACGCCTGAAACACCAAGCTCTCAGGAGATGGATGCGAAGATAAAAAGGCCGGATCCCCAGGTGCAACTTTGTAACGTCTTGCCACCAATCTGGACACTGCAGGGGCGGACATAGGCTTTTGTCATACCTCCAATATGGGCTCCGTCGAGGCCTCATTAAAAGGGAGCAGAGGCTCTGTCACAGATAAAGGAGTGTGAAGCACCTCTGTTAGGATGTTTGATTTACTGTCCGCAGTGGGCAACTGTAGGTCCAGAAGATCAGCCTCCTTCCTGATAATCGAGTGATAAGAAGAGACCTCCTGTGAAGGAAGACCCTTAGGAGAAACGAGTTCCCAATCTGGCGGCGTATCTAGCCCACTAGTTTTCTGAAGCCAATCATAATAATGCATGGGATCAATTATCTCTCCCCTTCCTCAGCCTCTTCCTTTTTCTCCTGGAACTCTTCCTCCTCCAGAAGCCTCTGCGCCTCCCTTCTTGACCTCACCTTGGTTATCGGTGTCGGCGGCGCCAGATGTGGCGCTGGTGACTTCGGTGCCAGCGTCGATGGAGGCCCTTCAGGGATGGCTGACGGCGCCGCACGAAGTCAAGAAGGCGCCGGACCGGAACGAGACGGTGGCAGAGAATATTCCATCACTCCCTCCTGGGATTGTATCGGCATCGAGAACCTCGGCGTCGGGAGAGGGCAACTCGGGTCATTGGCATAACCGGCATAAAGGGTGCCTGGGCATAATGAGGTGGTAGGCCCATGTTAAAAGACACCGGTGCCATGGGGCCAACAGGAGCACCAGAAGGGTTAGCCGCCCTGGCAAACATGCCATACATCGCATTTAAGAAATGCGAAGGATCCGTACCTGGAGCCGGAAAGGGAGGGTATGGATCCGGTACTGCCTGCTCAGGAACAGCTCGAGGCTGCAAGACTGGATCTGGCTATGGCTCCGGAAACACTGGAGCCAGAGTCGTCGGATCCTTGGGACATTTACTGTCTTTTCTATTCCAAACATTGTCAACATTGACGGAGATAAAATTATCTGACCTATTTTGCATATGCACCATTTCTCTTTTTTTTTTTTTGATCATTATACATTTTGGGTCCTTTTATCTAGGGTCTGTTCACTCACGTTAAGAATATATGTGGTGTAGGAACTATTTTTTAAACACTTTCCTGTGATCTCAATGTTATACAACTGTCTATCAGTGTCTGCTTATAATGGCGAGTCCTTAGTTTGTATATGGAGATGCATTTCATCCACACTCAATCACCCAGTCATTTCAGTTGGATGGTATCGAGACAGTGAATACAGAAATACTCTGCTCGTAAGAGCAGTTTATCCGGTTCTCTTCCCCCCTCTGATTTTACAGCTATTTTCAGGATCTGGAACCTTATTTGGCTTAATTTGGGGGTTTTGTGTTTGTGTTCCACTGTGCTGTCACTGGTGCCTTTTTTCTGCTGTTTTACATCTTTTGCGCTCTGTGAAGCATGTTTCGGCTTAACTAGAAGTATCATCAACAGAGGCCTTCAACAGGGACATGTAATTAGACAGATCACACTGCTTGAGTCACAAGCAGCAGCATTTTTTCAAAGGAAAGAGTTCCCCTGTTGAGGGATGTTGAAATGTGGGGCCCTAAGCTATGTTGTACAGTGCTTGCAGTTTAGGCAAGGGTTCTTCTAAGAGCTGCTTCTGCAGACCAGCGGGTTGATCTTCAACAATCTGCAGGGTCTCACGCGCCAGGTCACAATAATACTGTGCAGTTGGGTCTCAAGAAGGCTACCCTTGCCCTGCACGACCAATAACTGATAGTTTGGCTGTTTTGGGGCGTTCAGCACTTGTTTTATTTACTGTGTCTGCTCGCCTTAGCAAGAAACCCGAATGTTACACTGGGCTGGATCGCCGGGGGCATCGCGGCTTCGAGCGCAGATATGAAGCAGTCTTGTGATATTCACTGCGTGTGACACTAATAATAGTGCAGTGCCCTCGAAGCACCCAGGACGCCCCCGTCACACACACCCCTGTTTGACTCTATCCCTGCCTTGATGATGACAATAAAGGGATGTTGTGGAGCAGCAAAGACAGCGTTGATGAGCCGAGCACACAGGAGCTCAGATGATGAGCCGAGCACACAGGAGCTCAGATGATCCAAGCGCACACAGGAGCTCAGATAATGAGCCGAGCACACACAGGAGCTCAGATGAGCCGAGCGCACACAGGAGCTCAGATGAGCCGAGCGCACACAGGAGCTCAGATGAGCCGAGCGCACACAGGAGCTCAGATGAGCCGAGCGCACACAGGAGCTCAGATGAGCCGAGCGCACACAGGCGCTCAGATGAGCCGAGCGCACACAGGAGCTCAGATGAGCCGAGCGCACACAGGAGCTCAGATGAGCCGAGCGCACACAGGAGCTCAGATGAGCCGAGCGCACACAGGAGCTCAGATAATGAGCCGAGCGCACACAGGAGCTCGGATGAGCCGAGCGCACACAGGAGCTCAGATGAGCCGAGCGCACACAGGAGCTCAGATGAGCCGAGCGCACACAGGAGCTCAGATGAGCCGAGCGCACACAGGAGCTCAGATGAGCCGAGCGCACACAGGAGCTCAGATGAGCCGAGCGCGCACAGGAGCTCAGATGAGCCGAGCGCGCACAGGAGCTCAGATGAGCCGAGCGCACACAGGAGCTCAGACGAGCCGAGCGCGCACAGGAGCTCAGACGAGCCGAGCACGCACAGGAGCTCAGACGAGCCGAGCACGCACAGGAGCTCAGACGAGCCGAGCACGCACAGGAGCTCAGACGAGCCGAGCACACACAGGAGCTCAGACGAGCCGAGCACACACAGGAGCTCAGACGAGCCGAGCACACACAGGAGCTCAGATGATGAGCCGAGCACACAGGAGCTCAGATGAGCCGAGCACACACAGGAGCTCAGATGAGCCGAGCACACACAGGAGCTCAGATGAGCCGAGCACACACAGGAGCTCAGATGAGCCGAGCACACACAGGAGCTCAGATGAGCCGAGCACACACAGGAGCTCAGATGAGCCGAGCGCATAGGAGCTCAGATGATGAGCCAAGCACACAGGAGCTCAGATGATGAGCCAAGCACACAGGAGCTCAGATGAGCCGAGCGCACACAGGAGCTCAGACGAGGAGGGGCGGTGCGTCCATTAGGGCGCTGCCCCACCAGCCACCCGCGCCCGCAGCTCCCTCGGTGTCTCTGAACTTAAGTAAACTCTCAGTTTACTTACGTTCAGAGACGCCGAGAGAAACTGACAATGCATGTCAGTCAGCATGACGTCGGACCGCCCACCCCCTTCAGAGTCTGAAGGGGTGGGCGATCCAGCGTCATGTTGACTGACAGGCATTGTCAGGGGCAGGCAGCAGCACAAGTGCGCATGAGTGGGGAAGGTCAGCGGATTCTTCGCCCGTGCCCAGTCATGCGCACTGAGTGTCTGCTCAGGCTGGCGCATGCCCATTAGGAGAGCGAGGGTTGAGCAAAGGCTCAAACCTCGGTCTCCTAATGGGCTGGCGGGCGGAGAGTTAGCGTGCCCTAAGTCAATCCTGGCGCTGCTCCAGCGCCAGGATTGGCTGAGAGGGGTTGCCACTCACTTGCCAGCACTGCGCAGTGATGCGGCTTTTGAAGGCGCCAACGGACCCGAGGCGGCGCGGACCAGGTAAGATTATTTTTATTTTATTTAAACCCCCCGGCCCCCACCCCCGTGCGACACGCCCCCCCGAGCCGCAACTGTCTAATATCGGTCTCACCCGACCCTGCTTACTTGGCTTAGCTCGTATTGCATGCTGCTTTTCTTAGTGGACACTCCGTGAATTAAACGAGATGGCTCCACACTCACGGGATCAGTTAAAAAGAAACACGCATGGAGTCTGAGTCCGGTAGTTTCCTGGCAAAGGCATGCATCGTCCGTATCAGGTTACACATTGCTGGATATTTATGTGTCTTCGTAATGTTTTTCTATCGGACTACGCCGTTGATGTCTGTCTACACACATACCTTTGAGATGCCTATAAACTAACGGGGCCATTCAGGAATGTGCGGACTGCACTGAGGCATTATGGTATGGGTAGTCTTTGCTGGGGTGGCGAAATATTGTTTCAGTTCCATATTCACTCTGGTACACACAGTTTCTAGTTATCAGCAATTATGTCTAGAGTGTCTCTTGGTGATTCATCTGGGCTAAATCCCCTGCGTTAATGAGCATTATTGCCATCTTAACACAATGAATTGTCAATGCAATTATGATGTTACGGACTCTGACTTGTGGTGCTCCCTTTTAGAGAACGAAGTAAATGTACTCCAGCAAGCCATATTTTAAATGCAGCATGACGTAGTTTTAACAGTGTTCATTTTAGGATTAGCGCGACATGGTTTTGTATTTTCAAGATTTTATTGAAACCCTGTTTCTGATTACAATATGGCAATGCTTTCTCTGTACAATGTGCAGGGGTTTGGTTATGCACTAGGCATTTAAGGGGGGCAGCATGATGCACTATGCATTTTTCAAGTTACCTACTATATTTTCCACGTAGCACATTGTTTGTCAACTGAGCGCTTTGCATGCCTCCCTTTCTCTCTAGCAACCACTTTCGATTGACAGGAGGGTGTCGTTTGTAACTAGCATCCACGCTAAGAGATCTCCCGTTGTTCCTTGTCTGATCTAAATAACGTAACACTTTCTGGCTTTGGCTGTGCATTCTGGTACGTGACGTCTAGATATTCCCTTTAGGAATGCAGGACTACATTTAACACCGGGACTGACTGAACTCCTCACACCTGACACAGGGTTGCTTGAGATCTGTGTTAGTCTTGACATATATGTAAAGGTCAGTCAGTGTCTTACTGCTACAGAGTACAATGCTCGATAGAACCTTTATTTTAGTTTTAAATTTAAAAAAAGTTAATTCGTAATGTTGAAGGGAACACCTTTAGGAAGTTGCTAGTGGCGTTTTCCAACTGGCATGTGGTATATTTCCAACAGATGTACAATTCTAAAAAACAACTCCTTGCAGATAATTAGAAAGGTGAAGGGCTGTGGGGAATCACTGCAAGGCAGGTTCTGGATGGAGTGGCAGCGCCACTATGTCTGTCACTGCGAGCTTTGTTCACTTTAATGCATCAATGGCCCATCGCGACAGAGGCATGGTGTCCAATGCAGGCCTCCGTCGCTGTTTTTGAGACTGTGTGCAATGAAGGGTACAGCCGGTTCACGCCATGCAAACATCCATTCCAGCAGTTTGTCTGTGCACATTTGGCGACTGTGAGAAGTTGGCCTGGCATATGCTGTTCACTAATTAAAGTGGACACCGTGCACCAGAACAATTCGACTCTTATGGTAGATCGGTTTAAGACAACCTTTATAGAAAGCTATCCTAGTGGTAGCTGTGGAGAGCAGCCTTCAGGCTAAGTCTTGAAGGAATGTAAAGCAGCTTGTTTTACCACACAATCTCTTGAATCACCAAATGAAAAGACACCACACAGGTATATATATCAAATATATATGTATTTATTAATAAACACTCTCTACTAATCTCTGTATGAGATTAGAGCTCAGGAACATATGTACAAGTCAAATATTATCAAAATAAGTTTAGCACAATCGAATATCACAATCTTAGTTTGCTAGACCTAGGTCTAGGGCATCTAGAATCGAGGGACCCCAAGAACCACCCCAGGTAGTTGTAGGAGACCCACAGGGGACGGACGCGGTGACCTGGCACCGGTGCGAGTCCTGTGCGAGTCTATGCGCTCAGACGCGATTGAGATTTCAATGATAAAGGTCCCTTGCGTGTTCGAGGCGAACACACCGATCAGTCCTTGTACGAGTCGAAGGACGCGGTCACAGATAGAGTTGCAAGGGAGATGGACGCGCTGTGTCTAACACAGACGCGAACCTTGTGCGAGTCAATGCAATGGAGAACTCAGTGTTACAGGCCCTTTGTGTGTTCGAGGCGAACACCGATCGGACTCAGTACGAGTCGAAGGATACAGTTTTAGATAGTGTTACAAAGGAGATGGACGCGGTGTGTCTAAGACAGGCGCGAACCCTGTACGAGTCAGCGCAATTGTCGCACTTAGAAAGTTAGAGTTTTAGGACACTTCTAGGGAAGCTACAAGCAAGTCACTTACAGGGTAAGTAGTTCTAGGGCCCACACCCACAGGAGCACCGTAGTGCTGAAGTTACCTCACCCAGGGGAGCCGGGTGCATAGGTGTTCTTTGGTGTCGGGTCGCGGCGTCGTTTTCAATGGGAGCCAGTGAAGACTTGCTGCTTGCGGCGACAGGAGAAGTGTCCGGAGGAACCCAAGCCTGGATTCGGAAGATGGAAGACCTGAAAGCAGAGGGGACAGTGTTCAAAGTCACTTGGCAGTGACTCGGGGCAAGGAAGATGGATGCCCACCGTCGTCGCAATATTCAGGTCGTTTGCGGTTGCCTTGACTCTTCAGCCACGAGGTCCAGGAGGCGTCGACGATGACCAGGAGCTGGATTCGGCGTGTCCCACGATGTCTGCAGCTTACTGCGGTGTCTGCGACTCGATCGGAGCCAACAAGCCTTGGTAACAGCAAGTCTCGGGGAAAGTGTGAAGAGGCAATGGCACAGACCAGCAAGGTCTGTGGGACTCACCCAGCGAGGGTAAGTCAGGGCAGGCCTGGAGCAACCAGGGAGCCCTTTGGTTTCTTTAGTAAGTCTTCTGGGGACCCACAAGCCGGCTGGCAAGGGATCGCGAAGACGCCTCGGGAGGATTCGCTCACAGGGGCCCACGGTCACTCGGGACGTGGTAGGCCTCTGAACTCGGAGGATTCCTGCTGGAGGCTAGGACCACACGTGGTCCAAAGCACAAGTTCGTGGAACGTTGTGAAGGGGTTGCACTGGACAATAGTGCACGGTACCCAGGGGTCGCGGTTCCTCGTTACTCTTGGGGTCCACTGGCCTCAGCTTCGCTGGGGACTCACGATGGCCTTTGAGAAGTCAGGAAATCCACTTCTTGGGCTGCAGGGACTTCGGACTCCGGCGGGAGCGGCGTAGTTTGCGACCGTCATTTGTAGTTTTTGGTGCCTGCCAAGCAGGGGAGTCACTCCTTGACTCCAAGGGAGATTCTTCAGTCTTCCAAAGGTAGTGGAACGTCGAAGGTCCAGGATTCTTCTTGTAGAGCGTCGTCCAGGGAAATCTAGGGTGCTATGCACAGGTTCCCCCTCTTATACTAAAAGAAAGGGAGGGACTAGCTCTATGACCCTACCTATGGGAGGGTCAGGGGAGTGGGTGGCTACACCCACTTCCCTTTGTCCAGTTCGCGCCAGAGCAGGGGCAGGTAGCCCCTGAGCCGGTTTGAACTGGCATATGCACAGAGGAGCCTTCTGCTCCCCCAGTGCAGGACTTCAAAGCACTCTAAGAGTGCACCCACCGAGCCCCAATACACTAAACCCTGTCTGGAAGGTGGTCACACCCCTTTGGGACAGGATATCCATTGTTGGGCTTCCTCCACTGCGAGTGTTGGTCATCAGCAGGAGGGCAGCCCAGTGTCTGTGACTGGTGGCATCCATTTTGTGATGCCAGGGCTCTGCAGGATTCTACCGCGTTTCCACAGTAGGTACATGTCTATCCCTCTAGAAGGGTGGAATGCTACCCCCGCCGCCAGGACTGGCGGGGGGTAGTATTCCAAGATGTTTCACACCAAACACGACATGTTTCGATGCAGCCATTCCAAAGTTAGCATTTTACCGCGAGGATATAATGCACTTAAAAGTATATGGTTTAACCGCATCCACAAACAGCACCAGAGAATGGACTCTGAGAGCTGCAGAGGAGCCCTGCTCAGGCAGAGGCACCCCCTCACATAGAAGCCAAGCACCCTGCCCTCAGGATTGATAGGGCCTGCCTTAGGGGTGACTGATAGGTTTATATGTGTGTGTAGGAGAGATATAGGGGACCTATCTCTCAGTGAGGAGTGCTAGCACTTCCTCACCCAGGCTGCAGTAGCAGGCCTGTGGTGTCAGATTTAGTCTGCTTCCCAGGGGTGGCATAATACATGCTGCAGCCCCTGGTAGGCCTGTGGAGTACCTATGCCCTTGGTACCTAAGGTACCATATACTAGGGACTCATAAGGTACCACAGTATCCAATCACTAGTGCACCTAGAGTGCACTCCAAATCGTTTAGAGAGAACAGAGAGGCTGGGGCCCTGATTAGCAGGGTCCCAGCCAGACTATAGCCAGAAACCAGTGTAAACATCAGAAAAAAAGTGGGGGCAACATAAGAGGCAGATCCTACTCTCCTACAGCGACTAACACATGGGTTCCGGAGTAGCGTGCTACCGTGTTTGCAAGCTACTGCTGTGTTCTGTATATTGTGCCGAGACCCCTCATCATGCTTACCTCCCCCACTGACACCCCAGGCCCTCCTGCACAGCACATTGCTCGCTCCTTTAGAAGTGGAGCTGCAGCATTTGCTCCCTTGTGAAATGGATCCAAATATCCGAGTCGGGCCCAAAGCGAGAGAAATGTGCTTACTGTGTAACATGTGCACTGCTTACAGTGGCCAGTCCTCTGATGTATGGCATTAAAACTGGCCTTGTGTACATGCCCCTAAGTTAACACTGATGCCAAAAACATGGATTGACTTGCAAACACAATGAATGTTAAAACGTCGAGGGAATGCATTTTAGCAATTTAGTTCCTCTCTTATTTTACATGTTTTCTTAATCTTGCATTCCCCACGAGTTAGCTATTTTATAATGTTGTTGTTTATCTGTATTTTTTTCTGTGCATACTTTGAGGCTTGAGCCATGCCAGGTGTTTATGAGGGGCTTTGATTGAGCACGCAGGCGCTAAGGCTAAAGCCAAACAAAGTGCCTGTCAGTGGGTTGGCCTCTTTGCAGAGCATACAGAACAATGTTTGTATTCCATTTGCAACTGAAATTCTGTGGAAATGTGTGTGAAGGGGGTACACTGATGTCAAAATATTTAAGGCAAAAGTAAGAGAAATTAAGGTGCTTATATTTGAGGGAGTGCAGTGCATGTTGGGGCGGTGAAGTGACAGATGTGAGGACGGGCATTCGGGGAAGAGTGAAAAGAGGATGCTGAAGAGGAAAAGAGGGGGTTGAAGATGTGCAGATGGACAAGATATGCAGAGAAAAAGAGGATACATATCTAACATAAAGCACACATAATTGAAGGCCAAAACTCCTTCCACAGGCCTCAATGCCATTTTAATTCACAGACTCACTATTTCAGAATTTAAACATTTTCAATGTTAATTATTTATAAGAAATCATTGTTGTTACTCATTTATCTTAACCCGCTAACACCCAGTGACAAAGCCAATCATACTGACAGGCTTTAGGCGTATGTCAGTTGCTGTGCCATTTATCTGGATAAAATTACATCTCAGAGAGAAACCAAAATACCGGTCTGATGGCACACTATGGGAATCACAGAAATGTATTTGGCATGTTCCTTTATAGGGAGCACCCACTTTTTCATCTCACTTAAAGACCTGTCTGCACATATTTCTATATGACTGGTTACAGCCAGCAGCTGTGGGTGCTTCCTGAAGTCTGGTTAGAGCATATTTTTCCAAAGTTAATGCTGCATGCAGTGCAAGACACTGGGCAAGCTAAGCATACATTTTAAAGGGCTAAAGTTGTCATGCAGAACAATTTACATATTACAGTAACTGTTGAACAAATTAACGCAAGAAGATACGGGGCAGTTTTTAATGTGTTTAATATGTCAAGACTATACGTTCCCACTGCTTAATAAGCCTTGCTTTATTGCTGCATTCATTTGCTTTAAAATGCACCATTTGCCAATCTTTTTTAAATTTCTTTCTCAGGAGAGGGACTCTCCCTAGACCCCAGGTTTGTCCATTGAACTTGTTCACATCGCTAACTCGTGTCTTCTATTAGAAAGGGTAGAGCCAAAGCAGTCTTGCTTAGTTCCCTAGCCCTCTTCAGAAGTCAGACTTGCTTGGCAACCCAGAAATTCTCTGAAATAATGTTTGAGTTTTCTTTTATGAATGCCTAGAACTACTGAATTTTTAGTCCATTTATCACAGATATAGTGCTGAAAATCGCACAAAAAAGATGCCAATTTTTAAAAAATGTCTTCACGGGGGAGAACTCCTGAACCCCCTTATTGCCGTCGGGCTCGCTCGCTGCGCTCGCATGCGTTTATTTGGTCCGCATACGCCCCACCAGTTTCAAATTCCACCAGCCGCCCCTGCAGACGAGCCGAGCGCACACAGGAGCTCAGACGAGCCGAGCGCACACAGGAGCTCAGACGTGCCGAGCGCACACAGGAGCTCAGATGAGCCGACCACACAGGAGCTCACAGGTCTAATGTGCGCCCAACGCATCGCTGAGTTAAAGGAACAAAGAAGATTTATAAATGTATGGAAATGTAGATCTATAGGGCTTGTAGGGTATGGGGGAAGGGCTCAGCCTGAGCTCATAGACCGCCAGCAGGGTGGGGAGGGGTGCAGTCAGGGTTTCCTGATGGGGTGCGCCAGGGCTCAAGCCCTATAAAGAGTGGGCCCATGCCGCCCAAAGGTGACTTGCTCATTTCCGTTTCCGGACAGGGCCGAGGCATGAGAAGAGATGGCGATGACCGTGCTCAACAGCAGGGGGCGCTGCACACCGGGGGCCGCAAGCACTAACACATGAATAGGACCCACTGCGTTCAGGCACACAGCCTATACTGCTATATACAGCCCGGAGGCTCGTATAGGTAATATTACACTGGTGCGACTCGTATAGGTAATATTACACCGCTGCAGGCAGGCGGACGGCGCCGTCAATGCCGGGGAGCTGCAGAACAGAAAGAAAAGGGGTCCCCTGACACTGAGGGCTTCAGAGCAGCATCCGAAGGGGCGTCTCAAACAGGTCCAGAGGGAAACATCTGCTTTTAAACAACTAAACCAGCAGCTCCCAACAGGGCACAGTGGAAAGACCACATGCACAGACTCTCGGATAACTCGGTCCTTACAAGATTTCGCTCTCATTTCAGTGTACATTAACTTTTTTTCATTTCGTTTCCAGGAGCTGCAGTTCCATGTGCACCCACCTACTGCAAAAATGAGTTTGAGCCAGATCACTGCACTTTGTATGGTGGAACAGTTATTGATGTCCTCGATGAGAAACGCAAAACTACAAGTCCCAGAATGCAAAGTGTTATGGCTAGAAAATAATGACTATCTGAAAACCTCACACAGGGCAAGACCGCGTCGGCAGCACTTGAAGCCTCTTCTGCCAAAGGTAAATTAAGTACTGGTATTCGTAAACTGAAACGGCAACTCAAAATGTAAACTTTTACCATAAGACAAAAAACAGACACTCGTCCATTTCGAGCAACTAACGACTTCTAACACATAAACCAAGCACCCGGTGCGAAGTGCTGTGCTGCGTCAAGAGGCCCCATGTCACGTACGACATTTTCACCCTGGGCCTGAGGGATGTGGTATCTATGAAGGGGCTAAAACCCTCCGCCTCCGGTGCACTCTTGGCTCAAAAGCCAAGGTGCTGAGGGTGCTGGACTTGTCTTGGGCCCTCAAGGAGCCAATGGGTTATCAAAGTGCTTCACAACCCTAGGCACTAGAGAAAGAGAGAAGCGGGGCAGGGGGTGTCCTGGCATCCAGACTATTGTATCCTTTTAATAATGACTTTAATGGTATTCCTAAGGGTACGGATGACGTAAGAGCCCCATCTACTCTGCTGATGACGCAGAGCTCTCAGCCCCCAAACAAACTTTTCAAGGGCCCCGCTGAGAGATTTCATACATTACTAGGGTGAGAAAGAATTTGCTTTTAATGGAGACAAACACTAAATTACCTGTTTTTGAAAAAACATACGCGGGTAAGGCATTCTTTCATCACATATGAAGAAACCTTTGAAAGAATTAAGCCATTTGAGCACCTGGGCTTGGCAGAAAAATGTGTCTGGTCAGCACGAGTGAAAACAGAGCTGCCAAAAAAATAAAAAATTAATTTTTCTTCATTCAAGTCACTAGACTTCCCTTCATCCATCTACACGAGAAGTGACATCACTCCTCTCAGTTCCCAGGACATAATGGCTGCCACAGCGTGGATGCGCAGCGCGCACGCCAAAAGCAAGCCCGTCTGTACCCGGACCAGGCCAGGAACTCTGGCGCTCCACCCTACTGCTGCTACCATGCTGCTTCCCTCCGCGTCCTCGGCCCCGGCTGCTGCTCCACACGGTTGCCTCGCCATACCACACAACACCGAGGCAGTATTTTTCAGAGCTTCCTGCAAGTTTTCATGATCCTACCTACAACCAAGTGTCATCGCACCAGCAGCACCCAACACCCCACTCTCTCTCTCTCACTCACTCACAGTCCTGCAACCCACACTCACATGCATGCTCCTCAACACACGATCACTCACCAAACACGCCACAGAGATCTGGGACCTGCTGCACCACCAGGCCCCTGACCTGCTTTTCTTTTCGGAAATGTGGCTGAATCCCTCCCTGGTCTACAAGATGGCCAGGCAAGACAGACTTCACAGGCCAGGAGGCGGAATCACCATCATCTGCAAGACCACAATCAGCTGCACTACATCCACGGACACGTCATCCTCCAACATGGAACACCTGTCGGACAAGCTCCACCTCACAACCAACTTCACCCTAAACGTCACTAATCTACAGACCACCAGGACTGCGCACCAACTTCACTGACAATCGCAGACTTTGCCGCACCACTCGCCCTCAATGCTAGTAATAACATTCTACTCGGAGAGCTGACCTTCCATCTGGAAGACCACGCTGACCCAAACTCAACAGCACTCATTGAAGACCTTGGAAGCCTGGGCCTCACCCAACAAGTAAAAGGACTTGGCCACATTGCCAGACATCTCCTGAAACCTATTTTTACCAACTTCAGCAACTTCGCAGTCAGTGAGCCCACACCAGTTCCCTTGACCAGACCACACACGTCAAGTTCAGCATCCCCATCCTAGTACACCATGCACACACCACCACCAGACCAGCTCACCAAAACTGGACAAGCATCACTGACCAGGACTGGAACAACGCGCTCAACCCCCACCGACCTGAACACAGCAGTAGCCTCCCCAAAGCCATCAAGAATTTCAACAATTGGATCACCTCCTGTGCCGACTCACCAGCCCTTCTCAAACACAGAAATAGAATGAGATCCAGACCCCAGGCCAAATAGTACACAGAGGGACTCAGACTGATGAAACACCACTGCAAACAACTGAAGCGCAAATGGAAAATGAGCTAGGACAATGCAGACAGGAGCACGTTCAAATCTGCCCTAAGGAGCTACCACCAAAAGATTCAAACCACCCAACACACCCCTCTGACGGACAGCATTGATGCCAGCACCTACAAAAGTAGAGAAATATTTACCATTGTGAAAGATTTCACCTCACCATCGGTGGCCTCCAACTTGATTACCCCCTTGGAGGACCTCAGCAACAACCTCTCTCAATTCTTCGGCAACAAAATCACAATAATTTACAGCACCTTCAGCCCACAACCGAACCTGACAGACCTCGCCAAACACCTCCCAATCTTCTCCAAAGAATCAATGCTAACCACTTGGCCCATCATCACCACAGAAAAAACTGCAGTCACCATGAACTCCATACACACAGTGGCCCCATCGGACTTCAGACCCCACCACGCCTACTCCCGAGCACTGCAACCCATCAGCCCCATACTCAAACCCATTCTGAATGCCTACACCTCATCCGCGACCATCCCAGATGCTTGGAAACATGCAACTGTCCTCCCATTGCTGAAGAAACTTTATACGTATGCTTCAATGGTTGCCAACTATAGACCAATCTCCCTTCATCCATTTATGGCCATGATCTTAAAGAAAATCATCAAAAGAAACCTCAATGACCACCAACTACTTGACACCACTCAGTCTGGTTTCAGACCCAACCACAAAATGGAAACAGTCCTCATTGCTGCTACGAATCACTGCAATGGATGGCATCTACATGACTCTGGACAGAGGAGACACAACGGCACTCATCCTCCTGGACCTCCCCGCAGCATCTGACAGTCTCCCACCCCATCCTCATCCAATGCCTACACAACATCGGAATCCAAGTACAAGAACTCCAATGGATGTGCTCCTTCCTAAATTGGAAGGACCAGTCAGTTCACCTGACACCATACACCTCGGACGCCCAGAACCTCATCTACAGAGTTCTGCAAGGATCCTCCCTGAGCCCGACCTCCTTCAGACGCACACATGATCCCTCTAACCAGCATCATCCGCTCTCACGATATCAATGTCCACTCCTACGCCGATAACACACAACTCATTCTCTCCCTCATAAACAAAACGCCTTGTACCCGATCAAGTTCAGTGCCTGCTAGACTGAAATCACCCACTGGATGAAGACCAACTGTCTAAAGCTAAACACTGACAAGACCGAAATTGTGATCTTCAAGGACAGCACACCATCATGGGACTCTACCCAATAGTCAACAGAACTATGATCGACATCCACCCCCACCACCCACACCATGAACCTCGGGAGCATCATCGACAGCAAACTCGACATGACCGCCCAAGACAATGCCGTCACTGCCTCATGCTTCCATACCCTGAAGATGCTGAGAAAGATTTTCAAATGGCTCTCAATCAGCACCCGGAAAGCCGTTACACATGCCCTAGTCCCACGCAAGCTGGGCCATGATAAAACCCTCCATGTCAGGATCAACTAAAAACTCACCAGAAGGCTGCAGACAGTTCAGAACTCAGCGGCCAGAATCACTCTCAACCTCCCAAGCCGCACTCACATCACACCTGAAGGTGCCCCGGTGGCTTCCCATTCACAAATGAGCACAATTCAAACTCCTCACCCACAATTTCAAGGCACTACATAACACTGGCCCAGCATGCCGCAACAATCTTATCTGCTTCCACAAACCTTCCAGACACCTCCGCTGTTCCCAACTACTTCTACTTGCAAACATGCCAAGCATACTAAAAACCAGATCTAGCGGTTTTGCGTTCTCCTACATCACTGCTAAAGTGTGGAACGACCTGCGGCTACACATAAGAGCCTCCGCCTCCTTTCTTGGATTCCGCAAGAAGCTGACAACCTGGTTATCGAGAAGTTCCACTAGGTCCTAGGAGTGCCTAGACTCGCACCTGCTCAGAGCTGCATAACATAATATAACCACAAACTAACTGAGGCCTCAATAAAAACAATGTTCAGCCTGTGGAACCAAGATGGCTTGTGAAAATATCAAGCTTAATCGCATGGAAGGACAGGCAGCCCAAAATATTTCAGACAATCAAATGCTAGGATGTGTGTATGCTGCAAAAACAACACGGATTGGGGGAGGGAACCAGGGTGGGAGAGGAGGGCAGGGAGCTGGCGAGAGCTGTAGAGGGCAGGGAGCTGGCGAGGGCTGCAGGGAGCTGGCGAGAGCTGTAGAGGGCAGGGAGCTGGCGAGAGCTGTAGAGGGCAGGGAGCTGGTGAGAGCTGTAGAGGGCAGAGAGCTGGCGAGAGCTGCAGAGGGCAGGGAGCTGGCGAGAGCTGCAGAGGGCAGGGAGCTGGCGAGAGCTGCAGGGAGCTGGTGAGAGCTGTAGAGGGCAGGGAGCTGGCGAGAGCTGTAGGGAGCTGGCGAGAGCTGTAGAGGGCAGGGAGCTTGCGAGAGCTGTAGAGGGCAGGGAGCTGGCGAGAGCTGTAGAGGGCAGGGAGCTGGCGAGAGCTGTAGAAAGCAGGGAGCTGGCGAGAGCTGTAGAGGGCAGGGAGCTGGCGAGAGCTGTAGAGGGCAGGGAGCTGGCGAGAGCTGTGGGGGGCAGGGAGCTGGCGAGAGCTGTAGAGGGCAGGGAGCTGGCGAGAGCTGTAGAGGGCAGGGAGCTGGCGAGAGCTGTAGAGGGCAGGGAGCTGGCGAGAGCTGTGAGAGGGCAGGGAGCTGGCGAGAGCTGTGAGGGCAGGGAGATGGCGAGAGCTGTAGAGGGCAGGGAGATGGCGAGAGCTGTAGAGGGCAGGGAGATGGCGAGAGCTGTAGAGGGCAGGGAGATGGCGAGAGCTGTAGAGGGCAGGGAGCTGGCGAGAGCTGTAGAGGGCAGGGAGCTGGCGAGAGCTGTAGAGGGCAGGGAGCTGGCGAGAGCTGTAGAGGGCAGGGAGCTGGCGAGAGCTGTAGAGGGCAGGGAGCTGGCGAGAGCTGTAGAGGGCAGGGAGATGGCGAGAGCTGTAGAGGGCAGGGAGATGGCGAGAGCTGTAGAGGGCAGGGAGATGGCGAGAGCTGTAGAGGGCAGGGAGATGGTGAGAGCTGTAGAAGGCAGGGAGCTGGTGAGAGCTGTAGAGGGCAGGGAGCTGGCGAGAGCTGTAGAGGGCAGGGAGCTGGCGAGAGCTGTAGAGGGCAGGGAGCTGGCGAGAGCTGTGAGAGGGCAGGGAGATGGCGAGAGCTGTAGAGGGCAGGGAGCTGGCGAGAGCTGTAGAGGGCAGGGAGCTGGCGAGAGCTGTAGAGGGCAGGGAGCTGGCGAGAGCTGTAGAGGGCAGGGAGATGGCGAGAGCTGTAGAGGGCAGGGAGCTGGCGAGAGCTGTAGAGGGCAGGGAGCTGGCGAGAGCTGTAGAGGGCAGGGAGCTGGCGAGAGCTGTAGAGGGCAGGGAGATGGCGAGAGCTGTAGAGGGCAGGGAGATGGTGAGAGCTGTAGAAGGCAGGGAGCTGGTGAGAGCTGTAGAGGGCAGAGAGCTGGCGAGAGCTGCAGAGGGCAGGGAGCTGGCGAGAGCTGCAGAGGGCAGGGAGCTGGCGAGAGCTGCAGGGAGCTGGTGAGAGCTGTAGAGGGCAGGGAGCTGGCGAGAGCTGTAGGGAGCTGGTGAGAGCTGTAGAGGGCAGGGAGCTGGCGAGAGCTGTAGAGGGCAGGGAGCTTGCGAGAGCTGTAGAGGGCAGGGAGCTGGCGAGAGCTGTAGAGGGCAGGGAGCTGGCGAGAGCTGTAGAAAGCAGGGAGCTGGCGAGAGCTGTAGAGGGCAGGGAGCTGGCGAGAGCTGTAGAGGGCAGGGAGCTGGCGAGAGCTGTAGAGGGCAGGGAGCTGGCGAGAGCTGTAGGGGGCAGGGGCTGGCGAGAGCTGTAGAGGGCAGGGAGCTGGCGAGAGCTGTAGAGGGCAGGGAGCTGGGCGAGAGCTGTAGGAGGGCAGGGAGCTGGCGAGAGCTGTGGAGGGCAGGAGAGATGGCGAGAGCTGTAGAGGGCAGGGAGATGGCGAGAGCTGTGGGGGGCAGGGAGATGGCGAGAGCTGTAGAGGGCAGGGAGATGGCGAGAGCTGTAGAGGGCAGGGAGCTGGCGAGAGCTGTGGGGGCAGGAGCTGGCGAGAGCTGTAGAGGGCAGGGAGCTGGCGAGAGCTGTGGGGGCAGGGAGCTGGCGAGAGCTGTGGAGGGCAGGGAGATGGCGAGAGCTGTAGAGGGCAGGGAGATGGCGAGGCTGTGGAGGGCAGGGAGATGGCGAGAGCTGTAGAGGGCAGGGAGATGGCGAGAGCTGTAGAAGGCAGGGAGCTGGTGAGAGCTGTAGAGGGCAGGGAGCTGGCGAGAGCTGTAGAGGGCAGGGAGCTGGCGAGAGCTGTAGAGGGCAGGGAGCTGGCGAGAGCTGTAGGGGGCAGGGAGATGGCGAGGAGCTGTAGAGGGCAGGGAGATGGCGAGAGCTGTGGAGGGCAGGGAGCTGGCGAGAGCTGTAGAGGGCAGGGAGCTGGCGAGAGCTGTAGAGGGGCAGGGAGATGGCGAGAGCTGTAGAGGGCAGGGAGATGGCGAGAGCTGTGAGGGCAGGGAGCTGGCGAGGCTGTAGAGGGGCAGGGAGCTGGCGAGAGCTGTGGAGGGCAGGGAGCTGGCGAGAGCTGTGGGGGCAGGAGATGGCGAGGCTGTGGGGCAGGGAGATGGCGAGAGCTGTGGAGGGGCAGGGAGATGGCGAGAGCTGTGGAGGGCAGGGAGCTGGCGAGAGCTGTAGAGGGCAGGGAGCTGGCGAGAGCTGTAGAGGGCAGGGAGCTGGCGAGAGCTGTAGAGGGCAGGGAGCTGGCGAGAGCTGTGGAGGGCAGGGAGATGGCGAGGCTGTAGAGGGCAGGGAGATGGCGAGAGCTGTGGAGGGCAGGGAGCTGGCGAGAGCTGTAGAGGGCAGGGAGCTGGCGAGAGCTGTAGAGGGCAGGGAGATGGCGAGAGCTGTAGAGGGCAGGGAGATGGCGAGAGCTGTAGAGGGCAGGGAGATGGTGAGAGCTGTAGAAGGCAGGGAGCTGGTGAGAGCTGTAGAGTGCTAAAGTAAAACTGAAGGAGACTTCGAATTACATCAAGGGAAACCTGCTAACTAAGGAAGACTTCATACCCCCCCCCCACCTCCCCCCATCTCTTACGGGTGCTTCTGGCCCAGTGGTGCACCAGCATGAAGACAGGTCACCCGGCTCTACGCTGGAAGCCTGACTTCTCAGACAGCATCCTGCCTTTTACATCTGTGCCAAGGGAAAACATGGTGGCTGTCTGACTACATAAGCAAGAATGCACATTGTAGAGAGGCGCAGATCAGTAGGGTTTCTGCGGGTCCACCTACCTGTAGGATATGAAGGTTCCTCCAGTGTCCGAGGCTGGGTGATTTCTTCTGTCGTCCCCTGCTTCTGTAGAAAGAAAACAGAAAAATTACATTATCAAAAGTGGTGATTTAAAATGTAGTAGTAAAACTGTCTCAGAAAAATCGTGACTAACATGTATTTCTATGTGAAATGCAGTGTAGTGCCAAGTCATATTCTTCCACGTTTATCTCGTTAACATAAATTACCCCTAATGTTTAACCCTCAACAGTTACTCATACTAAACTCTGCACTCCAACCTTTACCGCTTATTCCATAAATTACCCACACCCTAACTACAGACCCAGCTCTGACCCTAACTACAGACCCAGCTCTGACCCCAACTACAATCCCAGCTCTGACCTCAACTACAAGCCCAGCCCTGACCCCAACTACAAGCCCTGACCCCAACTACAAGCCCAGCCCTGACCCCAACTACAAGCCCTGACCCCAACTACAAGCCCTGACCCCAACTACAAGCCCAGCCCCCAACTAAAAGCCCAGCCCCCAACTACAAGCCCAGCCCCCAACTACAAGCCCAGCCCCCAACTACAAGCCCAGCCCTGACCCCAACTACAAGCCCACCCCTGAACCAAACTACAAACCCACCCCTGAACCAAACTACAAACCCACCCCTGAACCAAACTACAAACCCACCCCTGAACCAAACTACACACCCAGCCCTGATCTTAACTACAAACCCACCCCTGAACCAAACTACAAACCCACCCCTGAACCAAACTACAAACCCACCCCTGAACCAAACTACACACCCAGCCCTGATCTTAACTACACACCCAGCCCTGATCTTACCTACACACCCAGCCCTTACCTTAAATACACACCCAGCCCTTACCTTAACTACACACCCAGCCTTGACCCTAACTACACACCCAGCCTTGACCCTAACTACACACCCAGCCTTGACACCAACTACACACCCAGCCCAGACCCTAACTACACACCCATCCCAGACCCTAACTACACACCCAGCCCAGACCCTAACTACACACCCAGCCCAGACCCTAACTACACACCCAGCCCAGACCCTAACTACACACCCAGCCCAGACCCTAACTACACACCCATCCCTGACCCCAACTACACACCCATCCCTGACCCCAACTACACACCCATCCCTGACCCCAACTACACACCCATCCCTGACCCCAACTACACACCCATCCCTGCACCAAACTACACACCCATCCCTGAACCAAACTACACACCCATCCCTGAACCAAACTACAAACCCATCCCTGAACCAAAATACAAACCCACCCCTGAACCAAACTACAAACCCACCCCGGAACCAAACTACAAACACAGCCCTGAACCTAACTACACACCCAGCCCTGATCATAACTACACACCCATCCCTGATCTTAACTACACACCCAGCCCTGATCTTAACTACACACCCAGCCCTGATCTTAACTACACACCCAGCCCTGATCCTAACTACACACCCAGCCCTGACCCTAACTACACACCCAGCCCTGACTCAAACTACACACCCAGCCCTGACCCCAACTACACACCCAGCCCTGAACCAAACTACACACCCATCCCTGAACCAAACTACAAACCCATCCCTGAACCAAACTACAAACCCATCCCTGAACCAAACTACACACCCAGCCCTGACTCAAACTACACACCCAGCCCTGACCCCAACTACACACCCAGCCCTGAACCAAACTACACACCCATCCCTGAACCAAACTACAAACCCATCCCTGAACCAAACTACAAACCCATCCCTGAACCAAACTACAAACCCATCCCTGAACCAAACTACACACCCAGCCCTGATCTTAACTACAAACCCATCCCTGAACCAAACTACAAACCCATCCCTGAACCAAACTACAAACCCACCCCTGAACCAAACTACAAACCCAGCCCTGACCCCAACTACAAACCCATCCCTGAACCAAACTACAAACCCAGCCCTGAACCAAACTACAAACCCACCCCTGAACCAAACTACAAACCCACCCCTGAACCAAACTACAAACCCAGCCCTGATCTTAACTACACACCCAGCCCTGATCTTAACTACACATCCAGCCCAGATCTTACCTACACACCCAGCCCTTACCTTAAATACACACCCAGCCCTTACCTTAAATACACACCCAGCCCTTACCTTAACTACACACCGAGCCTTGACCCTAACTACACACCCAGCCTTGACCCTAACTACACACCCAGCCTTGACCCTAACTACACACCCAGCCTTGACCCTAACTACACACCCAGCCTTGACCCTAACTACACACCCAGCCCTGACCCCAACTACACACCCAGCCCAGACCCCAACTACACACCCAGCCCAGACCCCAACTACACACCCAGCCCAGACCCTAACTACACACCCATCCCAGACCCTAACTACACACCCAGCCCAGACCCTAACTACACACCCAGCCCAGACCCTAACTACACACCCATCCCTGACCCCAACTACACACCCATCCCTGACCCCAACTACACACCCATCCCTGACCCCAACTACACACCCATCCCTGACCCCAACTACACACCCATCCCTGAACCAAACTACACACCCATCCCTGAACCAAACTACAAACCCATCCCTGAACCAAACTACAAACCCACCCCTGAACCAAACTACAAACCCACCCCGGAACCAAACTACAAACACAGCCCTGAACCTAACTACACACCCAGCCCTGGTCTTAACTACACACCCATCCCTGATCTTAACTACACACCCAGCCCTGATCTTAACTACACACCCAGCCCTGATCTTAACTACACACCCAGCCCTGATCTTAACTACACACCCAGCCCTGATCCTAACTACACACCCAGCCCTGACCATAACTACACACCCAGCCCTGACCATAACTACACACCCAGCCCTGACCCTAACTACACACCCAGCCCTGACTCAAACTACACACCCAGCCCTGACCCTAACTACACACCCAGCCCTGACCCTAACTACACACCCAGCCCTGAACCAAACTACACACCCATCCCTGAACCAAACTACAAACCCATCCCTGAACCAAACAACACACCCAGCCCTGATCTTAACTACAAACCCAGCCCTGATCTTAACTACAAACCCATCCCTGAACCAAACTACAAACCCATCCCTGAACCAAACTACAAACCCATCCCTGAACCAAACTACACACCCAGCCCTGACCCCAAACTACAATCTCATCCCTGAACCAAACTACAAACCCACCCCTGAACCAAACTACAAACCCAGCCCTGACCCCAACTACAAACCCATCCCTGAACCAAACTACAAACCCAGCCCTGACCCAAACTACAATCTCATCCCTGAACCAAACTACAAACCCACCCCTGAACCAAACTACAAACCCAGCCCTGACCCCAACTACAAACCCATCCCTGAACCAAACTACAAACCCAGCCCTGAACCAAACTACACACCCAGCCCTGATCTTAACTACAAACCCAGCCCTGATCTTAACTACAAACCCATCCCTGAACCAAACTACAAACCCATCCCTGAACCAAACTACAAACCCATCCCTGAACCAAACTACACACCCAGCCCTGACCCCAAACTACAATCTCATCCCTGAACCAAACTACAAACCCACCCCTGAACCAAACTACAAACCCAGCCCTGACCCCAACTACAAACCCATCCCTGACCCCAACTACAAACCCATCCCTGAACCAAACTACAAACCCAGCCCTGACCCAAACTACAATCTCATCCCTGAACCAAACTACAAACCCACCCCTGAACCAAACTACAAACCCAGCCCTGACCCCAACTACAAACCCATCCCTGAACCAAACTACAAACCCAGCCCTGACCCCAACTACAAACCCATCCCTGAACCAAACTACAAACCCATCCCTGAACCAAACTACAAACCCATCCCTGAACCAAACTACACACCCAGCCCTGACCCCAAACTACAATCTCATCCCTGAACCAAACTACAAACCCACCCCTGAACCAAACTACAAACCCAGCCCTGACCCCAACTACAAACCCATCCCTGACCCCAACTACAAACCCATCCCTGAACCAAACTACAAACCCAGCCCTGACCCAAACTACAATCTCATCCCTGAGACCAAACTACAAACCCACCCCTGAACCAAACTACAAACCCAGCCCTGACCCCAACTACAAACCCATCCCTGAACCAAACTACAAACCCAGCCCTGAACCAAACTACACACCCATCCCTGATCTTAACTACACACACGGCCCTGACACTACATACACACACCGCCCTGATCCTAACTACACACCCATCCCTGACCCCAACTACACACCCATCCCTGACCCCAACTACACACCCATCCCTGACCCCAACTACACACCCATCACTGACCCTAACTACACACCCATCCCTGACCCTAACTACACACCCATCCATGACCCTAACTACACACCCATCCCTGAACCAAACTACACACCCATCCCTGAACCAAACTACACACCCATCCCTGAACCAAACTACAAACCCATCCCTGACCCTAACTACACACCCATCCCTGAACCAAACTACACACCCATCCCTGAACCAAACTACAAACCCAGCCCTGATCTTAACTATACACCCAGCCCTGATCTTAACTATACACCCAGCCCTGATCTTAACTATACACCCAGCCCTGATCTTAACTATACACCCAGCCCTGATCTTAACTATACACCCAGCCCTGATCTTAACTACACACCCAGCCCTGATCTTAACTACACACCCATCCCTGACCCTAACTACATACCCATCCCTGACCCTAACTACACACCCATCCCTGAACCAAACTACAAACCCAGCCCTGATCTTAACTATACACCCAGCCCTGATCTTAACTACACACCCAGCCCTGTTCTTAACTACACACCCAGCCCTGTTCTTAACTACACACCTAGCCCTGATCTTAACTACACACCCAGCCCTGACCCTAACTACACACCCATCCCTGACCGTAACTACACACCCATACCTGACCCAAACTACAAACCCATCCCTGACCCAAACTACAAACCCATCCCTGGGCCAGAACTACACACCCATCCCTGGGCCAGAACTACACACCCATCCCTGACCTGAACTACAAACCCAGTCCTGAACCGGACTACAAACCCAGTCCTGACCAGAACTACACACCCAGTCTTGACCAGAACTACACACCCAGTCCTGACCCAAACTACACACGCATCCAGACCCAAACTACAAACCCAGCCCTGATCTGAAATACAAACCTAACCCAGATCCCAACTACAAACCCATCCCTGAGCCCGACTACAAACTCAGCCTTGACCCAAAGTACAAACCCAGCTCTCACCCCAACTACAAACCCAGTCCTGACACACACTAGAAACCCAGTCCTGACCCACACTACAAACCCAGTCCTGACCCAAACTACAAACCTATCCCTGGCCCCAACTAAAAACTCATCCGACCTTAGCAACAAACCCAGCCCTCACTCAAACTACAAACCCATCCCTGAACCAAACTACAAACCCATCCCTGAACCAAACTACAAACCCATCCCTGATCCAAACTACAAACCCATCCCAGACCCAAACTACAAACCTAACCCAGATCCCAACTACAAACCCATCCATCCCTGACCCAGACTACAAACCCATCCCTGAACCAAACTATAAACCCACCAAGAGAATTATTGTTTGATTTACACGATTTGTATCTTATTCTTTTGATCTTTTTGGTACATGCAAGGCTGTCACATAGACATAATTTTCATTGAAAAAACAAATGCGTGACAATGGTGAACAAGTGATCAAGAAGTGACAAAGTGGTAAAGTGAGTAGCATATATGCAATGTAAATATTATAAAACAATATGTACAATGTATGAATCAATTACCATCTTTCCCTATCCAGAATAATCTCAAAGTCCCTGATCAGAGTCCTTTTTCTACTTTAGGGCGAGGGGAGCATAGGGCATAGATTGTTATAAGGCGTCGACGTTTCGACCCAGGAACGTGCGTTACTAGACCAATGTCACTGCGGGTCTTCTTCAGGACAGACGGGTGGACAGCCAATTAAAATGGTTATTGTTTTCCATGTGATGAGATCCATAGACTGAATCCACCGTCAGGTTGGATTGTTTTGCTTGAACAACACTGGTGTATATGAGGAATTTTCAATGTACAGGCACCAGCGCGATGAGAAAGGAGCCGGATTCCGTGAGCCACTTTGTCACTTCTTGATCACGTATTCACCATTAAGTCACGCATTTGTTTTTTCAATGAAAATTATGTCTATGTGACAGCCTTGCATGTACCAAAAAGAATAAGATACTAATCATGTAAATCAAACAATTCTCTTGGTGTGTTTCTTGATATATATTCATTATGGAACGCAAAGTAATTGGTTACCCGACAGAACCATTTGTAGTCCATTTCATAAACGCCCAGGTTCTGAGGGACACAGGGTTACTCCTTTACAGTTCATGTCCAAACTACAAACCCATCCCTGAGCCCGACTACAAACTCAGCCTTGACCTTAAGTACAAACCCAGCCCTTATCCTAACTACAAAGCCAGTCCTGACCCAAACTACAAACCTATCCCTGGCCCCAACTACAAACCCATCCCTGGCCCCAACTACAAACCCATCCCTGGCCCCAACTACAAACCCAGTCCTGACCCAAACTACAAACCCATCCCTGACCCTAACTACAAACCTATCCCTGACCCTAACTACAAACCTATCCGACTTTAGCAACAAACCCAGCCCTCAATCAAACTACAAACCCATCCCTGACCCCAACTGCAAACGTAGGTGTGACCTCATCTGTCGAGCCTCTCACATCGCTCCAGCAGCACTCTTAGCAGTACTTCACTTGTGTGGGGGCACCTATTCCTTTGCACGTGCCAGTTGCACCATCCCAAGAGACTAACAGGTTATCTTTGCTGCACCCAGAGCAGAGAAAGCACTGAGGCAGGGCAGAGTCGCTACGAATGGGTGTGGGGGACAACCCTCTAATGGCCCATGTGGGTGAATAGATAAGCCTCTCTGAAACTGTGGCCTGGCACCCACATGCCTGCTAAGATGAGGCAGGGTCTGCGTAAAGCCCATCTCAGCCACTGAGGTTGGTAGCCCACAGGTGGTGGGTGAGGCACCATGAAATGCTCACTTACAGCCTCGAAAGCCTCTGGAAGGTCCAGGTTCCGTCACCTGTTGTCCACTCCAAGCCCCATCATGAGCTGCAGAAGTGGCAGGAGGGCAGGAAAGCCCCGGTGAGTCTTTATTGCAGAGGCCCGAACCAAACCCAGTGCCAGCCTGTCCAGCCTTGGGACATGGTGCTCCTCCCAGGACCTCCATGGGAGCCGGGGGGCAGCAATGGATCCATAAACCATAGAGCAAGAAGGGAATCTGGACTCCATCGCCTATGGTGTGATAGTGAAAACAGCCATAACCGGAGTATAGTGTCCTTTGGGCCCCTGTGCCCTGGTGCAACAGCACCTGCTGCACTGTTGATGGCTACGCTGTGACGTCGTGTGGAGGGGTAGGAGGAAGCCGGAAGCAGGCCCTGCACATCTGCTCCACCAAAACAACAACTAACTCCAATCTGCCAGGACAGGGTGGCATTGGCACTGGACTGGAGGCCCAGGGGAGACCTGCTGCCCTATCATGAAAAGCTGCGCTGCGTCAGCGCCGCGCCTCTTTTTTTGTGTATTTGAGTTCTTTAAAGTTCATAAGACACCTCGGGATTCCTACAGATTTATTCATAATCAGAGAGGCAATCCCTGCCCACTATGTGCACGGTCTGCGCTCCATGGGTTCATCTGGAGCTAATCTTGGTAATTTCGATGAACTCTAGACGCCTCAAACACAGAAAACAGTGCGCAGCTCTGCGCTCAGCCAGGGCAGCTCTTCCTGACGGGCCCCTGACGCACATGGAAGGACGCGCTCAGACAGGGCAGCTCTTCCTGACGGGCCCTGGGCCCCTGACGCACATGGAAGGAAGCGCTCAGCCAGGGCAGCTCTTCCTGACGGGCCCCTGACGCACATGGAAGGAAGCGCTCGGGCCCCTGGGGCCCTGGGCCCCTGACGCACATGAAAGGAAGCGCTCAGCCAGGGCAGCTCTTCCTGACGGGGCCCTGGGCCCCTGACGCACATGGAAGGAAGCGCTCAGCCAGGGCAGCTCTTCCTGACGGACCCCTAGTCCCCTGACGCACATGGAAGGACGCGCATGGTCCTTACTAAACCACGCACGGTAGGACGCGCAGGGTCTTTACTTCTCCACACGCACGATAGGACACGCAGGGTCTTTACTTCTCCCATAGCTGCCAAGGTTTCAGATTGCTATGTGTGACATTTTCATAATTCCAGTGTAATTATGAGTGACATTTCAATGAATATGAGTGACATTTTTTCGTGAGCAAAACGAAACATATAGGGAAACATACGTATCAGAAATTACACCCATTTGATCAACAAGAAACTCTAAAAGTCCCTGGAGACACAACATTCATCTCAAATTATTTCATGCATTCATTCACTCTTTGTGGATGTAACAAGTTACCTACACGCATGACATTTTTGTGCGTTTCAAATGAGTGAAATATAAATTAAGAAAACTATGCCTCCGACTCATTTTGGTGTAAACTAATTGGAATTACGGCCTATTACTGTTAAAGCATATGCCAGCAGCAGTCAGAATGAACTTCAGTACAGAGTCAGAGACTTAGTGCGCGACTTCCCCAGGCTGCCAGTTCACAATGCTTGGGGGAGTGTGTCTGCCCATCGGAGCGCTTCACTGGTCTCGTGTCAGTGGGGCTTGTGCTGAGAGCCCGTCTCAGGGCTGCTGTAAATCCACCTGCATGAGAGTATGCTGGCTGCAGACATGAAGAATGTCATGACGAGCCGCGTTAGAAAGAGAAGACGTAAAGAATGCTTACTGAGATTAGTGCAACTTGTTCTCTCTCTGTTGCCCGTGGCACGGCGGTGAGCCCAGGACTGAGCCGCACGGTGGGGGTGAGATGTGCGCCTGCCTCTCGTGGACGGCGGCCGGCGCCGCACATGCCAGCCTGCAGCAGCAGTGTGCACACTGCAGCGGGCGCCAGTCTCCCCGCACACGCTGCGCAGCGGCCTCTCATGCGGCGCTGCCATGGTGTGAGACTCTGCGACTCAGAGTCCCGCCGCCGGCCGCTTCTTCTCAGCCTCCGAGCCTCACACTTCCTGCTAAACCAGGAGGACGTGAGGTAATCGCGCCAGGCACCGCACTGCCAGCCGCAGCGGCAGCCAGTTAACGCACGACTTGTGTGTCTGAGAGGGCAGGCCCCGGGGTCCCGGTAATTTTAATTGGGCAGGGGTGAATCTCGACGTCACATGATGTGGTCAGCGCCGCGGCGGGAATCAGCCAGCACTCTGCAGCTGCCTGCAGTTTTGCAACATTGTAGCTTATTAGCAAGCATGACAATGAAGCATTTGGGCACGCACGGGCTCTCAGAGCAGCAGGATCCGATGTCAATTACTGTCTCCTGGTCTGCAGGGAGCGAGAGCTGTCAGTGTGCACTCAGCACAGAGCAGCCGCCCATGCCCACCCCCCCACGGCGCACAGGTCAGAGAGGCACCACCACCAGCCAGGCAGCGCACGCTAGCAGCACCCTGGCTTTAATTTAGCCAGTTTCAGCGCCGCCGCGAGTCAGCAGAATGCAAATGCGTGACAATGCATTTCAGTGCGGTGATGCGGAACACCACACTGAAATGCGTTAGCGTCACGCCTGATGCGTGACACTTGGAAGGACTGTTCTCCACGCACACGCACGGTAGGACGCGCAGGGTCTTTACTTCTCCACGCACGGTAGGACACGCAGGGTCTTTACTTCTCCACGCACACGCACGGTAGGACGCGCAGGGTCCTTACTTCTCCACGCACACGCACGGTAGAACACGCAGGGTCTTTACTTCTCCACGCACACGCACGGTAGGCATGCAGGGTCTTTACTTCTCCACGCACTGTAGGACTCTCAGGGTCTTTACTTCTCCACGCACGGTAGGACTCTCAGGGTCCATAATTCTACACGCACGGTAGGACACGCAGGGTCTTTACTTCTCCACGCACTGTAGGACTCTCGGTCTTAACTTCTCCACGCACGGTAGGACACGCAGGGTCTTTACTTCTCCACGCACACGCACGGTAGGACACGCAGGGTCCTTACTTCTCCACGCACACGCACTGTAGGACTCTCAGGGTCTTTACTTCTCCACACACTGTAGGACTCTCAGGGTCTTTACTTCTCCACACGCACGGTAGGACTCTCAGGGTCTTTACTTCTCCACGCACACGCACTGTAGGACTCTCAGGGTCTTTACTTCTCCACGCACTGTAGGACTCTCAGGGTCCATAATTCTACACGCACGGTAGGACACGCAGGGTCTTTACTTCTCCACGCACACGCACGGTAAGACATGCTGGCCTATCATGAAAAGCTGCGCTGCGTCAGCGCCGCGCCTCTTTTCTGTATTTCAGTTTTTTAAAGTTCATAAGATACCTCGGGATTTCTACAGATTTATTCATAATCAGAGCGGCAATCCCTGCCCACTATGTGGGCGGTCTGCGCTCCATGGGTTCATCTGGAGCCAATTTTGGTAATTTAGATTAATTCTAGATGCCTCAAACACAGAAAACAGTACGCAGCTCTGCGCTCAGCCAGGGCAGCTCTTCCTGACGGGCCCCTGGGGCCCTGGGCCCCTGACGCACATGGAAGGAAGCGCTCAGCCAGGGCAGCTCTTCCTGACGGGCCCCTGACGCACATGGAAGGAAGCGCTCAACCAGGGCAGCTCTTCCTGACGGGCCCCTGGCGCACATGGAAGGACGCGCATGGTCCTTACTTAACCACGCATGGTAGGACGCGCAGGGTCTACAGTGCGTGGAGAAGTAAAGACCCTGCGTGTCATACCGTGCGTGTGCGAAGAGAAGTAAAGACCCTGCGTGTCCTACCGTGCGTGGAGAAGTAAAGACCCTGCGTGTCCTACCGTGCGTGTGGAGAAGTAAAGACCCTGCGTGTCCTACCGTGCGTGGAGAAGTAAAGACCCCGCGTGTCCTACCGTGCGTGTGTGTGGAGAAGTAAAGACCCTGCGTGTCCTACCGTGCGTGAAGAAGTAAAGACCCTGCGGGTCCTACCGTGCGTGTGTGTGGAGAAGTAAAGACCCTGCGTGTCCTACCGTGCGTGTGCGTGAAGAAGTAAGGACCCCGAGTGTCCTACCGTGCGTGTGTGTGGAGAAGTAAGGACCCTGCGTGTCTTACCATGCGTGGAGAAGTAAAGACCCTGCGTGTCCTACCGTGTGTGCCATGCATGCCTCTGCCAATCAGCAGAAGCCATGCATCCACAGAGGTCACACGCTCTCTATGCCTCTGCCAATCAACAAGAGCCATCCTGCCATAGAGGTGACATGGTCTGTATGCCTCTGTCAATCAACAGGAGCCACATAGCCTTTGAGGTCACACGCTCTGCATGTCTCTACCAATCCCTGACCTATCCACTCTAAGAGGTGACACACTGTATGCCTCTGCCAATCCAGGAGCTATCTACGCTAAGAGATCACACACTCTCTATGTCTCTGCCAATCAACAGGAGCCGTCCTGCCGTAGAGGTGACACGCTCTCTATGTCTCTGCCAATCCCTGAGCTAACCATCCTAGGAGATGACACACACTGTATGCCTCTGCCAATCCCACAGCTATCCACCTTATGAGGTGACACTGCACTCCTCTGCCAATCCCGGAGCTATCCACCCTAAGAGGCGACACGCTCTGCTTTCCTCAGCCAATCCCGGAGCTATCCACCCTAAGAGGCGACACGCTCTGCATTCCTCAGCCAATCCTGGAGTTATCCACCCTAAGAGGTGACACGCTCTGAATGCCTCTGCCAATCAACAGGAGCCGTCCTGCCGTAGAGGTGACACGCTCTGTATGCCTCTGCCAATCAGCAAAAGCCATGCATCCACAGAGGTCACACGCTCTCTATGCCTCTGCCAATCAACAAGAGAAATCCTGCCATAGAGGTGACATGCTCTGTATGCCTCTGTCAATCAACAGGAGCCACATAGCCTTTGAGGTCACACGCTCTGCATGTCTCTACCAATCCCTGACCTATCCACCCTAAGAGGTGACACACTCTGTATGCCTCTGCCAACCCCGGAGCTATCCACCCTTAGAGGTGACATGCTTTGTATGCCTCTGCCAATCAACAGGAGCCACATAGCCTTTGAGGTCACACGCTCTGCATGTCTCTACCAATCCCTGACCTATCCACCCTAAGAGGTGACACACTCTGTACGCCTCTGCCAATCCCGAAGCTATCCACCCTAAGAGGCGACAGGCTCTGTATGCATCTGCCAATCCCGAGCTATCCACCCTAAGAGGTGACACGCTCTGTATGCCTCTGCCAATCAACAGGAGCCACCGAGCCTTAGAAGTGACACACTCTGTATGCCTCTGCCAATCCCGGAGCTATCCACCCTAAGACGTGACACACACTGTATGCCTCTGCCAATCCCGGGGCTAGCCACCCTAAGAGGTGACACGCTCTGCGTTTCTCAGCCAATCCTGGAGCTATCCACCCTAAGAGGTGACAAGCTCTGCATTCCTCAGCCAATCATTGAGCAATGCACCCTAAGAGGTGACACTCTGTATGCCTATGCCAATCCTTGAGCTATCCACCCTAAAAGGTGACACTCTGTATGCTTCTGCCAATCCTGGAGCTATTCACCCTAAGAGGTGACCCGCTCTGCATTCCTCAGCCAATCACTGAGCTATCCACCCTAAGAGGTGACACGCTCTGCATTTCTCAGGCAATCCTGGAGCTATCCACCCTAAGAGGTGACACGCTCTGTATGCCTCTGCCAATCAACAGGAGCCGTCCTGCCGTAGAGGTGACACGCTCTCTATGTCTCTGCCAATCCTTGAGCTTACCATCCTAGGAGATGACACTCTGTATGCTTCTGCCAAACCCAGAGCTATCCACCCTAAGAGGTGACACGCTCTGTATGCCTCTGCCAATCCCGGGGCTATCCACCCTAAGAGGCGACATGCTCTGTATGCCTCTGCCAATCCCGGAGCTATCCACCCTAAGAGGTGACACACACTGTATGCCTCTGGCAATCAACAGGAGCCACCGAGCCTTAGAAGTGACACACACTGCATTCCTCAGCCAATACTGGAGCTATCCACCCTAACAGGCGACATGCTCTGCATTCCTCAGCCAATCCTGGAGCTATCCACCCTAAGAGGTGACACGCTCTGCATTCCTCAGCCAATCCCTGACCTATCCACCCTAAGAGGTGACACGCTCTGCATTCCTCAGCCAATCCCTGAGCTATCCACCCTAAGAGGTGACACACACTGCATTCCTCAGCCAATCCTGGAGCTATCCACCCTAAGAGGTGACACGCTCTGTATGCCTCTGCCAATCAACAGGAGCCGTCCTGTGGTAGAGGTGACACTCTCTATGCCTCTGCCAATCCTTGAGCTAACCATCCTAGGAGATGACACTCTGTATGCTAATGCCAAACCCAGATCTATCCACCCTAAGAGGGGACACGCTCTGTCTGCCTCTGCCAATCTTGAGCTATCCACCCTTAGAGATGACACGCTCTGTATGCCTCCGCCAATCCCGTGGCTATCCACCCCAAGAGGCGACACGCTCTGCATTCCTCAGCCAATCCCGGAGCTATCCACCCTGAGATGTGACAAGCTGTGTATGCCCCTGCCAATGAACAGGAACCATCTAGCCATAGAGGTGACACGCTCTATATGCCTCTACCAATCAACAGAAGCCATGCATCCATACAGGTGACACGCTCTGTACTACTCTACCCATCAACAGGAGCCATCCTGCCATAAAGGTCACACTGCCAATCCTGGAGCTATCCACCTTATGAGGTGACACTCTGTATGCCTCTGCCAATCCCACAGCTATCCACCTTATGAGGTGACACGCTCTGCATTCCTCAGCCAAATCCCGGAGCTATCCACCCTAAGAGGTGACACACTCTGTATGTCTCTACCAATCCCGGAGCTATCCACCTTATGAGGTGACACACTGTATGCCTCTGCCAATCCCTGAGCTATCCACCTTATGGAGGTGACACGCTCTGGATGCCTCTGCCAATCCAGGAGCTATCCATTTTAAGATGTGACAAGCTGTGTATGCCTCTGCCAATAAACAGGAAGCCATAGAGGTGACACGCTATATATGCCTCTGCCAATCAACAGAAGCCATGCATCCATACAGGTGACACACTCTGTACCCCTCCACCTATCAACAGGAGCCATCCTGCCATAAAGATCACACTGCCAATCCTGGCGCTATACACCCTAAGAGGTGACACGCTCTTCTCTATGCCTCTGCCATTCCCTGAGCTAACCATCCTAGGAGATGACACGCTCTGTATGTCTCTACCAATCCCAGAGCTATCCACCCTAAGAAGTGACATACTGTAGGCCTCTGCCTATCCCGGAGCTATCCACCCTAAGAGGTGACAGACTCTGTATGCCTCTGCCAAACAACAGGAGCCACCGAGCCTTAGAAGTGACACGCTCTGTATGCCTCTGCCAATCCTTGAGCTATCAACCCTAAGAGGTGACACGCTCTGTATGCCTCTGCCAATCCCGGGGCTATCCACCCTAAGAGGTGACACGCTTTGTATGTCTCTACCAATCTCGGAGCTATCCAACCTAAGAGGCGACACGCTCTGCATTCTTCAGCCAATCGCGGAGCTATCCACCCTAAGAGGTGACACACTGCATTCCTCAGCCAATCCCGGAGCTATCCATCCTAAGAGGTGACACGCTCTGTATGCCTCTGCCAATCAACAAGAGCCACAGAGCCTTAGAAGTGACACGCTCTGTATGCCTCTGCTAATCCTTGAGCTATCCACCCTAAGAGGTGACATGCTCTGTATGCCTCTGCCAATCAACAGGAGCCACCAAGCCTTAGAAGCAACACGCTCTGTATGCCTCTGCTAATCCTTGAGCTATCCACCCTAAGAGGTGACATGCTCTGTATGCCTCTACCAGTCCCGGAGCTATCCACCCTAAGAGGTGACACGCTCTGTATGCCTCTGCCAATCAACAGGAGCCACCAAGCCTTAGAAGCAACACGCTCTGTTTGCCTCTGCTAATCCTTTAGCTACCCACCCTAAGAGGTGACATGCTCTGTATGCCTCTGCCAATCCCGGGGCTATCCACCCTAAGAGGCGACATGCTCTGCATTCCTCAGCCAATCCCGGAGCTATCCATCCTAAGAGGCGGCACACTCTGCATTCCTCTGCCAATCCTGGAGATGACATGCTCTGTATGCCTCTACCAATCCGGGAACTACCCACCCTAGGAGATGACACGCTCTGTATTCCTCTGCAATCCCAGAGCTATCCACCCTTGGAGGTGACACTTTATGAATCTGCCAATCCCGAAGCTATCCACCCTAGGAGATGATACGCTCTGAATGCCTCTGCCAATCCCTGAGCTATCCACCCTAGGAGATGACACGCTCTGTTTGCCTCTGCGAATCCCGAAACTATCCACTCTTAGAGATGACACGCTTTGTATGCCTCTGCCAATCCTGGAGCTATCCACTCTAAGAGGCAACACCTCTGTATGCCTCAGCCAATCAACAGGAGCCACCCAGCCTGCGAGCAGGAGACGCTCTGTATGCCTCAGTCAACCAATAGAAGCCAGCCAGCCTTAGTTGTGGCATATGTGTGGCTTTACTCTGCAAGTCAGCAGCAGCAAACCGGCCACAGGTAGCAGGCTGAGTATCCCTGCACTAATTACCAGCAGCCTTCTAGTCAGAGTGGTATGCTTTGCATCCTTACGTTAATCGAAACGAAGAGGTGGTATGCTCGGTCCTTGTCTGCCAATCATATAAAGCCATAGATAACAATCAGGGGTTTGTTAAGCACGCTACTCACCCGTGAGGGTCTCAAGGCACTGGGGGAGCAGGGGGGTGGGGAGGACGAGATGGTAAGCTCAGTTTCCATCGCCGAATCACCATAAGCCACCTATCTAGAGATGGTATGCTGGGTCTCCGTCTGCCAGTCACCATGAGCTGTTAGTCTAGCGAGAATGTATGCTCACTCTCCGTTGGCTAATCATGAGAGGCCATTGATCCAGGGAATCACTCTCCGACTACCAATCCGCAAGAGTGATCTAGCCCGAGGGATGGTACGCGCTGCATCCCTTTGGCAATCACAGCCAAGTTGTTCACCCCTCAGCCTATAACTGCTAGACATATCCTTTCTAAAGGTGAAATGTTGTGCCTTCGTAAGCGAATTACTCAGTAAATTTGGTCCCAGACGTGACAAGCTCACCCAGGATCTCCAGTCCCCATGCAGAAATGGTTTTGGTCTAGGCCAAGCTGTGGCCAGGACTGCTTGGGGCTGCACTCGGCCTCAGCATGGAGCAGATCTTGGCCCTAACTATGAGTGGCGGAATTTCACCCAGAGCAATCCCTCCACATAGAATTCAGTCACTTGCAATTCAGAGTGTCTCCTGGCACAGAATTAGCATGACTACAAACTCCTGACTGCATAATTCTAGGCCTGGAGACCCCGGATCCGTTTAAATTCTGCAGGGACTGGGGGCAGCACAGCCAAGCGCCTGTGCAACTGCTGCAGCAAGGAGACAGCAGGGAGTGCTCTACTTGGACAGGCTGAAGCCTGCCTTGACCCACCCCGAGCACCAACCCACCCCTCTTTAGACACCCTGCACCTGCTCGGAGCATGTGGAAAATGTCAGCATTTTTACCCCCAGAATCATGGAAAATCTCATGGAAAGGAGCTGGCATCCCTGGGTCCCTGCACTCCATCCCGGTCACTAACTAATATAGATGAAATATTAGTATTAAGCATTATTGCTCACAGAAGAGTTGACCTGTGATTACCATCCATTATTGCCCTGCAGGTAAAGACTATCCCCCCCCCCCCCATCCTAAATAGGGTGTGCAGCAGTGGACACTGATTCCACCCAAGTCATAAGCTGAAACAGCTCTTTCTCCTACAATGCTGCTTCTACCACAGAATCCGCCATTCGAGAAACGGCTGCCCCAGCCCCTCCGCTGGCTCCAATGAGGAGGACAGGAAGCTTGAGTGCCAAGTGACCACCTGACTCCAGGTCATTACAGCTGCTGTCTCCAATCCTGAACTTTTCACCTAGAAATCACTGATTTCAGGTGTTAATCTAGGTAGCCACTGGAAGCAACATACCTCAAATCGACTAGAATGAATTAGGCTGTCACGCAAAAGCCCAGGGCTGGAAACAGAGCCCCACCAAGGACTTTCAGTATGATCATGTTTTTCCACTTTTCTGTGGATGATTGGGCTTACATTCCCCCCTCGGTAAAGCAAGAGCAGCAGTCGAGACACCCATGTCACTAACAGCAGCTGTTGTAGAAGAAGCAGGAGAAGCCATGGTTCCAGAAGGCGGTGGCTCTTGGCGCACCCCGTGCTTTCCACACTATGGGCCTGATTTAGATCTTGGCGGACGGGTTACTCCATCACAACAGTGACGGATACCCCGTCCGCCGAAATATAAATCCCATTATATCCTATGGGATTTAGATTTCGGCAGACGGGATATCTGTCACGGAGTAACCCGTCCACCGTGATCTAATTCAGGCCCCAAGTCTGCACCTTGGCTGTGAGGGAGGTGTTGGCGGAGTAGGAGTGCAGCCCACCAATACACTTGGGGAGAAGGGGGCTGGCAGCTGCAAAGTGCTCCCCTACAAGGAGCATTCTGATTGGCTGTCCAGCTTCCAACGTTCCATCCAGGGTGTTAAGGCGCAATTACTACAAGTTCTACCAGAGTGATCATCGCAAGCTAGCTACTGCTCCCAGGCTACTTGACCTTGCAAACCACCAAGGTCGCGAATCCCATTCTGCGCTCTTTCTTAACGCCATGTTGTAAAGGTCTGCGATACTTGCCTCCAGGCAGGGGGTCTGTAAAAAGAGTCCGCTTCGGATGAAGAGGGCAGTGGCGCGACCAACAGCCAAACACAACTTCATGACAATGGTCGCTACGAGCGCACCTCCAGGTTTGCTCTTTAAGATTAGATTCCTGAAAAAATGATTTTGGAAAATTCTCCTCCCTGTCCCCCTGAAGCCTAATAATTGAATGATCCATGAGCAGTAATTTGCACCTCCAACAATATGAGGAGGCCTGGAGATCCCAGCAGGCCCTGGTGGAGTCCAAGAGTAATTACCAGGTATTCTCCATTCTACTGGAGGGGCCACACTTCTTACATAATGACACTGCTTGTTAGCGGCTTATTCATGGGCAGAATCTAGCTCTCGGATCTTTCTCGGTGCTCGCGTCACAGCTTGAGTTTAGTAAGGATGCGCAGCTCTCGGAGCACCTTAAACAGGCGTTCTGGTGAGATGATCTGCCGCAATAGAATATTTAACATTTTTAAGAGAAAAGTGGAAAACGTTGCACCTCATTCTCCATGGGCTCAACGAGAACACTAAAAAAACAGCAAGCTATAAAAGGCCAGATTACAGCCTTATTGCTGAAATACCTGGCTGGATGTCCCCACGGAGGAAAACCTGGACTTCTACTGCATTGGCAAGACGCTGTGCCACATGGAACTAAGGCGCCGAGATCCACGTCATTTTGTAGGCGCGTGTATGCAGGCGCCTGTATGCTCTGTTATGCATGGATGCTTACAAAATGGCGTGAACAGTGTCCATCCTGTTATTATTTCAGGAATAAATAAAGGCAATGTTAGGCGATAAAACTAGTCTATCAACATTAATTAAATGGAGAGACATACAGACCGATACGAAAAAAATGAAGTACCATTTAAATTCAGAAACATTTTTATATATAAAAAGACCTTTCTGGCATATGTTAAGTACGTGATTGATAAATAAGAAAATATATATATGTGCTCGGTGTGGTGGTTGAATAAAATCAGACTGAAAAAAACAGATCTAGGAAAAGAAATGCGGCAACAGACAGCACATATCCATCAATAGAGTAGATAGGGTAACTTGAGTCCGAATAATGTGTCTTGCAGAGCTGTACTCTGTAGATAAAAGCAAGGTCCACAAGCATTTTTGTGTGAAATTGGTGTCAACGACGTTGTCACCCTTTTAGGACTTAACTGGTCACCCTCAGGACTAGGATTGACGGCGCTGAACACATAAAAACATCCAATTAGTCTAATAATTCCAGTGGCCCTGTCTATATCTTTCATCTTTAACAGAATTATTGAATGTTATTATGTGCTCAACGCTATTAATCTCGGCCCTAATGATGATCAGTTAAATCTTGTAAAGGTCGAAACCTTGTCGACATCAATTTGGCATTAAAGACTACTTATCAAACTTTGCTTTTGCTTAGGATACATCTCTTTAAAACAAATAAGGACTCAATTTACTATAGGTACTCTATTAACGGAAATATACAGTCTGTTGCTGCATTTCCTTTACTAGATCGCATTTTTCACGCTTATTTCTTTACTCACCAGCACTGTGTTCACCTCTTGCTTTCGCATTGAGAACAAATATATATTCTCACATTTCAATAGTGTACTAAACATATGTCCAAAATCCTTCTGATACATACAAGGGTTTTTGAGTGTACATGGTCATTCATTTCTTTCTGGGTTGTTCTCTATTTCTCTTCATTTAATGTGTGTTGTGAAAAATTAATTTTATCACTCAACATTGCCTTTATTTATATTTGAAATAATGCCAGGTTGGACATCAGTAACCACACTTCCACTCAAGGATTATTGTCTGCTCCTGTAGTTTGTTACTACACAATGAGTCATGTATTGTTTGATGTATTGAAACAATATTTCCCATTGCTGGTCAGAAGGTTTACACGCTGGTAAAGTGTTAGTTAGTGAACTGAAAAACATTGAAATAAACACCTTTAGGATGCAACAGGGAGAAGAGCATAAATATGATTATTGTTTAGGTGTAAGCATCCTTACATCTACCCAGCACTGTAATGATCCACACAGTACCCCAGCAGGAGTTAACGCACAAGTTACTTACCTTCGGTAACGATAGATCTGTAAGAAACATTAGTTAGTTATAGATTCCTTACCTTACAATTACCCCCAGGCGTCAGACTGGATCCGGAAAGTTCTCGTCAGCAGTACCTCTGCGCGTCAGAAGGTGGCGTCGGTCGGCTCCGCGTCCGTCGTTGTGGTCGCCGGGATGACGTCGCGGCAGCTACTTAGACGCCGCCCTCGCGCGCTGACGTCAGTTCTGTACACGACTTTCCGCGCCAGAAACGCAGAGCCATGCAAGACACTGACCACTGGTGCACAAAACTAGGGCCCTGAAAGGATGTCCTTAACCCTAGAAATCAGTTCGCAGAACGGGGAGGATGGGTGGGGCGGTAAGGAATCTATAACTAACTAATGTTTCTTACAGATATATCGTTACCGAAGGAAAGTAACTTGTGCATCTGAAAGAAACACGTTAGTTATAGATTCCTTACCTTAGAATGGATACCCCAGCAATACCAACCCCGTTGTGGGTCTGCGAACCAAGATCACACCAGAAAATCCTGGAGAACAGAACGGCCAAAGAAGCTGTCTCTCCGGACTTGGCTGTCCAGGCAGTAGTGTTTGGTGAACGTGTGCAGCGATGCCCACGTGGCCGCCTGACAGATGTCATTCAGAGGAACTCCTCTTCCCAAGGCAGTAGTGGCTGCCGTCGCCCGGTGGAGTGAGCGCGTAGCCCGACTGGAGGCTCCTTTTTAGCCAGAGTGTAACAAGCCTTAATACACAACACGACCCATCGAGAAATGGTGCGTTTGTGTACGACCAGACACTTCTTTGCGCCCACGTAGCCAACAAAAAGTTGATCATCCACCCGGAACTGTTTCGTGCGATCCAGATAGGAGAGCGCACGTTTTGGGTCCAGACGGTGGAGCCTCTCTTCCTCCTTGGAAGGATGCGGAGGCGGAAAGAAGGTGGGCAAAGTAATGGTCTGCCCAATGTGGAAGGCAGTGACCACCTTAGGAAGGAAGGATGGACGGGTTCGGAGAACCACCTTGTCCGGATAAACAGACAGGAAAGGAGGTTTTGAAGAAAGGGCCTGGAGCTCACTCACCCTTCTAGCAGAAGTGATAGCTACCGGGAAAGCAGTCTTAAGAGTCAAGAGCCGTAAGGGACAGCTATGAAGCGGCTCAAAGGGAGCGCACATTAAATAAGTTAGTACAAGATTCAAGTCCCACTGAGGCATAACGAAGGGCATTGGAGGAAAAAGATGTGTTAAGCCTTTTAAGAAACGGTTAACTACCGGGGACTTGAAAAGAGAAGGCTGATCTGGCAGCCGAAGGAAGGCAGAGATGGCTGACAGATGGCCCTTGACAGTGCCCAGAGCAGAGCCCTGCTGGGCTAAAGAGTGAAGGAACAAGAGTACTTCAGAAAGAGGAGCAGAAAGGGGATCCACAGCCTTTGCTGTGCACCATGCCACAAATTTGTTCCACCGGCAGGCGTATACCGTCTTAGTGGAGGGACGCCTGGCTGCCAAGATTACGTCACAGACTTCGGGAGGCAGGTCGAAAGACGTCAACTGCCACCGCTCAATCTCCACGCAAGGAGGTGGAGACTGGACAGCCGGTTCGGGTGGAGGACCGTCCCCTGCTGCTGCGACAGAAGATCCTCCTGAAGAGGCAATCTGATCGGAGGATCGATGGCCATGTTGAGCAGCTCGGGATACCAGACTCTTCGTGCCCAATCCGGAGCCACAAGAATGACTTGGGCCCGGTCGCGCCTGATCTTCTTCAGCACTCTGGGCAGAAGTGGTATAGGTGGAAAGGCGTACAACAGACCGCAACTAAACTCGCGACGAAAGGCGTCGCCTAGTGAGTGCCGCCTTGGAAATTCCAACGCGCAGAATTGCTGACATTGCGCGTTCAATTCGGTGGCGAATAGATCTAACCAAGGCTCTCCCCATTGTTGAAAGAGACCTTGCACCACCTCCGAGTGGAGACGCCATTCGTGATCAATCATGCACATGCAGCTGAGTTCGTCCGCCCTGGCGTTCAGGGAACCTGCCAGGTGTTGAACCACCAGGGATATGCCCAGACGTTCCAGCCATGTCCAGAGGCGGAGGGCCTCTTGACAGCGGGTCCCCGACCCCACCCCGCCCTGTTTGTTGCAGTACCACATGGCGGTGGTGTTGTCCGTGAACACCTGCACTACTCTTCCCCGGACAGAGGGAAGGAATGCCTTGAGTGCAAGACGAATCGCCCGGAGCTCCAGAAGGTTGATGTGGAGCACGGACTCCGCCGGAGACCAGAGGCCTCTGATCTCCGCCTCTCCCATGTGGCCGCCCCATCCCAGAAGGGACGCATCCGTCACCACAGTGTGGTCTGGTTGGGGAAGGGAGAGGGCTCTGCCATTGACCCAATACTGGTTCGTGAGCCACCACTGCAGTTGACGTGCAGTGCCCTCCGAGATCAGGACGCAATCGGACAGATTCCCCTGATGCTGCGCCCACTGGAACTTGAGGTCCCACTGCAGAGCCCGCATATGCCACCTGGCATGATCGACCAGCAGGATGCAGCCTCAGAGTCACTCTGACCGAAACCCGGGATAGAGGCTGAAAGATCGGAATCATAGCCTGAATATCCCGGACTCGCTGCTCGGGAGGATAGACCCGAAACCGCGTCGTGTTCAGAACCGCTCCGATGAAGTGGAGCTTCTGAGAGGGAATCAGGTGTGACTTCGGCACATTGATGGAGAACCCCAGCGAATGCAGGAGGTCGGCTGTAGTCTGGAGGTGGGAGACGACTGCCTGGGGCGAGCCCGCCTTCAACAGCCAGTCATCGAGATAGGGGAAGACTGAAACCCCTGATCTGCGCAGATGAGCTGCGACCACTGCCATCACTTTCGTGAACACCCTAGGGGCGCTGGTAAGGCCAAAGGGGAGCCCGGTAAATTGAAAATGCTCGTGGCCTACCGTGAACCGTAGGTAACGCCGGTGGGCCGGCAAGACGGGGATGTGAAAATAAGCGTCCTGCAAGTCCAACGCTACCATCCAGTCTTGCGGGTCGAGGGCAGACAAGACCTGAGCAAGCGTCAACATCTTGAACTTCTCCTTCCGGAGGAAGCGGTTGATGTCCTTCAGATCCAAGATAGGACGCAGGCCCTTGTCCTTCTTGGGGACCAGAAAGTAGTGGGAGTACAACCACGACCTACTTCTGGGACAGGAACGCGCTCAATGGCTCCCTTGGCCAAGAGAGCGGTAACTTCCTGCTGGAGAAGGGCCACATGATCCTCCGACATGCGGTGGTATCTTGGTGGCATGGCTGGAGGGGTAGTCTCGAAGGGGAGTGAGTAGCCCCTTCGGACTAATTGCAAAACCCACCTGTCCGACGTGATGGTGCGCCAGTGGGGGGAAGTGATGGCGAATCCTGCCGCCCACTGGCGTTTGATGGGCCTGAAAGGTCGGACTAGGAGGGTTTGGCGGCTGCTGCGGAGGGGGGGTTGGTGGACTAGCCTGCCCGCTGGCCCCCGGAACCACGACGGTTGTTCCCACGTCCCCGGCCGCGCGAAGGTTGGGTAACTTGCTGCAGCCTGTGGCTCTGGGCGGGACGTAGCGGGGCACCCCTTCCGTAGCCACGAAAGGGGCGAAAAGCAGACTGCGCAGGGCGGGTGGAGAGGCCCAAGGACTTGGCCATAGCCCGTGAGTCCTTGAAACGCTCTAGAGCGTTGTCTGCTTTGTCGCCAAAAAGGCGACAGCCATCAAAGGGCATGTCCATCAAGGTGTTCTGGACATCCCCTGAAAAGCCAGTCGACCTCATCCAGGCGTAGCGACGAAGCGCTACCGACATTGAAATGGTCCTGCCCAGAGAGTCGGCGTTGTCCAGCCCACAACGTATGGCAAACTTTGCTGCATCCCTCCCGGCGGCCACAGCCTGGGAGAGCACTGCCCGGGCCTCCTCAGGACACTGAGGCAGCACCTGCGCCACCGTATCCCACACGGAGTGGGAATAATGGCCCAAGAGACATGCAGTGTTTACCGACCGCAGTCCTAAGCTGGCGGAAGAGAAAATCTTCTTCCCAAGGTGGTCCAGCTTCTTGAATTCCCTTTCCGGAGGAGCGGTAGGGAATGCGCTTTTGGAAGTGGAGGCTTGGACTACCAAGCTCTCCGGGGTGGGGTGTTGGGAGAGGAAAGTGGGGTCGCCCAGAGCCGGGCGATGGCGTCGGGCAATCATCCTGTCCACGGGAGCCCCCGTGTTGGGCCTGGACCAGGTGCCCAAAAGGACGTCGGTGAGGGCCTCATTGAACGGGCTCCGAAGAGCTTGCAGCCGGTTGAAGCACCTCCATCAGGAGGTTAGTCCTGACCGCCACCGTAGTAAGCTCAAGGTAGAGAGCCTCGGCCGCCCTACACAACACCACTGCGTACGACTCTCCCTCCTCCGTAGCCACGGTAGGAGGAGACAACATGCCAAGGTCAGGGGAGGTGTCAAGACCACTGGCATCCCCCAGTTCCTCTCTCCAGTCCTGTTCACTGTCCAACTGGTCAGTCAGAGGGTCACCTGACCCTTCCCAGTCCTCTTGCTCATCCTCTGGTTGCCACTCAGGTTGAAAAGGGGCCCTAGGAGTGAACAGGGGCACAAAAACCCCTCTCTGCGCTGGATCCGGCGTCGGGCGACGTCGGTCCGGCTCCGTGTCTACGTCGGGATGGAGGCGGGGTAGACGCTGGTTGGGGGGGCCGACCGGCGTCGGACGCGGTAGTGGTGCCATCGGAAGCAGCGCCGGTGGAGGCGTAACGAGGTCAACCGGCTCTGATCCGGATCCAGGCCTGGATCCAAGGGGGGCCTGCGGTGCCGGGACCGGAGCCGCCTGCAGAGAAGGCCTAGACCCCCCAACCGAGTCCGCGGGGCCCGAAGGCGCGCCAGCGGGGTCGGTCCGCCCAAAGATGGCATGCATCGCCTCGTAGAATGTATGAAGCTGGGCGGGAGTCGCTCCAGGTCCCAGAAAGGGAGGGAAACGCGGAGTCGATTCTTCGCCGCGGGAGGGGTACCACCCGCGTGCCTTGTCGGATCGGCCGACCGACGAGGAGAAGTCGAAGAGCGACGATGCTTCTTCGACTTCTTCTTATGCTTCGACTTACCCGACCCCGAGTGCGAAGACTTCGACCCGGAATGGTGATGGCTCCGCGACCGGTCCCTCGACCTCCCTCTCGACCGGGACCTCGAACGGCGCGGAGCCAACTGCCGGTGCTCAAGCAGCTTTCGGCACAGCTCCCGCAAAGCCTTCGGTGCCATCGACCGGCAGTCGGAGCACGACTTGGGGTCGTGGTCGCGCTCCAGGCAAAAAAGACACACGCGGTGCGGAACCGTCACCGACATCATGCGATGACAGGAACCGCAGGCCTTGAAACCGGGCATCCCTCGTGCACCTTCGGAGTCGAAGACTCGAAAAAGAAGTTCACAAAAGTCGAGAAAAAGATAGTCAAAAATTGACTGAGGTACCGCTCTTCCCGGATCTGCGCTGGCTGGCGCGGAAAAAGAAAGAACTGACGTCAGCGCGCGAGGGCGGCGTCTAAGTAGCTGCTGCGACGTCATCCCGGCGACCACGACGACGGATGCGGAGCCGACCGACGCCACCTTCCGACGCGCAGAGGTACTGCTGACGAGAAAACTTTCCGGATCCAGTCTGACGCAAGGGGGTAATTCTAAGGTAAGGAATCTATAACTAACGTGTTTCTTTCAGATATACATGTAAAATGCTACAGAGGCACTGCAACAGCCACAGTATCGTGCTTAAGTAGTGTACATGACAACACTCGGTTCGCGCGGAGGCTCCTGTTTTTAAATTAAAAAAAGCCTTCTTTTTATTTACGCCGCTTCAGAAAACCCTCCAGTGGGCAACAACAGTACAGGTCACGCTTCTCTGTCTCCCAAGACCGTGGCGTACGACACAGGAAGAGGAGGGGCGGGTCTCAGGGCGGACACTGAAGACAACAATGGAGGCCTGAATAGGAGGAGGGGCGGGTCTCTGGGCGGACAATGAAGACAACAATGGACGTCTGAATAAGAGGAGGGAAGGGGGCGGGTCTTTGGGAGGACAATGAAGACACAACAATGGAGGCCTGAATAAGAGGCGGGACGGGGGTGGGTCTCTGGGTGGCCAATGAAGACAACAATGGAGGCCTGAATAAGAGGAGGGACAGGGGTGGGTCTCTGGGTGGCCAATGAAGACACAACAATGGAGGCTTGAATAAGGAGGGACGGGGCGGGTCTCTGGGCGGACAATGAAAACAATGGAGGCCTGAATAAGAGGAGGGAAGGGGGCGGTTCTTTGGGCAGACAATGAAGACAACAATGGAGGCCTGAATAAGAGGAGGGACGGGGCGGGTCTCTGGGTGGACAATGAAGACAACAATGGAGGCTTGAATAAGAAGAGAGACGGGGCGGGTCTCTGGGCGGACAATGAAGACAACAATGGAGGCCTCAATAAGAGGAAGGACGGGGGCGGGTCTCTGGGTGGCCAATGAAGACAACAATGGAGGCCTCATTAAGAGGAGGGACGGGTCTTTGGGAGGACAATGAAGACAACAATGGAGGCCTGAATAAGAGGAGGGACGGGAACGAGTCTTTGGGCAGACAATGAAGACAACAATGGAGGCCTGAATAAGAGGAGGGACGGGGCGGGTCTCTGGGTGGACAATGGAGACAACAATGGAGGCCTGAATAAGAGGAAGGAAGGGGGCGGGTCTCTGGGTGGCCAATGAAGACAACAATGGAGGCCGCAATAAGAGGAGGGGCGGGGCGGGTCTTTGGGCAGACAATGAAGACAACAATGGAAGCCTGAATAAAAGGAGGGACGGGGGGGCGGGTCTTTGGACAGACAATGAAGACAACAATGGAGGTCTGAATAAGAGGAGGGAAGGGGGCGGGTCTTTGGGCAGACAATGAAGACAACAATGGAGGCCTGAATTAGAGGAGGGATGGGAACGAGTCTCTGGGTGGACAATGAAGACAACAATGGAGGCCTCAATAAGAGGAGGGACGGGGCTGGGTCTTGGGCGGATAATGAAGACAACAATGGAGGCCTGAATTAGAGGAGGGATGGGAACGAGTCTCTGGGTGGACAATGAAGACAACAATGGAGGCCTCAATAAGAGGAGGGACGGGGCTGGGTCTTGGGCGGATAATGAAGACAACAATGGAGGCCTGAATAAGGGGAGGCTGCTATAGAGCTTGAACTTTGCCTTACACAGACTGAGTGCAAGAGAATGGGATGACTGCTTGTTCGGATATGGCTGCTAGGGTGCTAGGCAAGATACTTTGTTGCATCCCAGAAGAACCTGGGTACCTCTAGAACATTCCAGACCCCATCTGCCACCTTAGGAGCCATTCTAAGTGCTGAAATGTTTAGCACTCGCCACAGGGACTGGCCTTGCTCTTCAACTCCGTTAGGTGTGGAGGGTAAGCAACGGGATAATCGAGCAATATTCAATGTACATGTTATACATGAAGTAACCAGAGTCACCTGCTGTCTTTTCTATGCAAGTGTCTGCTTGCTTGCTCCTTCCCTCCCTCCCTCCCTCCCTCCCTTCCTTCCTTCCTTCCTCCCTTCCAGGTACTACTCAGTCACAGGGATGCAATGCCTTCAGTGGTCTGTTGGCACTGTGTGGCCGGGGATCACCAATTAGCACAGGTAGAGAGGTTACCTGCCCAGGGAGGCCAACATGTTTCTATCACGGGGTGTTTTGTGTAACTATATGTGGTGGCATGGATCTAGTGACCCCCTGGTACAGCGGTCACAAATATCCAGCAGCAGTCCCACCTCATGGGTCTAGTGACTCATGGTACAAGCGATCTCAACGATCATGAGACAGGCGACAGGCTCACGTGATGGGTCTAGTGAACCTTGGTACAGCAGTTACAAGGATCTTGAGACAGGCGGCAGTCCCACCTCATGGGTCTAGTGACCCCTGCTACAGCGGTCACAAATATCCAGCAACAGTCCCACCTCATGGATCTAATGACCCATGGTACAAGCGGTCACAAAGATCCTGAGACAGGTGACAGTCCAACCTCATTGGTCTAGTCACCCCTGGTACAAGAGATCACAAAGATCCTGAGACAGGTGGCAGTCCACCTCAGGACTGTAGTGACTATTGGTACAAGCGGTCACAAAGATCCCGAGACAGGCGACAATCACACCTGATGGGTCTAGTGACCCCTGGTATTGCGGTCACAAAGATCCTGCGGCAGTCCCACCTGATGGGTCTAGTAACCCCTGGTACAAGCGGTCACAAAGATCCTGAGACGGGTGACAGTCCCACCTCATGGGTCTAGTGACCCATGGTACAAGCGATCACAAAGATCCTGAGACAGGCGACAATCACACCTCATGGGTCTAGTGACCCCTGGTACAAGCGGTCACAAAGATCTTGAGACAGGTGGCAGTCCACCTCATGAATCTAGTGACTATTGGTACAAGCGGTCACAAAGATCCTGAGACAGGCGACAATCACACCTGATGGATCTAGTGACCCCTGGTATTGCGGTCACAAAGATCCTGCGGCAGTTCCACCTCATGGATCTAGTGACCCATGGTACAAGCGGTCACAAAGATCCTGAGACAGGTGACAGTCCCACCTCATGGGTCTAGTACCCCTTGGTACAGAGGTCACAAAGATCTTGAGACAGGTGGCAGTCCACCTCATGAATCTAGTGACTATTGGTACAAGCGGTCACAAAGATCCTGAGACAGGCAACAATCAAACCTGATGGGTCTAGTGACCCCTGGTACAGGCAGTCACAAAGATCCTGCGGCAGTCCCACCTCATGGATCTAGTGACCCATGGTACAAGCGATCACAAATATCCTGAGACAGGCGACAGTCGCACCTGATGGGTCTAGTGACCCATGCTACAAGCAATCACAAATATCATGAGACAGGCGATAGTCGCACCTGATGGGTCTAGTGACCCATGGTACAAGCGATCACAAAGATCAAGCTTAATTCAGACAAGACCAATGTCCTCATCATGGGCTCCACCCCCTCCACCTTGAACGACTCCTGGTGGCCTACAGCACTTGGAACCCCCCCACCACACCCACAGACCACGCACGGAACCTCCGCATCATCCTGGACACCTTGCTCACCATGAGCCGCCAGATCAAGTGTCTGGGGGCCGAGTTACTTCAGTTCCACGGGATGCACGGCTCTGCACAGCCATCTCTTGCCGAGTCTGCGCTGTGCACATCTCCCACTGAAGCGTCGGGGGGAGGGGAGTATGTTACTTTAGTGCTGCGGGATGCACGGCTCTGCACAGCCATCTCTTGCTGAGTCTGCGCTGTGCACATCTCCCTCTGAAGCGTCGGGGGGAGGGGAGTATGTTACTTTAGTGCTGCGGGATGCACGGCTCTGCACAGCCATCTCTCGCTGAGTCTGCGTCGTGCACATCTCCCACTGAAGCTTCGCTCTGAATTAGTCTCCTTCATTTTCAGCCAGCCATACCGTCAGTAAAGTTCTTATGTTTCAGACATTTACTGCTGAGCTAGAAAAAGACTCTGCACATGCAGGTTTTTAACTGTTTTCAAAATCTATTGTGTTTCTTCAAGCCGAAGCGATTCTGCTGAGGAAAAGCAGAGGAAAGTCACCCAGGAGACACGTTGGTGCCACTGAGTACGATTTGTTAACTTGGTTGAACCTACAAGCTGTCACTGGAGGAGTGCAGTCCCTTGGTGTGAGTGTAACCGGAGGTGGAGTGATGTAGGAAGCGTAGGTCACCATCTGGAGGTGAAGCGATGTAGGAAGTGTGGGTCACCACCCCAGGCCATCTGCTGAGGGATCGTGTATGGTGCTCCTGGCACTGGAGGAGCACAGTCACTATCTGGAGGTGGAGTGATGTAGGAAGCGTGGGTCACCACTCCAGGCCATCTGCTGAGGGATCGTGTATGGTGCTCCTGGCACTGGAGGAGCGCAGTCCCTTGGTCTGAGTGTATCTGGAGGTACCGTGATCTAGGAAGCGTGGGTCACCACCCCAGGCCATCTGCGGAGGGTTCATGCATGGCGCTCCTGGCACTGGAGGAGCGCAGTCACCTGGTCTGAGAGTATCTGGAGGTGAAGCGATGTAGGAAGCGTAGGTCACCACTCCAGTCCATCTGCTGAGGGTTTGTGTATGATGCTCCTGGCAGTGGAGGAGCGCAGTCACTATCTGGAGGTGAAGCGATGAAGAAGCGTGGGTCACCACTCCAGGCCATCTGCTGAGGGATCGTGTATGGTGCTCCTGGCAGTGGAGGCGCGCAGTCCCTTGGTCTGAGTGTATCTGGAGGTACCGTGATGTAGGAAGCGTGGGTCACCACTCCAGGCCATCTGCTGAGGGTTCGTGTATGGTGCTCCCAGCAGTGGAGGCGCGCAGTCACCTGGTCTGAGAGTATTTGGAGGTGAAGCGATGTAGGAAGCGTAGGTCACCACTACAGGCCATCTGCTGAGGGTTCCTGCATGGTGCTCCTGGCAGTGGAGGAGTGTATCTGGAGGTGCAGTGATGTAATTAATGTGGGTCATCACTCCAGGCCATCTGCTGAGGGATCGTGTATGGTGCTCCTGGCAGTGGAGGCGCGCAGTCCCTTGGTCTGAGTGTATCTGGAGGTACCGTGATGTAGGAAGCGTGTGTCACCACTTCAGGCCATCTGCTGAGGGTTCATGCATGGCGCTCCTGGCACTGGAGGAGCGCAGTCACCTGGTCTGAGTGTAACCGGAGATGAAGCGTTGTAGGAAGCGTGGGTCACCGCTCCTGGACATCTTCTGAGGGATCGTGTATGGTGCTCCTGGCACTGGAGGAGCGCTGTCGCTATCTGGAGGTGCAGTGATGTAGGAAGCATGGGTCACCACCCCAGGCCATCTGCTGGGGGTTCGTGCATGGTGCTCATGGCAGTGGAAGAGCGAAGTCGCTACCTGTAGGTGAAGTGATGTAGGGAGTGTGGTTCACCACTCCAGGCCATCTGCTGAGGGTTCGTGCATGGTGCTCCTGGCAGTGGAGGCGTGCAGTCCCTTACTTTGAGTGTATCTGGAGGTACCGTGATGTAGGAAGCGTGGGTCACCACTCCAGGCCATCTGCTGAGGGTTCGTGCATGGTGCTCCTGGCAGTGGAGGAGTGAATCTGGAGGTGAAGCGATGTAGGAAGCGTGGGCCACCACTCCAGGCCATCTGCTGAGGGTTCACGCATGGTTCTCCCGGCACTGGAGGAGCGCAGTCGCTATCTGGAGGTGAAGCGATGTAGGAAGCGTGGGCCACCACTCCAGGCCATCTGCTGAGGGTTCACGCATGGTGCTCCCGGCACTGGAGGAGCGCAGTCGCTATCTGGAGGTGAAGCGATGTAGGAAGCGTGGGTCACCACTCCAGGCCATCTACTGAGGGTTCATACATGTCGCCCTGGCACTAGAGGAGCGCAGTCCCTTTGTTTGAGTGTATCTGGAGGTACCGTGATGTAGGAAGTGTGGGTCACTGCTCCAGGCCATCTGCTGAGGGTTCATGCATGGCGCTCCTGGCACTGGAGGAGGGCAGTCACCTGGTCTGAGAGTATCTGGAGGTGAAGCAATGTAGGAAGCGTGGGTCACCACTCCAGGCCATCTGCTGAGGGTTCGTGCATGGTGCTCCTGGCAGTGGAGGAGTGTATCTGGAGGTGCAGTGATGTAATAAATGTGGGTCACCACCCCAGGCCATCTGCTGGGGGTTCATGCATGGTGACCTGGCACTGGAGGAGCACAGTCCCTTACTCTGAGTGAATCTGGAGGTGAAGCGATGTAGGAAGCGTAGGTCACCACTCCAGGCCATCTGCTGGGGGTTTGTGCATGGTGCTCCTGGCACTGGAGGAGCACAGTCGCTATCTGGAGGTGAAGCGATGTAGGAAGCGTGGGTCACCACTCCAGGCCATCTGCTGAGGGTTCACGCATGGTGCTCCCGGCACTGGAGGAGCGCAGTCGCTATCTGGAGGTGAAGCGATGTAGGAAGCGTGGGTCACCACTCCAGGCCATCTACTGAGGGTTCATACATGTCGCCCCTGGCACTAGAGGAGCGCAGTCCCTTTGTTTGAGTGTATCTGGAGGTACCGTGATGTAGGAAGTGTGGGTCACTGCTCCAGGCCATCTGCTGAGGGTTCATGCATGGCGCTCCTGGCACTGGAGGAGGGCAGTCACCTGGTCTGAGAGTATCTGGAGGTGAAGCAATGTAGGAAGCGTGGGTCACCACTCCAGGCCATCTGCTGAGGGTTCGTGCATGGTGCTCCTGGCAGTGGAGGAGTGTATCTGGAGGTGCAGTGATGTAATAAATGTGGGTCACCACCCCAGGCCATCTGCTGGGGGTTCATGCATGGTGACCTGGCACTGGAGGAGCACAGTCCCTTACTCTGAGTGAATCTGGAGGTGAAGCGATGTAGGAAGCGTAGGTCACCACTCCAGGCCATCTGCTGGGGGTTTGTGCATGGTGCTCCTGGCACTGGAGGAGCACAGTCGCTATCTGGAGGTGAAGCGATGTAGGAAGCGTGGGTCACCACTCCAGGCCATCTGCTGAGGGTTCATGCATGGCGCTCCCGGCACTGGAGGAGTGCAGTCCTTTGGTCTGAGTGTATCTGGAGGTGCAGTGATGTAGGAAGTGTGGGTCACCGCTCCAGGTCATCTGTTGGGGGTCCATGCTTGGTGACCTGGCACTGGAGGAGCGCAGTCCCTTACTCCGAGTGTATGTGTAGGTGCAGTGATGTAGGAAGCGTGGGTCATCACCCCAGGCCATCTGCTGAGGGTTTGTTTCAACTTTGCATGGTATTCTGTGGCAGGCCAGTGATTGAGGCGGTGATTTTTTAAGTGCCTCAAACCTAACAAGAGAATTTCAAGATGGTGAGGAGAAACCATATAATGTTTCTTGTCAACTTAAAGCTCTTCAGGAAGTGGGAGGGGAGAGGGGTCTGATGCAGCCAGAGGTCTATGATAACTCCTTGTTTGCGACCAACTGATGCTCTGATGGGAGCCGATCCCAAGAATTCCAGAGAGGTGAAAGGACTTCTGATCCTGAATCCTATCTTGCCCACCTAGATGTCAACCACCTGCAGTTTCGTCCTTCCGATGTTCCAAGACTGTGGGTGGGATCTGGCACGGCTGCATCGCTTACAACAGGCTTCCAGGTTACCTCCAACAAAGGGAACTAATCGATTTGTGAGGAAGGAAACCAGACTAAGGGAGACAACAAACGGGACATCTGCCTGGTGAGAGGGAAGTCATTAGTTAGTGTGACCTAATGGAAGATCAGTCTCTTGGGTATGCAAAGACACCAATCATTGCAGGGCCAGTAGAATCCCGGGATTCGCTAGCCAATGTTTTCTCCACAATAATGAATTTTAGATTTGCCTCACTTGCTGCATAATCAAACATCACTCTAGCTCAAATATATCAAAAGTTACAAAACCCGCTGCACTTGGCCTGAAACGCTGCTAACGCTAGTCTGCGGACTGTACCTGTCCCACTTTGGCCTGCTGACTGCTGCACTCTAGCAATAAATGGGTGCATGCGGATTTTATCCAGACAGGGCCAAACCCCCCAAATTAAAGTCAAGATAAAACATGGTAGTCAATGGCAGGGAACAAAAGTCATGCATATTCAAATGTTAACACAAACAGAGTGGATAGAATTGTTGCTCGGCATAAAAATATTTTCTGTCAATATTGATGCAAATTTAGGTTTACAATGGTGTTCCTAAAGCAGGAATTAAATCAAGAAGGCATTCTCAGTTTAGGAGAATCCCAAACATTTTTCATACGAGAGATGGTTCAAAATTGCATGTTTTCCAAAAGCTGCACTACATTCGAAGAAATGACATTTTCATAAAATGGCATTCTGGTGGGTCAAAAAAACAAACTCAGTGAACGCTGAGGAGTTGCACGGCGAATAGGATCTGCTGAACAAGGGTTCACTTTCTTTTTAAAGGAACCTCTATTTCCTGTTGTGTTTGCAATCCTGCGTTAATAACTGTGTGTATAAATGCCAAAATAGTCCTACAGAATGTGTCTTTGCTGGCATATGCCTTATAATTTGGCTTTGCTTGCCGCATAATTTAGTCTCCCCAGTTGCATACTTTGGTCCTCCGTTAGTTCATCAATCAATCAATCAATCATGTCACTTATAAAGCGCACTACATACCCGTGAGGGTCTCAAGGCGCTGGGGGAAGAGGGGGGTGGTGCTGCTACTGATCGAAGAGCCAGGTCTTGAGGAGTCTTCTGAAGGCCAGTAGGTCTTGGGTCTGTCGGAGGTTGGTGGGGAGGGTGTTCCAGGTCTTGGCGGCGAGGTGGGAGAAGGATCTGCCGCCGGCGGTCGTTTTCCGGATGCGGGGGACTGTGGCGAGGGCGAGGCTGGTCGAGCGGAGCTGGCGGGTGGGGGTGTAGAAGCTGAGTCGTCTGTTGAGGTAGGCTGGTCCGGAGTTGTGGAGTGCTTTGTGTGCGTGGGTGAGGAGCTTGAAGGTTATCCTCTTGTTGACAGGGAGCCAGTGCAGGTCTCTCAGGTGGGGTGTGATGTGGCTGCGTCGGGGGATGTCGAGGATAAGACGTGCAGAGGCGTTCTGGATGCGTTGCAGCCGTCTCAGGAGCTTAGCCGTCGTTCCTGCGTAGAGGGCATTTCCGTAGTCCAGCCTGCTGGTGACGAGGGCCTGCCCTGCTTCACCCTCTACCCTTGCATATAGGGGTTCAAAGTGGGCCTTCCAAACTTCTGCGTCATTCTGAGTCATTGTATAAAGTCCTGAATTTGCTACAGTGCTGAGGACTGCTAGCACACTGAACAAGTCATGCATCGGTTACGTGTCGTTGTTACGCACCCGAGTTATTCGCCTTGTGCAGTGGTGGTCATTACACTGCTGATACTTTACAGGATCGATTTTATGATATAAAAGACGTTTCGGCCACTCTACATTCCAATAGTGATCTCACCTTCATCTTTGCAGCATGGAGTTCCTGCACTTCTGGACTAAAGGTTTGTGTTTGGCATCTGAAAGAACACTCGTTCTGCCCTCTGTGGCCTTCCACACAACCCATCTGTAGGTGCACAGAGGAGTGAAGAGTGGGGTACAGTGGAGGGAGATGGCCCAAGAAAGCACCACATTATGGGTACCCCACTTCTCCACTTCTTGCCCCAGAATGTGACACTTGACTGTAAGAGAGATACAGCGCACTCACTCCGCGTTGCAGGCGCTTTGCTTCTTGCTGGCAAAGGGAAGATGAACAAACCCCAGACATAGCTTGTAAACTTTCTGAAGACAGATCTATGGGTCAGTATCTGAAGGTCAGAGGTCAAGGATAGAGAACCATGGGCTCTCTATTAGCAAATCAAAAAGAAGTCTTTCTGAGAGGAATAAAGCAGGCAGCAGCAAAACAAGCTACAATAACTACAGCAATTCATACACAACATACATCCAGCAAAGCACCGTGCACTGGTTCACACACAACATCACCAGGAAAGACCTCTCAAACAACGAATCTGGCCGGCATGGACAGCAGCAGTGCAGGTGGACAAAGAAGAAACAGCAATGCAAGTTACACATATGCACTCACCTAAAAACAGCACAACCTGCAACAGTGCAAGCTTCCCTCACCCACAGAGAAAGTACAGTATAAAAAGCAGTGACCCAAACTTTATTCGGGCTCACCGTAGTTCTAGCAAGCGAGCAAACTGCACACATTCACTCACAAAGTACAAGTCAAGGCCCATCAAAGTGAACTGCACATATTCACACACAAAAATATCAAGCAAGAACCCATCAAATCAAGCTGTACACATGCACACACAAAAGGTAGAAGAAAGGACCAATCGAAGCAAACTGAACTCACAAAGTACAAGTCAAGACCCATCAAAGTGAACTGCACAACATTTACACACAGACGGTACAAGACAGGACCTATCAAAGCAAGTGACTCATTCACAAACAACTACAAGACAAGAAACAGCAAAGCAAGCTGCAATCATTCACACACAATAGATACAATCAGGACCCATCGCAGCAAGCTACATTAATTCACACACAAATACAGGACGAGGCTCATCAAAACAAGCTGCACTAATTCGCACACACAACATGCAGCTTTGCTCCTACGCAGAACAGAAACAGCACTCGCAGCAGACAGAACCTTCTCTCCAGCACAGAATGGGCACAGTATACACACGAAGGGTCCACACCTCCCTCATACACCGAACAGGTACAACACCGGCACTGACAATTCACACAGAATGGGTACAACACAGATCACATGCTTTCTTCACACACAAAACAGGTACAGCACAAGCAGCAGCAGACCAAGCATCACACGCTCACACGAGGCGTTGTACCGGCAGCAGCAGTGCAAGCATCACACACACGCAGACATGAGGCGTTGTACGAGCAGATGCAGTGTGAGCTTTCTTCACACATAGAACAGGTACAGCACAAGAGCAGCAGACCAAGCATCACATGCACACACGAGGTGTTGTACCGGCAGCAGGAGCGCACGCATCACACACACTCAGACATGAGGCGTTGTACGAGCAAGGCAGTGTGAGCTTTCTTCACATACAGAACAGGTACAGCACAAGCAGCAGCAGACCAAGCATCACACGCACACACGAGGCGTTGTACCGGCAGCAGCAGCGCTAGCATCACACACAAGCAGACACGAGGCATTGTATAGGCAGCAGCACAAGCATCATGGACACACACAGACACAAGGCGTTGGAACAGGCAGAAACAGTGTGAGCTCTCTTTACACAGAACAGGTACAGCACAAGCAGCAGCAGACCAAGCATCACAGGCTCACACGAGGCATTGTACCGGCAGCAGCAGCGCTAGCATCACACACACGCAGACATGAGGCGTTGTATGAGCAGGAACAGTGTGAGATTTCTTTACACACACAACAAGTACAGCACAAGCAGCAGCAGACCAAGCATCACGTGCACACACGAGACGTTGTACCGGAAACAGTACAAGCTTCCTTCACACACAACAGGTACAGCACAGGCAGCAGCAGACCAGGCATCACACGCTCACACGAGGAGTTGTACAGGCAGCAGCAGTGCAAGCTTTGTTTACACACACAACAGGTACATCACAGCCAGCAGCAAACCGAGCATCACACGCTCACACGAGGCGTTGTACAGGCAGCAGCAGTGCAAGCTTCCTTCACAAAGAACAGGTACGGCACAAGCAGCAATGGTGTAAAATCCATTCACACAGAACGTCTACATTCTAGATAACTGGTCCGCCTTCCTTCAAACAGAAAACAAGTACTATATATACAGCAGCAGTACAGGTTTCAACACACACACACACACACACACACACACACACACTAGAGCAAGGGCAGCAACAGTGCAAGCTTCCCTCACACAAGAGAGGTACAGCGTGGTCACTTTACCTACTGATGCGGGATCAGAAGAAATTACAGATAAAGGCTTCCCAGGTGAGTGTCGTTGCCTAAAACTCAACTTTGTGAGTGAGAAGATGTTGGCATGTGAGTAGAGGTCTGTGAGTGAGAAGATGTGGGTATGGAGGTAGAGCTCCGCGAGTCGGAAGATGTAGGTATGTAGGTAGAGCTCCATGAGTGAGAAGATGTCGGTATGTGGGTAGAGCTCCACAAGTAAGAAGATGTAGGTAGAGCTCCACGAGTGAGAAGATGTAGGTATGTAAGTAGAGCTCCGCGAGTGAGATGATGTAGCTAGAACCCCGCAAGTCAAATTTAGGTATCGCTCCACGAGTGAGAAGATGTAGGTAGAGCTCCGCGAGTGAGAAGATGTAGGTAGAGCTCCGCGAGTGAGAAGATGTAGGTAGAGCTCCGCGAGTGAGAAGGTGTAGGTGTGCAGGTAGAGCTCCGTGAGTGAGAAGGTGTAGGTGTGCAGGTACCGCTCCATGAGTGAGAAGATGTAGGTGTGTAGGTAGAGCTCCACGAGTGAGAAGATGTAGGTAGAGCTCCGCGAGTGAGAAGATGTAGGTAGAGCTCCGCGAGTGAGAAGATGTAGGTAGAGCTCCGCGAGTGAGAAGATGTAGGTAGAGCTCCGCGAGTGAGAAGATGTAGGTAGAGCTCCGTGAGTGAGAAGGTGTAGGTGTGCAGGTAGAGCTCCGTGAGTGAGAAGGTGTAGGTGTGCAGGTACCGCTCCATGAGTGAGAAGATGTAGGTGTGTAGGTAGAGCTCCGCGAGTGAGAAGATGTAGGTAGAGCTCCGCGAGTGAGAAGATGTAGGTAGAGCTCCGCGAGTGAGAAGATGTAGGTAGAGCTCCACGAGTGAGAAGATGTAGGTAGAGCTCCGCGAGTGAGAAGATGTAGGTAGAGCTCCGCGAGTGAGAAGATGTAGGTAGAGCTCCGCGAGTGAGAAGATGTAGGTAGAGCTCCGCGAGTGAGAAGATGTAGGTAGAGCTCCGCGAGTGAGAAGATGTAAGTATGTAGCTAGAGCTCCGTGAGTGAGAAGTTGTCGGTATGTGGGTAGAGCTCCGCAAGTAAAAAAGATGTAGGTAGAGCTCCACAAATGGGAAGATGTAGGTAGAGCGCCGTAAGTCAGATGTAGGTAGAGCTCCAAGAGTGAGAAGATGTAGGTATGTAGGTAGAGATCCATGAGTGAGAAGATGTAGGCATGTATGAGGAGCTCTGGAAGTCCGAAGCTGTAGTATGTAGGCAGAGATCTGCAAATGAGAAGATGTAGAAATGGAGACAGAGCTCCATGAGTGAGAAGATGTAGGTATGCAGGTAGAGCTCCACAAGTGGGAAGATGTAGGTAGAGCGCCGCAAGTCAGATGTAGGTAGAGCTCCACAAGTCAGAAGATGTAGGTATGTAGGTAGAGATCCATGAGTGAGAGGATGTAGGTATGTATGAGGAGCTCTGGAAGTCAGAAGATGTAGTATGTAGGTAGACATCTGCAAATGAAAGATGTAGAAATGGAGGTAGAGCTCTACGAGTGAGAAGATGTAGGTAGAGTGCTGCGAGTCAGATGTAGGTAGAGCTCTACGAGTGAGAAGATGTAGGTATGTATGAGGAGCCCTGGAAGTCAGAAGATGTAGTATGTAGGGAGAGCTTTGCGAGTCAGAACTTGAAGGTAGAGCTCCACGAGTGAGACGATGTAGGTAGAGCTCCACGAGTGAGAAGATGTAGGTAGAGCTCTGCGAGTGAGATGATGTAGCTAGAGCTCCACGAGTGAGAAGATGTAGTTAGAGCTCCACGAGTGAGAAGATGTAGTTAGAGCTCCGCGAGTGAGAAGATGTAGGTGTGTAGGTAGAGCTCCGCAAGTGAGAAGATGTAGGTATGTGGGTAGAGCTCCGCAAGTGAGAAGATAGAGGTAGAGCTCTGCGAGTGAGAAGATGTAGGTTGAGTTGCGCGAGTCAGAAGATGTAGGTGGAGCTCCACAAGTGAGAAGATGTAGGTGGAGATCCACAAGTGAGAAGATGTAGGTAGAGATCCGCGAGTGTGAAGATGTATGTAGAGCTCCGCAAGTGTGAAGATGTAGGTAGAGCTCCGCAAGTGAGAAGATGTATGTAGAGATCCGTGAGTGAAGATGTAGGAATGTAGGTAGAGCTCGTAAGATGTAGGTAGAGCTCGTAAGATGTAGGTAGAGCTCCGCGAGTGGGAAGATGTAGGTGTGTAGGTAGAGCTATGCGAGTGGGAAGATGTAGGTGTGTAGGTTGAGCTCTGCTAGAAAGAAGATGTAGGTATGTAGGTAGAGCTCTGCGAGAAAGAAGATGTAGATAGAGCTCCGCGAGTGCAAAGATGTAGGAATGTAGGTAGAGCTCGTAAGATGTAGGTAGAGCTCCGCGAGTGAGAAGATGTAGGTATGTAGGTAGAGCTCTGCTAGAAAGAAGATGTAGGTATGTAGGTAGAGCTCTGCGAGAAAGAAGATGTAGATAGAGCTCCGCGAGTGCAAAGATGTAGGAATGTAGGTAGAGCTCCGCGAGAAAGAAGGTGTAGATATGTTGGGTAGAGTTCAGTGAGTCAGAAGATGTAGGTAGAGCTCTGCGAGAGAAAAAATGTGGGTAAAGCTCCACAAATGAGAAGATGTAGATATGTAGGTAGAGCTTCACAGGTGAGAAGATGTAGGTGTGCAGGTAGAGCTCTGCGAGCGAGATGTACGTAGGCAGAGCTCCACGAGTGAGAAGATGTAGGTGTGCAGGTAGAGCTCCACGAGTGAGATGTAGGTATGTAGGCAAAGCTTCACACTTGAGAAGATGTAGGTGTGCAGGTAGAGCTCCGTGAGTGAGAGTTGTAGGTGTGCAGGTAGAGCTCCGCGAGTGAGAAGGTGTAGGTGTGCAGGTAGAGCTCCGCGAGTGAGAAGGTGTAGGTGTGCAGGTAGAGCTCCGTGAGTGAGAAGGTGTAGGTGTGCAGGTACCGCTCCATGAGTGAGAAGATGTAGGTGTGTAGGTAGAGCTCCATGAGTAAGAAGATGTAGGTAGAGCTCCGTGAGTGAGAAGATGTAGGTAGTGCTGCGTGAGTGAGAAGATGTAGGTAGAGCTCTGTGGGTGAGAAGATGTAGATATGTAGGTAGAGCTTCACGGGTGAGAAGATGTAGGTGTGCAGGAAGAGCTCCGCGAGTGAGAAGGTATAGATATGCAAGTAGAGTTCAGTGAGTCAGCAGACGTAGGTAGAACTCTGCGAGGGAGAAGATGTGGGAAAATGGGTAAAGCTCCACGAGTGAGAAGATGTAGATATGTAGGTAGAGCTTCACGGGTGAGAAGATGTAGGTGTGCAGGAAGAGCTCCGCGAGTGAGATGTATGTAGGCAGAGCGCCACGGGTGAGAAGATGTAGGTGTGCAGGTAGAGCTCCGTGAGTGAGAAGATGTAGGTGTAGGTGTGCAGGTAGAGCTCCACGAGTGAGAAGGTGTAGGTGTCCAGGTAGAGCTCCGTGAGTGAGAAGGTGTAGGTGTGCAGGTAGAGCTCCGCGAGTGAGAAGGTGTAGGTGTGCAGGTAGAGCTCCCCGAGTGAGATGGTGTAGGTGTGCAGGTAGAGCGCCGCGAGTGAGATTTAGGTATGTAGGCAGAGCTTCACAAGTTAGGAGATGTAGGTGTGCAGGTAGAGCTCCGCGAGAGAGAAGGTGTAGGTGTGCAGGTACCGCTCCATGAGTGAGAAGATGTAGGTGTGTACGTAGAGCTCCGGGAGTGAGAAGATGTAGGTAAGTAGGTAGGGCTCTGAAAGTAAGAAGATGTAGGTAGAGCTCCGTGAGTGAGAAGATGTAGGTAGACATCCGTGAGTGAGAAGATGTATGTAGAGATCCGTGAGTGAGAAGATGTAGGTAGAGCTCTGTGGGTGAGAAGATGTAGATAAGTAGGTAGAGCTTCACTGGTGAAAAGATGTAGGCGTGCAGGTAGAGCTCCGCGAGAAAGAAGATGTAGGTGTGTAGGTAGAGCTCCGCGAGTGAGAAGTTGTAGATATGTAGGTAGAGTTCAGTGAATCAGAAGATGTAGGCAGAGCTCTGCGAGAGAAAAGATGTGTGAATGTGGGTAAAGCTCCACGAGTGAGAAAATGTAGGTAGAGCTCTGGGGGTGAGAAGATGTAGATATGTAGGCAGAGCTCCATGGGTGAGAAGATGGAGGTGTGCGGGTAGAGCTCTGTGAGTGAGAAGGTGTAGGTGTGCAGGTAGAGCTCCGCGAGTGAGAAGGTGTAGGTGTGCAGGTAGAGCTCCGCGAGTGAGAAGGTGTAGGTGTGCAGGTAGAGCTTCGTGGGTGAGAAGGTGTAGGTGTGCAGGTACCGCTCCATGAGTGAAAAGATGTAGGTGTGTAGGTAGAGCTTCCGGAGTGAGAAGGTGTAGGTGTGTAGGTAGAGCTCCGCGAGTGAGAAGGTGTAGGTGTGCAGGTAGAGCTCCACGAGTGAGAAGGTGTAGGTGTGCAGGTAGAGCTTTGCGAGTGAGAAGGTGTAGGTGTGCAGGTACCGCTCCATGAGTGAGAAGATGTAGGTGTGTAGGTAGAGCTCCCGGAGTGAGAAGATGTAGGTGTGTAGGTAGAGCTCCCGGAGTGAGAAGATGTAGGTGTGTAGGTAGAGCTCCAGGAGTGAGAAGATGTAGGTGTGTAGGTAGAGCTCTGTGGGTGAGAAGATGTAGGTATGTAGGTAGGGCTCTGAAAGTAAGAAGATGTAGGTAGAGCTCCGTGAGCGAGAAGTTGTATGTAGAGATCCGTGAGTGAGAAGATGTAGGTAGAGCTCTGTGGGTGAGAAGATGTAGATATGGAGGCAGAGCTCCACAGGTGAGAAGATGTAGGTGTGCAGGTAGAGCTCCGTGAGTGAGATGTAGGTATGTAGGCAGAACTCCACGAGTGAGAAGGTGTAGGTGTGCAGGTAGAGCTCCGCGAGTGAGAAGGTGTAGGTGTGCAGGTAGAGCTCTGCGAGTGAGAAGGTGTAGGTGTGCAGGTAGAGCTCCGCGAGTGAGAAGGTGTAGGTGTGCAGGTAGAGCTTCGCGAGAGAGGTGTAGGTGTGCAGGTACCGCTCCATGAGTGAGAAGATGTAGGTGTGTAGGTAGAGCTCCCGGAGTGAGAAGATGTAGGTGTGTAGGTAGAGCTCCCGGAGTGAGAAGATGTAGGTGTGCAGGTAGAGCTTCCGGAGTGAGAAGATGTAGGTGTGTAGGTAGAGCTCTCGGAGTGAGAAGATGTAGGTATGTAGGTAGGGCTCTGAAAGTAAGAAGATGTAGGTAGAGTTCCGTGAGCGAGAAGTTGTATGTAGAGATCCGTGAGTGAGAAGATGTAGGTAGAGCTCTGTGGGTGAGAAGATGTAGATATGGAGGCAGAGCTCCACAGGTGAGATGTAGGTGTGCAGGTAGAGCTCTGTGAGATGTAGGTATGTAGGCAGAACTCCACGAGTGAGAAGGTGTAGGTGTGCAGGTAGAGCTCCGCGAGTGAGAAGGTGTAGGTGTGCAGGTAGAGCTCCGCGAGTGAGAAGGTGTAGGTGTGCAGGTAGAGCCCCACGAGTGAGAAGGTGTAGGTGTGCAGGTAGAGCTGTGTGAGTGAGATGATGTAGGTGTGCATGTAGAGCTTCGTGAGTGAGCTGTAGGTATGTAGGCAGAGATTCACAGGTGAGAATATGTAGGTAGAGCTCTGCGAGTGAGAAGATGTAAGTAGAGCGCAGCGAGTCAGATGTAGGTAGAGCTCCACGAGTGAGAAGATGTAGGTATGTAGCTAGAGATCCATGAGTGAGAAGATGTAGGTATGTATGAGGAGCTCTGGAAGTCAGAAGATGTAGTATGTAGGCAGAGCTCTGCGAGTGAGAAGATGTAGGTAGAGCTCCGCGAGTGAGGAGATGTAGGTAGAGCTCCACGAGTGAGAAGATGTAGGCATGTGGGTAGAGCAGGGAGAACAATCTAAGGCTTGGCTGAGTGTGGGAAGTTGAAGAAAAGAGAATGTTATCACATAATAAAGCATTGCACAAGAAAGGCCCAAGCTCTGCAAAACCCCAAAACAATGTTCTTGTTTGGAATAACTTCAGCCGCTTTGTCTTTTTAGCCGACAGAAAGGTGGGTCTGAGCAAGGGCTTCGCTAGCAATGTGCAGCAAGGGCAGTGCAGCAAGGGCCTAGCTGGCAATGTGTAGTGAGGGCGTGCGGCAAGGGCAGTGCAGCAAGGGCTTAGCTGGCCATGTGCAGTGAGGGCGTGCAGCAAGGGCCTAGCTGGGAATGTGCAGCAAGGGCCTAGCTGGCAATGTGCAACAAGGGCTGTGCAGCAAGGGTCTAGCTGGCAATGTGCAGCAAGGGCAGTGCAGCAAGGGCCTAGCTGGCAATGTGCAGCAAGGGCGGTGCGGCAAGGGCCTAGCTGGCAATGTGCAGCAAGGGCGGTGCGGCAAGGGCCTAGCTGGCAAGGTGGAGCAAGGGCGATGAAGCAAGGGCCTAGCTGTCAATGTGCAGCAAGGGCGGTGCAGCAAGGGTCTAGCTGGCAATGTGCAGCAAGGGCGGTGCAGCAAGGGCCTAGCTGGCAATGTGCAGCAAGGGCGGTGCAGCAACGGCCTAGCTGGCAATGTGCAGCAAGGGCCTAGCTGGCAATGTGCAGCAAGGGTGGTGCGGCAAGGGCCTAGCTGGCAAGGTGGAGCAAGGGCGATAAAGCAAGGGCCTAGCTGGCAATGTGCAGCAAGGGCGGTGCAGCAAGGGCAGTGCAGCAAGGGCAGTGCAGCAAGGGCCAAGCTGGCAATGCACAGCAAGGGCGGTGCGGCAAGGGCGGTGCGGCAAGGGCCTAGCTGGCAATGGGCAGCAAGGGCGGTGCAGCAAGGGCCTAGCTGGCAATGTGCAGCAAGGGCAGTGCAGCAAGGGCCTAGCTGGCAATGTGCAGCAAGGGCGGTGCAGCAAGGGCCTAGCTGGCAATGTGCAGCAAGGGCGGTGCAGCAAGGGAGAGACGCCAGGGCCCACTGCACACCGGTTATGTCTGATTCTTACAATCCCCCTGGGGCCGTGGGCCTCTTACTAGAGCTCCTTACAACACCACGGACTCAGCTGCAGTTTTTCTTCCAACCTGCACGTAACGCCCCTAAAGGACCCGCCTGCAAAGGCAGCTATGGGGTGTGTGTAAAACCCAACAGTTGTACCCAGGGCTTTAAGTGGGCTGGGTCTCACTGGTGCTGAGCACCAGCAGTTTTTTAAAGGAGGCCTCGAAACGGGTCTCTATCGGGCTCTGTTTTGCGCACTGGCACAGGCGGTCCGATTTTTCTCGGACTGCAGTGACAGCAGGCACATCGATGTGTGCGTGCTCACACTGCTCACTTCTTAGTAGTGGAGAAGTTACGGCATGACGTCATGCCAGGTGAGTGTTGGAGGGGAAATCCTTTACAGAGAGTCATTTTCACTCTGGATTTCCCTTCGCTTTTTGAAACTCAGGAGCAGCAACATTGTCGTGGCGTCACCTGGGCTTTAAGTGGAAGCTTTTTCAATATTATATACAAGCCATAGTTGCTGCTTATTTATCTTATGCAACTAACAACCATTGACAAAGCCAATAGTCCTTACTTGCTGTAGGTATGATGTTACTTGTATCATATCTGGATGCAATGACAGATACACCAAAATACAAGTCGGGCGGCACACTATGCTAAGCTCAGATTTTTAGGTTATGTGTTTGAAAGCCACGCCCTTAATTACATTGGCCACGCACCTTTGAGAGACACCCCCCCCCCCAGGTGTTTTCATCCCACTTAAAGCCCTGGTTGTACCACTACTTGTGTGCATATAACAGGTGAAGAGGAGGCTCCGGGGAGCCCGTGGTGCTCCGGTGTGTCTCTCCAGTGGCCGCAGGGGCCTCTCCCGCCCCAAACTCGGTTCACTGGGTCGATGAGACCGGGAACGCGCGGTGCTGACACAGTACTAACACCCGAGGACACCTGCGCTACCACCGACGGCCGGGAGAGAGCACCCAAGAGTTGAGAATGAAGTGTCAGAAGCGGTCTTAGGAAATTTATGTTTCTCGAATCTGCTGCGTGTAACCAGCACTGAGCACTTCATTAGCTCCCAGGCATCAGGCCTCTTGGCGCTGTACAAACCGGGCATTAACATTTGCTGATCAATCTGAATGTTTGAAGTGGGCCGGTGCCGAGAACCTACGTTTCTTTAATTTGAAAGGGAGTGTACCAGCACTTCTCTGCGGGGGTTCAATACCTAAAAGGAGGGAGTACCGGTGCTTTGGATCAGTACTCTGGGAGAGTGACTACCAGCACTTCCATGTACGGAGGTTTGGTTTGCATATTCAATTTCGTTGTGTGTCAAGTTGTGGCTTAAAATATTCATCTGCACTTCAGCCAAAACTAAAATATACCTAGTATGCCTCTTCCGATCTTTTAATATTTTCAGTGGTAGAGCATTTCAAGGAGCCATGGCCAGCCCTTGGAGTCGAGGAGCCTGGCCTCCGCCAGCCCCTGGAGGAGGAGCCTGGCCTCAGCCACGGCCAGCCCCCGGAGAAGGAGCCTGGCCTCAGCCACTGCCAGCCAATGGAGAAGGAGCCTGGCTTCAGCCACGGCCAGCCAATGGAGAAGGAGCCTGGCCTCAGCCACGGCCAGCCCTTTTAGGAGGAGCCTGGCCTCAGCCACGGCCAGCACCTGGATAAGGAGCCTGGCCTCAGCCACTGCCAGACCTTGGAGAAGGAGCCTGGCCTCAGCCACGGCCAGCCCTTGGAGGAGGAGCCTGGCCTCAGTCTAGCCTCAGCCAGCCTTGGAGAAGGAGCCTGGCCTCAGCCACGGCCAGCCAATGGAGAAGGAACCTGGCCTCAGCCACGGCCAGCCTATGGAGAAGGAGCCTGGCCTCAGCCACGGCCAGCACCTGGTTAAGGAGCCTGGCCTCAGCCACGGCCAGACCTTGGAGAAGGAGCCTGGCCTCAGCCACGGCCAGACCTTGGAGAAGGAGCCTGGCCTCAGCCACCGCCAGACCTTGGAGAAGGAGCCTGGCCTCAGCCACCGCCAGACCTTGGAGAAGGAGCCTGGCCTCAGCACCACGACCAGCCCTTGGAGAGGGAGCCTGGCCAGCCCTTGGAGAGGGAGCCTGGCCAGCCCTTGGAGAGGGAGCCTGGCCAGCCCTTGGAGAGGGAGCCTGGCCAGCCCTTGGAGAAGGAGCCTGGCCCTTGGAGAAGGAGCCTGGCCAGCCCTTGGAGAAGGAGCCTGGCCAGCCCTTGGAGAAGGAGCCTGGCCAGCCCTTGGAGAAGGAGCCTGGCCAGCCCTTGGAGAAGGAGCCTGGCCAGCCCTTGGAGAAAAGGAGCCGGCCATGGCCAGCCCATGGAGAAGGAGCTCGTCCTCAGCCACGGCCAGCCAATGGAAAAGGAGCCCGGCCTCAGCCATGGCCAGCCCATTGGGAAGGAGCCCGGCCTCAGCCACGGCCAGTCCTAGGAGAAGGAGCCTGGCCTCAGCCACGACCAGCCCTAGGAGAAGGAGCCTGGCCTCAGCCACGACCAGCCCTTGGAGAAGGAGCCTGGCCTCAGCCATGACCAGCCCTTGGAGAAGTAGCCTGGCCTCAGCCTGGGCTGCCCTTGGAGAAGGAGCCTGGCCTCAGCCACGACCAGCCATTGGAGAAGTAGCCTGGCCTCAGCCACGACCAGCCCTTGGAGAAGTAGCCTGGCCTCAGCCACGACCAGCCCTTGGAGAAGTAGCCTGGCCTCAGCCTGGGCAGCCCTTGGAGAAGGAGACTGGCCTCAGCCACGGCCAGCCCCTGGAGAAGGAGCCTGGCCTCAGCCAGGGACAGCCCTTGGAGAAGGAGACTGGCCTCAGCCAGGGACAGCCCTTGGAGAAGGAGACTGGCCACAGCCACGACCAGCCCCTGGAGAAGGAGCCTGGCCTCAGCCACGGCCAGCCCCTGGAGAAGGAGCCTGGCCTCAGCCACGGACAGCCCTTGGAGAAGGAGCCTGGCCAGTCTTTGGCGGAGGAGTCTGGCCTTGGCCACGGCCAGCCCCTGGAGAAGGAGCCTGGCCTCAGCCACGACCAGCCCTTGGAGAAGGAGCCTGGCCTCAGCCATAGCCAGCCCTTGGAGAAGGAGCCTGGCCTTAGCAAGGGCCAGACCTTGGAGAAGGAGCCTAGGCAGCCCTTGGAGAAGGAGCCTGGCCTCAGCCACGGCCAGCTCTTGGAGAAGGAGCCTGATCTCTACCAGGGCTAGTACCTAGAGAAGGAGTCTGATCTCAGCCAGGACCAGACCTGAAGAAAGACATGGTCTCTGCCAGTGCCTGGATTAGGAGCCTGGTGTCGGTCAATGGCCAGCACCTGGAGTAGAAGCCAGACAGGGCTAACCCACTGGAGAACTAAGCTAGTCTCAGCCAGTGATCGCCCTTAGAGAAAAACCCTGGTCCAGAAACCAATCATCAGATTGTGACATCACTCCAGAAACAAGACACCTGGCTACAATATCACTCCAGAACACAGGCGCGAGGCTGCAACATCCCTACAGAAACCAGACATTGGGCTGTGATATCACTCCTGAAAATAACGCAATGTCTAGGTGCGACATTACTGAAGAAATGATTTGTTAGCTTGTGGCATCACTCTAGAAACTGGGGGTCAGACTAGCATCCATTTAGAAACTAGGCATCAGACTAGCATCCCTCTAGAAACCTTAGGTCAGGCTAGCATACTTCTAGAAACTAGGCGTCAGACTAGCATCCCCTTGTAAACTAGGCATCAGACTAGCATCCCTCTAAGAAACTAGGCATCAGATTAGCATCCCTTTAGGAACTAGGCATCAGATTAGCATCTCTCTAGAAACTAGGCGTCAGATTAGCATCCCTTTAGAAACTAGGCATCAGACTAGCATTCCTCTAGAAACTAGGTGTCAGACTAGCATCCCTCTAGAAACCTGAGGTCAGACTAGCATCCCTTTAGAAACTAGGCATCGGACTAGCATCCCTCTAGAAACTAGGCATCCAACTAGTACCCCTTTAGAAACTAGGCGTCAGACTAGCATCCCTCTAGAAACTAGGCGTCAGACTAGCATCCCTCTAGAAACTAAGCGTCAGACTAGCATCCCTCTAGAAACTAAGCGTCAGACTAGCATCCCTCTAGAAACTAGGTATCACACTAGCATCCTTCTAGAAACTAGGCGTCAGACTAGCATCCTTCTAGAAACTAGGCATCGGACTAGCATCCCTCTAGAAACTAGGCATCCAACTAGTACCCCTTTAGAAACTAGGCGTCAGACTAGCATCCCTCTAGAAACTAGGCGTCAGACTAGCATCCCTCTAGAAACTAGGTATCACACTAGCATCCCTTTAGAAACTAGGCATCGGACTAGCATCCTTCTAGAAACTAGGCGTCCGACTACCACCCCTCTAGAAACTAGGCCTCAGACTAGCATCCCTCTAGAAACTAGGCGTCAGACTAGCATCCCTCTAGAAACTAGGTATCACACTAGCATCCTTCTAGAAACTAGGCGTCCCACTAGCATCCTTCTAGAAACTAGGCGTCCCGACTACCACCCCTCTAGAAACTAGGCCTCAGACTAGCATCCCTCTAGAAACTAGGCGTCAGACTAGCATCCCTCTAGAAACTAGGCATCAGACTAACATCCCTCTATAGAAACTAGGCGTCAGATTAGCAACCCTCTATAGAAACTAGGCATCAGACTAGCATACCGCTATAGAAACTAGGCATCAGACTAGCATCCCTCTATAGAAACTAGGCATCAGACTAGCATCCCTCTATAGAAACTAGGCGTCAGACTAGCATCCCTCTAGAAACTAGGCGTCAGACTAGCATCCCGCTAGAAATCTGGGGTCAGACTTGCATCCCCTGTAGAAACTAGGCATCAGACTATCATCCCTCTAGAAACCTTAGGTCTGGCTAGCATACTTCTAGAAACTAGGCATCCACTAGCACCCCTCTAGAAACTAGGCGTCAGACTATCATCCCTCTAGAAACTAGGTGTCAGACTAGCATTCCTCTAGAAACCTGAGGTCAGACTAGCATCCCTTTAGAAACTAGGCATCGGACTAGCATCCCTCTAGAAACTAGGCATCCAACTAGTACCCCTTTAGAAACTAGGCGTCAGACTAGCATCCCTCTAGAAACTAGGCGTCAGACTAGCATCCCTCTAGAAACTAAGCGTCAGACTAGCATCCCTCTAGAAACTAAGCGTCAGACTAGCATCCCTCTAGAAACTAGGTATCACACTAGCATCCTTCTAGAAACTAGGCGTCACACTAGCATCCTTCTAGAAACTAGGCGTCCAACTACCACCCCTCTAGAAACTAGGCCTCAGACTAGCATCCCTCTAGAAACTAGGCATCAAACTAACATCCCTCTATAGAAACTAGGCGTCAGATTAGCATACCGCTATAGAAACTAGGCATCCGACTAGCATCCCTCTATAGAAACTAGGCATCAGACTAGCATCCCCCTATAGAAACTAGGTGTCAGACTAGCATCCCTCTATAGAAACTAGGCGTTAGACTAGCATCCCTCTAGAAACTAGGCGTCAGACTAGAACCCGCTAGAAATCTGGGGTCAGACTAGCATCCCGCTAGAAATCTGGGGTCAGACTAGCATCCCGCTAGAAATCTGGGGTCAGACTTGCATCCCCTGTAGAAACTAGGCATCAGACTATCATCCCTCTAGAAACCTTAGGTCTGGCTAGCATACTTCTAGAAACTAGGCATCCAACTAGCACCCCTCTAGAAACTAGGCGTCAGACTATCATCCCTCTAGAAACTAGGTGTCAGATTAGCATCCCTCTAGAAACTAGGCATCACACTAGCATCCCACTAGAAACCTGAGGTCAGGCTAGCATCCCTCTAGAAACTAGGTGTCAGACTATCATCCATCTAGAAACTTTAGGTCAGGCTAGCATACTTCTAGAAACTAGGCATCAGGCTAGCATCCCCTTAGAAACTAGGCATCAAACTAGCATCCCACTAGAAACTAGGCATTAGACTAGCATCCCTCTATAGAAACTAGGCATCAGACTAGCATCCCTCTATAGAAACTAGGCGTCAGACTAGCATCCCTCTAGAAACCTTAGGTCAGGCTAGCATACTTCTCGAAAATAGGCGTCAGACTAGCATCCCCTTAGAAACTAGGCATCAGACTAGCATCCCTCTAGAAACTAGGCGTCAGACTAGCATCCTTCTAGAAACTAGGCATCACACTAGAATCCCTCTAGAAACTGGGCGTCAGGTTAGCATCCCTCTAGAAAATAGGCATCAGATTAGCATCCCTTTAGAAACTGGGCGTCAGACTAGCATCCCTCTAGAAACCTTAGGTCAGGCTAGCATCCCTCTAGAAACTAAGCGTCCGACTAGCATCCCTCTAGAATTTAGGTGTCAGACTAGCATCCCTCTAGAAACCAGGTGTGAGACTAGCATCCCCCTAGAAACTAGGTGTCCGACTACCACCCCTCTAGAAACTAGGCATCAGACTAACATCCCTCTATAGAAACTAGGCATCAGACTAGCATCCCTCTATAGAAACTAGGCGTCAGATTAGCATCCCTCTATAGAAACTAGGCATCAGACTAGCATCCCTCTAGAAACTAGGCGTCAGACTAGCATCCCTCTAGAAACTAGGCATTAGACTAGCATCCCATTAGAAATCTGGGGTCAGACTTGCATCCCCTCTAGAAACTAGGCGTCAGACTATCATCCCTCTAGAAACCTTAGGTCTGGCTAGCATACTTCTAGAAACTAGGCATCACACTAGCATCCCTCTAGAAACTTTAGGTCAGGCTAGCATACTTCTAGAAACTAGGCATCAGGCTAGCATCCCCTTAGAAACTAGGCATCAAACTAGCATCCCGCTAGAAACTAGGCGTCAAATTAGCATCCCTCTAGAAACTAGGCATCAGCTTAGCATCCCTTTAGAAAATAGACGTCAGACTAGCATCCCTCTAGAAACTAGGCATCAGACTAGCATCACTCTAGAAACTAGGCATCAGACTAGCATCCCTCTAGAAACTAGGCGTCAGACTAGCATCCTTCTAGAAACTAGGCATCAGACTAGCATCCCTCTAGAAACTGGGCGTCAGGTTAGCATCCCTCTAGAAACTATGCGTCCAACTAGCACCCCTCTTGAATTTAGGTGTCAGACTAGCATCCCTCTAGAAACCTGAGGTCAGGCTATCATCCCTCTAGAAACTAGGTGTCAGACTTGCATCCCTCTAGAAACTGGGCATCAGACTAGCATCTCTCTAGAAACTAGGCGTCAGACTAGCATCTCTCTATAAACCTGGGGTCAGACTAACATCCCTCTAGAAACTAGGCGTCAGATTAGCATCCGTCTAGAAACTAGGCGTCAGATTAGCATCCCTCTAGAAACCGGAGGTCAGGCTAGCATCCCTCTAGAAACTAGGCGTCAGACTAGCATCCCTCTAGAAACCTGAGGTCAGGCTTGAAGGTGACCGAAGAACCCAGATGTCTTGCTGCAATGTCACTCCAGAAAATAGAATTCGGACTATAACATCAGCCTGCAAACCAGGTGTCAGATTAGAATTTGACTCCAGAAACCAGACTTCAGAATGGCATCACTGTACAAACGACATGTCAGGCTTTGATAGGACTCGAGGAACAAGATGTTTGGCTATGACATCACTCCAGAAATCATGTGACATGACTCCAGAAACCACCCGTCAGGTGTGACATCAATATAGAAACAAGATACCCGACTGACTTCACTACTCCAGAAACCATACTGTAACATCACTCTAGAAACAAATATCTTGTTGGGGTCACTCTAGAAACCAGACGTGAGGCTGTGACATAACTCAAAAATCATGAGTCAGGCTATGCCATCAGTCCGTGATTGGACATAAGGCTGTGATATCACTCCAGAAATCAGATGTCAGGCTGTAACGTCACTGGGGTTCCAGGGACATGACAGCATGCTGACATCAAACCAGGCAGCTGCCATTCGGAGAGCGAGAGTGAGGCAGGCTTTCTTTTTTCACTTCTAGTTGGGCCCAACACAAAGGCCTCACTTCGAGGTCCACCACCCCTCCTTTTGATGGAGTCTCATACTTGCTGGGAGCGGTCTGGAACCTAGATCCCAATGCAGTGGAGGGAAACCAAGGCCCTCAGCTTATCACTTCTTAAGAGAAACTTCAATATGGACGCAAGCTTTTGACTTTGTTCAGTCCCTGTATGTGTGAGATCTGCATGAACTGTAATAATGTCAGATGTTTCTAAAGGAGTAATCACACTAATAACAATTGAAATAACACGTCCTAATGGTTTTTTTTCTATTTAATTTCTTTTAATGAGCTACTCATACCATTGTATTGTTTTATAATGCTTTAAATCTCACACAGATGTAATGCAGAGACAATGAATCACAGAAGTGTGTAAATTAATGTATAGGAAATGTTACATAAGACAGCGAGTGTTACAAGGTTTAGAAATCATATATCCATAATGGGCAAGATGAGCTGAGCCCTTCATCCTTCGAAGGCTGATAAAATCAGACTAATATTCGACGGGGTAAAAATAACCTGAATGTTAAAATATTCCATATAAAACGATTTAGGAAAAGAACTGTATAACAGGTGATGAAGCTAATGCCCCACCCCCAGCAGCCCGTAAAACAAGCAAAAATATAACAAAGGTAGCCGTAGGGCTGCCGCAGCTCCCAAGAGAGACCCCCGGAGTCTGCTCCTGAGAGCATGACATGAGCCTGGGACCCCTCAGCGGCACCGCACGTCACTCACGACCACGGTCGCTCCAGGCCCACCGTGTTTATCACTCAAGGCAAGCGAGAGGCCACCGCCAGGACATGCAGGTGTGAGTTGCACTGGGGCAGACTCTGCCTTTCACCCTTCCAAGGTCGAGAAAGCAGAAGTGTGCTCTCTAAATGAGCACTGTTACTGCGGGGAGGGTCTCAGGCCATCGTCTTGTATGGTAGAGAGTTACTGGCCACTAAAAGGACTCTCGACTCCAAGGTGGGCCCCGGGGGGGGGGGCGATCCATGCCTCATTAGAAGGCAAGGAGGACACGCCGCAGACAGAATTTAAATGGAACTGGTTTGCGCGGTCCATGGCGACCACCTGATATGGATGTTCCAGAGTTCGGGGCGCTCCCTGGACCTAGGCCGGACCCCCTGCTTCTTTGAATGTCGGGTGGGATCCCTGCCATTGGACCTCACTCGCTGGAAATAGGACCCAAGATGCCACTGTTAGGTTGGGAATTTAAAAGTACGGAAATCTCACAAAATATATATATTATATATCAAAAACGTATATCGGGTGCGAATCACCCCGGAAGGGGTATCTCGGCGCCTTTGCCAATGTTACGGACTACCGACAACAGGGAGTGGAACTAAAACAGCACAGTCTTTAGCATTCTCCTAAATTTAGTGTGATCAGAGTGTAGACGTATGTGAGTGGAAGCACATTCCAGTAGAGAGGGGCTAGGTAAGAAAGAGACCTGCCCCCTGACATCACCCCATCCCAAGACCTCTGCGACAAGCTTGGAACCTATTTCCACCTCAAGATCAAAAACCTCTACGACAACTTCATCGACCATCCACCAGGCGCCACAGACGGCCCCCCGCCCCCAGAAACACCAGCCAGCCCACCATCTCCAAGTGGACACCGATCACGGCCGAAGACACCGCCTCGACCATGAAAAGCATCCACTCTGAGGCCCCCACCGACCCCTGCCCCCCTCACATCTACCACAGAGCCGTGGCCACCATCGCACCCGAACTACAATGCACCATCAACACCACCTTCAAAACAGGCACCTTCCCAGACGACTGGAAGCGCGCAGAAGTCAGACCCCTGCTCAAGAAGCCCACAGCTGACCCCACCGACCCCACCGACCTCAAGAACTATCGGCCCATCTCGCTCCTCCCCTTCGCAGCCAAAGTTGCAGAGAAAACAGTCAACAGGAAACTGACACGATTCATTGAAGAAAACGCCGTCCTCGACCCGTCCCAATCCGGATTCCGAAGCAACCCCAGCACAGAGACCGCCCTACTCGCCGCCACAGACGACATCCGCACCCTCCTGGACCAAGGCCACTCCGCAGCCCTCATCCTACTCGACCTATCAGCGGCCTTCGACACCGTCTCCCATCGCACACTAGTCGTCAGACTACACAACGCAGACATACAAGGAACAGCCCTGGACTGGATCCGATCGTTCCTCACTGGAAGAAGCCAAAGGATCAGACTCCCACCCTTCCTCTCCGACCCCACGAAAATCACCTGCGGAGTCCCACAGGGTTCATCACTGAGCCCCACCCTCTTCAACATTTACATGGCCCCCCTTGCAGCCATCGTCCGACAACACGGCCTCAACATCATATCCTACGCCGACGACACCCAGCTCATCCTCTCCCTCACCAAAGACCCCACCACTGCCAAACTCAACTTCCAGAAAGGAATGCAAGACGTCGCAGTCTGGATGACCAACAGCTGCCTGAAGCTCAACGGCGAGAAGACAGAAGTCCTCGTCCTCGGTACCACCCCTTCTGCATGGGACAGCACCTGGTGGCCGACCGCCCTCGGAAGCCCACCTACCCCCTCAGCCCACGCCAAGCACCTAGGCATCGTACTCGACTCATCACTCTCCATGAACCGACAGGTCAACGCCGTCACCTCCAGCTGCTTCAACACCCTCCGCATCCTCCGCAAGACCCTCAAGTGGATCCCCCTGAGTCAAGGAAGACAGTCACCCACGCACTCATCACCAGCAGACTGGACTATGGAAACGCACTCTACGCCGGCATCAACAAGTCCCTACTCCGAAAACTCCAGACAGTACAGAACACCGCCGCCAGACTCGTCCCTCGGCATCCCCGACACAAACACATCAGCCAACACCTACGAAGTCTCCACTGGCTCCCCGTGGAGAAAAGAGTCACTTTCAAAATCCTCACTCACGCCTACAAATGCCTACACAACAACGGACCCAAATACCTCAACGACAGAATCAACTTCCACGTACCCAAAAGAAACCTCCGATCTTCCAACCTCGCACTGGCCGAAACCCTGCGCATCCACAGAGCCAGAGCAGGCGGAAGATCCTTCTCTCACATTGCAGCCAAGACCTGGAACGAGCTACCGGCAGACATCAGACGCGCCCCTCCCTGAACACCTTCAGGAAGACCCTCAAGACCTGGCTCTTCGGCTAAACAGATCTGCGGACCCCCCCCCTCAGCGCCTTGAGACCCTTACGGGCGAGTAGCGCGCTTACAATTCCCTGATTGATTGAGCGAGACCAAATAATCCGTGTGACAATGAGCAGAGCTTTGTCAATGGAGTGCAGAGATCTGGTTGGACAATAAAGAGTGAGTTTTGATTTTAGAAAATAGGGTCCTTTCCCTATTAGAGCGTGACAAGTCAAGCAACAGATCTTAAAGATGATCCTTTTCTGAAAAGGCAACCAATGAAGGGTGCGTATTAGAGGAGATGACGGTGTCCCCGCCGGGAGATTGCAAATGAGATGCGCCGCAGTGTTCTGCACAGCCTGCAATCTTGATAATAGTGCCTCGTTTGCGGAAGCCAGTAGGGTGTTCCCATAATCTAGGCGACTTACAACAAGGTCCTGAACCAGAGTTTCCTAACAGCAAGTGGAAAGAACAGGGAAACTCTTTTCAACAGCCGCATCGTGTGGAAGCAAATCCCTACTTTATTTCGGACCTGTTGCTTCATTGTGAGGGATTGGTCCAGGTAAATTCCCAGATTCTATGTCAGGACCGGAGGCGAGGATTATACGCTTAACACTTCCTCCAGAACCCAGATATTCATCTCTTTGGGACGTCAATAAGGTGCTCCACCTGTTTCAATCCTGGCAGTCCAATAGATTTTTGTCCCGTAAAGAGCTCTCGGCGAAGTTGGCAATGCTCTTATGCCTCATTTCCTGCCGCAGACTGTCGGACGTTAGAGCACTAGACATCTCAGGACGGATTTACACCCCGCAAGGAGTCACCTTCCACATAGTCCGCAGAACTAAATCGGACTCCAGAGTGATCTCTTAACCAGCCTTTGATGGTTCCCCCAAACTGTGTGTAGTCAGATGCCTTAAGGAATATGAAAGCATGACGGAAGAGACCCGCCCCCCTGGGGAGCGTCATCTGTTGATTTCCTTACGGCAGCCCTTCAAAGCGGTTACACCACCGACTATAGCACGCTGGATCCGATGTGTGATGCAAGAAGCGGGCATAAATGTCTCGCAGTTCGGCGCCCATTCGGTTCGCGGAGCCATGGCTTCAAAAGCTTTCTCCCTGGGAGCCAGGCTGGAAGACATTTTGAACGCTGCTGACTGGTCATCAGACTCGATGTTAAAGAGATTCTACTTCAAACCAGTAGTAAACATGATTGAAACGACGCGAGGTTTTTCTGTTCACAGTCAAGAAAGAGGAGTTGCCACAGGAAGCACTCGCCCTCGGGGATAGCGGAGGCTGCCGATTGGTGGACTGTGCATGAACTGTGTAAATCACCATGGGAGTGCTAGTTTTTTTGTTAAGAAAGGTTCAAGTTAAACACTGCTGGCTGTAAGGAATAAAGAAAGTTTCAATCATTCTTGGAGCTTTCGGAACCTGAAATAGAACAACCATAACAGACCATGACTCTGTTCTCCGTAACCTCTAAGTCAAGTCAACTCTACGTTTAAACAACAATTAGGAGAACCTGCTAACATGCAAGATAACACAAACAGTCTTGTGAGCCATATGAAGAGAAGCGAACTGAAGCATACTTATACCATACGACTGAACTTTCTTCTGACCGATACCATCATGTGTCCATACCGGGTGGGAACTAAGGAGATCGTCAGAGCCCTGGGTGGGGATAATCCTCGCCTCCGCGTCCTTAATAGAATTGAAACTTTCCGTCATGCTTACTAGGAAATTTTTCATTCTATGTCAGGACCGGAGGCGAGGATTATGCTCGTTCAAAGCTTATCCACCACTAGCGACGCCATGTTTACTACTGGTTTGAGGTAGAATCTCTTGAACATCGAGTCTGATGACCAGTCAGCAGCGTTCAAAATAGGTTCCAGCTTGGCTCCCAGGGAGAAAGCTTTTAAAGCCATGGCTCCGCGAACCGAATGGGCGCCGAACTGCGAGACATTTATGCCAGCTTCTTGCATCACCCATCGGATCCAGCGTGCTATAGTCATGCTTTCATATTCCTTAAGGCATCTGACTACACACAGTTTGGGGGAACCATCAAAGGCTGGGTAAGAGATCACTCTGGAGTCCGATTTAGTTCTGCGGACTATGTGGAAGGTGACTCCTTGCGGGGTGTAAATCCGTCCTGAGATGTCTAGTGCTCGAACGTCCGACACTCTGCGGCAGGAAATGAGGCATAAGAGCATTGCCAACTTCGCCGAGAGCTCTTTACGGGACAAAAATCTATTGGACTGCCAGGATTGAAACAGGTGGAGCACCTTATTGACGTCCCAAAGAGATGAATATCTGGGTTCTGGAGGAAGTGTTAAGCGTATAATCCTCGCCTCCGCATCCTTAATAGAATTGAAACTTTCCGTCATGCTTACTGGGAAATTTTTCATTCTTTACAACTGGTTTAGGGCTAGGAGCAGTACCTAGTTCGGGAGACCACCAATCAGCAGCCCATAGCTGTTGGGCCTTCCCAAACAACATGATCTCCATTTTTCCTGCATTCAACTGAAGACAATTTTCGGTCATCCGTGCAGCAATAGCTCTCAGTCCTGCTGCAAAACGCTCTTTGACTTGTGTCAGTGCATTATCAAAAGAGATTATAAGCAGAGTGCCATCAGCATATTTTTGCCAGCGTTGCAAGGGGTGCCACATAGATGTTAAAAATCGTAGGGCTAAGACAAGAGCCCTGTGGCACCCCATTATCCAGCAACAGGGTCTGGATTTACAAGAACCTAAAATGATGGTTTACGTTCTATTCATAAGAAAGTAGATGTTAAAGGCTGGAAATACCTAAAGAACAATGATGCAATCCTTTAGAAAAAAATAACTGCAGCCGGGAGGTGTTCGAGTGGTGCTGGATGTTGGAATGATTTGTATAGTTTACAGTTAAAACAATGTATGGAAGGATGCAGGGTTTGTATAGCGCTAACATAGTCCAAAAGGCATCAGAGCACTATAAACGGTCAAATACAAGCATAAAGTCAACGAGTGATAAAAGAGGTAGCTGGTGCGCGTGGATGGTTAATGCAGTGAGAAATACGGGCCGATTACGATGTCGCCAGGAAAGCATTCCCACCAAATCAGGTTAGGAATGCCTTCCAAACGATTCGTATTCGGTGAGTCCTACCGACCGATTACGATGCATCCGGATGGTTACGGACTCGGTTCGGTCAGACTCCCATTGACTTCAATGGGAGCCTGTGTTTCGAACGAGAACACAGGCTCCCATTGAAAAAAGGTGTGGGTGGGGAAAACCTTGCACCCTGTGGCGGGCACCCATGGTGCCTGCCACACTGTGCATGGTTGGGAAGGGGGGTCCCTTGGGTACCCCCACGGGCCTCACCTGGAGCCCTACGGGTGAAGGGGAGCATGCTTCAGGCCCCCGAAGTCCAATTCCCACAGCCATTTAGTCTCGGCCAAACTGATTCGGAACAGCTGTCCGAATCGGTCATCGTACTCGCTCGTTCGGAAATCGTCTCCATTGGGCTGTACGAATCGGCTCCGAACGACTCGGGCTGCCTGAATCCCGTTCGGAACCGATTCAGACAGCCCGGACGGTTTCCTTGCTAATCGGCCCCTAAGTGTTGTTTAAAGAGGTGCGTCTTCGACTCTTTCCCAAACTAGAGCAGCGTTGGGGCGGTCCTGATGAATGCTAGGACTCTGACATGTTGGGCTACAGGGACGCTGGGATACAGGGACGCTGTTCCTGTGAATTTTTCGGTCGTAGATATTCAGTCTAGTAAGAGGAAACTAGCATTGGTACTGTTCATTCCTTCTTTGAGCAGGACTGTGCCTCGGAATGGGTTGGAGGAGAGATCTGATTGAACGAGAAATAAATAAACTGGTAAAACTAACATTCAGTGTAAGGTTTTTGATAAAAACGAAGGTATCCGATAAAAACTACTGTGACAGTCTCAACGCTTAGAATTTCGTGTTTTTCTATGCGTTTGGAAGATTTTTCTGATGTATTTTCCAAATTTGCACAGAACGAATTCAGCGCACCTCGGGTTCTTATCTCGTTTACTTTATGAAAATGTGCTGAGAAAAGGGAAAGAGCAACTTATTTTTTAGTGAGAGAGTGAAGACAACAAGTTGCTGTAGGATTAGGACTTTTAATTTTTTACAATGGAGATGTATTTAAAAGAAACTTTTATATACAATTGATGAAATATACTTAAAAAAACGTAATTAATAAAAGGGGGCGTGGTTTGGAGCTGGTGGAAGATGGCGGCTTGAGCCTGCACCTCCGCTCAGGAAAACAAGTTTTTGCCAAAGGAACGATGCTGCTAGCACTTACAGAAGGCTGCAACAACGCTGAAGGCTTCTGTTTATTGTGAGGCGCTATTTCTCTTCAACAAACGCGACACAAGCGCCCAATGCATGACGCGGGGTCCGTGAAGCTACTGGGTCTTGCACTGCCTCACTAAGCAAACTACACAGAGTCCCGCGAGGGCTCCAATAGATCAAGACTGCTACCACTAGCTGCGGAATGCGGATTGTGGAAAGCGGGTGATTAACGTCTCACAGTAAGACCACCGCTGATGTAAGTCGCAACTATAAAATATCCAAATCGGTTACCTTCGTATGTGCCTAAATGCCTGCCTGTCCTTAATATGGCGACCGTCCGCGATCTCGGACGAGACGAATGCCTGCGGCAGAATAAGCGTACCACTCCGTTCCACTCATCAGAGGAGGGATTAAGACCGCAGGGAGTATAGATGGTCCGGTGATTGTGCCTGTGCCGGAGTGCGGCTGAAATGAGGAATTGAGCCAGTCCTTAATATGGCGACCGTTCGCGATCTCTGATGAGACGAATGCCTGCAGCAGTATAAGCGTGCCACTCCGTTCCACTCATCGAAGGAGGGTTTAAGACCGCCGTGGGGAGTCCGATGATTGTGCCCGAGTGCGGCTGTAATGAGGAATTGAGGTATTGTGCCGAACACCGATTCTAAAATGGCGGCCGTTCCCGATCTCTGATGAGACGGTCGCTTGTAACCTAATTGTACTCCGGTTGTTACACTCACCATCATCGGAGGAGGTACTGGGGAGTACCGCATTTCTTGAAGTTTGGCTATCTAGGTTAAGACATTGAAAATCTGAAACAACGTGTACATGGGTGAACCACTAGCTGTAGGAGTCTCTGACATGGTACCCAGTAGCAGCACACAAAATGGTGGCCGAGTGAATAAATAGAGGAGAGATTTAGAAAATAAGAATATTCAGAAAACCTTTGCACGCTTCACCATTGATATCTGCGGGCAAAAAGAGTTGCATCAAACGCCAAGTTCTGGTTCCGCGCACGCAACTACTTCACTACTTCACGTTTCTGCCTACCTGCCTGCCTGCTTCATAAACTCGTAACCTAGCTAACTCTCTAACCAAGGGACAAGCCAAGACTAACCTCTAATTCCAACTTGGCGCGGTTTCTACCACCAGCCGAAGTTGGAGGGGTGACTGCGCCTCTTAGTAAGGCTGCAAGAAAACATTCTTCAAGAACGAAAATGGCAGAGAAAGACAACAAAACAAGCTTGAAAAGAGTTAAGGCTGACCCGCCGAACCCCAACTCGCCAATCAAAGGCAAACAAGACATCAACTCAACCATGTAAACTATCTTGAAGAAGCTTGCGGATGTCCACGAACTAGCCAAGTCAACCAAAGAAAACACTGATATTATGCAAAATGAGATCTTCTCAATCCGGCAAGACATGAGAGAAACTAATTCACGAATTGCAGATACAGAAAGTAGGATCAGCCACCTGGAGGATTCAGACGCAAAAATAACCAAATCCCTTCAAACACTTAATATTACCTCAATCTCACTTACCAAACAACTATCGGAATTGGAAGACAGGAACAGACGTGGAAACCATCGAATATTTGGTCTACCAGAAGGCGAAGAAGAGTCAGCCGGGTAATGCATCTCCTTTCTGGAAAAGTGGTTCTCACAAGCAACGAACCTGGTATTCAGCAAACCCCTTGAATTTGATAGAGCACACAGAGTCCCAACAAGGAAACTGCCTAACCAAAAGTCACCAAGGCCGGTCGTGTGCAAGCCTCTCTGTTACCAGCACGTAGAGCTGATCTTATCCTTTATGAAGAAACATAATCACATACTCTGGAAAGGTAACAACATTTTCATATCTCAGGATTACTGCAAAGAAACGGTGGAAACAAGAAAAGGATTCCTGGTTCTCCGTCCAAGACTTAAAGCTATGAACTATCAATTCTCATTTGCGGGACCAGCTAAATATTGCATCTTAGTTCAAGGGACTCCATATATATTTTCTGACCACGTTGCCTTGAAAAAATTCATCGACGAAAAAGAAGAAGCTCTTATGGACACCACAAACCACTCCGCCACAAGCTCGGGAACCGAACCCAACGCTGGCTCACATTAATTCACCACCTAAACATCAATATACTCTCGAAGGGTCTCCAGGGCATAACTAATAACTTCCATCTGATGGGATGTACGACGCAAGTGAGATATATAGTTCTCATAGTTAATATACACTGGTGTGAATTTTGCCCACACTGAGACAGGTTTGTTACGTTTGATGCACTTGAGACAGGTTCAGTACTGTTGCCAGGTCTCGTGTATATTCTATCCGCTAGACTTAACATCTATAGATGGCCAATAACTACACAACATTATGATGTAATAATCGATAAGATATAGATGTATGAATAATACTCCCATAGTAATTATGGACTTGGTAGTATAATGGTATGTTTGTTAAAGTTTTCTAGTCAAAAGGTTTTGGTACAACGGTCTGTCGTATTAGAAGAATGTACCCCGTAGATTACAGATAGAAACTAATGTAAGTATTAGTCTCTCCTTTGAGGTGGTTGGGCTCATTTTGCAGTATTGCGGTTGAGTAAGCCTTAACTTCACAGAATAGTTGCAGATAATTTGAAATGTTAATTCTTGTTTTTCTGAGGGAATGGTTCTTCCTCTTATCGCCATGCCTGTTCATCACTTGGCGGGGTGGGTGGGTGGAGGGTGGGAATGGTGTGGAGGGATGGTTTTCATACTCTATGTGCTTATTTTTTGTATTTTCTTTACTATTCTTGTTTCTTTACTTATCTATAGTTTTTTCAATTATACAGACGGCCTTGCTAAGGGAATTTTTCTCAACATTTACATGCCTATATCATACCAGATAGCGCTAATTTACAAAGGATTAGGCATACACCGCTCAACCTTAGGTTACCATATTCCAAACATCCCTGATGACCTCGACTCAACAAAATATTTAGATAATATCCTTGAATGTAAAAGGTATCAATGATCCAGTCAAGAGAAGGAAGATTCTGCGTTACATATATAAGCAGAGGAGTGACATAATTCTCTTACAAGAGACGAAGATTGATTCCAAACAATTCAACTCACTTAGAAATAATTTATAATCGGATGTGTCAGGCTCTGCAGCTATAGGTAATAAAAATGGAGTACTAACACTCATTGCAAAGAAAGCAAACATTGACCTAGTCTCAAGCACCGCTGACTCACAAGGTAGATGGGTTATCTCGAAATTAGTCAAACACAACACGGAATTCTACATCACAAATATTTATGCACCTACCAAAGATGACCCTGGTTTTTGGGAGGACCTCACAAAGCAACTCAAGACAATCCCTGACTCGGCCACACACATCCTTCCGGGAGACTTCAATCTACTACTAGACCCAACTCTCAATAGAAATTCATATTGCCCTTTCCGACCCAATAAATCACACAAAATTCTCAGAAATATGTGTAAACAATTTAACCTAATCGACACATGGAGAACGCAGAACCTTACAGAAAGGGACTATACGTTCTACTCGTACCCCCATAATTCGTACTCACGCATTGATTACCTAGTCATAACAGGTAACGCCATAAATAGGATAGACCAAACATATTGAACCAAGAGTAATATCAGACCACTCTTGCATCACCTTATCCATCTCTGATCCGGCTCCCTACAAAAAACAACCCCTTTGGAGATTTAATGATGAAGTCATTGCATCGGAAACAAATAGACAAAGCATTCAAGATGTGATTAGCAATTACCTTAACGAGAATAAGCTAGGTGACACCCCGACCTCACACGATGGGAGGCGCTCAAAAGTACGCTTAGAGGAGAGATCCTGAAAATAAGATCCGCCATGAATAAAGAAGCTAATAGCAAACTTTTGAGTTTAGAAAAAGAAATCACAGAACTTGAGAAAAAACATATCTCCTCTAGAGATAGTCTACTCCTAAACAAAATAGTGAAGAAGAAATACGAGTATAATAAAATCATAAGGGGGTGTGGATTAAGAAGCAAAAAGTATCAGGCTCTGCGAATCCAACAAAGCAGGGAAGACTCTAGCCTCTTACTTGAAATTCAAACTCCAGAAAAACACAATAAATGCATTACTAGACCCTAATGGCGTCACACATACCGACACAAACAAAATAGCGGAAATATTTAAAGAATTCTACCAAAACTTATATGAAAAAAATTCACAGTTGAATGCCTCTAAATGCCAAAGCTACCCAAGTAAATGCAAACTGCCCACTTTATCTGAACAAGATGAAATATCAATCAGTGGACCAATAACCTCAGAAGAAGTCGTTGATACAATTAAGAGACTTAAAACGGGGAAAGCCCCTGGCCCAGATGGGTATACTGCCAAATTTTTTAAAACATTTGCTACACCCATAATTCCACCACTTCTGAACCTGTTCAATCATTTTGCTGACAGGCCAGGTCACAGGGACCCCAGCTGAAGCAATCATTACAGTAATACCTAAGGATGGGAAGGACCCATTACAACCTAAAAACTACAGACCAGCTCACTGATAAACTTAGACCGTAAGATACATGCAATGATCCTTGCAAACAAACTACAGAAACACATTACCAAACTCATACAGCCCTCCAAAGTGTGTTTCTTAAAAAACAGGCTCTCAAGCGACAATACACGAATCCTGTGCCATTCTTTAGAGAAGGCCAAATTAACAGACTCCCCCACAGTAGCGATAACATTGGATGCTGAAAAAGCGTTCGACAAAGTTGATTGAACATACCAAAGAGCAACACTTGAAAAATTCAATCTTGGCGAGGACCTAATCCATTTGATAATGGCCCTATACAGCAAACCATCCGCTAGAGTAAGAGCTGGCAGCACTATTTCCTCACCATTCAATCTAAAACAACGAACCAGACAGTGCTGCCCTCTCTCTCCCTCCCTATTTCTGCTAGCTATTGAACCCTTTTTATACCAACTAAAGACATCTCAGGTATCTGCTTCAATAATTACACAATAAAAATCACTGCATACGCAGATGACATACTGGTCATCTCGGAAAATGCAGACCCAGCTATCCCTGCCTTAATGTCCTCAATACAAGAATTTTCTGATATCTCTGGTTACACGCTCAACAAAGATAAAACAGAGGTTAAACTACTTAACAGTATTGGCAACAAAGAAATCATTGGAAATTCGGGCCTGTCATGGCAGCCAAACTCCATCAAATATTTAGAACTAGAATTCACAAAAGAGCTAATCTCAACCCTACAGACTAACGAAACTGCCCTTTTCAAGAAAATCAACGCACTCTTAGAAGGCTGGTCACCAACATTTTTATCTTGGTGGGGAAGAGTTGAAACATTAAAAATGATGATTACCCCACTAGTCAATTACCTAACCAGCATGCTTCCGATGACCCGTTCTAACAAATTTCTAACAAAAATAGACAACATATTCAATTCTTTCCTATGGCAAGGGAAGAAACCCAGAATCTCTCTTAAAAACTACAACTGGCTAAGGAAAAAGGTAGAGTAGGCCTTCCCAACTTCAGAAATTTCCAAACAGCATACCTCTGCAAACAAGGACTTAATTGACTCATGAATGATCCAGAGTACCTTCCGGTATGGGTGAATACAGAGAAATCCCTCAAACAATATTCCCCTACCCGCATTACTAACAATGAACACTGCACACCTCCCTCACTCTAGGTATATCATACTAAACACAAGATGCGCCCTTCTACGCCTGGATTGCCAATCCGATGTAAAAATAAGCAAGTCCAATCTGTCCGCACTATGGTACAACCCGAACGTTAAAATAGACGGTGAAATGGTACACTGGCGAAAATGGTCGAATAATGGTATTAACCTAGCCAAAGACCTTTTTGAGGATAAATTACCGCTTCCTTTCCCTAACCTGCAAACTCGTTTTAGTCTAGACGCCATGGATTTTTCAAGTTCTTGAAACTTAAAACCCAATTAACGAAGCACTCAATACAGCCCATAAATCCGACGATCATAACACTTTAGGGTCATCTCCTAAAATCGGGTCACATTGTGTCCAAAATCTATAAACTGCTATTGCCAAAACCGCGCAAAACGCACTCTCGTAACACACTGAAATGGGAATCAGAACCAAACTCCAGTAATATCTCTGTCGACTGGAATAGGATACATAAAACCCCTTTCTCAAGCAAGATCTCACCCTTCCTATCCCAAACAAAATTCATGTTAATCAATAGAGCATACTGGACCCCGGCTAGAATTTTAAACCTTAATCTCACTCAGAGCCCGACCTGCTAGAATTGCAACCTTCACGAGGGAGATTTAGCCCACATGCTATTCTACTACCCTACTTTACAAGCCTACTGGGGCCCAATTTTTAGATGTATAACAAATACTTTCAACATAGAACCCTCAAGGGAATTCTCCTATATCCTCTTGGGCTTTCTGGACCCCCAACTACAAAAAGAAAATGACCGCTTTCTTATGGACTTACACTGGCATGTAAACTAGTTCTTAATAACTGGAAGAACTCCAAAGCAGTCTCCTTCAAGATGTCGCAAGAATGGCTTTCCTTCCTTAGAGGTGCTGATAATATCTCCCTACAACTTTCACCTTGGCGATCTCCGCACAGGAAAATATGGGATTCTCTTGATGCCTTCTCCTTTAAATATGAGCCACCTTGAATACGAGTGACTCTTCCAACTACCCATCCATGATTGAGCATTGCATACGAAATAAAGACACACCTGGGAAACATAACTTGACTTAACGGCCTCACTAGATGATTGCAAGTCTAAACCACTTGATTACTGCTGACAATTTTTCCTTAAGGCATACACCTATGATCCCGTTTTTCTCCCTTTGTTCCATCACTTGGAATCTATACCAAAATGGACATGCTACATACTCCCTTGTAGTAGCTCCTCATACTATGGTCTCAGAATGTAAATAACGATGTGTTTTGATTAAAGTTAAAGTTGCCATCTATGTTTCAGTATAGAGTGTACAATTGTCTACTTCATTAGATATCTCACGTGTCATTATGTCAACTTCTCATTACGCGTCGTATGCTATGAAGTCAACATGTCTTAATGTCATGTGATCATCCTCACTAGCTATATTTGTGGTAGAAAAACTATCAAATACAGCAAGTATATCAAATCTAATGGCATGCAATTTGCAATCTATCTTTTTCTTTATAATCTATGTTTTTCCTTATAAGCATGTCAGCATATTGGAACATCCCTTTTTGTATCTTGAGCTTATAATTTATTTTTGCTTTCCTGCCTTATTCACTGTTTTAGTTTTTGAAATATCAATAAAAACTATTTGGAAAAAAAATGTGTAATGTTTGTTTGATTAGTTTAAATAGGCAAACACAACTATCTTACCTCTAAACGAAAGAAAAGGCGGGACTATCTATGTAGATCTGATGAATAGTGTGTTTTATGGTGGAATGAACCTGTGCGGCGGCCGGTCTTTGTATAGCGCCCACCTGCCATTAGCAGAGCCTCTTGGCGCTTTGGCTTGATTTGCCTGGGTCCTCACACATGGACTGGGTTTGCAATACACAGGAACCCAATGTATGTATTTGCTGGAGTAGTGGCTAGCTGCACTGGGGGTGGTGGCAGTGGAGGGGTGGGGGGGTTAGTCCTGTTGTACTCAGTGTGCTCAGACACACTCCCCCTTGCTCCGTGTGCAGTCTGCACACTGGAGAGTGACAAGTTGTCAGGTGTGTGCTTTGGGCGCTGAGGTGGCTGATAGAAAGGTTGGTGAAGGTGCATCTAAGACGCGCAGTTCTGTTGGTTGCCCCATAGAGCAATTGGTTGCCAGGCCGCATGGCTATTCATCGGACTAGTGATGCTCAGGGGAGTAGCTCAGTAAGATTGGGGGGGTGTGAGCTGCAGATTTTCCAATATATTGTTAAAGTAAGAGTTACTTACCTTCGGTAACGATGTATCTGGTAGAGACACAGTCTAGCCGCAGATTCCTTAACTTAGAATATCCCCAGGCGTCAGACTGGATCCGGAAAACTTTTGCAGCAGCACCTCTGCGCGCCGGGAGGCGGCGCCGCCTGGCTCCGCCCTGACGTCGTCCCCGGACATGACGTCAGCGGAGCCATATAAGACCCTCCCGGCGCGCTGACGTCAGTTTTCTTCGGAGAAACTTTTCCGCGCCACAACGCAGAGCCACCACCAAAAACTGTGATATTATGGGAACAGTGTGCGAAAAAAAAAAATGAAAATCAGTGAAACCAAAAGAATCGAATGGTGAGAAATCACCACAACCAACAGTGACAAGCACTGTATATTGAAAACGAGCATAAACGACAGTGACAAGCACTGTATAGTGAAAGCAATTAAAGGGAAAGAGCAGAGCAGCACTCTGAGAAGGATCCCCGCAAAGCGAAGACAACTGTACCTGTAGGCAAAATGACATATGAAAAGAATGCCAAGGCAGGCGACAGAATCCTGCACCAGAAGAATTGAAGGGAGAAAAGCAAAGCAGGACACTGAGAAGCAGTCACGCAAGGCAAGACTATGCCCTCCCCCGAGGCAAAACGACATACGAAAAGAACGTGAAGGCAGACGACAGAACGCCTGCAACTACAAGATCGAACCGTGACAGGCAAGAAAGCCTGGAACCACCGAATGAAAGACGAACTATTAAAGAACTGCAACACCTTCCCTCTTGAAGAGATCTAGTGGATTGAGGCACAGGCCAAGAGACCTCAGGCCAAACGACCGTAGGAAAGTCAACGGAGCAGGTGGGAGGGTGGGAAAAGAACATCAGTAGGCCCCATACTGGGAGAACCACAGTGTAGGCATTGTTGAAGAAGGCCTGAATCCACCTCCCAATCACGATATTGGGAGGAACAGAACAAGTAAACAAAAGGAATGAACCTACCGTGGAGGGAGGTGAAAGACGTCACCCCGCAGGACGACAAAGCCATCAATTGGGAGGCGAATGCATAAAACCCCACCTGAAAATTTCCTCGCAGAGCGGGGAGGATGGGTGGGCGTTAAGGAATCTGCGGCTAGACTGTGTCTCTACCAGATACTTAGTTACCGAAGGTAAGTAACTCTTACATCTGATAGAGACATCTAGCCGCAGATTCCTTAACTTAGAATAGATACCAAAGCCATACCCCATAGGAGGCGGGTCTGCGACTGAACCCCACGAAGTTCCAAAGGGAACCCCAATTGTCAACACAGTGACTAAACACAGTGGGGGCAGCAATGCTAGAGCGGCGAACACCAGACCTGGAAACTCCGTAGTGAGCGGCCAACAATGGGAGGCAAGGCATCACAAGCCGCCGAGGAGCGGCAGGAAAGCCCTTTCGTGTATACAGGGATGAAAGGGAGCACAGAACCAGGAGGTCAGTGCAGAATGCGACAGTCGAGTACTTCCGGAAAAGAAGACTAGCTGATCGCAGGAGCCGAGTGATCCGTAGGATCCGATGGGACTGCAAGAGAGAAAGGTCCAGTGAGGGGACAAGAGGGCACAATCGGGCCCGAGCATGAAGGTCGAACAAGCACAACAGTGGAAGAAACACTGTGGAAGTGCACTAGCCAGGCACAGTGGACAGCAGCGGTAGGATGCTGACCATGCCCAGGAAGAGCCTGTGTACACGCGACACAAGACTCACCATCGCCCAAGTGCTCTTGCAAAGAAACGTGGGAAAGGGCAGAGACCAAAAGTCGAATGACAGATAAGCATGCGAGAAAAAAGAGCCACGCATGCGGGGAACAGAAGTACACCGGAGGGACCGGGTGTACCACTAGAACCACACCAAGTAAAAGGGAAGGCACAAAGGAGCGCCGCAAGTGATAGCCCAGATGCTAGAGATGCATCACCAGGTAGACAACCTGTGAAAGGGACCCGGCAAACTGTACACACACAGAAGGCTGGCTCCTACGGGGAAGCGGAGGCCAAGACCACGGGCAGCGTAGCAAGTACCTAGCATGCGTGTCCCCTAGATGTGTGTAGAATGCCAGACAGAATAAACAGCAAGAAAGGACGCAGCCATGAATGATGGCTTATTAAAGAAAGCAAGAGCCACCATAGGTATCAACAGTCATGTTGTATCCCAACCGGACAGAGCAATGTCCAGAACTATAAGCGACACCAGCTCTCGGCAAAGGGGAGCCACGGTCCCCCGCGAGACCGATTGAAATACTGAGTAGGACAGGAAAGAGTCAGCACGAGCGTACATAGAGTAACAGGAGGTGTACGCAAAATAACACACACCGGACAGAGAACGTCCTGAGGAGAACACTTCCACAGAGAGAAGCAACAGCAGCCTGAAGTAGAAACATGACAAAGTCCTGCGCAGAAGCAGCAGGGGAACAGGACAAACCCCACGCCAGGGAAGTGCCCATGAAGTAGGGCACAAGGCAATATACAGCAATGTCGAATGTGGCCAAGACGCCACCATGTAAGAACGAAGTCCAGATGGGACTGAACTACAAGAAAGTACTACTTCTCGCGGAGAGGAGAGTAGAACCAGGCAGCGCAGAAGCGGAAGGAAAGCGGAAGCCCTCCGCGACAGCGAATATACCAGGGGGCATCCACTGGACGCCCATAGAACACAGAAGAACCGTGCCAAGGAGCCCTGCGTGCCTAGGGGCAGCGACAGGGCTCCGCCCAGAGGCCGACCTCAGGTGGGGCGTCCGTAACGGAAGACCCATGCACGAAAGGAACGGAACAAGGTGGTCTAAGGGACAGCGGCTGACGATAAAGGTAGACAGAAAAAACCAAGGAGGGCCAAGCTGAAAAGACCCTCCTGGAAGAGGCAAACGAGGCAGAACCTTAAGAAAGGGAGCATCTGTAGATGCAGGGGGTTGCTACAGACCATCTGTAGACCCCATCAGAAAGGCCACAGAGCGATGCCAGCCTGTGGCCGCAACAAGGCAGAGAAAGGCCCACAACAGCGGAAAAGACGACAGTCACATCCGCAGGACAATGCCTGGAAAAAGACTCCACAGAAGCCTATTAAGTCTTCTGTGTGAGGGAGGTAGCTATACAATAGCCAACGAACACCCCACATAGGGTAAGTCTCAACCCCAACTAGGGGCACCTCTTGAGCGTGAACGCATAGACAGAGGATCAACATAAGCAGAAGCAGCTGTCCAGCTGCAATAAAGCTAAGTAACCAAGGTGAGAAACCTCCCAGGCCGACTGGGTACCGCATCGGGAACCCAGGGCCCATATTCAACAAAGAAAACACCGTATAGGGAATGGAAAAACCCGCAAACGGACCAGAACATAACAAAATCATGGGAGGTCAGATATGAGACGGTCGACCGCTGAGTCCGCATGATCATCAAAAAGGGACACTCCATCAAATGGCAGATCCCGAAGACTCTCCCGAACATTCACAGGGAAACCCCCCTCGCGCAGCCAGGCATGGCGACGCAGAGCAACGGACCTGGCCATCGCCCGACCCACCGAGTCCGTGGTGTCGATGGCCGACCGAATGGTAAATTGTGCCATTTCTCGGCCTACATGAAGGAGACGAGCCTGGTCAGCACGAGGACTCTCGGGGAGAGTGGGAAGAAGACACTCAACGGAGTCCCAAAGGGCACAAGAAGCCCGTGCAAACACGCAAGCCGTGTTCAGAGCGTGGATGCCCGAACTAGTGGACGCAAAGACATGGCGGCCACATGCCTCCAACCAACGAGACTGCCTAGTGGGAGGCAGCAATGGAAGAGGAGAGGAAGGCTGCGTGGCAAAAGCCACCTGGAGTACTCGACCCTGAGCCCCAGGATGAAGGGACAAACAGGCAGGATCCCCCGGAGCCGGACGGTGCCTATGAGCAACGGCCCGATCCACAGGGTCCCCAGAGGAGGGCCGTGCCCATGCGCCAAGAAGGGAGTCAAACAACAACCCGTCAAAAGGCAGCAAGGGCTCCATGTCCACTGCACCCTGGTGGAGGAGATCCAATAATGGATCAGGAGACAAGGAGACCGATGGGGGGGGTGCAAGTGTAAAATAGCTGCAGCCCTTCGAACAGCCCTTGAAAATGCTGCGCCAGCTTCTGTAGGCACTCTGGGTGGTGACAACAGGTCATCGGTAGGAGACGGTTGCAGGCTAATGCGTCCCGCAGCTGTAGTAGCAAGGGGCAACTGCCCAAGGGGCATCGGAGCCAAAGGGCGCGGAGACAACCCCGGGTGCTCCGGGTCCGTATACTCCTCAAACAGAGGAACAACAGGGACCGGCGCCTGCACCGGCATCGACCGACGTCGAAACGGCGTCGTAACGAGGTCAACTTCAACAAGAGGCGACCCGGCCGTGTCTTGGACCGGCGTCGACTCACCCTCCACCGAGAGCTGCAGAGAGGGAAGAGGCCGACCAGGAGTCGACTTTCGTGGTGCAGCCGCCTCCGACGTCGACGTAGGGAGCCGCAACGGGCTATGCGGAGACATGGCAGAAGGGCTCGACGTCTGACTGGGATGCCCCTCCGGGCCGTGTCCCGACGTCGCAGCGACTCCGGAACCGGAGTCGAGGCACTCGGCCGGCGCCGAGGGCGAACCCGCCGGCGGAGACCCGACCTGAATGCCTACCTCCTCTGTGTGACCCGAAGGCGCGCCAGGGAGAGGAGGTGACCCAAAAATAGAGTGCAGAGCCTTGAAGTAGGCTTCCATCTGGGTCAGAGTCGCCCCCGCACCCGGAAAGGGTGGGTATACGGGGCTCAACTCCTGGGGGCCCGAGTCCAGAGTGGAACGGGAGCTACGGGCCCCGGCGTCACGTTTACGTGAGGTTGGCGACCTCCGTGACTTGTGTTTACGCTTACCCGTGTCCGGCGAACGACGTCCGCGGGAACGACTCCGGGAGCAGACACGAACAGAAGACCCGGCCCGAGAGGGCGATCGGCGCGGAGGCGTCGAGCGGGACATCCGGGCGGCTAACAGCTTCATCCGGCGCTCCCGCAGGGACTTCGGACGCATCTGCCGGCAGGCATCACACTCCTCGGAGTCGTGGTGTGCACCGAGACACCACATGCAAATCGTGTGCGGATCCGTCGCCGACATCTGCCGCGCACAGGTCTCACACGCCTTAAAGCCCGAAGGCATCGCACACTGTTACTAGACGCCACAGGCGTCGAAAAGGCCTGACAGAACAGGCCAGAGGAACCGCTTACTCCTGGATCCGCGTCGGGACACGGAAAAGAAGAAAACTGACGTGAGCGCGCCGGGAGGGTCTTATATGGCTCCGCTGACGTCATGTCCGGGGACGACATCAGGGCGGAGCCAGGCGGCGCCGCCTCCCGGCGCGCAGAGGTGCTGCTGCAAAAGTTTTCCGGATCCAGTCTGACGCCTGGGGATATTCTAAGTTAAGGAATCTGCGGCTAGATGTCTCTATCAGATAATACATTATACGACAAGCAGGGCGCATGGGTGCGGCTTAAGGGTCAGTACAAAGGGAGAGGAACGCGGATTGGTAGGGGTACTAAGTGAGAAAAACACAATATTTTGTAAAATAGCCAACATTTGAAAAGACTTTCAAAACCGAGAGAGACAATGTGCGTTTTTGTCAGTGTGTATGTAAAAAGTTGTGGTGAAACTCACCATACCTGACTGAATGCACATGTACCCAACTATTTACCTGAAAATAGATTTATTAGGGGGGTGTAACACCCCAAACATACCCCCTGAAGCTACGTCCCTGATGATGCTGCCTAGAAACCAGTCCTCACAACGGTCATCCCTTACAATGCACTTGTTGCAAACACTCTGTTTCACGAGCCCTCTACACAAAAGAACGAGCGAGAAAGCCCCACCCCCGACGTCTCTCGAGTTGAGTCGGTGTTACATGGGAGCATAGAAATTAAATGCTTTCTTCTGCTCTCATTCCGTATTTCAGTAGTCTAAAACACTGGCCTTCTTGCAATCCTAGAAGCCACTTGTCAGAGAGACACAGAGCCGGTCCCTTCCAGTGTACACTTCACAGAATGTGTCCATTATGGCTGCAGTGGAAGCCACATGTACCACAAGGCCAGCATGTGCCCTTCTGTGGTCCCCGGAAGCATCAAACATCACAAGGGGTAACAATCGTACCATGGCTGGGAGGATTACACTTGCAGAACACACAGTCAAGGCAAACTTGGGACCAAATTAATTTCCTAGGTAACTCACATCCAGCCCCAAAAAAAGACAAGTATTAGAAAAGGCAATCGGTCTGGTGTTGGCTGCCAGACATTTGGCTTTGTAAGTGCTTGATTTATTTTGCCATGGTTTTTCTAAAACGTTGTGGGAGCTGCTGGGCCATCGACAATTTAAAAGAAAAAAAAAGGGGAAAAAAAATGTTTTTGTCTCAAAAACCATAGCAGTCTATGGCACTAAGAGGAACGAGTGCGGATGTACTCCTCGTGAAACGGAATGGAGTCACTCATAGTTCGGTCAGCCAGTGGTTGAAGTGGGCTGACCTACTGCTCTGTGCTATAGATGCTACAGTCGGTGGAAGAAAAATGTGAATGACACAGCAAGAAACCATTGGATAAAGAGGGCTGACAGAAAGCCCCCATAAGAGTGTGTGTGTGTACACACATACACACACACCCCCCCACCCACCCATCCCCCCCACTATGTAGTTATAGATAGGACCACATTGCCATAGGAAATGTTGTTCTTTGGTTTGCTAATAACTTGAAACTTTCCACAAAAAGGTTAAACCAGCTCAGCCCCTACCTGGAAAGTTTAGGGGTGATCCGTCAAGAGGGAGGAGAGAAAACACATTTTTCCCATGTAATGTTCCATAGGAAAATTGAACAGTGAAACGTCATAAAAAGCTACACAGAATTACACCAATTTTGGTAGGAAGCTAGATCTTGATCAAGAAATCCTGCTGTGTGTGATTTGGGGTAAATCTGTTCAGTAGTTTTTGAGAAATTAAGGTCCAAAATATATGTATACATAGCGAAGCCATAACTTCGCAGATTTTTCGCGGACTGCCACAGGATCAAAATATTCAAACTGATTGGTTGGTGCGGTACTCCCTCAGTACAACTGCGGTACAGTGAGGTCCAAACGTGATCTGATGGGTGGATGCAACATGAAGAGAATGTTACGGCTGCCATTTATGACTGGTATTCTTGGTCCTGTCTCAAAAACACTGAAGAAGGGGTACTGGGAGCTAATAGGAATAGGTCCAGTACCAGTGCTCCGAAGATATACGTGTCAATCACTGGAGGGTAACTGTTCCTCTAGAAAAGATGGCATTTTAGGCCGCTAGAATTACAGGTGAAAGAAAGCCTTCACTCCTTAGAGGATTAGATATAAAGAGGTGAGGGGGGGAAATTCCTCATTGTTAGAGAAGTGCCCTCACACACCCAGACGGGTGTCATGCTTCATCATTGGGCGTTGCTCCTCGTGGGGGTGGCGCTGCTGTCCCCCACGGGCCACGCGAGAGGGCTCTTTGTCGGAGATCTTTTTAGAGAAACGCCGCAGTGGTGAGTGCGGGTGTGTGGGGAGTGGTGTGGGTGAGTTAAAAATATCGTACTAGTACCCTGAAATTTTTTATTTTGGGGTCAGTGCGATATGGTTAAAAACTGAAGTCAAGAGGAATACTCGATCTGGTTGTCAGAGTTGGGTGTATTTTCCTTCAGCGTATCTCGGTGCTAGTGGTGGTAGTGAAAGTGGTTATATCAGGTCGACATGTTTCACGCCTATTGTGGTCCCTAATAGATCCAATGGCGTTTCTTCAACACGTGCAAACTATAAAAATTGAAGAAAGTGAGATACAGGGGTTCGAGACGGCGACACTCAATACGCCCAGTAGTTATACCTAGATTCAGGTGTGTGGTCTGGGCGACTCTGCACCCGAACGGGATTGACCACCTTTGTATCAGTATCCAACCTGTGAAAAGGAGAAAAGGAGAAAAAAGAAGAAGAGCTTGTCCTGTAATGATAGTATAACACGCTAGCGATGCGAAGATCAAACATGCCAGCCCATACATGGCATTCGTGCCTGATTAGGTTTACAGGTGGAAAACCAAATGCTCATCTCAGCGTGAGCGATGGCAGTTTCCATTTCATCAAGTGGACGTGATGATAGGTTCACTACGAGTGTTTTTGACCCGTCGTTTTGCTCCTAAGTATCATCTGGGCGTCTGGCTCCTGCCAGTGCATGTTTTTGTTCGCGCCTCTTCTTCTGCCCCTCCCTCCGTTGAAAAAAGGGGGGTTCGGAAATTGTTGGTACATTGGGACCTGTTGTGGATGGCCAGGTGGTATGTTCCACATTGGTGGTGGTCCCATCCATTGCCCGGGAAACTTGTTGGGTTGGTACGAATGTGTGGGAAAGTTATGAAAGAGAGGGGGAGGTTGGTTACTCTGGTTGCCCCTTGGTCTTGTTGAGCAATTCCTGCCTTCATAGCTTGAGTCACTCCTCACCGACCCAGATCTTCTTGAGAGGTTGGTCGTGCTCTCGTCAGATGAAGTATCGTTAGTCTGAAATTGGAAGTCTTCCTTGGTGTAAGGGTACACCTTTTCCTGGTCGAAGCGCTTGACATCTTTCTGCAGTTTGGTAATCTTCTGCTTTGTGAGGTACTCTTTATGTTCATTCATCTCTTCATTAATCTCTGCTAGACGAGATTTAAAGGCCGTGATAATAATGCCTGCCTTAAGAGCATTCTCTGCTAGTGTGATTTGAATGAGTAGAGCGTCTGAGAGGCGTTTGGCCCTGTTGATGATAAGAACAAGCCACTGCCTTAAAGTCATGATTGTGCTCACACGAGCAGTCTTTTTAACTTAACTATCAGATCACAGGCACGTCCACACCTCGAGTGTTTTGGTGTGTCTATCTCACTCACTGCTGTTACTTCCCGTCCATGCAGATGAGCAGTGTGTTTTATCACTTAGAAGCCGGTTTTCGGCGTGTGTGCCATGGATGTGCAAGCATGTTTTACCGTCTTTTATGATAACACCACGCTCAGGCTGAGATGAGCATTTGGTTTTCCACCTGTAAACCTAATCAGGCAGGAATGCCATGTATGGGCTGGCATGTTTGATCTTCGCATCGCTAGCGTGTTATACTATCATTACAGGACAAGCTCTGCTTCTTTTTTCTCCTTTTCTCCTTTTCACAGGTTGGATACTGATACAAAGGTGGTCAATCCTGTTCGGGTGCAGAGTTGCCCAGACCACACACCTGAATCTAGGTATAACTATAGGGTGTATTGAGTGTCGCCGTCTCAAACCCCTGTATCTCACTTTCTTCAATTTATATAGTTTGCACGGTCCTGAAGAAACACAATTGGATCCATTAGGGAGCACAATAGGCGTGAAACATGTCGACCTGATATAACCACTTTCACTACCACCACTAGCACAAAGATACGCTGAAGGAAAATACTCCCAACTCTGACAACCAGATCAAGAGTATTCCTATTGACTTCAGTTTTTAACCATATTGCACGGACTCCAGAATAAAAATTTTCAGGGTACTAGTACGATATTTTTAACTCACCCACACCACTCCCCACGCACTCACCACTCCGACAAAGAGCCCTCTCACGGGGCCCGTGGGGGACAGCATCGCCACCCCCACGAGGAGCAACGCCCAATGATGAAGCATGACACCCGTCTGGGTGTGTGAGGGCACTTCTCTAACAAGGAGGAATTCCCCCCCTCACCTCTTTATATCTAATCCTCTAAGGAGTTAAGGCTTTCTTTCACATGTAATTCTAGCGGCCTAAAAGGCCATCTTTTCTAGAGGAACAGTTACCCTCCATTTATTAACACATTATTGGTCCTGTGTCGTAAAAAAAAAAAGTAATAAGTGGGCAGGACAGGGCTAACCCGAACCCCTGGTCCTTGTGGGGGCAGAGGGGGAAAGGTCCTAAAGGGACACCCCCACTGGGTCCTATTTAGGTCGAGCCTAGAGCAGCGGGCATGCGCTGCTCTTTGGGAGGCTTCTTGTAAGCACTCTAAACTTCTCCATGTGGGTCTGACTCCTCCCACACATTCAATAATGAAAGCACGCAAATGGCCAAAGGCGGGTGCATGTCCCACCTCCTTTCCAAAGTGTCACTCCCACGGCGTTTTGCTCTCGGGAGCGAGCAGCGGCGTGCAGGTTGGCAGCTGCATTCCTGGTGGGTCAGGTTACACGCAACGCGCCGTGCTTTCGCTTTTGCTTTTACTCGCTCTTACTCCTTCCAGCGGCCGCGCTTGTTTTTTTTAAGTCTAATTGAAAATAAAATGGTACGGTTCAGCCCATGGCAACGCAAACCGCGTCATCATTTGAGATCCTTGCCGCATCCAAGCGATTTTCCGTTTATTTTATTGACGGTTACTTGTGCCCTCCACGAACCTTTGATTAATATCGTGCCAGCAGCTTGCACGCTTTCTCTGCGGCTGTCGGAAGAAGGGCTTCACAGGCTCAGGGGAGTTTCTGCCTCATAATCTGGCTCTCAGTCCTCAGTCTGTCCTCAGGGGTGAAGTGTGACCTCCCTTCAGGGGTGAAGTGTGTCCTCCCAGTTCATGGAGCAGGCTGGGGAGGAGACGAGTGCAGTCAGCGGCTCACAAGACCCAACCCGGCAGCGCTGTCTCAGTCGGCGCACGTGTGAGACACACATTCACTCACTCTTTTTGGGGTTTTATCTAGCGCGAACTCGACCCTGTTACGGGGCTCTTCCCTAATTGAAAATAAAATGGTATGGTTCAGCCCATGCAACGCAAACCGCGTCGTCATTTGAGATCCTTGCCGCATCCAAGGGATTTTCCATTTATTTTATTGACGGTTACTTGTGCCCTCCACGAACCTTTGACTAATATCGTGCCAGCAGCTTGCACGCTTTCACTGCGGCTGTCGGAAGAAGGGCTTCACAGGCTCAGGGGAGTTTTGCCTCATAATCTGGCTCTCAGTCCTCAGTCTGTCCTCAGGGGTGAAGTGTGTCCTCCCAGTTCATGGAGCAGGCTGGGGAGAAGACGAATGCAGTCAGCGGCTCACAAGACCCAACCCAGCAGCGCTGTCTCAGTCGATACACGTGTGACACACACATTCACTCACTCTTTTTGGGGTTTTATCTAGCGCGAACTCGACCCTGTTACGGGGCTCTTCTTGAAGCGCTTTACTAAGCACCAGTTATGTTACCCAAGGACACGATCATTTTTGGTAGGCACTGGGATATTAAGTGATTTGCCCAGAATCACAGGATGTTGAGCCGACGCGGAGGCTGCAACCTGGTTCCCCAGCTCCAAAGTCGGCGGCTCTGGCCGTTAGGCCACATCCACTCCTGTATATGTTGCGCTACTGTATGTGCATTTATGTAGCGCTATCGACCTTTCCTTTAATATCATCGCGCTTTTTTCTCAGGGTTATTTTGTCACTTCATTCTGAGAGTATGGTAATTTGATACAGTATGTCGTAAATTTTTTCTAAATAAGTATTACAATCTAGGTGGGTATCTCTGATGCAGAGCCGTGTGCGTGGTATTTTTTTCTGATTTTGTCTGATAGGTTCTAAGATGTGTGTTGGTGTTTCCAAGCCAGTGCTTGTCATAAGGCAAGAGTGGCCTGAGGGATAACTTCATTATCAGATACCCTGCCTGGGACCAGTTGACAACCAGGATCTTAGTAGGTTCACTGCAGTCATTCTATTTACCTGTTTACAATAGCATTGTTTGGTATCCGTTATTAATATTTTCTTTACAATTCTAGATAGACAGTTTTAGCCTTGGGGACACTTTTATGTAAAATGCACTTAGAAGTTTAAGGGAAAGAAACTTCAGGATAATGTGCTGCATGGCTAAATACTTATAAGGTCCCAAAGGCGTCCGAGACCTATTCGCTATGCCAATGCTTGGTTTTTTTTGTGACACTGAGTTACTACTACAATGCTCAGTGCAGCCCCTATATAATTTTGCAGAAGCACCTTGATATAAAAAGGTGCAGGCCAAGACAGCAACAGGGTCTTGGCCACCCGTGTGAAGTAGGGTGCAGGCCTTACCACAGGCCAGTCCCTGCGACCAACCCCTGCTGTGCACAGCTAAAGGCCATGTGCGGCAGGGAGTAGACAGCCTGTGGGATGTTAGGCGCATTGCCTGGCTGCAAGCCAGGCCCTGCGGAAAACCCCACGCTGCGCAGGGCCAAAGAGCACAAGTGGAGGGTATTGGCTTATCCCACGCTGCGCATATGCATTGTGGGGGCCTGCAGTCTGTTGGGTGTTAGGTGCAGGGTGGCCACAGCCCAGGCCTAGCGGCCAACTCTACATTGTGCACTGCCAAAGGCCATGCGCAGCGGGGGATAGGCCTAGTTGGGTACGGCAACAAAATTTTACTTTTACTCACGCCCTCCCCATGCACTGCTTATGACCTCACATATTACATCACTAATGACATGTTCTATGACATCTTTGATAACATCAATGCGCCATTTGAAATGATATCATTGATAACACTGTGCATGGCGGGGGGAGATCTAGTTACTTCAGTTAACTACAACTGGTGAATTTCAGTAGTTTTTGAGAGTTTAAAACATTATGTTTTAACTAATATTTTCACCCAACTATAACGTTATTTTAACTATTGTTTTTCCCCAGTGAATTTCTAGGTTTTTTAAAATGTAAAGTAAGAGAATATAACCATACCCATCTATAACTTCACTTTAACCTTTGGTTTTTTCAGTGTATATAGAGTCACTAAAATTAAAAGGTCTTGGCTAAGGCAAGATCTGAAAATCACACCAAGAGAAAGGAGTAAAACGAATTAATTATTTACATAAACAAATCAAATCTTTAAAAAATATGTGAAACGATGGGAAAACAAAATATATTTTTAAAAAGTTACAAAACACATTTAAAAAAATAGATTAAAAAAACTACATTTGGAAGCGCTATCGACTTTAACTTAATCATAAAGAATAAAAATATTAATCAGATTACCCGACCCGAAGGCCGAGCTAGCTTGCAATGATTTGGGAGGCCAATCAATCATTTAAGTCTATGACGTGTACCAGACAAAAGGCTCGAGACATGACTTTTTTTTTATTTTTTATCTTGAACAGAACTGCACAGCTTCTAGCAAACGCCTTTGAGAAAAAGGTGGCCAAGTAATGAAAACACTTTTCACCCGGACAATTATGTATGTTACCAGAGAGTATGGACTTTTTAAATTGACATTTGTGAGCCAAGTTCAACAAATCAAACTGTTTGTTACAAGATGCAAAGCAGTAAGTGTGGCATAGGAGTCCACGTGCAAACTAGTCGCGGCCCATCTATACGGGTAAAGGGGGTATGCCCCTGCAACTTTTTCAGAGAAGAAGAGTGTCTGTCAGGTGTCAGGTTGAGCAAAGGTGAGCCCAACAGACACTCTTCTGTTCAGGTCAGGCAGCCATGAGCTAGACATGCACTAAATGTGCAGGCTCCTGGCTGCCTAAGCTGAACTTTGCCAGGCTGAGGATTCCACAGTCCTGTGGGCGTGACCACCTCAGCCTGGATAAAGTGCCTTGAGGTCCGTGCGACGAGGGGGAGCGGCACTGATTGCCTAGGACCTGGGCGCTTCAGTTTTAAGCCCTGAACTGCCCAGGACCGATTGTCAATCAGTGACACCAGTCAGCAAATCTCACTGACCCCATCCCACTCTGTGATGAGTGAGGGACTGCTCCCTTTCCTCACAGGTAAGCCAATGAGGGAAGGCAGCAGTCCCAACCATCCTGGGAACTCCGAGGCTTTCCTCTCCGGGAGCTGAAGAACAGGTTAAGTTTTATGTTTTTTAATGTTTGGTCCATGCGTGAGTGCATGTATAAAAGCACAAATTTGTTGTGAATGGGTGTGTGTGTGTGTGAATGCATGGATGTGTGTGTGTATCCGTGCATGTGTGTGGCCGACCAACCCCCCCCTCACTGCCAAAATTACCGGCCACCACTGGTGCAAACTGTTGTAAAGCTGTCGTAAGAAACCAGGAGGACAAACCGGTCACGGTTTCCAGAAAGGCCATAAAGTGATCACAAAAACAGTTTAAACAGCAACATGGGGGTTTAAAAGTGGGGTGGGGAGAGCTTCAAAACAGAGCCCCAACAAGCCCCACTGGATGACCTGATTAAGATAGATCCATAAATCTTGATGCACAAATAACCGTGGCTCTACAAACCTCCTCTGGTGTCCCCTCCAAACATGGGAGGTTCATCTCCGTCAATTTATTTTCCAAGACTATAGAAAAGAGGGTTGTATGTCGGAACAACGCATGTCTTTACCGCGCATGCCGCTACTCCTTACTTACAAAGAGTGTGTCTTTACCATGCATATCGTTCATATGCCTTAGGGAAAGCAATGGATTTTGGAGCAATATCATTTACTATTCCAACTGTAGTCTGCGCAACAGTAGGGAAAGCATTGGACTTTAAATTGCAACGCGGCTTTCCCCAAGGCATGTCGTCGTAACTATGTGTGGTAAAGAATTGCGTGGTACAGACGCATTCGTTGTAACGGCAGCGGTGGTTTGCAACATGTAGTAAATGCCGTTTCCCAGAAAAATGTGCTGCAAATAATTTTATTGAATTCAGAGATGGTCCCTCATTAACCGATGCAGCCACCGTGGTCTTCACTGGGATGAAGCAAGGCCTTGATGATGGTCTTTGTGTGCAGTGACACGACCTGGCTGATTTTACCCCATGGCAGAGGGCATCTCTGGGTGTTGCTCCTCCCTCCTGAAGGTGATGGCTGTGGCCGATGTCTTCTGGGAGCCAAAGTCACGAAAGGACTCATGTGACTGCCGGCCAAGGACCAGAGGAAGGCTGCATCCAAATTAGCTCTACGCTGTCCATCTGTTGCAACGCAGTCTAATGTTAATTTGTACACTCTACTTCTAATGTTTTGGTCTCAATAAAACATTTGTTTTTAACAGGAGAAGAAGCACACATTGCTCTAGGCTGAGGCGACCCAGGTCAATGGTGCAACAAAAAACTCTCACCTACAAGCCATACAACTATTGTGTCTCCCTGTCCTAAACACTCGTTGTATGTGGGCAAATAAGTCCAAAACCGAACCTTGAACATGTGAAAGATTTATAAGTGTCAGTTCTCCACGGCCAAGTCTCCACTTGCGTTCCTTTCTCCCTCCATCTTTTGTGGGAGCCCCAAGAAGGAAACATTTAATGCCTCCTATGACCAGGCATAGCCTCATTGGGACACCTCCAAAGCTCCCTCTGGCATCCCTGCTGGCAGCTGTGGGGCCCCTTCCTCAGGGCCGAAAACAACTGTTCTACAGAATGGGTGTCTGCCTGCCTATCCTGGCAAGGAACCCCTTTCTAACTATATTCACCTCGTCTCCTCTTCGCTGTCTTAGGACCCAGGACAAGAAAGAGAAGGTGTCTGCCTTCGTAACACTGGTCCTCCTCCTACATAGAAGCAGACAGAACGCCCTCTGCGAGTTTTGCGACTCCCACTGCTACCATCAGTCACCGCCTTTAGCTGGACTTGGTCCTGAGCCCCAATGCATGGATTAGAACCTGTGTTTTTATTGCACTCTAGCACCTCTAAGGATCCGGGTCAATGGAAGGGATGGGGTTCAAATCCTCTACTCGAGCAAGAAGGCCAAGGACCCGTATCTGGAACATACAATTTCTGTAGAGCCAGGCCCTGCAGGTGTCACGTTGACGCCCTTGATCATTGCTGCTGCTGTTCTTTTAATGCTGGAGGGCATTTGCTGCCTGTCCCCTGCTTCTAGAGTGCCCTCTAGATTACTGCTCTCTGCATACTCAAGTTTAGAAAATATACCCCTTAATCTTGAAATCAACTTTCAAGATTTTGCAGAGGGGAGCCAGAATCGTGTACTAAGCAAGGGTTTTGTTAGTAAGGGTACTCCAAGGACTGACGACGCCTACCTCAATGTCCGTCCTTCGGCTTACTTTTAGTGTCTGGGTCTCCCATGACCAGCGTTTATATGCTGCATGTTTATGTCTTCTGTTCACTCTGATCAGGGCTCCCAATACTTCCCTCTGTGCCCACCAGAGTTCCACCTCAACACCTGCCTGACCTCAAAGGGACCAACGTCTGAATCACTATTCTACCTTTCCTTTTGCTCCTTTTCCACCCCAGTCTGCACGACTCAAGATGGCTGCTATTCATTCCCCTCCAGCTGGCGACCATGGCCTCGCTTACACGTGGGGTGTCTGTCCAGACCCGTGACCTATTTTTTTCAGTAAAAGCAAAATAAGGAGTAAGATCTTCAGAGGAGCAAGCCAAACACCTGACTCACTCCTTGGTTAAGCAATGTTGAAAGCCAACCAATGTCCAACACAGATGTTTCACCCGTGGGCACTACCCCGGATCCCACTGACCCATGCTGGCAAACTTGATGCCCTCTCATTCCTGGCACAGGAGCTTGGCCAAGGCGCAAGTAGCACGTTGCCTCACCATTGCTCATTTTCACCTGTTGTGAGGGTGTGAACAGAGGTGTATCTTCTATTGATTGGTTGTGATCCGACAGGGAGACCCCGTTCTACCCACTCGCTTGCTGCTTTTCCACCTATCGCTCAGGAGGCGCTGTGCTCCCTCTGCAGCAAGGTTAAAACCGGCTCCCCGGCCGATCCGATGAGACCGGATCAATTTATGAAATCGCTTCCCTTGCTTCTTCCATCTTTAGGCAAGGTTATCAATCTATCCTTATCTACGGCATCTGTCCATAAGTCCTGGAAGCAGGCCAGGGTCATTCCCCTTTTAAAGAAATCCACTCTTGACACAGCCAAACCTGAGAACTATCGCCCTATTTCTCTCCTGCCTTGGGCCTCTAAAATTGCTGAGGCCCATATAAATACCATCCTGACAGGTTTTTTGGAAGAGAAGAATATATTGGACCCCTCTCAGAATGGCTTTCGCCAGGGCCATAGCACTGAATCTGCCCTTCTAGCGGTGACTGAACAGCTGAGAACCGCACTGGATGAGGGCCGTACATCAGCACTGATCCTATTGGATCTTAGTGCTGCATTTGATACGGTCTCTCACCAGATCCTACTGCGTAGGCTGGAAGAGGCAGGTATTGTAGGCTCTGCTCGGGACTGGTTTGCCTCTTTTCTCTCCGAGAGGACCTTTCAGGTGATAGCTCCCCCTTTCACCTCCTCGGCCTATACCATCAATCAGGGTGTGCCCCAGGGCTCGGCTCTGAGCCCAACGCTCTTTAATCTTTATGTTCAACCTTTAGCGTTGGTGGCTCGGAGCAGAGGGCTCACAGTTGTATCATATGCAGATGATACACAGTTGGTGGTAGTACTCTCCGATGACCTCGTGCAGGACGCCTATAAGTTTTGAAGTGATCTTGCCGCTGTCACGGGGTGGATGACCACCAACTGCCTCCAGCTCAACGCCAGCTAGACTGAGATTCTGCTGATAGGGAAAGATCCGGAGCTGTGGAGTGAACGCTGGTGGCCCGCTACCCTGGGCTGTGCCCCCGCCCCCAAACAGATGGTGAAGAACTTGGGTGTCTGGGTTGACGCGGCCCTCAGCTTTCAAGCCCAAACTAAGAAAGTGGCAGGGACGTGCTTTGGTATTTTACGGGGGCTTAAACCATTGCTGGGTTTTTTTGAGCCATCTATTAGACAGGTCATCGTTCAGGCCTCTGTTCTGTCAAGACTGGACTATGCCAATTCATTGTACCTGGGGGTCAACAAGGCTGAGACTGTCAGACTGCAGAGGGTTCAGAACGCAGCCGCTAGAACTCTCCTTGGCCTCCCCAGAACTTACCCTACTACCAGCGCTATCCGTCAGCTACACTGGCTGCCGGTGGCCAAACGAGTCGAGTTCAAGTCCCTCTGTTTGGCATTTAAGATCCTAAAACGGTCTTCCCCTGGTATTTTGACTAATCTGCTCTCACTGTACATCCCCACTCGCCAACTCCGCTCGGTAGGTCATCATTTGGTGACTGTTCCCCGGGTGAGGAGGGCGAGAGCTGGTGGGCGCTCTTTCCGTTTTCTGGCGGCCAAACTCTGGAACTCACTTCCCTTTTACATTCGTAGCCTGGATAATTATCTGGCCTTTCGTAAGGCTACCAAGACCTATCTTTTCCCGTCTAGTTAGACTCGTTTGCTGCTCGCTTCCTCCTGTTTGCTGCTAGCGCCGGGACGCCCCTTTGCTGGGGCAGCTGTGCGCTGCATAAATGCTATAACATAACATAACATTGATGCAGTAGGAGCAGTGTCACCAGGGCCCAGAGTGTCATATGGTCACATTTAGGTCCGAGTAGGTACACTACTGTTTTACATGCTCATGTTTTAAAGTTGCCATCTTTTCTTAAACGCTGACATTTGACACACATTTGCTTGCGTGCCTGCGCAGAATAATATTCTCGGAAATGGCTTTTCTTACATTGACACTTCTTCGTAGGCATATTATCGCGTGCCTTGAACATTCTGTACAAGGGCTAAGTTCACTACGCAAAATGCTGCTAGTTATTGTCCGCTCTGCAACAGAGCTATCACGAAAGAATCAACAATAGCGGCCTGACTGGGGTTTCGGCATGATCACATGAGGGAAGTTTATTATATAAACAACATCACTCCTTTGTCAAGACAGAGGTGCATTTTGCTGACACTGCCGGAACTCCAGCCCAGCTGACTCCTGTTACCTCCTGCAAAGGATGAAGCCCAGCTCCCCACCAAGAAGGGCTCCCTGATGACACTTACCCACAGGTAATGGGGGAGTTACATCACCCTATAAGGATTCTAGCAGATTCACCCACCCTAGACACACTAGGATAGGTAGCGCTAGATAGGAGCACAAAATATAACCGTACTCATATGTGAGCATATATTCTATGGTTGAGTTGTTAATTTTCTTAACCATTCTCATGATAATGATTAATTTGCTCTGTTTCCTTCTGCTAATAATTGCAGCACACGTATTTTACTCAAGAATCATATTGCTCCAATAAATATTGAAACGCCATGTTGTGTAATTCTTGTGGATCTCTTTGGGTATGCATGAATTACCAAACAATAGAGTTCTAGATCGGTTTCAACGATTTCCTTGGGGAGTCAGGGTTGTCATGTTCTGAGGTTGCACATTCCACCTGTCACTCTGCCAGGGTAGGAGTATAGACGGTGCACAGTGAGCTAGCAGAACTCGGGTCAAATATCCTGATGGTGTGCGGGGAATCAGTCTTGCACAGTTTTGATGTTTATGTTGTCCAACAAACTCACAGTTTTACTGAGAAAGTATGAAACGTACGACAAGAGGCCTGACGAGCTCACGGAACCGTGATGATCGCTGTATTTCACAAATCAAACGGTGACCACAAGGCTCATTTCCTTCCTTGCACTACGGCCCATGACACGCTGGCTGCACCACAGTGGGTTGGGGCGTCCCCACCACCTCTCAAATCACTGCATAGTGTCTTTTCATCCTTGTTTCTTTCGAGACCCCCTCCCTCCTCTCAGCAGATCTTTGCACACACGTATCTGCCCGGAGCAGGGTGAAGATGGCCACACCCTCACATCTCTCCAGACTTGGAAGCGTCCATCTTTATGGACGGCTGGCCACGCCCTGGTCTAATGTCAGACAACAGCTCTGCAAGATGCACAGATCCACAGAAAACAACAAATATACAATACACAGATATGTCATTAGGCAAATGAGCCCAAGGATTGAGTGACAGCTGTCAATCACAAAGCTCCATTACACTCGTCAGCTTAGATTTCTGGAAGAAAGTCCTCTGTTAAGCACAACAGACAACCCACTCAGCAAACTTCTATTAAGAAGCAAATAACTCTGCAATTTGACTAAAACAGGAACACATTTGCCATAAAAGCCGATTACAGATCTAGATATCCTACAAATTAAAGATGAAAACTATACTGCAAGGTAAAACTAAATGATACAAATGGTTTCTCTGTGAATGCAGATTACTGCATCAGCATAAACACTCACTGTAATGATCGCCGCCCCAGGATGCCGCTACACAGCATCTAGATTTCAAGTGGAGCTCACTAGCGGGCGCCCTGCAGGCTGGGCCAGGCTTCAATGGGGCTCCTGAGGACGACACAGCTCCCGTGGACCCGCAGACAGTGCCAGTCCCAGGAACCCACACAGGGTCAGGCATCAAAGGGACTGGGAGGACTTTGACGAAAACACAGCACTTGGGGACCCGCAGACAGTGCCAGTCCCAGGAACCCACACAGGGTCAGGCATGAAGGGAGGCCTCTGAGGAGGACACAGCACCCGGGGACTCACAGACAGTGCCAGTCCCAGGAACCCACACAGAGTCAGGCATCAAGGGAGGCCTCTGAGGAGGACACAGCACCCGGGGACCCACAGACAGTGCCAGTCCCAGGGACCCACACACAGGGTCAGGCATCAATGGAGGCCCCCGAGGAGGACACAGCACCCGGGGACCCGCAGACATTGCCAGTCCCAGGAACCCGCACACAGGGTCAGGCATCAATGGAGACCTTTGACAAGGACACTTCACCCAGGGACTCTCAGACAGTGCCAGTACTGGAGACCCGCACAAAGGGTCAGGCATCAAGGGAGGCCTCTGAGGAGGACACAGCACCTGGGGACCCTCGGACAGTGCAAGTCCCAGGGACCCGCACACAGGGTCAGGCATCAATGAAGGCCTCTGAGGAGGACACAGCACCCGTGGACCCGCAGGCAGTGCCAGTCCCAGGGACCCGCACACAGGGTCAGGCATCAATGGAGACCTTTGACGAGGACAGTAGCTGGGAACATGCAGACAGGGTCAGGCTTCAGTGCCAATTTCTGAGGAACACACAAAACCAGGGACCCGCAGACAGTGCCAGTCCTGAGGACCCGCACACAGGATCAGGCAGCAATGGTGGCCTATGAGGAGCACACAGTACCTGGGGACTCGCAGACAGTGCCAGGCTTCAGTGCAAGTCTCTGATGAGGACATAGCACCCGGAGACCCGCAGAGAGGGTCAGGCTTCAGTGCCCGTCTCTGATGAGGACACAGAACCGGGGACCTGTACAGTGCCAGGATTCAGTTCCAGTTTCAGACTAGTGCTCAGGACACTGTAGACTAGGCCAGGCTTTAATGGATGCAAACACGAACAATTGATGGACAGAATGCAGAACAATGTCATACATTCACCATAGTACAGAGATCTGGGCCTAAATCCATCGTTTTTTTGCTCGCCATTCCAGTATGAACCCAGCCATATGCAAATCAGTCTTGACCCTGTGCCTCATGGGAACAGTCCAGCCCGAACTGCCAGGCCAGGTCCTCCCAGGACTGGAAACAAGCATCCTAGGACCGGTTTCCCTTATCAGCCAGGATAGCTTGACACCAGTGGCATGGAGAGCACAGGGACCCACGTCTGGGCATACCCGTCCCACTCTGGGTGACAAATGCAAAAAGAACAATTGATGGACATAGCACCCAGAGACCCGCAGAGAGGGTCAGGCTTCAGTGCCCGTCTCTGATGAAGACACAGAACCGGGGACCTGTACAAGTGCCAGGATTCAGTGCCAGTTTCAGACTAGTGTTCGGGACACTGTAGACTAGGCCAGGCTTTAATGGTGGCCTCTGAAGAGGATACAGCACCCATAGTCCTGCAGAGTGGACCAGGCTTCAGTGCCAGTCTCTAATGAGTACTGGGGCACTGCAGACTGAGCCAGGCTTTAATTATGCCTCTGATGAGGACACAGTACATGGGGAGCCACAGACAGGGTCCTGCTTCAGTGCCAGTCTCTGATGAGGACACAGTAACCAGGGACACGCAGACAGTGCCAGGCTTCAGTGCCAGTCCCCGAGGAGAATGAAGCACCATGGACCTGCAGACAGTGCCAGGGTTCAGTGCCAGTCTCTATCAAGGACACAGTACCAGGGCACTGCCGTGATGGCCTTCGATGAGGACACCATACCATGGTAGTGCAGATTGGACCAAGCTTCAGCGCCAGTCTCTGAGGAGGACACAGTGCCAGGGCACTGCAGTGATGGCCTTCAATGAGGACACCGTACCAGGGCACTGCAGCTTGGGTCAAGCTTCAGAGATTAAGCACCGGCCTCTGACGAGGACAAAGGTTACCACAACAGACCTCTCCTGAGGAGGTTGTTGAAGGAAGTAGACACATTCTATACTTGGTGCGTAGACTAGAAGCGGACATCTCTCACCCCCTCATCATCCCTCACCCCCTCATCAGCTCTAACTCCTGGCTCCAACTCCTCTCCAGCTTTACCCCGAGTCCAGAGCCGCTGCCTTGGACCCAACACATCTCTCACCCCCTCACCGGCTCTAACTCCAGGGTCCAACTCCTCTCCAGCTTAGCCCAGAGTCCAGAGCCGCTGCCTTTGACCCATCACCACATCTTTCACCACCTCATCAGGTGTAACTCCTGGCTCTAACTCCTCTCCTGCTTTGCCCGGACACCAGAGCCGCTGCCTTGGACCCATCACCACATCCCTAACCCCCTCATCGGCTCTAACTCCTGGGTCCAACTCCTCTCCAGCTTTGCCCCGAGTCTCTCACCCCCTCATCAGCTCTAACTCCTGGCTCGAACTCCTCCCAAGCTTTGTGCCGCTGCCTTGGACCCATCACCACATCTCACCCCCTCATCAGCTCCAACTCCTGGCTCCAACTCCTCTCCAGCTTTGCTTTGACACCAGAGCCGCTGCCTTGGACCCATCACCACATCTCTCACCCCCTCATCAGCTCTAACACAAGGGTCCAACTCCTCTCCAGCTTTGCCTTGAGTCCAGAGCCGCTGCCCTGGACCCATCACCACATCTCTCACCCCCTCATCAGCGGTAACCCCTGGCTCCAACTCCTCTCAAGCTTTGAGCCGCTGCCTTGGACCCATCACCACATCTCTCACCCCCTCATCAGCTCTAACTCCTGGGTCCAACTCCTCTCAAGCTTTGCCCTGAGTCCAGAGCCGCTGCCTTGTACCCATCCCCACATCTCTCCTCCTGGAGAAAGTACCTTTGAATTAAAGCCATTAATGATTTAGACCTCATGAATGCGCACACAACGCGGCTTCCTAGAATAGCATGATATTAATTAATATTTCAATGTCATTTCTAAGTGCTCTGGATTTTGTGACCATCTATAAATCACCAGTTTCGAAGCCTGATTTATGCGATTGGAACCAGATTGGGATGATTTGGGAGCCTCCTTTTTGGCCTTCAGGAGTAGCAAAGCCCGCCCCTTGACCTCTGACATTGGGTAGGACCCTTTGATCACAGTACATCACTGTTCCTTACTGTTGTATGTTGATGTCACTTCCAGGAAATAAGGACTGAAAGTGATGCCCTAGATGTTACTGTCCACAGCACAAGTAGATATTTTAATTAACCTATTACTTGTTAAGAGTTTCCGCCTCAGTTTAAAAGCCCCTTTTTAAAGGCTAGGCCTGTCTGTTCGAATCTAGAGTTCCAATATTTGTTTATTAGAGAAACCTAAGACTGATAGACAACCTTGACTCCGATAATTTCAGTTTTTCTGCTTACTGAAAATATTCCAAATTGCACTACATTTTTGGACTGATTCACATTTGTTTGTCAGGGCATAAATCAGACGCACGCTTGGGGAAAGCTCCTACCCAGGCTTTCTAACATGTGCTATGCCCATGTGGGCTCTACATGCATATAACATATGCAAAAGAAACTCGGGAACCCAGGCAGATAATCAGGACAGGCCAAGATAATGCAATTTAAAATAGGGCACCAATGACAGAGAAGTAACTCTGACCCACATTTTCAAAGAAACCCGAGACCTGCATCCACTTGCTTACAATCTTGACATGTGCGGCCTTCCAAGCAGAAGGAATTTTCAATATTTTCAAAGTTAGGACCAGTGCTTAATGTTAACCGATGGTTTCTGGTGCTCGGCACCCGCACTTAATTGTCAACACCGGCACTTATGACAGTCTGCCACATGGTGGCGCTGTCATATATACAACCTACATTTAAAATGACTAATATCTGCTGCCAAAGCTATTCTTCTCGCTCCGGCCAGAGCCCGTAAGGGTGAGTAGTTCGCGCTTTACAAATACGGATTTACTCGTCAGACCTTCTGCAGACAGACCAGAAGTTTTCCAAGGTAATCGTCTTGTCCCATCCGAGACAGCAATCAGGAATGTTTAATTTCCATTTCCAGCCTGATGAATGTCTCTTTTTTTTTTTACAATGATGGTGTCTTTAGATCATTAAAAGACCCATATACTTACAGCAACCCAAGACGATGTTGCATCATCGCAATCCACACCAAGCCATTCAGTGGGACAGATTCAATTGGCTGGGCTGACATAATTTGCTATTTACTCTTTAGAGAATCTATTCAACCCTTTAAGAAAGGACCAGAAATGCCCGATCCTTTATTTCACTGATCGCCATTATCTTTACTACATTTCTGCACGCTCTTTTCGCCTCCCATAGGAACAGCTTATATTTTTCCTTAATTTCTATTATTCTGATCAGAAGTTCATTTGAAGGAGGAGCCAATGAAAACCAACCCAGGGATTCTACGTGTACTCTCCCCCACCAGTGTCCAGCAAAGGACAACCCTCTCTCAGTTGTCAAGTGGTCCCATGGTCTATCCAAGACTCCTGGTGACATGTCCTCCATCGTGATGCATTTCATCCAGTTACTGATAATGTCGACAAATTGTTAAGGTTTTAAATAACTAAACAAGAAACATGTATTATCATTATTATTATCATTATCAGTTACTGGCACCAGTCAAGCAACTTCCTGCGTTTGTTGCATCTCGACTCCAAACCTATAGGAACAAAACCCTCATTAACCAGAGCCAAAGAACCAAATGTACAGGAATGAGGGCAACAGGCATGGAAGGTAACTAAAGAGACACCATAATCTCTTCCCCATGTCTTTGGACAAACAGGGCTGTGATAACCAGCAGGCCTCAATAAAAGACCTATCACATGAAGGGCATGATCCCTCCTATCACATGAATGGCATGATCCCTCCATAAACATGAAGTGTTCCTATCACATGAATGGCGTGATCCCTCCATAAACATGAAGTGTTCCTATCACATGAATGGCGTGATCCCTCCATAAACATGAAGTGTTCCTATCACATGAAGGGCGTGATCCCTCCATAAACATGAAGTATTCCTATCACATGAAGGGCGTGATCCCTCCATAAACATGAAGTGTTCCTATCACATGAATGGCGTGATCTCTCCATAAACATGAAGTATTCTTATCACATGAATGGCGTGATCCCTCCATAAACGAAGTATTCCTATCACATGAATCGCATGATCCCTCCTATCACATGAATGGCATGATCCCTCCTATCACATGAATCGCATGATCCCTCCTATCACATGAATGGCATGGTCCCTCCTATCACATGAATGGCATGATCCCTCCATAAACATGAAGTGTTCCTATCACATGAATGGCATGATCCCTCCATAAACATGAAGTGTTCCTATCACATGAATGGCGTGATCCCTCCATAAACATGAAGTATTCCTATCACATGAATGGCATGATCCCTCCATAAACATGAAGTATTCCTATCACATGAATGGCATGATCCCTCCATAAACATGAAGTATTCCTATCACATGAATGGCATGATCCCTCCATAAACATGAAGTGTTCCTATCACATGAAGGGCGTGATCCCTCCATAAACATGAAGTATTCCTATCACATGAAGGGCGTGATCCCTCCATAAACATGAAGTGTTCCTATCACATGAATGGCGTGATCTCTCCATAAACATGAAGTATTCTTATCACATGAATGGCGTGATCCCTCCATAAACGAAGTATTCCTATCACATGAATCGCATGATCCCTCCTATCACATGAATGGCATGATCCCTCCTATCACATGAATCGCATGATCCCTCCTATCACATGAATGGCATGGTCCCTCCTATCACATGAATGGCATGATCCCTCCATAAACATGAAGTGTTCCTATCACATGAATGGCATGATCCCTCCATAAACATGAAGTGTTCCTATCACATGAATGGCGTGATCCCTCCATAAACATGAAGTATTCCTATCACATGAATGGCATGATCCCTCCATAAACATGAAGTATTCCTATCACATGAATGGCATGATCCCTCCATAAACATGAAGTATTCCTATCACATGAATGGCATGATCCCTCCATAAACATGAAGTGTTCCTATCACATGAATGGCGTGATCCCTCCATAAACATGAAGTGTTCCTATCACATGAAGGGTGTGATCCCTCCATAAACATGAAGTGTTCCTATCACATGAATGGCGTGATCCCTCCATAAACATGAAGTGTTCCTATCACATGAATCGCATGATCCCTCCATAAACATGAAGTGTTCCTATCACATGAATGGCATGATCCCTCCATAAACATGAAGTATTCCTATCACATGAAGGGTATGATCCCTCCATAAACATGAAGTATTCCTATCACATGAATGGCATGATCCCTCCATAAACATGAAGTATTCTTATCACATGAATGGCGTGATCCCTCCATAAACATGAAGTATTCCAATCACATGAATGGCATGATCCCTCCATAAACATGAAGTATTCCTATCACATGAATCGCATGATCCCTCCTATCACATGAATGGCATGATCCCTCCTATCACATGAAGAGCATGATCCCTCCATAAACATGAAGTATTCCTATCACATGAATGGCATGATCCCTCCATAGACATGAAGTATTCCTATCACATGAAGGGCATGATCCCTCCATAGACATGAAGTATTCCTATCACATGAATGGCATGATCCCTCCATAAACATGAAGTATTCCTATCACATGAAGGGCGTGATCCCTCCATAAACATGAAGTATTCCTATCACATGAATGGCGTGATCCCTCCATAAACATGAAGTATTCTTATCACATGAATGGCGTGATCCCTCCATAAACGAAGTATTCCTATCACATGAATCGCATGATCCCTCCTATCACATGAATGGCATGATCCCTCCTATCACATGAAGGGCATGATCCCTCCATAAACATGAAGTATTCCTATCACATGAATGGCATGATCCCTCCTATCACATGAATGGCATGATCCCTCCATAGACATGAAGTATTCCTATCACATGAAGGGCATGATCCCTCCATAGACATGAAGTATTCCTATCACATGAATGGCATGATCCCTCCATAAACATGAAGTATTCCTATCACATGAATGGCATGATCCCTCCATAAACATGAAGTATTCCTATCACATGAAGGGCATGATCCCTCCATAAACATGAAGTATTCCTATCACATGAAGGGTATGATCCCTCCATAAACATGAAGTATTCCTATCACATGAATGGCATGATCCCTCCATAAACATGAAGTATTCCTATCACATGAATGGCATGATCCCTCCATAAACATGAAGTATTCCTATCACATGAAGGGCATGATCCCTCCATAAACATTGGCATGATCCCTCCATAAACATGAAGTATTCCTATCACATGAATGGCATGATCCCTCCATAAACATGAAGTGTTCCTATCACATGAATGGCGTGATCTCTCCATAAACATGAAGTGTTCCTATCACATGAAGGGCGTGATCCCTCCATAAACATGAAGTATTCCTATCACATGAATGGCATGATCCCTCCATAAACATGAAGTATTCCTATCACATGAAGGGTATGATCCCTCCATAAACATGAAGTATTCCTATCACATGAATGGCATGATCCCTCCATAAACATGAAGTATTCCTATCACATGAAGGGTATGATCCCTCCATAAACATGAAGTATTTCTATCACATGAAGGGCATGATCCCTCCATAAACATGAAGTATTCCTATCACATGAAGGGTATGATCCCTCCATAAACATGAAGTATTTCTATCACATGAAGGGCATGATCCCTCCATAAACATTGGCATGATCCCTCCATAAACATGAAGTATTCCTATCACATGAATGGCATGATCCCTCCATAAACATGAAGTGTTCCTATCACATGAATGGCGTGATCCCTCCATAAACATGAAGTGTTCCTATCACATGAAGGGCGTGATCCCTCCATAAACATGAAGTATTCCTATCACATGAATGGCATGATCCCTCCATAAACATGAAGTATTCCTATCACATGAAGGGCATGATCCCTCCATAGACATGAAGTATTCCTATCACATGAAGGGCATGATCCCTCCATAAACATGAAGTGTTCCTATCACATGAAGGGCATGATCCCTCCATAAACATGAAGTGTTCCTATCACATGAATGGCTTGATCACTCCATAAACATGAAGTATTTCTATCACATGAAGGGCATGATCCCTCCATAAACATGAATGGCATGATCCCTCCATAAACATGAAGTATTCCTATCACATGAATGGCGTGATCTCTCCATAAACATGAAGTATTCTTATCACATGAATGGCGTGATCCCTCCATAAACGAATTATTCCTATCACATGAATCGCATGATCCCTCCTATCACATGAATGGCATGATCCCTCCTATCACATGAATCGCATGATCCCTCCTATCACATGAATGGCATGGTCCCTCCTATCACATGAATGGCATGATCCCTCCATAAACATGAAGTGTTCCTATCACATGAATGGCATGATCCCTCCATAAACATGAAGTGTTCCTATCACATGAATGGCGTGATCCCTCCATAAACATGAAGTGTTCCTATCACATGAATGGCGTGATCCCTCCATAAACATGAAGTATTCCTATCACATGAATGGCATGATCCCTCCATAAACATGAAGTATTCCTATCACATGAATGGCATGATCCCTCCATAAACATGAAGTATTCCTATCACATGAATGGCATGATCCCTCCATAAACATGAAGTGTTCCTATCACATGAATGGCGTGATCCCTCCATAAACATGAAGTGTTCCTATCACATGAAGGGCGTGATCCCTCCATAAACATGAAGTGTTCCTATCACATGAATGGCGTGATCCCTCCATAAACATGAAGTGTTCCTATCACATGAATGGCGTGATCCCTCCATAAACATGAAGTGTTCCTATCACATGAAGGGCGTGATCCCTCCATAAACATGATGTATTCCTATCACATGAAGGGCGTGATCCCTCCATAAACATGAAGTATTCCTATCACATGAAGGGCATGATCCCTCCATAAACATGAAGTATTCCTATCACATGAAGGGCATGATCCCTCCATAAACATGAAGTGTTCCTATCACATGAATGGCATGATCCCTCCATAAACATGAAGTGTTCCTATCACATGAATGGCATGATCCCTCCATAAACATGAAGTGTTCCTATCACATGAAGGGCATGATCCCTCCATAGACATGAAGTATTCCTATCACATGAAGGGCATGATCCCTCCATAAACATGAAGTGTTCCTATCACATGAAGGGCATGATCCCTCCTATCACATGAATGGCATGATCCCTCCATAAACATGAAGTATTCCTATCACATGAAGGGCATGATCCCTCCATAAACATGAAGTATTCCTATCACATGAATGGCATGATCCCTCCTATCACATGAATGGCATGATCCCTCCTATCACATGAATCGCATGATCCCTCCTATCACATGAATCGCATGATCCCTCCTATCACATGAATGGCATGGTCCCTCCTATCACATGAATGGCATGATCCCTCCATAAACATGAAGTGTTCCTATCACATGAAGGGCGTGATCCCTCCATAAACATGAAGTGTTCCTATCACATGAAGGGCGTGATCCCTCCATAAACATGAAGTGTTCCTATCACATGAATGGCGTGATCCCTCCATAAACATGAAGTATTCTTATCACATGAATGGCGTGATCCCTCCATAAACGAAGTATTCCTATCACATGAATCGCATGATCCCTCCTATCACATGAATGGCATGATCCCTCCTATCACATGAAGGGCATGATCCCTCCATAAACATGAAGTATTCCTATCACATGAATGGCATGATCCCTCCTATCACATGAATCGCATGATCCCTCGTATCACATGAATCGCATGATCCCTCCTATCACATGAATGGCATGGTCCCTCCTATCACATGAATCGCATGATCCCTCGTATCACATGAATCGCATGATCCCTCCTATCACATGAATGGCATGGTCCCTCCTATCACATGAATGGCATGATCCCTCCATAAACATGAAGTGTTCCTATCACATGAAGGGCGTGATCCCTCCATAAACATGAAGTGTTCCTATCACATGAAGGGCGTGATCCCTCCATAAACATGAAGTATTCCTATCACATGAATGGCATGATCCCTCCTATCACATGAATGGCATGATCCCTCCATAGACATGAAGTATTCCTATCACATGAAGGGCATGATCCCTCCATAGACATGAAGTATTCCTATCACATGAAGGGCATGATCCCTCCATAGACATGAAGTATTCCTATCACATGAATGGCATGATCCCTCCATAAACATGAAGTATTCCTATCACATGAATGGCATGATCCCTCCATAAACATGAAGTATTCCTATCACATGAATGGCATGATCCCTCCATAAACATGAAGTATTCCTATCACATGAAGGGCATGATCCCTCCATAAACATGAAGTATTCCTATCACATGAAGGGTATGATCCCTCCATAAACATGAAGTATTCCTATCACATGAATGGCATGATCCCTCCATAAACATGAAGTGTTCCTATCACATGAAGGGTGTGATCCCTCCATAAACATGAAGTGTTCCTATCACATGAATGGCGTGATCCCTCCATAAACATGAAGTGTTCCTATCACATGAATCGCATGATCCCTCCATAAACATGAAGTATTCCTATCACATGAATGGCATGATCCCTCCATAAACATGAAGTGTTCCTATCACATGAAGGGCGTGATCCCTCCATAAACATGAAGTATTCCTATCACATGAATGGCATGATCCCTCCATAAACATGAAGTATTCCTATCACATGAAGGGCGTGATCCCTCCATAAACATGAAGTATTCCTATCACATGAATGGCATGATCCCTCCATAAACATGAAGTATTCCTATCACATGAAGGGCATGATCCCTCCATAAACATTGGCATGATCCCTCCATAAACATGAAGTATTCCTATCACATGAATGGCATGATCCCTCCATAAACATGAAGTGTTCCTATCACATGAATGGCGTGATCTCTCCATAAACATGAAGTGTTCCTATCACATGAAGGGCGTGATCCCTCCATAAACATGAAGTATTCCTATCACATGAATGGCATGATCCCTCCATAAACATGAAGTATTCCTATCACATGAAGGGTATGATCCCTCCATAAACATGAAGTGTTCCTATCACATGAAGGGCATGATCCCTCCTATCACATGAAGGGCATGATCCCTCCATAAACATGAAGTATTCCTATCACATGAAGGGTATGATCCCTCCATAAACATGAAGTATTCCTATCACATGAATGGCATGATCCCTCCATAAACATGAAGTATTCCTATCACATGAAGGGTATGATCCCTCCATAAACATGAAGTATTTCTATCACATGAAGGGCATGATCCCTCCATAAACATTGGCATGATCCCTCCATAAACATGAAGTATTCCTATCACATGAATGGCATGATCCCTCCATAAACATGAAGTGTTCCTATCACATGAATGGCGTGATCCCTCCATAAACATGAAGTGTTCCTATCACATGAAGGGCGTGATCCCTCCATAAACATGAAGTATTCCTATCACATGAATGGCATGATCCCTCCATAAACATGAAGTATTCCTATCACATGAAGGGCATGATCCCTCCATAGACATGAAGTATTCCTATCACATGAAGGGCATGATCCCTCCATAAACATGAAGTGTTCCTATCACATGAAGGGCATGATCCCTCCATAAACATGAAGTAATTCTATCACATGAAGGGCATGATCCCTCCATAAACATGAATGGCATGATCCCTCCATAAACATGAAGTATTCCTATCACATGAATGGCGTGATCTCTCCATAAACATGAAGTATTCTTATCACATGAATGGCGTGATCCCTCCATAAACGAAGTATTCCTATCACATGAATCGCATGATCCCTCCTATCACATGAATGGCATGATCCCTCCTATCACATGAATCGCATGATCCCTCCTATCACATGAATGGCATGGTCCCTCCTATCACATGAATGGCATGATCCCTCCATAAACATGAAGTGTTCCTATCACATGAATGGCATGATCCCTCCATAAACATGAAGTGTTCCCATCACATGAATGGCGTGATCCCTCCATAAACATGAAGTGTTCCTATCACATGAATGGCGTGATCCCTCCATAAACATGAAGTATTCCTATCACATGAATGGCATGATCCCTCCATAAACATGAAGTATTCCTATCACATGAATGGCATGATCCCTCCATAAACATGAAGTATTCCTATCACATGAATGGCATGATCCCTCCATAAACATGAAGTGTTCCTATCACATGAATGGCGTGATCCCTCCATAAACATGAAGTGTTCCTATCACATGAAGGGTGTGATCCCTCCATAAACATGAAGTATTCCTATCACATGAAGGGCGTGATCCCTCCATAAACACGAAGTATTCCTATCACATGAATGGCGTGATCCCTCCATAAACATGAAGTGTTCCTATCACATGAAGGGTGTGATCCCTCCATAAACATGAAGTATTCCTATCACATGAAGGGCGTGATCCCTCCATAAACATGAAGTATTCCTATCACATGAAGGGCATGATCCCTCCATAAACATGAAGTATTCCTATCACATGAAGGGCATGATCCCTCCATAAACATGAAGTGTTCCTATCACATGAATGGCATGATCCCTCCATAAACATGAAGTGTTCCTATCACATGAATGGCATGATCCCTCCATAAACATGAAGTGTTCCTATCACATGAAGGGCATGATCCCTCCCATCACATGAATGGCATGATCCCTCCATAAACATGAAGTATTCCTATCACATGAAGGGCATGATCCCTCCATAAACATGAAGTATTCCTATCACATGAATGGCATGATCCCTCCTATCACATGAATCGCATGATCCCTCCTATCACATGAATCGCATGATCCCTCCTATCACATGAATGGCATGATCCCTCCATAAACATGAAGTGTTCCTATCACATGAAGGGCGTGATCCCTCCATAAACATGAAGTGTTCCTATCACATGAAGGGCGTGATCCCTCCATAAACATGAAGTGTTCCTATCACATGAATGGCGTGATCCCTCCATAAACATGAAGTATTCTTATCACATGAATGGTGTGATCCCTCCATAAACGAAGTATTCCTATCACATGAATCGCATGATCCCTCCTATCACATGAATGGCATGATCCCTCCTATCACATGAAGGGCATGATCCCTCCATAAACATGAAGTATTCCTATCACATGAATGGCATGATCCCTCCTATCACATGAATCGCATGATCCCTCGTATCACATGAATCGCATGATCCCTCCTATCACATGAATGGCATGGTCCCTCCTATCACATGAATGGCATGATCCCTCCATAAACATGAAGTGTTCCTATCACATGAAGGGCGTGATCCCTCCATAAACATGAAGTGTTCCTATCACATGAAGGGCGTGATCCCTCCATAAACATGAAGTATTCCTATCACATGAATGGCATGATCCCTCCTATCACATGAATGGCATGGTCCCTCCTATCACATGAATGGCATGATCCCTCCATAAACATGAAGTGTTCCTATCACATGAAGGGCGTGATCCCTCCATAAACATGAAGTGTTCCTATCACATGAAGGGCGTGATCCCTCCATAAACATGAAGTGTTCCTATCACATGAATGGCGTGATCCCTCCATAAACGAAGTATTCCTATCACATGAATCGCATGATCCCTCCTATCACATGAATGGCATGATCCCTCCTATCACATGAAGGGCATGATCCCTCCATAAACATGAAGTATTCCTATCACATGAATGGCATGATCCCTCCTATCACATGAATCGCATGATCCCTCGTATCACATGAATCGCATGATCCCTCCTATCACATGAATGGCATGGTCCCTCCTATCACATGAATGGCATGATCCCTCCATAAACATGAAGTGTTCCTATCACATGAAGGGCGTGATCCCTCCATAAATATGAAGTGTTCCTATCACATGAAGGGCGTGATCCCTCCATAAACATGAAGTATTCCTATCACATGAATGGCATGATCCCTCCTATCACATGAATGGCATGATCCCTCCATAAACAAAGTATACGAATTACAAAACTGATGAGGATGGGGGTGGGTTAAGTTTCCTCACCCGAAAAAAAGAGAAGTTGCAACAGTACTCAACAAGAACATTCCTTTCCTGCTCAAAGCACATACTCCGGTCTCAAGAGAACACCTCGCTGGCACTGACTATTCTCACATCCTGGTTAACTAAATAATGAGGGTGCGTCTGGTCTCCATTGGCACCCTCCTTAAAGACGTACTCCTGCGTCTGACAATATTACATTTCGGACCGTGTCAGGGAGGGAACGGATCGAGAGAGTCTGCAAGAACCCACAAACACCCAAGCTTGGCGGGGACAAACTTCCAGCCCCAGAGCATTCCCACCATGTAACGTCCGAGCCTGCCCCGCCCCTTGGTCGTACATACATGGAAGTAAATCTCTTTACCAGCGTTGTAAATCCACTCTGATTCCTACGTCTGGATTAACCTCCATAAAAGAGCCAGGAGTGCACCGACGTAACGTTTTACTTCAGTCCGCAAATGGTTTGAAGAACCGAGCCCATAATGTTTCAGTTCTGTGCCGCACTACAAGACTCCAGCTCGAATCCCAGCTTCCCGATTACACAAATAAGGTACGTGATCCTGGGCAAATCGCTATCTTCCCATAATTCTTTCACTAAAATAGGGATTGCTTTGAAACAATGCAGCCCTCAAAATGAATGCCTATATTGGCTCGAAATGTTGAAATGCACATTGACAACTGAAAACAGGGCACTTTTTAAATAAAACGACTATATCCTGTTTAAATAAAAACGGCCACGAGGCGCTACAGTGAGCATCTGAAGCAGCCCAGTCCCCGCCCACTCAAAACGTCCCTGGTGTCCTATGGATGCCAGGGCCGCCTGCGTCCCCAGCCCCCACCCACCAGCAGACAAATCAATTAATCTTACATGTGACACATAGAAAAAAAAACACAGATGCGAATTCGCGCTTTGCAAAGTTCTGGGAACTTTTTAACAAGTGCGCGGCATCGTGCATTGTGCGGAGCGGGCCCTACATATGCTGCCGTCCCAGACCTATCAATCAAGCCGTGTTATTCCTCGGGGAGCCGCTCGCATGCATATTTATCAGGCCACATGCTAATTCCCTGCTGTTTTATGCCTGCGAGGCATGTTTATGACTCATAATTGTTGATCTCACGCGATACATCTCGCCGAAATAAGACGCTCTTCGGCGCAGTGGTCGGCAGAGGGGCCGCTCAGTGACCCGCCTGTAGGCGATCCTTCCCGGCTACCCCCGTGCAGGGTGGGTGAGGTGGGCATGGAGCTCAGCTGAAGCTCCGATCCTCCCCCTGAGGTCCTCGGTCCACCTCGCAAACCCCCATGGAGGGGTAACTCAGAGTCAGGGCGCCGCCCTGGCGCAGGTACGCGCACTGCCACTGAAGAGGCTCGGTGAACACCTTTAAGCGAAGCCCTTTCCAACCAGATTAAGTCGCGGACAAAGTGGCGCTACCCTCAAATTACTACCAACCAGTGTTGGATTGGGATTAGAAATCGGCCTGGGTACGCAAAAAAAAAAAGTGGCCCAAATTTGCATATTGTCTTTCCTCAAAACACTGCTTCAGCGAAGTTTTATAAACACCTGAAAACAAGTGAGGCCACTTCTGCTCAGGCCCCCTGCCCCCGCTCAGTATGCACATATTAATGGACACCCATCTGCCTCCAGAAAGGCCACTCGGGCACCAACTGGGCCGCTGGCGACATCTGAACACACCAGACACAGCCCAAAGCAGCCCCCCAGGCTGCCAAAGAAGCAGCCCATAGCTGGAACTTCGATACCAGCCCCTCGGCCATTGCCCGAGTGCCCCCCTTACCAATCCAACCCTGTACACAACCGTGGCTGTAAACATTAAATATGTGAAGAACATACATCAATTGCTGAGGAAGCTTACACACCCCTTAAAGCACCGTTGCCAACTAGCATTCGGCCTACATTTACCTTATGATTAACCCACGCAGAGATAAATTCCTGTCTCTTATTCACAACCAACACCCACAATTTCAAACATGGCCGACCGCCACGCAGCTGGGTGGAGTCTTTGCTTCCGCCCTCAGGAGTCTCTAGTCTGGAAACGTGAAACCCCAACTCCTCAACCTTAGCCAAGTCCTCATTCCTCCTTCCAATCTTGGAAGCAGACGGACCCTCCACTGCAGCTCTCCAGTGGCTTGAAGTCAAGGGCTTCCAGCCGCTTCAGCGCCTTCCTCTAGCAGCTCTACAACACCGTGGCTTGTGGTGTTCTCTCCATCTCACAAGCACGGGCCTACAGCTGCCAGCATGCTTAGCCTGGACGCAGAAAGAGTCCTTTAAGCGCTGAAAGTCACATGGGGCAGTTGAAGGCTATGGTCCTGGAAGCGCTTCCCAAGTCTCTCACAATCCAGAAAGTAGTTCTATGCACAGAAGCACCGCTGATCTAGGCGTAATATCCCCTCAAACATGAGCACAGCCTACTTCCATCTCCAACAGCGGAAGGATCCAAGGAACTGCAGTCCTGCACCTCATTGACAAGCTACCTCCACCTGACACTACAAAGTAGGACTAGCTCAGGCCTCCTCACAGGAAGATTATATCCTAGTGTCTTCCATCATCACATCTCTACGAGGAGATGTCCTCATCCCCACCTCAATATCCATTCAGTCTTCAGCCTAGGAACCCTCCGAGACACACTGAAGACAGGACTGAACCTCTCTCTGCTGAGGAAATCAACCTCTGATCCAGACGACCTTTCCAACATCCCCCTCATCATCCACTACCCATCTCAGGAGAAATGACTGAGGAAGTTGTCAAATCTAAATTACAGGAGCAGATCAACAAGAACCATCTCCTACAAGTCTAACCATCCACGCTGCAGCATGGCGACAGCTACTCTATGAGTATTCCATGATGCTCTCCGTACCAAATACATTAGCAAAACTGCCTCCTGGTCCTGTGACAGTCTTGTAATGGTTCACATCTGACCTCACAAACATCCAACTGCAAGATCTCAGAGAGACCCGGCTTCCAGTGGGGTACCCAGGCGATCCATCCCGTATCTCAATCATCATTCTGCAGATGAAACCCTCCCATCCTCACTAACTGACACCAAGATCCATTAATAGGGGATCCCCTCAGCTGCGTAAGCTAAAACTCATTTTATTTGTCGAGGTTCTACTCCTCACTTTCGCCAAACCCAACACATCGATACCTGCACTTATGGACGTCATTACTGCATTTTCAGTTCTCTGTGGATACTAAAATAAAGTGAAGAAAAAGCAAAGCTATGCAAATAGTTTACCATTTGAATGGCTCCCTAACGAGCTCAACTATTTAGGCGTTCTTGGAAGTGGTGACTTTTCTTGCATGATACCAGACAACCCGAAGGCTCTCACAGATCAACTGCACTCGCATTTAAATAGATGAGAGCAGAGGCATCTGTCTCTACAGGGGCAGCGGCATCCGTCTCTACGGGGGCAGCGGCATCCGTCTCTACGGGGGCAGCGGCATCCGTCTCTACGTATCAACCACTTGATCAAACAATATATTTGGGGCCTAGAATATCATCAAAACTCTGCACAGCAACAACATCAGGAGCTTCCCGAACAAGCTCAACTAAGCTCGCCTACCGCATATAGAGCTACATTATATGGCACATCAATTCTCTCAAATGCTTCATTACTTCACTGCCGATCTGGAAGCCCCAACCTGGATCCCCAATGAAGAACATACACAAAATATCTGCGATAGACTACAAATACTCTATAGAGGAAAAAAGCCACCAGAGACTCAAACAACCCCATCCTCCATGGATTAGTTGACATCTGGAAATGTATCCATAGCAAACTTGGCTTGAAAGGTTCATAGATTCTAAGGTACATTAATGGAATAAGAGACCGGCCGATCGACAACAGCTTCATATACTGGCCTCAATGGATCTCCAAAGGCATCTAGGCGCTAGATCAGCTATTTATTAAATGGCAACTTAAGACATTTCAACAGCTACAAAGAGACAATGGCTTATGCTGGAACCAACAATGGCGATATCAACAACAAACGTGCCTGCTCTTACACACACTAGGGAGCAACCAATCAACCTACCAGCCCCCATACTACACGGCTATCTGAGCAAGTGGAGCAGCTACAGGAAACTACGAACAGGACTTTATGCCTTAATCAACAAATTGTCCTCAAAACTGAACAGCTCTTTTCTGAAGGCTAGATGGGAACAAACACTTCATTAAGAATACCCAGACAAGGTCTGGTCGGACCTCATGTAAACACATGAGAGGCTAGACTAGAATTCAGTCTCTTCGAAACCCTTCACGACTGGTGCTGGTCACCCATGAAACTCCACAAAGCGAACCTTTGCTCTACCTCCAACTTCTGAAGATGTGTCCATCCCCATGGAGACACGCCACACATCCTCTGGTCCTGTCAAACCATACAGACTTTTTGGACTTCAATCTGGAATACTCTAACAACAACAAGACCCCTGAACATTACGCCCTCCACGGAAATGGTTTTGATTCAGAAACCGCAGAACATTGTAGGTATCACCGTACATACTAAAAGATAGCTTAATACCTCACTAGCAACGGCTAGGATCTGCATTCTCAGAAAATGGAAGAGGACCATCCACCCCACACACTGACTGGCAACGACATTTGAATGATTGATCTACAAAATGAAGGATCAATTACAGACCTTTGAAGACATATGGGGCCCCTTTCTCCATATCTAGACCCAATTAACAGACAAAGCACCTGGGCTTAACAGCATTTTGGGTTGAGTGCATTTAAAGAGTTTTATCACACCTGCACTCCTGTCTCCCCCACTCCACCCTATAGGCAACTCTGCCCAAGAGCTCCATGTCCATCAGAAGAAGCCCTGTGATGAACCGAACCAAGATACCCACTACCATATAGACTATATAGACTCCGCAACGCAGACAGACCCTTACTCCTGCTTATAGCTATAATCAATCAAACATTTGTAAAGGGCAGCAAATCACCCGTGAGGGGTTTTCAGGCGCTGTAGAGGTTGGCTGCTGCGTGGTGGGTTGTTCATTCAAACATCCAGTTCTTGAGTTCTCTCCTGAATTGTTGGAGCGACACTGCAGTCCTGAGGTGCAGGGGAAGGTTGTTCCATGTCTCGACCGCCAGGTGCGAGATGCCCTCCGCTGTTGGTTTGGCAGATCTGTGCGGTGTCTGCGAGGGAGAGGGAAGCAGATCAAAGGTGTCTGGTCAGTTGGTGGAAGGTAAGGCATTTGATGATGTGTGCTGGTCCTTTGTTGTGCAAGGCTTTGTATGTGTGCGTCAGCATCTTGAACTGGCATCTCTTCTGGATTGGGAGCCAGTGTAGTTTGTTGAGGTGGGGTGTGATGTGGGTCCTTCTGCGGAGGTCGAGGCTGAGTCTTGCAGCTGAGTTTTGTATTGTGTGGAGTCCCTTCAGGAGGCGTGCAGTGATTCCTATCAGAAGGATTACGTAGATATTGTAACTGCTTTGACCGAGTCTCTATTCTTCATCCCTCCAACTCCTTCTGTTTAACCCCCTTCCCCCTCTTCCCAAAACCTACGTTGGGTATACATCGAGGCAATATCCACTGTCACCTCAGTGTGACTTAAACTCTTATTGTTCATAGATTATTGTCTCTCTAGATGCGGACTCATGATGATCTTGCTTCATCATATTATATCTGCTTGAACGTTTAAATTCAATAAAAAGATCTAAACATGATTTAATAGGTAAATGAAATTAAAATCTTCCTTAAAATTCTCACAACCCATAACATTAGCAACACAAAACCTTCCTCAAATAAATATACACCTGGATGTCAAGCAACTACCTGAAGCTCAGCCCAGCAGACAAAGACAGTTCATCCGACTGAGCTACAGCTCCAAACAACCACTGGTCCAGCCGTGGCAATCCAACATGAACCTAGGCAGCTTCACCCCCCCTGATGACAGATCTGCAAAATCACTTGAATTCACCCTTGACACTGAGCTCCCCTCCAAAGAACGCATCACAAAGAATAGCGTGGTGCCAGTTCTCTCGCCTACAAAATAAAAAAGGTGATCCCTCAATCCCAGAAACCATTTTAGAACTAGAGGGAAGGGCCTAGTCCTTTCGTACAGGGATGGAAGTGACACTATTGAGTGGCCTATCTGACGCCACACTGGCATCCCTCAAAGGCAACCCACATCCTGCTGTAACCCTCATCACAGGAGTGAAGAAGTCCAACTGCACTCCCCAGGCTGAACAAAGGACAATGCTACACACCTGCATCATCTTCAAGATCAGCACAGCACCTACAAGGTCATCAGGAGAGATACCCCTAGATACTGGGCCCAGAGGTCAACCACGCCAGGCAGACCGTGTCACACCAGGGGCCAGACCATTGGACGAATGGCGGCAACAATGTCCAAGAAACAAACAACGAAAGAGGCAGGTCTTCTCAGTCTGCATTCTCAGGATAGGAAGCAGCATCCCCACGGACATCAGTACTGCCCCGACCCCTCCTGCAACTCAGCAAGAAGCTGAAGACATTTCTTCAAGGAGCACTATCACCAAGACACAAAAGGAACGCACCTGCTACCTGCCTCGCTGCAAATGACGGTTGATCGTACCCTTGGGCCGTCGCCAGTTGTTCAGCGCTGCATTGCTCCCTAGCTAGGTTTGCTCAATACAAACACCTCTGCTGCGGATATATACACATACATACACACATACATAGAAACCATGGAAAGAGTGGAATACAGACGTGCGGTGCACATCAAGCTGTCCATGCAGAAACAGGCGCAGAGCCTTGGCTTGGGTGGAAATCCACAAGTCTGGCTCACCAACGAGCTAGGTCCAGCAGCCCCCACACCTCAAGGAGTTCGCTTCTGTACGTGTGTCCCTCTTGAGTGACACACTGTGCCCTGTGGATACCACACAGTGCCCGTGGGTACCACACAGTGCCCCGTGGATTCCACCATATCCTTAGCAGGGGCATAGCTTTAGGGGGGCTCTTTTGGTTGTGACACAGCCCACATACATGCACTCCTGGCTTATTAGTTGGGTCTGCTGGCCCTGAGTCGGGTCAGCTAGCTGTGTGTCGGTTTTTCGTCTGTAGCAAGAATAAAAGACAGAGTGACCTTTGTTGTTAAAAGGGAGAGACAGCAGAGACAGACTCAGAGATATCTATCTGGTCGGTGAACTTCAAAACCTAAAACCAGATAACCTGGAATGAATACCAGCTTCCTTCTTGTCCAAATTGTGTGATCCTAGACAAATCTTTTATTTCACAGAGCCTCCTTTTTAGGTCTCGCCTGAGCCAGCGCATGCGCTGCTCTGCGAGACATTTAGAAAGCGGGTTTTCAAAGTGCTACCACAGGCATTTTGGTGGCTCAAGCTTGCGTGCACGCAAGCGTGCACACGCGCAGCCGTCATCTGTCTTTCCTCCTGTCACGGGTCATTGAGTGAATCGCGATCGCGATGCACTTTCACGGCACGCGCGCATACAACTCCTGGTTTCCTTTTGCCGTCACGCGCGCCTCGCTTCAATGCCCCTCCCCCACCACAGAGCACGTCTCGCAGCTTGTTTTTATTTAACGTTCCGTGCTCTCTGAGGCATTTCCTGTTGCTGACCAGACCGAGAGTTGGTTGCCGTGTCAATGATGTGGCTACAAATGTACATTGCACTAGTGCACCTAAAGGTACCGTTGTGGGGCTTGTTTGTGTTTACTCCCGAGCCGCGTCATTCGATGTAAACCCCAGCCAAGGTACAGTTGTGCGCAGTAAAAGAATAGCCCCTCCCCCCTCTCCTCCCCGATCCATTAAGCAGCCCTGCCCCTCCCTTTGTTGGCCTCGCTGTGCTTGAGCACTACCTTTGTTGGGCTCGGTTGCTTGAGCACTACTCACATCTCGATGGGCTTCATTTAGAGTTTGGAGGGAACTAGACATCCTCCCAGTTCAGGAGGACAGTCTTAATTCGGAGTACAATGATCGGCTGAATTTTCCGGCTATCCATGTGGGGGAGGAAATTCTTCTGGGTGCTCCTACTCCGCATTTAGATTTTCTTTCAGAAACGAAAGGATTTTCAGACCCCTCCAAACTATAGATGAGTCCTTGGGAATTGTTTTCAGTGCACGGAGAAGTTAGTTTTGTAACATTTATCTGTTATGCAAGCAGACATGTTATTATTGCATCTCCTTTCCGATGTTGTTGCTGTGTATTTAACCCGGGCCTTGTTGCTGTTGACTAATGCTCTTTTAAATGTGTTTCTACAGATGATTACTTGCCTGATTACTGTGTATTTTCATTTTGTGTACATTTAATGTATAATAATTTGAATTCACTGCGCTATAAACTACTTGGAATGCTTGTTATGTGCTGGGTTTTGCTTTTATCGGTCCTCAGTTTTTCTTATTGTTAGTCTTGATGTGTTATTGTGCTTTTCTGTATATAGAGACTATTGTTACCTTTGGATTGTGCTGGGTTCCGTGGATTCTGTGGTCATCAGTTAGTGTTGTTGGATTTTGGAGGCCGGTGCAGATGGGGCTCTTTTGCTGTTCACCGTTGGCCTACCCTGCTTCTCATCTGCTGTTGGTTCTCTTGACCTCATTACAATGCTACTAGTACTGATGTCATGTTTCTTAGCTATTCGCACATGGCAAATCCTTCTTCTTGTAGAACTAGTTTAATGTTCAGAGGGTTAATTTATTGCATTAAACGTTTAGTAAAATTGACCACATTAACTTGCACACTCATCTGAGAGAGCACTGTGGGGATAAAGGCTAGGCAAAAGTGATGGACACAGCTCTTCATCACTGTAGTTTGTACTTTATGTTGCCGAGGAGTGACCACTCAGCACCTCTTTACTTTTCAGATAATAACACTGGCAGGTAGTTTTAATATGGGAATTGGAGAGCACCTACACTTTTGGTTACTTTTAGAAGTAGGTTACATTTCACTACTTCAATCAATCAAATGCACTCAGTCAATGATGTGGCTACAAATGTACATGGCGCTAGTGCACATAAAGGTACCGTTGTGGGGCTGGTTTGTGTTTACTCCCGAGCCGCGTCATTTGACGTAAACCCCAGCCAAGGCACAGTTGTGCGCAGTGAAAGAATAGCCCCCACCATCTCCTCCCCAATCCATTAAGCAGCCCTGCCCCTCCCTTTGTTGGCCTCGCTGTGCTTTCACTTCTGCTCTTTTCTTTTAGAGCTGCTGCCCTGGGGCAGTGACACAGATGTCCCTCGGAGACAGAGGCGTGGTTTCATCTTCAGAGCCTACTACTCTCTACTACTACTCACTCTCTACTACTCTCTACTACTACTCACTCTACTACTACTCTACTACTCACTCTCTACTACTACTCTACTACTTACTCTCTACTACTACTCTACTACTCTCTCTACTCTACTACTCTCTACTCACTCTCTACTCCTCTCTACTCCTCACTCTCTACTCCTCACTCTACTACTCTCTACTCCTCACTCTACTACTCTCTACTCCTCACTCTTCTACTCTCTACTTTCTACTACTCACTCTCTACTACTCTCTCTACTACTCTCTACTACTCTCTCTACTACTCACTACTACTCACTCTACTACTCTCCACTCCTCTCTACTACTCTACTCCTCACTCTCTACTACTCAATCTACTACTCAATCTACTACTCACTTTCTACTACTCACTCTCTACTACTCACTCTCTACTACTCTCTACTCTCTACTCCTACTCACTCTACTACTCACTCTCTACTACTCACTCTCTACTACTCTATACTACCTACTCTCTACTACTCTCTACTCTACTCCTCACTCTACTACTCACTCTCTACTACTCTCTACTACTCACTCTCTACAACTCTCTACTACTCACTCTCTACAACTCTCTACTACTCCTCTCTACTCTCTACTCCTCTCTACTCTCTACTCCTCTCTACTACTCACTCTCTACTCACTCTCTCTACTACTCTCTCTACTCACGCTCTACTACTCTCTCTACTCACGCTCTACTACTCACTCTCTACTACTCACTCTCTACTACTCACTCTCTACTACTCACTCTCCTACTCACTCTCTACTACTCACTCTACTACTCACTCTACTACTCACTCTACTACTCACTCTACTACTCACTCTCTACTACTCACTCTCCTACTCACTCTCTACTACTCTATACTACCTACTCTCTACTACTCTCTACTCTACTCCTCACTCTACTACTCACTCTCTACTACTCTCTACTACTCACTCTCTACAACTCTCTACTACTCACTCTCTACAACTCTCTACTACTCACTCTCTACAACTCTCTACTACTCACTCTCTACAACTCTCTACTACTCCTCTCTACTCTCTACTCCTCTCTACTCTCTACTCCTCTCTACTACTCACTCTCTACTCACTCTCTCTACTACTCTCTCTACTCACGCTCTACTACTCTCTCTACTCACGCTCTACTACTCACTCTCTACTACTCACTCTCTACTACTCACTCTCCTACTCACTCTCTACTACTCACTCTACTACTCACTCTACTACTCACTCTACTACTCACTCTCACTACTCACTCTCTACTACTCACTCTCTACTACTCACTCTCTACTACTCACTCTCTACTACTCACTCTCTACCACTCACCTCTCTACTACTCCTCTCTACTCTCTACTCCTCTCTACTCTCTACTCCTCTCTACTACTCACTCTCTACTCACTCTCTCTACTACTCTCTCTACTCACTCTCTACTACTCACTCTCTACTACTCACTCTCCTACTCACTCTCTACTACTCACACTCTACTACTCACACTCTACTACTCACTCTACTACTCACTCTACTACTCACTCTACTACTCACTCTACTACTCACTCTACTACTCACTCTACTACTCACTCTCTACTACTCACTACTCTCTACTACTCTACTCTACTCCTCACTCTACTACTCACTCTCTACAACTCTCTACTACTCACTCTCTACAACTCTCTACTACTCACTCTCTACAACTCTCTACTACTCACTCTCTACTCTCTACCTCTCTACCTCTCATTCGTCCATCTTGCTTCATTCATTCTTTCCATCCTTTCTGCGCTTCCTCACATCCACCTATCATTCTGCCTTTTCCATCTATCCCTCCTCTTCATCTTTCTATGCACCCTACATTCTCTCCATCCTTTTATTACCTTTTTTATTTCTTTTCATTTCATCCATATATCTAACCAGCCATCATCTTATCTTCCTTCCATCCGTCACTCTCTTTTCTATCCATCTAGTCATCTTTTCACTATCCATCCATCATGCGTCCTTCTCCCCAATATCAAAGTGAAAGGAGCCATAAACAACAACTTAAATGTTTCATGTTATATTGAACTGCTCGAGCTGTTAAAGTTGGGTGTTAGTGACATACCCATTACCTTTTTTGCTGATTGACGAGACGTATTTAGGTAAATGAAATCAGTGCTGTGTTGCCTTTCCCTCAGTCTGTACCCAAGACACTCCTCGTCACCCCTCCCCCAGAACAAGCTTCGTTCACATCGGCTGACGTTCAGAGATACACACAGGATTACACAATGCAAGCATAGGCCACACCACGCCCTCCAGTTGGAATCTTTTGAGAAGCCTTTGCATCAACAGCAACAAGGACATCTTAAACAAGCATTGGCATAGCCAATAGATCTAGCCTTTGGGACCTTATAAGTGTTTAGCCATGCAACAGTTGATGTTGTTGCACCAAGGATATTGTGCTGCATAACTAAATACTTATAAGGTCCCAAAAGCGAGACCTATTGGCTATGCCAATGCTTGTTCTTTAATATCACATATGATGGCGCTTTTAAATGCTTGTGTTTAGGATGTGCCCTGTACAAGGGCTTTCATGTTTGACTAAATAGACTATAAAGGTGCTCCATCCATTGTAGGAATCCTAGGGTTGACATGATTACTTGCCTCTTAGTTCACCAATGGCTTTGTCACTGGGGGCGAGCCACTCAACTCGCCCTATTAACTTGCTGGTGCACCCACCTCTGTTTGCAACTTGGGCTTAGTGCAGGAGGGCGTCAGTCCGTGATGAAATGATTTGTAAAAGGCGGCAACTGGAAACATGGGGTCCTGCCCACGTTCACCGATTTTACAACTCTACCATCAAGGCTTCTCGTAGAAGTGTGCGTGCAGTGCGCAGACACGTAAAATAAGTGATCCCATGGCAGGGACTCCAGGCCGTTCTGATGCACGTGACTGTAGTTATGAGTTCCCAGGGAGAAGTACCAGGCCCAGGTGGGATTGATCAAGGACGTAGTTTGAGGGGTGGGGGGTGTTTGGCGTGTGACACTACCCAAGTGCATTTTTGACTTGGCAGTAAGGTCTGGGGGCCCTCAGTAGGATCTGTTATGTTTGTGTGGTTTTTTGTTGTTCTCACGTCACTAACAGGTTTTAACCTAACTTGTCAATTTTCTGGATGAGAAACTTAAATATTCATATATTGACTGGTTTACCAATAAAGTAGTACATTTGCACCCATATAAGTACCCCCTGAATGGTACAAATTTGCTACTTTTGGAATTCACAAACATTGGCAGTAGTAGGCCTGGAAGGCTGCGCCAGTCTCAGATTTCCAGGCACACGTCTGGCAATCAAACACCTAAAAGGTGTCAAGATGAATGTTTGCCACAGATTTGACTATTTCCAATCAATCAAGGCAGCATTCCAATCCGTCGTTTTTCACCTTATGTGTCACTCTAGACAAAGCCCCACCTAATGCAAATCAGTACTGACCCTGTGCCTCGTGGAAACAGTGCCTCTCATACCTCCACCCTGGAGCTCACTGCTTTTTTAGTTGGGACATTTGAGATTCAACCCCCACCCCCCATTCCTCCCTCACGTCCAAATATCACTGACTAAGCTATGCCTTTGATCCTCAGCTTCGTGAAACCAGTGACAGTCTGCACAACGCACAGGAGACAGCCTCGTGAAACCAGCGACAGCCTGCACAACGTACAGGAGACAGCACCGTGTAACTAGTGACAGCTTGCACAACGCACAGGAGACAGCCCCGTGAAACTAGTGACAGCCTGCACAACGCACAGGAGACAGCCTCGTGAAACCAGCGACAGCCTGCACAACACACAGGAGACAGCCCCGTGAAACTAGTGACAGCCTGCACAACGGACAGGAGACAGCCTCGTGAAACTTGTGACAGCCTGCACAACGCACAGGAGACAGCCCCGTGAAACCAGTGACAGTCTGCACAACGCACAGGAGACAGCCTCGTGAAACCAGCGACAGCCTGCACAACGCACAGGAGACAGCCCCGTGAAACTAGCGACAGCCTGCACAACGCACAGGAGACAGCCCCGTGAAACTAGCGACAGCCTGCACAACGCACAGGAGACAGCCCCGTGAAACTAGTGACAGCCTGCACAACGCACAGGAGACAGCCCCGTGAAACTAGTGACAGCCTGCACAACGCACAGGAGACAGCCCCGTGAAACTAGTGACAGCCTGCACAACGCACAGGAGACAGCTCCGTGAAACTAGTGACAGCCTGCACAACGCACAGGAGACAGCCCCGTGAAACCAGGGACAGTCTGCACAACGCACAGGAGACAGCCCCGTGAAACTAGCGACAGCCTGCACAACGCACAGGAGACAGCCCCGTGAAACTAGCGACAGCCTGCACAACGCACAGGAGACAGCCCCGTGAAACTAGCGACAGCCTGCACAACGCACAGGAGACAGCCCCGTGAAACTAGTGACAGCCTGCACAACGCACAGGAGACAGCCCCGTGAAACTAGCGACAGCCTGCACAACGCACAGGAGACAGCCCCGTGAAACTAGTGACAGCCTGCACAACGCACAGGAGACAGCCCCGTGAAACTAGTGACAGCCTGCACAACGCACAGGAGACGGCACCGTGAAACTAGTGACAGCCTGCACAACGCACAGGAGACGGCCCCGTGAAACTAGTGACAGCCTGCACAACGCACAGGCGACGGCCCCGTGAAACTAGTGACAGCCTGCACAACGCACAGGAGACAGCCCCGTGAAACTAGTGACAGCCTGCACAACGCACAGGAGACAGCCCAGCCTGCACAACGCACAGGAGACTGCACCGTGAAACTAGTGACAGCCTGCACAACGCACACGAGACAGCCCCGTGAAACCAGCGACAGCCTGCACAACGCACAGTAGACAGCCTCGCGAAACCAGCGACAGCCTGGACAACGCACAGGAGACAGCCCAGCCTGCACAACGCACAGGAGACAGCCCCGTGAAACTAGTGACAGCTTGCACAACGCACAGGAGACAGCCCCGTGAAACTAGTGACAGCCTGCACAACGCAGAGGAGACAGCCTCGTGAAACCAGCGACAGCCTGCACAACGCACAGGAGACAGCCCTGTGAAACTAGCGACAGCCTGCACAACGCACAGGAGACAGCCCCGTGAAACTAGCGACAGTCTGCACAACGCACAGGAGACATCCCCGTGAAACTAGCGACAGCCTGCACAACGCACAGGAGACAGCCCCGTGAAACTAGTGACAGCCTGCACAACGCACAGGAGACAGCCCCGTGAAACTAGTGACAGCCTGCACAACGCACAGGAGACAGCCCCGTGAAACTAGCGACAGCCTGCACAACGCACAGGAGACAGCCCCGTGAAACTAGCGACAGCCTGCACAACGCACAGGAGACAGCCCCGTGAAACCAGTGACAGTCTGCACAACGCACAGGAGACAGCCTCGTGAAACCAGCGACAGCCTGCACAACGCACAGGAGACAGCACCGTGAAACTAGCGACAGCCTGCACAACGCACAGGAGACAGCACCGTGAAACCAGCGACAGCCTGCACAACGCACAGGAGACAGCCTTGTGAAACCAGCGACAGCCTGCACAACGCACAGGAGACAGCCCCGTGAAACTAGCGACAGCCTGCACAACGCACAGGAGACAGCCCCGTGAAACTAGCGACAGCCTGCACAACGCACAGGAGACAGCCCAGTGAAACTACTGACAGCCTGCACAACGCACAGGAGACAGCCCCGTGAAACTAGTGACAGCCTGCACAACGCACAGGAGACAGCCCCGTGAAACTAGCGACAGCCTGCACAACGCACAGGAGACAGCCCCGTGAAACTAGCGACAGCCTGCACAACGCACAGGAGACAGCCCCGTGAAACTAGCGACAGCCTGCACAACGCACAGGAGACAGCCCCGTGAAACTAGCGACAGCCTGCACAACGCACAGGAGACAGCCCCGTGAAACTAGCGACAGCCTGCACAACGCACAGGAGACAGCCCCGTGAAACTAGTGACAGCCTGCACAACGCACAGGAGACAGCCCCGTGAAACTAGTGACAGCCTGCACAACGCACAGGAGACAGCCCTGTGAAACTAGTGACAGCCTGCACAACGCACAGGAGACAGCCCCGTGAAACTAGCGACAGCCTGCACAACGCACAGGAGACAGCCCCGTGAAACTAGTGACAGCCTGCACAACGCACACGAGACAGCCCCGTGAAACCAGCGACAGCCTGCACAACGCACAGTAGACAGCCTCGCGAAACCAGCGACAGCCTGGACAACGCACAGGAGACAGCCCAGCCTGCACAACGCACAGGAGACAGCCCCGTGAAACTAGTGACAGCTTGCACAACGCACAGGAGACAGCCCCGTGAAACTAGTGACAGCCTGCACAACGCAGAGGAGACAGCCTCGTGAAACCAGCGACAGCCTGCACAACGCACAGGAGACAGCCCTGTGAAACTAGCGACAGCCTGCACAACGCACAGGAGACAGCCCCGTGAAACTAGCGACAGTCTGCACAACGCACAGGAGACATCCCCGTGAAACTAGCGACAGCCTGCACAACGCACAGGAGACAGCCCCGTGAAACTAGTGACAGCCTGCACAACGCACAGGAGACAGCCCCGTGAAACTAGTGACAGCCTGCACAACGCACAGGAGACAGCCCCGTGAAACTAGCGACAGCCTGCACAACGCACAGGAGACAGCCCCGTGAAACTAGCGACAGCCTGCACAACGCACAGGAGACAGCCCCGTGAAACCAGTGACAGTCTGCACAACGCACAGGAGACAGCCTCGTGAAACCAGCGACAGCCTGCACAACGCACAGGAGACAGCACCGTGAAACTAGCGACAGCCTGCACAACGCACAGGAGACAGCACCGTGAAACCAGCGACAGCCTGCACAACGCACAGGAGACAGCCTTGTGAAACCAGCGACAGCCTGCACAACGCACAGGAGACAGCCCCGTGAAACTAGCGACAGCCTGCACAACGCACAGGAGACAGCCCCGTGAAACTAGCGACAGCCTGCACAACGCACAGGAGACAGCCCAGTGAAACTACTGACAGCCTGCACAACGCACAGGAGACAGCCCCGTGAAACTAGTGACAGCCTGCACAACGCACAGGAGACAGCCCCGTGAAACTAGCGACAGCCTGCACAACGCACAGGAGACAGCCCCGTGAAACTAGCGACAGCCTGCACAACGCACAGGAGACAGCCCCGTGAAACTAGCGACAGCCTGCACAACGCACAGGAGACAGCCCCGTGAAACTAGCGACAGCCTGCACAACGCACAGGAGACAGCCCCGTGAAACTAGCGACAGCCTGCACAACGCACAGGAGACAGCCCCGTGAAACTAGTGACAGCCTGCACAACGCACAGGAGACAGCCCCGTGAAACTAGTGACAGCCTGCACAACGCACAGGAGACAGCCCTGTGAAACTAGTGACAGCCTGCACAACGCACAGGAGACAGCCCCGTGAAACTAGCGACAGCCTGCACAACGCACAGGAGACAGCCCCGTGAAACTAGTGACAGCCTGCACAACGCACAGGAGACAGCCCCGTGAAACTAGTGACAGCCTGCACAACGCACAGGAGACAGCCCAGTGAAACTAGCGACAGCCTGCACAACGCACAGGAGACAGCCCCGTGAAACTAGTGACAGCCTGCACAACGCACAGGAGACAGCCCCGTGAAACTAGTGACAGCCTGCACAACGCACAGGAGACAGCCCCGTGAAACTAGCGACAGCCTGCACAACGCACAGGAGACAGCCCCGTGAAACTAGTGACAGCCTGCACAACGCACAGGAGACAGCCCCGTGAAACTAGTGACAGCCTGCACAACGCACAGGAGACGGCACCGTGAAACTAGTGACAGCCTGCACAACGCACAGGAGACGGCCCCGTGAAACTAGTGACAGCCTGCACAACGCACAGGCGACAGCCCCGTGAAACTAGTGACAGCCTGCACAATGCACAGGAGACAGCCCCGTGAAACTAGTGACAGCCTGCACAACGCACAGGAGACAGCCCAGCCTGCACAACGCACAGGAGACGGCACCGTGAAACTAGTGACAGCCTGCACAACGCACACGAGACAGCCCCGTGAAACCAGCGACAGCCTGCACAACGCACAGTAGACAGCCTCGCGAAACCAGCGACAGCCTGGACAACGCACAGGAGACAGCCCAGCCTGCACAACGCACAGGAGACAGCCCCGTGAAACTAGTGACAGCCTGCACAATGCACAGGAGACAGCACCGTGAAACCAGCGACAGCCTGCACAACGCACAGGAGACAGCCTCGTGAAACCAGCGACAGCCTGCACAACGCACAGGAGACAGCCCCGTGAAACTAGCGACAGCCTGCACAACGCACAGGAGACAGCCCCGTGAAACTAGCGACAGCCTGCACAACGCACAGGAGACAGCCCCGTGAAACTAGTGACAGCCTGCACAACGCACAGGAGACAGCCCCGTGAAACTAGCGACAGCCTGCACAACGCACAGGAGACAGCCCTGTGAAACTAGCGACAGCCTGCACAACGCACAAGAGACAGCCCCGTGAAACTAGCGACAGCCTGCACAACGCACAGGAGACAGCCCCGTGAAACTAGCGACAGCCTGCACAACGCACAGGAGACAGCCCAGTGAAACTAGCGACAGCCTGCACAACGCACAGGAGTCAGCCCAGTGAAACTAGTGACAGCCTGAAAGACGCACAGGAGACAGCCCCGTGAAACTAGTGACAGCCTGCACAACGCACAGGAGACAGCCCCGTGAAACCAGTGAGTCTGCACAACGCACAGGAGACAGCCTCGTGAAACCAGCGACAGCCTGCACAACGCACAGGAGTCAGCACAGTGAAACTAGTGACAGCCTGCACAACGCACAGGAGACAGCACCGTGAAACCAGCGACAGCCTGCACAACGCACAGGAGACAGCCCCGTGAAACCAGCGACAGCCTGCACAACGCACAGGAGACAGTAACGTGAAACTAGCGATAGCCTGCACAACGCACAGGAGACAGCCCCGTGAAACTAGCGACAGCCTGCACAACGCAGAGGAGACAGCCCTGTGAAACTAGCGACAGCCTGCACAACGCACAAGAGACAGCCCCGTGAAACTAGCGACAGCCTGCACAACGCACAGGAGACAGCCCCGTGAAACTAGCGACAGCCTGCACAACGCACAGGAGACAGCCCCGTGAAACTAGCGACAGCCTGCACAACGCACAGGAGTCAGCCCCGTGAAACTAGCGACAGCCTGCACAACGCACAGGAGACAGCCCCGTGAAACTAGCGACAGCCTGCACAACGCACAGGAGACAGCCCCGTGAAACTAGCGACAGCCTGCACAACGCACAGGAGACAGCCCCGTGAAACTAGCGACAGCCTGCACAACGCACAGGAGACAGCCCCGTGAAACTAGCAACAGCCTGCACAACGCACAGGAGACAGCCCCGTGAAACTAGCGACAGCCTGCACAACGCACAGGAGTCAGCCCCGTGAAACTAGCGACAGCCTGCACAACGCACAGGAGACAGCCCCGTGAAACTAGCTACAGCCTGCACAACGCACAGGAGACAGCCCCGTGAAACTAGCGACAGCCTGCACAACGCACAGGAGACAGCCCCGTGAAACTATCGACAGCCTGCACAACGCACAGGAGACAGCCCCGTGAAACTAGCGACAGCCTGCACAACGCACAGGAGACAGCCCCGTGAAACTAGCGACAGCCTGCACAACGCACAGGAGACAGCCCCGTGAAACTAGCGACAGCCTGCACAACGCACAGGAGACAGCCCCGTGAAACTAGCGACAGCCTGCACAACGCACTGGAGACAGCCCCGTGAAACTAGCGACAGCCTGCACAACGCACAGGAGACAGCCCCGTGAAACTAGCGACAGCCTGCACAACGCACAGGAGACAGCCCCGTGAAACTAGCGACAGCCTGCACAACGCACAGGAGACAGCACCGTGAAACTAGCGACAGCCTGCATAACGCACAGGAGACAGCCCCGTGAAACTAGCGACAGCCTGCACAACGCACAGGAGACAGCCCCGTGAAACTAGCGACAGCCTGCACAACGCACAGGAGACAGCCCCGTGAAACTAGCGACAGCCTGCACAACGCACAGGAGACGGCCCCGTGAAACTAGCGACAGCCTGCACAACGCACAGGAGACAGCGCCGTGAAACTTGTGACAGCCTGCACAACGCACAGGAGACAGCCCCGTGAAACTAGGGACAGCCTGCACAACGCACAGGAGACGGCCCCGAGAAACTAGCGACAGCCTGCACAACGCACAGGCGACGGCCCCGTGAAACTAGTGACAGCCTGCACAACGCACAGGAGACGGCCCCGTGAAACTAGCGACAGCCTGCACAACGCACAGGAGACAGCCCCGTGAAACTAGCGACAGCCTGCACAACGCACAGGAGACAGCCCCGTGAAACTAGCGACAGCCTGCACAACGCACAGGAGACAGCCCCGTGAAACTAGTGACAGCCTGCACAACGCACAGGAGACAGCTCCGTGAAACTAGTGACAGCCTGCACAACGCACAGGAGACGGCCCGTGAAACTAGCGACAGCCTGCACAACGCACAGGAGACAGCCCCGTGAAACTAGCGACAGCCTGCACAACGCACAGGAGACAGCCCCGTGAAACTAGCGACAGCCTGCACAACGCACAGGAGACAGCCCCGTGAAACTAGCGACAGCCTGCACAACGCACAGGAGACAGCCCCGTGAAACTAGCGACAGCCTGCACAACGCACAGGAGACAGCCCAGTGAAACTAGCGACAGCCTGCACAACGCACAGGAGACAGCTCCGTGAAACTAGTGACAGCCTGCACAACGCACAGGAGACGGCCCGTGAAACTAGCGACAGCCTGCACAACGCACAGGAGACAGCCCCGTGAAACTAGCGACAGCCTGCACAACGCACAGGAGACAGCCCCGTGAAACTAGCGACAGCCTGCACAACGCACAGGAGACAGCCCCGTGAAACTAGCGACAGCCTGCACAACGCACAGGAGACAGCCCCGTGAAACTAGCGACAGCCTGCACAATGCACAGGAGACAGCCCCGTGAAACTAGCGACAGCCTGCACAACGCACAGGAGACAGCCCCGTGAAACTAGCGACAGCCTGCACAACGCACAGGAGACAGCCCCGTGAAACTAGCGACAGCCTGCACAACGCACAGGAGACAGCCCCGTGAAACTAGCGACAGCCTGCACAACGCACAGGAGACAGCCCCGTGAAACTAGCGACAGCCTGCACAACGCACAAGAGACAGCCCCGTGAAACTAGTAACAGCCTGCACAACGCACAGGAGACGGCCCCGTGAAACTAGTGACAGCCTGCACAACGCACAGGAGACGGCCCCGTGAAACTTGTGACAGCCTGCACAACGCACAGGAGACAGCCCCGTGAAACTAGTGACAGCCTGCACAACGCACAGGAGACGGCCCCGAGAAACTAGCGACAGCCTGCACAACGCACAGGCGACGGCCCCGTGAAACTAGTGACAGCCTGCACAACGCACAGGAGACAGCCCCGTGAAACTAGTGACAGCCTGCACAACGCACAGGAGACGGCACCGTGAAACTAGTGACAGCCTGCACAACGCACAGGAGACAGCCCCGTGAAACTAGTGACAGCCTGCACAACGCACAGGAGACAGCCCAGCCTGCACAACGCACAGGCGACGGCCCCGTGATTCAGCAGGAGTGAAGCAGGCAGAGCCTTGGCTTCAAGCCGCCCTGCCTTCTCTGCTCACGATGCCCTTTTCTCAGTTTAGACTTGTTTCCCAACAGAGGAGCAGGCAGCGCCAACACGGCTCAGCACGCCGCCCACAAACACGGGACTTGGAGGCTTTCCACACCAACACAATAAACCGTGCACCCACATTTCTTTACTAGGGCGCCACTCACCACCTGCCTGAGTGCACACACACTGCTGGCCTCGCTCCAGGCCCTGCTTTGTCGCCCCACACGTGCCCCTCCCCTGCACAAGTCCTGCTTCCACGGGGCACCTCACACACTTAAGTGGTTTATTAATAAAGCCTTGCTATCCGCCAGGCCATTGTACTCCCTATACACCTTGGACGTTCCTGCAAGGCCCAAGCCTCTGTCCCTCAAGTCATGCACAGACCAGTGCGGCAGGTACTCGACCCACTGAGCTGCACAGGGGTCGTACACCGCACAGAGAGGCCTTGGACGCGCGCGTGATGTAATGTAACCTCCTCTGCCCTCCCCCGCGGCGCTAGAGCCAACGCTAGGCACCCCCCCCCCGCAGGCTGCCAGGACCTCCCGGCCGTGCCAGGTCACCTGCGAGGCTCGTCTTACTACCCAACGTGGCACTGCCCCCTATGCGAGGGCCTGGGCAGTGGCGTAAGGAACCTTCAGCCCCCAAGGAATGGTGAGGGGGCCCTCGCACTACCCATACCCCCGAGCTGACAAGTTGAGGCCCCCCCTTTATGTATCGAAGACTGCCTCCCCCCCCCGCAAGGAATGGTGAGGGGGACCCTCACACTACCCATACCCCAAACTGACAAGCTGAGGGGGCCCCTTTATGGAAGGAAGACTGCCCCCCACGCAAAGAATGCAGAGGGCGACCCTCGCACTACCCATACCCCCGAGCGGACAAGCTGAAGAGGAAGGGGGGCTTTATGTGTGCAAGTCTGCGCCCCCCCCCCCCCCAAGGAATGGAGAGGGGGTCCTTCGCACTACCCCCGAGCGGACAAGCTGAAGAGGAGGGGGGCTTTATGTGTGCAAGTCTGCGCCTCCCCCCCCCCCCCCAAGGAATGGAGAGGGGGTCCTTCGCACTACTCATACCCCCGAGCTGACAAGCTGAGCGGGGCTCCCTTTATGCATGTAAGTCTCCACCCCCCCCCAGAATGGAGAGGGGGGCCCTCCCACACTACCCATACCCCCGAGCTGACAAGCTGAGGGGGGCCCCCTTTATGTATGGAAGACTGCCACAACCCCCCCATATGCCCGCCACACCGCGGGGTCGGTAGTGGTGTCCGTTACGCCCGCCTGGAAGAGCCTAAAGCAGACGCCGGAGCACATGTTTGAAGTAGGCAGCCAGGGACACTAGCGTACACTTTCCGGCACTGTGGTGGAGAAGCCGGACTCACGCTGGCATGACCTGCACGGACTGTCCCTGATAGCCCCTAAACATCACGGTCATAGGGCGCCAGCCACCACCAGGCCTCCAGGTCCCTGGTAGCTCATAATCACTAGGGTCAGAGGGCGCCAGCCACCTCCAGGCCTCCAGGTCCCTGGTAGCTGTTGACCACCAGGGTTAGAGGGTGCCAGCCACCTCCAGGTTCCTGGTCCCTGGAAGCTCCTGACCCCCAGGGTCAGAGGGCGCCTGCCACCTCCAGGTCCCTGGTAGCTCCGGACCACCAGGGTCAGAGGGCGCCAGCCACCTCGAAGCCCCTGGTAGCTCCTGACCACCAGGGTCAGAGGGCGCCGCCCATCTCCAGGCCTCAAGGTCTCTGGTAGCTTTTGATCACCAGGGTCAGAGGGCGCCGGCCACCACCAGGTCTACAGGTCCCTGGTAACTCCTAACCACCAGGGTCAGAGGGCACCAGCCACCTCCAGGCCTACAGGTCCCTGGTAGCTCCTAACCACCAGGGTCAGAGGGCGCCAGCCACCACAAGGCCTCCAGGTTCCTGGTAGGTCCTAGCCACCAGGGTCAGAGGGCACCACCCACATCAAAGCCTCCAGGTCCCTGGTAGCTCCTGACCACTAGGGCCAGAGGGCTCCAGCCACCTCCAGGTCCCTGGTAGTTCCTAACCACCAGGGTCAGTGGGTGCCAGCCACCTCCAGGTCCCTGGTAGCTCCTATGCTATGGGATTTATAAAGCGCATGGTGACCCGAAGGCATCCCAGCGCTGGCGGACGGAAATACCACTACACCAAGGTCAGAAGAGTTATCTTGGGTCAGTTCCTAAAAAGCCATGTCTTAAGAGATTTTCGGAAGCTCAGCTCACTGTTCATAGAGCGAATGGCCAGAAGGGAGAGTATTCCACAGCTTGGCCGCGTTAAAGCCAAAAGACTGCCCTCCTCTTCGATCCCTTTTGACCAGGGGGACGGTTACTTAAAATGAATTGGAGGATCTAAGAAGCCTATTAGAGGAATAAGGGGTGACCAGTTGGCGAGAGACTGGAGGGCCACTCGCATAAAAGACTGTGCACTATGCGAAGAGATTTCAACTCAATCCTTTGGACGATGGGCAGCCAGTGGAGGACACTCAGACCCTGTCTAGTTGAATTATGCCTATGAATACCCAAGAGCAGTCTTGTGGCCCCATTTTTCATGGCCTGGAATTTACGAGTCACTGCCTTGGGAGCACGTAGGTAAAGCGAATCGCCGTAATACTGGCGAGAAAGGATCAGAGCCTGCACTATCAGCCTCCTTGAGGACTGGGGGAGAAGAGGCAGAATCTTGTGAAACATGCGCATGATTCCAAAGCATGAGGCGGACAGTCTAGTAGCCTGGCATTCCATGGTCAGGGTATTTTCTAGCCATACCCCCAGGCTTTTTATGGCTGGTTTAGGAGCGGGAGGAGGACCAAGGCAGACCGGCCAATCAAGGGCCCTTTGGGGCTTGGAATTACTCCCCAGAATAATAACCTCTGTCTTGGCTCCATTCAGCTCAAGGCAAGACTTGTTCATACAGCTGGCTACCTGTTCCAGACTTGGTCCTAAGGTGGTCGCTGACTGATCCATGTCTGGGGCAAGAGAAAAAAACAGCTGAGTATTGTCTGCGTAGGTGACGATGGAGATCACAAAGGGAGTTATAATATCCGGCAGGGGTTGCAAGTACACATTGAACAACGTAGGGTTAAGAGAGGACCCTTGCGGCACTCCATAGGCGACTGGCAGAATTGCAGAGGAACAAGTCATATCGCAAACCTGAAAGGTTCTAGCCTTTAAGAAGGAGCCTATCCAATCCAGAGCTTCCCCTTCAACACCGGCCTTGCTAATCCTCTTTAAAAGAGTGGAATGGTCCATGGTGTTGAAGGCTGCGCTGAGGTCCAAAAGAATAATTGCTACTGAGGCCCCTTGATCAAGTCTCTTTTTCGCTTCCTCCACCACCGCTAAAAGGGCAGTTTTGTTGCTATGTTAAGGCTTAAAACCAGTTTTTGAGTGTGGATGGAAAGAAATGACCTCGAGAAAGTTAGAGAGATGCGAACGTATTTTTCTACCATCTTACTTATGCCAGGGAGCAAGGAGATGGGGCGAGAATTCCCAGGACATGTAGGGTCGAGGAGAGGCTTTTTTAAAACGGCGTTCACCATGGCGTGTTTCCATGGTTGGGGCTCCAGAGCCTCCTTCAGGGAGAGGCTGACCATTTGAAGCAGGATGGGGAAGATAATCTCAGCTCCAAGAGCAAGAATCCTCAGAGGTGCCGGGTCAAGAGGGGATCCCAATTAAATTTTGCTGAAAAGTTCAGCGAAGGTATCCAAGGAGAGGGGCGGGATTTCCAACAAGTTCGCTGGATTGGATTCCTTGATGCAACTTGGGCATGTGGACTTGGGACATCTCTCCTCCCTTTGAAAGGAGAGGTAGATACCCACAATTTTTGTGTTAAAATAGGAGGCCAGAGCATTACATTTATCATTGGAGGGTTCGAAAGGTGGTCCAATGGGATTAGCTTCCAGCAGGGCTTTAGTGATTTTAAACTTCTCCCTAGGTGAGTTAGCAGCTTCTTGAATTTTAGCCTCATAATAAGCGGCTTGTGCAGATCTAATTTCTGAGTGATGAATCCTAACTGTCTTTCGATATTCAATTTTTTTAAATTCCCCGTAGTTTTTTCGCCATTCCCTTTCTGCAACCTTGCACAGTTTTTTCAACATTCTAAGGTGGGGGAGTACCAGGGAGCAGACTTATTTGTATGTGTCTGCATGTGCCTCTTCTTTGGAATGGCTAAATCGAGAGAGAGGTTTAGCCAGTCTGTGATCTTAGAGTTGTCTGCTTGGGGATCAAGTCCCACCAATGGAGTGGTCTGACGGCGGATTCTTGTCCAGTTATCAAGATTTAATTGAGACCAGCATCTGTCTTAGCGGGTCGTTTAGGGCCAGGGATGGTCAGATACATAAGGATCAAAAAATGACCAAAAGATGGGTATCGGATCTGCGACTTGAAGGAAAGGAGTATTGGTAAATATAGGGTCTAGCAAGTGCCCCTTTACATGAGTGGGGCCTTGTACTTTTTTGCTCAGTTACATAGCCACTAAATCTGACAAGAAGCTAGATGCTGAGGTGTTGATGGGTTCATCTAATTGTAATTTTAAATCACCCTATACTGTAAAATGTGGTTTCTTTAATGTCAAACTTGCTGGAGGCTAGAACCTCCGGTGGCATTTGTGTAAACTGGTCTGCAGGGCCAGGGGGCCGATAGAATAAGATTCCTGAAAATGTGTAGGTATGTGACAAAGGGATAGAGAATGGAAGAGCTTCACAATACGATAGTGAAAGGGTGTCTGTCGTGCAAGAGAGGGAGGATTTCATTATTATTGCAAGTCCTCCACCCTTTCTATCCTCACGATCCCCACAAACAATATAACAGTTGGGGGGGGGGGCCCCAAGAGCTTGAGCGATGTCTGGCCCAGACTCCTCATGGAGCCAGGTTTCTGTAAGAAAACAACATCAGGTTTTCCATTCTCCAAGAAGGAGAAAATGTCCAACCTTTGTTGAGGGAGAGAGCGACAAGTTAACAAAAACAATTTCCAGCTGGACTTGGACGGAGGGAAGTTATTCGCTGGCAGGACAGGTAGAACACTATAAAAGCAATGCCTACATGCCATGTTGCCCTTAGCTAAGTCCAAAGAGTGGAGACAATTAGGATAACATACCTCTCTTGGGTCAAGTAAATGCTGCCTAGCATAGCCCACAATCTGAGGGTGGCGTGAGGCTGGGTTCCAGGCCCTTGGTCCCGGTCGGGTGCAGGAGGGCTCGCCTTTGGCACGCCAGCAGCGCTACCGCTGCCCTGCTTAAATAATGAGTAGTCCAACCACTAGAGTGTCAACCACCCAAGGCAACCCTATGGTTAGGACTCTATGGCTAAAGTGCTCAGTGCTTCGTTTCCTCCGGTTAACTAGAACCACATTTGATTCCCTCACAAAACCTCCAAAATAAATGAAAGCAACCACCCTAACCACCAGGGCCAGAGGGCGCCAGCCACCTCCAGGTCCCTGTCAGCTCCTAACCACCAGGGTCAGAGGGTGCCAGCCACCTCCAGGCCCCTGGTAGGTCCTAGCCACCAGGGTCAGAGGGCGCCACCCACATCAAAGCCTCCAGGTCCCTGGTAGCTCCTAACCACCAGGGTCAGGGGGCGCAGCCACCTCCTGGCCTACATGTCCCTGGTATATCCTAACCACCAAGGTCGCAGGGCGCCAGCCACCTTCAGGCCTCCAGGTCCCTGGTAGCTCCTGACCGCCAAGGTCAGAGGGCTCCAGCCACCTCCAGTCTTCTAGGTCCCTGGTGGCTTCTAACAACCAGGGTCAGAGGGCGCCAGCCACCTCCAGGTCCCTGGTAGCTCCTAACCACCAGGGTCAGAGGGTGCCAGCCACCTCCTGGCCCAACGTATGTTCGCAGAGGGCCCTGCCCAGTTTACCGGTCGCACCACGAGATGCTGATAACAAGAATTTAACCGAAACTGTTGAACATGATTTCTAACCCCAGCTAAAAAACACACCCAATTGGGAGAACCTGGGTGAAACATACCCAACTGGGCAAATCGCTTTGTGTGCCTATGGTGGCCCTGCTGGGGGAGGCAAGACTCGCTGGTTACCGCTGGGAGCAGCAGGGTGGCACAAACCACATTTCTTCAACAAGCATTAAATGTTACCCCAGATATGTAAGGGGGTGTGAGAAGCTGGCCTAGTATATGATATCCACTAATCTAAGTGGGCACCTTGCACCAGTCCGGACAACCCTCATGGTGATTTAAGAGGTCTTAGACAACCTTAGAAAGCTCTCTAAGTGGTAGCTGTGGAGAGCAGCCTTCAGGCTTAGTCCAGAAGGAGTGTAAAACAGCTTGTTTTACCAGAATGCAATCTTATAGTATAGATTAAGTGAAAAAGAACCACACCAAGTATTTATAAAAATATGTATTTATTATATAATACTCTCTAGTACGTTCCAATATCTCCAACACAGAGTTAATCACAATGCACACAATACAGCAAAGAAACACAGTAAATAGCACGAAATACACAGTGGACCCCAGGGGGGGACCAAACCATATATTAAGAAAGTGGTATAAGAACCACGACTCGATTTAGGACGATGTCGAGAGGACGTAGAATTGCTGGGGACCCAAGGAACCACCCAAGATGAGTAGATAGGGAGCCCACAGAGAGCATGGCAAGTGTAGGAAGATGACCGAGTGCTCTGTACTATGTCTATGTGCAAATCGCAGTTGGATTTTTAAAGATTAAGGACCCTTCCCAGTGGACCCTGAAGAAACCCGGTGGAAGACAGAAGGTTGGAGAGCCACCCCACCCGTGGATACCCTAGTACCCATGTTACCTACACCAGGGAAGCCGGGTGCATATGTGTGAAGTGGTGTCGGAAACCGCCATCGAACCCATTGGAGGACTTCAGAAAAGTGCTGCTGTGGAAGAAGAAGGAAGTGTCCGATGGAATCCAAGGATGGATTCTTGATGAGAAGTACCTGCAATTAGAGGGGACAGAGTCTATGTCACTCAGGGGTGACCAGGAGACTTGGAAGATGAATGCCCTCCGATGTCCAGTGTTGCAGGATGGATGACGAGAACCTTGACTCTGCAGCTGAGGAGGACCAGGAGAAGCTGAGGAGGACCAGGATCCGTGCACGAGCTGTCCCACGAAGGAAAACGAGTGCCGAGGGGTCGGTGTCCGGTGGGAGCACCAACAAGCCTTGGCAAATGCAACCAATGCAGGAAAAGAAGAAGGAGCAACGTCGGGACCAGCAAGGTCCAGGGGACTCACCAAAAGCAGGGGAGTCAGGGCAGGCCCCGAGCAATCAGGGGAGCCCAAAAGAAACAAGTGTGACCCTCAAGTGGACCCACAGGCCGGAGGCACTGGAGTCGTGAGAGGACCTCAAGCAGCTCACCAAAAGATGCAGGCCACGATGCATGTGATGTGGTGTGGCTGAAGATTCTGGTCACTGAAGGTGCTCGAGGTTGGGGCTACTTGGAGCCTGAAGATCTCCTTGGAAAGAAGTCAACAAGCCTTTGCAACTGCAAGTTGACGCGGTGCACAGGGGTTCGGTTATTGCAACCCCCTTGAGGGATACTGGCCTCAAACTTGGTGAGAGGGCAGGGCAGGCCTCAGGAGCTGTGGAAATCCACCACCTGTGTTGCAGAGCCTTTGGAGTCCGGATGAGCTCAGGATCAGCAGACCGGTCGACTTAGTTGTGGTGCCTGCGAATGCAGGGGAGTGACTCCTTCAGTCCAAGGAAGATTCCTTCAAGTGTCTTTGATGCTTCACAGGCCTTGGAAGGTTCCTGTATGATGCACTGGCACAGACGATGCAGCAAACTGGAAGGGAGACAAAGTCGGGCCCAAACGAAGTCCAGCGAAGTTCAGGGCGCCCAGACAGTAGAAGAAGAAATGGTGTCTGATCTGAATCTTATCCCCCGACGAATCTAGGGGCCTACACCCAGGTAAGCCCTTAGGTACCCTAGGGAAAGGGTTGGGAAGATTCAGGGGACCCTCCCAGGGAAGGGTCTGGACAGGGGGGAGGTTACTCCCATGTCCTTTGTCCAGTTTCGTGCCAGAGCAGGAGCCAATGGCTCCCAGAACTGGACTATGCACTGGGACACCAAGTGTGCCCCTCATGCAGACTTTCTGGCTCTGACAAGCGCACCCACCCGGTCCCAATACACTAAATCCTGTCTGGGAGGTGGTCACACCTCCCTGTGACAGGATGCCTATTTTTCCACCTTCTTCTGCTCGAGCTTGGCTCAGCAGCAGGAGGGCAGAAATGTGTCTCTGGTCGGCAGCAACCATTTTGTGCTGTCCGGGGCTAGAAGGTTGGGACCGGGAACACAGAGTCTAACGGAGGGCTCTTCCAGTGCTTGGAATCATACCTCACCATTTACGGTGCGGGGGTATGATTCCAACATGTTTGATACCAAACATGATAGGATTCGTTGCAGCCGTTTTCGAGATGGTCATCGCGTAATTACGCGTTGCCCCTCTATATAGTATATGTCTGCTTCACTGACAACCCGGGTGAATGGACTCCGTAGGCTGCAGGGATGTTCTGCTCATGCAGGGGCACCCTCTCACTTAGAACCAATCACCCTGCCTTCAGGATTGCAAAGGCCTGCTATAGGGGTGACTTATAGGTTTTAAGTGCAGTGAGCCTTAGATATAGGAAACCTATATCTTAAGTGGTGCAAGCACCAACCTACACAGGTTGCAATGGCAGGCCTGTAGTTCCATTTTGCATGGTCTCTCATGGGTGGCATAATGCATGCTTCAGCCCATGGGAGACCTCTGGGGTACCTATGCCCTGGGTACCCTAATACCTTATACTATGGACTGATAAAGGTACCCCAGTATCCAATCTGGGATGTACCCAAGTACTAAACACAACAATTTAGGGAGAAAGCAGATAGACTGGGGTCCTGATTAGCAGGATCCCAGTCAGACTAGTCAAAAACAGCATCACATCAAGCAAAAAGTGGGGGTAACCATAGAAGCAGATCCTACTTTCCTACGGGGGAGGGGGGGGGATGGGGTTGGGGGGATAGTCAAAATGTCACATCTCTTGAGGCGGAAAATATTCTTTGTGTTGGCCTTATGCCTCAGTTTCCTGCTGTTCATACAACTGAGAACAGCACTTGGACACGATTTCTAACCCCGCTTCCCCACTTTACCAAAATGCGCAGACCTGGGCCAATTGGATGTATGACAGAACAATGCATTCCGTTATAACGCATGCTGTTACAACGCAAATGCCTTTACCACGCATATTTTTACAACGCAAATGCCTTTACCACACATGCTTTTACAACCAATTTCATTGTAAAAGGTTGAATGTTAAAGGCAGATGCATGGTAAAGGTTTTCACTGATCCCAGCCCTGAGCCCTAAAACTGGACACCGGCTCAACCATCCCCTGCCCCCAGTCCTTCAAAAAAAATACCCGACCCACACCAGAACATTCACTTCAAAACTGCTTTGTGTGGGGTTAAGAACTTTAGAAGACGTTTGCCCCATGCCAGAAAAGGGCTCTTTTCATAAAATGGAAGCCAACTTACCTAGTGCTTTATGAAGAAATGTTTATACGAATATAGCATAGGGCACATCACTGATATATTTATGTTATCATAGATTCCTTCCCAGTATTCTGAAACCTATGACGTTACGTTGTCATCTTTGGCAGTGCTATTCAATACCTACCCACCCCCCAGGCTCCCTGCCCTGAAAAAACCCACCCCCAGCCCAGAGCCCTAAACCCAGACCGCTGTGGCACCATCCCTGAACGCCCATGCCCTCCTGTACAATCCCCCTTAAGTCACAATGAGGCAGGCAGCTCCTGAAGGCGGACGTGCGGTACAGGCCGTGTTTCCTCTAAACAGGAAGCGTAAGCGTCTCTTCGCTCCTCAACCGATGTTGATAGCCTTTACCACACCGATGCCTTTCCTACAGTTAACACGCATATGACCTTACCACCAGTATCACCCAAATGCCCTTACCATTCATACCTTTACAATGTTAATTTGTCGTCAAGGCATGCGTGGTAAAGGCATAAGCGTTGCAAAATCACATGTGGTAAATGTTATGCGCGGTAACAGCTGCGTTGTAATGGCAGTTTCCTGGGCCAATCACTTGCTCTGCCTGCAAAGCAGGACAGCTATCTAGGTTGCCAGCAGCTGGCAGATGCCAGGCTGCTCCCACAAGCCAGACTTTTGCCTCTGAGGTGATTAGAAAAGGGACCTAAATGCTATATCTCCCAGGAAAGAACAAATGTTCCTTGTCCGGCCCCTAACTTTCAAATCCCTGATTTGCTGGAACTGAGAGTGCTCATTATCTTGCTAGTGACCTCCTAGTACTGAGGACCAGACAATGTATGTGCACTTCACTCACTAAAGGCAGACCCACCTCCAGGGACATCTTGTACCACACCTCTGAAGGGGCAGCAATGCAGTGGCCAACACTCAACGATAAACTCTTGGGGTACCACACCTCTGAGGGGAAGCGGTGCAGTGGCCAACACTCAACGAAGAACCCCTGGAGTACCACACCTCTTAGGGGCAGCGGTGCAGTAACCAACACTCAATTAAGACACCTGGGGCACCACATCTCTTAAGGGGCAGTGATGAAGTAGCCAACACTCAATTAAGACAGCTGGGGCACCACATCTCTTAAGGGGCAGCGATGCAGTAGCCAACACTCAATTAAGAACGCCTGGGGTACCACACCTCTGAAGGAGCAGCGGCCAGCACTTAATGAAGAACCCCTGGGGTACCAGACGTCTGAAGGGGCAGTGGGCAGCACTTAATGAAGAACCCCTGGGCTGCCCATCTTAGGCCCAAGGGACAGATCCACGCCTGATCAGGGTCATCACTCCATACACGAGCTTCACTCTCTTTCAGCATGTACACCGAGTTTAATGTAATTGTATTTATATAGCGCTTACTACCCCGAGGCATCGAAGCCCGTTTCGGCGAGTAGCACGCTACTTTGGAACCCAAAAAGGATCAATGGTGAATTATTATAGTGAAATATGAGTTAATTTGAGCGGTGGACATGTGAGTCTGTTAGCTGGATTGAAAAAGAATGGCAGGGATAAAAGAGGGAAGAGCCTAGAAAGAGTTTATTGGGAGATCATAGTATTAGGAGAAGGTTTGGTAAGACTAAAGGAGAGATGGAGGAGGGAAGAGTCTCTAAAAATTGATTAGGGAGATCATAGTAGTAAAATGATTTTTCAGATGACTAAGGAAGGATTTATGAGGGAAGAATTTAGAAAGGGTTGTTTGGGAGATCATAGTAGGAAAATTAGGTTTTGGGGTGATCTAAGGAGGGCTAGAGGAGGGAAGAGTCTAGAAAAGGTTATTTTGGAGCTCATAGTAGTAGAATGAGGTCGGGATGAGTCAGAGTGGAGGTAGAGGATACATTGAGAGAGGTATAGGGTGAAACAGAGTAGTGCATTGGAGAGACTCAAATATATTATATTTTTTACACTAGGAGTAAAGTAATAAATGTGCAGATACATAAGTACATTGAGGGTATGCATGTAAAAGGAAGGTAATAACACAAGATTTAAGTTGTATCTAATTAACTCAGACTTTCAAGTGTTGCTTTACTTGAAAAAATATTTAATAAAAAAAATTGCTTAAAGATTTTAATAGTTAAGCACTTGTAGATAAATAGCTATGATGATGCGTCTGTATGGAAATCTGCCCATGCGCGGCCCTCCTGGCCCTACACTGGGCACCCACAATGCAGCAAGGCAGGATACCCGGACTTATTGGTTTCAATATATTTGAAATTCCATTTCAATATTAAATGAAAATTGGAAGGAAACACTAACACGATTACAGCGTTTGGGCGTCATTTGCATGGACAGTGGTAGATTTCTTTCGAGAGTTGGGGGGGCCTTGGGCTCCGAGGGGCCACAGAGCCTGTTCACAGCCTCATCCTTCCATTAACGCAGCATCTGTTCCGGTCGCAGCCGCAGCTCTGGCACACTAACAGGCGGCTTTGGGTTTATCCTGCTTCTTTATAATAATTCCTTGGTACATGGAGATCTGTTTAACAGGTAAACAAGAAACCTGAAAAACGCACCAATTAAGTTGAAAAGATAAGGGACTAATATGCTGTCAATCACACTCACATCCAACATGACCCTCATATCACGCAGACACCTTAACATTCAGAAAGAGTTTCTGGTTTACTTTTAGAAAGATCTTTCATTTCATTTTCCTTATTTCGGAACTCGCTGCCCCAAAGGACAAAAGGCCAGGGCCCTTCTCTCTGGAGAGGGCGGACGTGAAGGTCTGACGCCCGAGAGAAGAAAGGCGAGGGCCCTTCTCTCTGGAGAGGGCGGACGTGAAGGTCTGACGCCCGAGAGAAGAAAGGCGAGGGCCCTTCTCTCAGGAGAGGGCGGACGTGAAGGTCTGACGCCCGAGAGAAGAAAGGCCAGGGCCCTTCTCTCTGGAGAGGGCGGACGTGAAGGTCTGACGCCCGAGAGAAGAAAGGCCAGGGCCCTTCTCTCTGGAGAGGGCGGACGTGAAGGTCTGACGCCCGAGAGAAGAAAGGCGAGGGCCCTTCTCTCTGGAGAGGGAGGACGTGAAGGTCTGACGCCCGAGAGAAGAAAGGCGAGGGCCCTTCTCTCTGGAGAGGGAGGACGTGAAGGTCTGACGCCCGAGAGAAGAAAGGCGAGGGCCCTTCTCTCTGGAGAGGGCGGACGTGAAGGTCTGACGCCCGAGAGAAGAAAGGCGAGGGCCCTTCTCTCTGGAGAGGGCGGACGTGAAGGTCTGACGCCCGAGAGAAGAAAGGCGAGGGCCCTTCTCTCTGGAGAGGGAGGACGTGAAGGTCTGACGCCCGAGAGAAGAAAGGCGAGGGCCCTTCTCTCTGGAGAGGGCGGACGTGAAGGTCTGACGCCCGAGAGAAGAAAGGCGAGGGCCCTTCTCTCTGGAGAGGGCGGACGTGAAGGTCTGACGCCCAAGAGAAGAAAGGCCAGGACCCTTCTCTATGGAGAGGGAGGACGTGAAGGTCTGATGCCAGAGATAAGAAAGGCCAGGACCCTTCTTTCTGGAGAGGGAGGACGTGAAGGTCTGATGCCAGAGATAAGAAAGGCGAGGGCCCTTCTCTCTGGAGAGGGCGGACGTGAAGGTTTGACGCCCGAGAGAAGAAAGGCCAGGGCCCTTCTCCCTAGAGAGGGAGGAAGTGAAGGTCTGAACCCAGAGAGAAGAAAGGCGAGGGCCCTTCTCTCTGGAGAGGGAGGACGTGAAGGTCTGAAGCCAGAGATGAGAAAGGCCAGGACCCGTCTCTATGGAGAGGGAGGACGTGAAGGTTTGACGCCCGAGAGAAGAAAGGCCAGGGCCCTTCTCTCTGGAGAGGGCGGACGTGAAGGTCTGACGCCCGAGAGAAGAAAGGCCAGGGCCCTTCTCTCTGGAGAGGGCGGACGTGAAGGTCTGACGCCCGAGAGAAGAAAGGCCAGGGCCCTTCTCTCTGGAGAGGGAGGACGTGAAGGTTTGACGCCCGAGAGAAGAAAGGCGAGGGCCCTTCTCTCTGGAGAGGGCGGACGTGAAGGTCTGACTCCCGAGAGAAGAAAGGCGAGGGCCCTTCTCTCTGGAGAGGGCGGACGTGAAGGTCTGAAGCCAGAGATGAGAAAGGCCAGGACCCGTCTCTATGGAGAGGGAGGACGTGAAGGTTTGACGCCCGAGAGAAGAAAGGCCAGGGCCCTTCTCTCTGGAGAGGGCGGACGTGAAGGTCTGACGCCCGAGAGAAGAAAGGCCAGGGCCCTTCTCTCTGGAGAGGGCGGACGTGAAGGTCTGACGCCCGAGAGAAGAAAGGCCAGGGCCCTTCTCTCTGGAGAGGGAGGACGTGAAGGTTTGACGCCCGAGAGAAGAAAGGCCAGGGCCCTTCTCTCTGGAGAGGGCGGACGTGAAGGTCTGACGCCCGAGAGAAGAAAGGCGAGGGCCCTTCTCTCTGGAGAGGGCGGACGTGAAGGTCTGACGCCCGAGAGAAGAAAGGCCACGGCCCTTCTCTCTGGAGAGGGAGGACGTGAAGGTTTGACGCCCTTCTGGAGAGGGAGGACGTGAAGGTTTGACGCCCGAGAGAAGAAAGGCCAGGACCCTTCCCTCTAGAAAGAGGACGTGAAGGTCTGAAGCCAGAGATAAGAAAGGCCAGGACTCTTCTCACCGGAGAGGGAGGACGTGAAGGTTTGACGCCTGAGAGAAGAAAGGCCACGGCCCTTCTCTCTACAGAGGGAGGACGTGAAGGTCTGAAGCCAGAGATTAGAAGGGCCAGGACCCTTCTCTCTGGAGAGGGCGGGCGTGAAGGTTTGACGCCCTTCTGGAGAGGGAGGACGTGAAGGTCTGAAGCCAGGGATAAGAAAGGCCAGGACTCTTCTCACCGGAGAGGGAGGGCGTGAAGGTCTGACGCCAGAGATAAGAAAGGCCAGGACCCTTCTCCCTAGAGAGGGAGGACGTGAAGGTTTGACGCCTGAGAGAAGAAAGGCCATGGCCCTTCTCTCTACAGAGGGAGGACGTGAAGGTCTGAAGCCAGAGATTAGAAGGGCCAGGACCCTTCTCTCTGGAGAGGGCGGACGTGAAGGTCTGACGCCCGAGAAAAGAAAGGCCAGGGCCCTTCTCTCTGGAGAGGGCGGACGTGAAGGTCTGACGCCAGAGATAAGAAAGGCCAGGACCCTTCTCACCGGAGAGGGAGGGCGTGAAGGTCTGACGCCAGAGATAAGAAAGGCCAGGACCCTTCTCCCTAGAGAGGGAGGATGTGAAGGTTTGACGCCAGAGAGAAGAAAGGCCAGGACCCTTCTCTCTGGAGAGGGAGGGCGTGAAGGTTTGACGCCCGAGAGAAGAAAGGCCAGGGCCCTTCTCCCTAGAGAGGGAGGAAGTGAAGGTCTGAACCCAGAGAGAAGAAAGGCGAGGGCCCTTCTCTCTGGAGAGGGAAGGACGTGAAGGTCTGAAGCCAGAGATAAGAAAGGCCAGGACCCGTCTCTATGGAGAGGGAGGACGTGAAGGTCTGACGCCCGAGAAGAAAAAAGGCCAGGGCCCTTCTCTCCGGAGAGGGAGGACGTGAAGGTCTGACGCCAGAGAGAAGAAAGGCCAGGACCATTCTATCTAAAGGGGAACAAAATGAAGGTCTGATGCCAGAGAAGAGAAAGGCCAAGGCCCTTCTCTCTAGAGAGAGGACGTGAAGGTCTGAAGCCAGGGAAAAAAAAGGCCAGGGTCGTTCTCTCTGGAGAGGGAGGACGTGAAGGTCTGACGCCAGAGATAAGAAAGGCCAGGGTCGTTCTCTCTGGAGAGGAAGAACGTGAAGGTCTGACGCCAGGGAAAAGAAAGGCCAGGGCCCTTCTCCCTGGAGAGGGAAGGACGTGAAGGTCTGAAGCCAGAGATAAGAAAGGCCAGGACCCTTCTCTATGGAGAGGGAGGACGTGAAGGTCTGACGCCAGAGATAAGAAAGGCCAGGACACTTCTGTCTAGAGAGGGAGGACGTGAAGGTCGGATGCCAGACAAAAGAAAGGCCAGGGCCCTTCTCCCTAGAGAGGGAGGACGTGAAGGTTTGACGCCTGAGAGAAGAAAGGCCACGGCCCTTCTCTCTAGAGAGAGGACGTGAAGGTCTGAAGCCAGGGAAAAGAAAGGCCAGGACCGTTCTCTCTCGTTAGGGAGGACGTGAAGGTCTGACGCCAGAGATAAGAAAGTCCAGGACCCTTCTCCCTAGAGAGGGAGGACGTGAAGGTTTGACGCCTGAGAGAAGAAAGGCCACGGCCCTTCTCTCTACAGAGGGAGGACGTGAAGGTCTGAAGCCAGAGATAAGAAGGGCCAGGACCCTTCTCTCTGGAGATGCAGGACGTGAAGGTCTGATGCCAGAGATGAGAGGCCAGGACCCTTCTCTCCGGAGAGGGAGGACGTGAAGGTCTGAAGCCAGAGATAAGAACGGCTAGGGACCTTCTCTCTGGAGAGGGAGGGCGTGAAGGTCTGATGCCAGAGATGAGAGAGGCCAGGATCCTTCTCTCTAGAGAAGGAGGACATGAAGGTTTGACGCCTGAGAGAAGAAAGGCCACGGCCCTTCTCTCGAGAGAGGGAGGACGTGAAGGTCTGACGCCAGAGATAAGAAAGGCCAGGACCCTTCTCTCTGGAGAGGGAGGGCGTGAAGGTCGGACGCCAGAGATGAGAAAGGCCAGGGCCCTTCTCTCCGGAGAGGGAGGACGTGAAGGTCTGAAGCCAGAGATAAGAAAGGCGAGGTACCTTCTCTCTGGAGAGGGAGGGCGTGAAGGTCTGACGCCAGAGATGAGAGAGGCCAGGACCCTTCTCTCTAGAGAGGGAGAACGAAGGTCTGACGCCAGAGATAAGAAAGGTCAGGACCCTTCTCTCTGGAGAGGGAAGGACGTGAAGGTCTGAAGCCAAAGATAAGAAAGGCCAGGGACCTTCTCTCTGTAAAGGGAGGACGTGAAGGTCGGATGCCAGAGAAAAGAAAGGCCAGGGCCCTTCTCCCTAGAGAGGGAGGACGTGAAGGTTTGACGCCAAAGAGAAGAAAGGCCACGGCCCTTCTCTCTGGAGAGGGAAGGACGTGAAGGTCTGAAGCCAAAGATAAGAAAGGCCAGGGACCTTCTCTCTGTAAAGGGAGGACGTGAAGGTCGGATGCCAGAGAAAAGAAAGGCCAGGGCCCTTCTCTCTAGAGAGGGAGAACGTGAAGGTCTGACGCCAGAGATAAGAAAGGTCAGGACCCTTCTCTCTGGAGAGGGAAGGACGTGAAGGTCTGAAGCCAAAGATAAGAAAGGCCAGGGACCTTCTCTCTGTAAAGGGAGGACGTGAAGGTCTGACGCCAGAGATAAGAAAGGCCAGGACCCTTCTCTATGGAGAGGGAGGACGTGAAGGTCTGACGCCAGAGATAAGAAAGGTCAGGACCCTTCTCTCTGGAGAGGGAGGATGTGAAGGTCGGATGCCAGAGAAAAGAAAGGCCAGGGCCCTTCTGTCTAGAGAGGGAGGACGTGAAGGTCGGATGCCAGAGAAAAGAAAGGCCAAGGCCCTTCTCCCTAGAGAGGGAGGACGTGAAGGTTTGACGCCTAAGAGAAGAAAGGCCACGGCCCTTCTCTCTACAGAGGGAGGACGTGAAGGTCTGAAGCCAGAGATAAGAAGGGCCAGGACCCTTCTCTCTGGATATGCAGGACGTGAAGGTCTGATGCCAGAGATGAGAGGCCAGGACCCTTCTCTCCGGAGAGGGAGGACGTGAAGGTCTGAAGCCAGAGATAAGAACGGCTAGGGACCTTCTCTCTGGAGAGGGAGGGCGTGAAGGTCTGATGCCAGAGATGAGAGAGGCCAGGATCCTTCTCTCTAGAGAAGGAGGACATGAAGGTTTGACGCCTGAGAGAAGAAAGGCCACGGCCCTTCTCTCTAGAGAGGGAGGACGTGAAGGTTTGACGCCTGAGAGAAGAAAGGCCACGGCCCTTCTCTCTAGAGAGGGAGGACGTGAAGGTCTGACGCCAGAGATAAGAAAGGCCAGGACCCTTCTCTCTGGAGAGGGAGGGCGTGAAGGTCTGAAGCCAAAGATAAGAAAGGCCAGGGACCTTCTCTCTGTAAAGGGAGGACGTGAAGGTCGGATGCCAGAGAAAAGAAAGGCCAGGGCCCTTCTCCCTAGAGAGGGAGGACGTGAAGGTTTGACGCCAAAGAGAAGAAAGGCCACGGCCCGTCTCTCTACAGAGGGAGGACGTGAAGGTCTGACGCCAGAGATAAGAAAGGCCAGGACCCTTCTCTATGGAGAGGGAGGACGTGAAGGTCTGACGCCAGAGATAAGAAAGGCCAGGACCCTTCTCTCTGGAGAGGGAGGATGTGAAGGTCTGACGCCAGAGATAGGAAAGGCCAGGGCCCTTCTCTCTGGAGAGGGAGGACGTGAAGGTCGGATGCCAGAGAAAAGAAAGGCCAGGGCCCTTCTGTCTAGAGAGGGAGGACGTGAAGGTCGGATGCCAGAGAAAAGAAAGGCCAAGGCCCTTCTCCCTAGAGAGGGAGGACGTGAAGGTTTGACGCCCGAGAGAAGAAAGGCCAGGACCCTTCTCCCTAGAGAGGGAGGACGTGAAGGTTTGACGCCTGAGAGAAGAAAGGCCACGGCCCTTCTCTCTAGAGAGAGGACGTGAAGGTCTGAAGCCAGGGAAAAGAAAGGCCAGGACCGTTCTCTCTCGTTAGGGAGGACGTGAAGGTCTGACGCCCGAGAGAAGAAAGGCCAGGACCCTTCTCCCGAGAGAGGGAGGACGTGAAGGTTTGACGCCTGAGAGAAGAAAGGCCACGGCCCTTCTCTCTACAGAGGGAGGACGTGAAGGTCTGAAGCCAGAGATAAGAAGGGCCAGGACCCTTCTCTCTGGAGATGCAGGACGTGAAGGTCTGATGCCAGAGATGAGAGGCCAGGACCCTTCTCTCTGGAGAGGGAGGGTGTGATGGTCGAACGCCAGAGATAAGAAAGGCCAGGACCCTTCTCTCTGGAGAGGGAGGACGCGAAGGTCTGACGCCAGAGATAAGAAAGGCCAGGACCCTTCTCTCTGGAGAGGGAAGGACGTGAAGGTCTGAAGCCAGAGATAAGAAGGGCCAGGAGCCTTCTCCCTAGAGAGGGAGGACGTGAAGGTTTGACGCCTGAGAGAAGAAAGGCCACGGCCCTTCTCTCTAGAGAGGGAGGACGTGAAGGTCTGACGCCAGAGATAAGAAAGGCCAGGACCCTTCTCTCTGGAGAGGGAGGCCCTGAAGGTCGGACGCCAGAGATAAGAAAGGCCAGGGCCCTTCTCTCCGGAGAGGGAGGACGTGAAGGTCTGAAGCCAGAGATAAGAAAGGCTAGGGACCTTCTCTCTGGAGAGGGAGGGCGTGAAGGTCTGATGCCAGAGATGAGAGAGGCCAGGATCCTTCTCTCTAGAGAGGGAGGACATGAAGGTCTGACGCCAGAGATGAGAGAGGCCAGGACCCTTCTCTCTAGAGAGGGAGAACGTGAAGGTCTGACGCCAGAGAAAAGAAAGGTCAGGACCCTTCTCTCTGGAGAGGGAAGGACGTGAAGGTCCTGAAGCCAGAGATAAGAAAGGCCAGGGACCTTCTCTCTGGAAAGGGAGGACGTGAAGGTCGGATGCCAGAGAAAAGAAAGGCCAGGGCCCTTCTCCCTAGAGAGGGAGGACGTGAAGGTTTGACGCCAAAGAGAAGAAAGGCCACGGCCCTTCTCTCTGGAGAGGGAGGACGTGAAGGTCTGACGCCAGAGATAAGAAAGGTCAGGGCCCTTCTCTCTAGAGAGGGAGGGCGTGAAGGTCTGAGGCCAGAGAAGAGAAAGGCCAGGGCCCTTCTCTCTGGAGAAGGAGGGCGTGAAGGTTTGACGCCAGAGAGAAGAAAGGCCAGTGCCCTTCTCTCTGGACAGGGAGGACGTGAAGGTCGGATGCCAGAGAAAAGAAAGGCCAGGGCCCTTTTCCCTAGAGAGGGAGGACGTGAAGGTTTGACGCCCGAGAGAAGAAAGGCCAGGGCCCTTCTCCCTAGAGAGGGAGGACGTGAAGGTTTGACGCCCGAGAGAAGAAAGGCCACGGCCCTTCTCTTTACAGAGGGAGGACGTGAAGGTATGAAGCCAGAGATAAGAAGGGCTAGAACCCTTTTCCCTAGAGAGGAAGGACATGAAGGTTTGACGCGCGAGAGAAGAAAGGCCACGGCCCTTCTCTCTGGAGAGGGAGGACGTGAAGGTCTGACGCCAGAGAAGAGAAAGGCTAGGGCCCTTCTCCCTAGAGAGGGAGGACGTGAAGGTCTGACGCCAGAGAGAAGAAAGGCCACGGCCCTTCTCTCTACAGAGGGAGGACGTGAAGGTCTGACGCCACAGATGAGAGGCCAGGGCCCTTCTCTCTGGAGAGGGAGGACGTGAAGGTCTGACGCCAGAGATAAGAAAGGCCAGGGCCCTTCTCTCTAGAGAGGGAGGGCGTGAAGGTCTGACGCCAGAGAAGAAAAAGGCCAGGGCCCTTCTCCCTAGAGAGGGAGGACATGAAGGTCGGATGCCAGAGAAAAAAAAGGCCAGGGCCCTTCTGTCTAGAGAGGGAGGACGTGAAGTTCTGACGCCAGAGAGAAGAAAGGCCAGGACCATTCTATCTAAAGGGGAACAAAATGAAGGTCTGATGCCAGAGAAGACAAAGGCCAAGGCCCTTCTCTCTAGAGAGAGGACGTGAAGGTCTGAAGCCAGAGAAAAGAAAGGCCAGGGCCGTTCTCTCTGGATAGGGAGGGCGTGAAGGTCTTAAGCCAGAGATGAGAGAGGACAGGACCCTTCTCTCTGGAGAGGGAGGACGTGAAGGTCTGACGCCACAGATGAGAGGCCAGGGCCCTTCTCTCTGGAGAGGGAGGGCGTGAAGGTCTGACGCCAGAGATAAGAAAGGCAAGGGCCCTTACCTAGAGGGGAATGAAGTGAAGGTCTGACGTCAGGGAAAAGAAAGGCCAGGACCCTTCTCTCCGGAGAGTGAGGATGTGAAGGTCGGACGCCAGAGAAAAGAAAGGCCAGGACCCTTCTCTCTAGAGATAGGACGTGAAGGTCTGAAGCCAGGGAAAAGAAAGGCCAGGACCCTTCTCTCTAGAGAGGGAGGACGTGAAGGTCTGACGCCAAAGAGAAGAAAGGCCAGGACCCTTCTCTCTAGAGCGGGAGGACGTGAAGGTCTGACGCCAAAGAGTAGAAAGGCCAGGGCCCTTCTCTCTGGAGAGGGACGGACATGAAGGTCTGATGCCAGAGATAAGAAAGGCCAGAGCCCTTCTCTCTAGAGATGGAGGACATGAAGGTCTGAAGCCAGAGATAAGAAAGGCCAAGGCCCTTCTCTCTAGAGATGGAGGACATGAAGGTCTGAAGCCAGGGAAAAGAAAGGCCAGGGCCCTTCTCTCTGGAGAGGGAGGGTCTGAAGGTCTGAAGCCAGGGAAAAGAAAGGCCAGGGCCATTCTCTCTGGAGAGGGAGGACGTGAAGGTCTGAAGCCAGAGATAAGAAAGGCCAGGGCCCTTCTCTCTGGAGAGGGAGGGTGTGAAGGTCTGAAGCCAGGGAAAAGAAAGGCCAGGGCCCTTCTCACTGGAGAGGGAGGACGTGAAGGTCTGACGCCAGAGAGAAGAAAGGCCACGGCCCTTCTCCCTAGAGAGGGAGGACGTGAAGGTCTGACGCCAGAGATAAGAAAGGCCAGGGCCCTTCCCTAGAGGGGAATGAAGTGAAGGTCTGACGCCAGGGAAAAGAAAGGCCATGGCCCTTCTCTCTAGAGAGAGGACGTGAAGGTCTGACGCCAGGGAAAAGAAAGGCCAGGGCCCTTCTCTCTAGAGATGGAGGACATGAAGGTCTGAAGCCAGAGATAAGAAAGGCCAGGCGCCTTCTCTCTAGAGAGGGAGGACGTGAAGGTCTGATGCCAGAGAAAAGAAAGGCCAAGGCCCTTCTCTCTGGAGAGGGACGGACATGAAGGTCTGAAGCCAGAGATAAGAAAGGCCAGGACCCTTCTCTCTAGAGAGGGAGGACGTGAAGGTCTGACGCCAGAGATAAGAAAGGCCAGGACCCTTCTCTCTGGAGAGGGAGGACGTGAAGGTTTGACGCCCGAGAGAAGAAAGGCCAGGGCCCTTCTCTCTACAGAGGGAGGACGTGAAGGTCTGAAGCCAGAGATAAGAAAGGCCAGGGCCCTTCTCCCTAGAGAGGGAGGACGTGAAGGTTTGACACCCGAGAGAAGAAAGGCCACGGCCCTTCTCTCTACAGAGGGAGGACGTGAAGGTCTGAAGCCAGAGATAAGAAGGGCCAGGAGCCTTCTCCCTAGAGAGGGAGGACGTGAAGGTTTGACGCCTGAGAGAAGAAAGGCCACGGCCCTTCTCTCTAGAGAGGGAGGACGTGAAGGTCTGACGCCAGAGATAAGAAAGGCCAGGACCCTTCTCTCTAGAGAGGGAGAACGTGAAGGTCTGACGCCAGAGATAAGAAAGGTCAGGACCCTTCTCTCTGGTGAGGGAAGGACGTGAAGGTCTGAAGCCAGAGATAAGAAAGGCCAGGGACCTTCTCTCTGGAAAGGGAGGACGTGAAGGTCGGATGCCAGAGAAAAGAAAGGCCAGGGCCCTTCTCCCTAGAGAGGGAGGACGTGAAGGTTTGACGCCAAAGAGAAGAAAGGCCACGGCCCTTCTCTCTGGAGAGGGAGGACGTGAAGGTCTGACGCCAGAGATAAGAAAGGCCAGGGCCCGTCTCTCTAGAGAGGGAGGGAGGGCGTGAAGGTCTGAGGCCAGAGAAGAGAAAGGCCAGGGCCCTTCTCTCTGGAGAAGGAGGGCGTGAAGGTTTGACGCCAGAGAGAAGAAAGGCCAGTGCCCTTCTCTCTGGACAGGGAGGGCGTGAAGGTCTGACGCCCGAGAGAAGAAAGGCCACGGCCCTTCTCTCTACAGAGGGAGGACGTGAAGGTCTGACGCCAGAGATAAGAAAGGCCAGGACCCTTCTCTCTGGAGAGGGAAGGACGTGAAGGTCTGAAGCCAGAGATAAGAAAGGCCAGGGACCTTCTCTCTGGAGAGGGAGGACGTGAAGGTCGGATGCCAGAGAAAAGAAAGGCCAGGGCCCTTTTCCCTAGAGAGGGAGGACGTGAAGGTTTGACGCCCGAGAGAAGAAAGGCCAGGGCCCTTCTCCCTAGAGAGGGAGGACGTGAAGGTTTGACACCGAGAGAAGAAAGGCCACGGCCCTTCTCTCTACAGAGGGAGGACGTGAAGGTATGAAGCCAGAGATAAGAAGGGCTAGAACCCTTTTCCCTAGAGAGGAAGGACGTGAAGGTTTGACGCGCGAGAGAAGAAAGGCCACGGCCCTTCTCTCTGGAGAGGGAGGACGTGAAGGTCTGACACCAGAGAAGAGAAAGGCTAGGGCCCTTCTCCCTAGAGAGGGAGGACGTGAAGGTCTGACGCCAGAGAGAAGAAAGGCCACGGCCCTTCTCTCTACAGAGGGAGGACGTGAAGGTCTGAAGCCAGAGATAAGGGCCAGGACCCTTCTCTCTGGAGATGGAGGACGTGAAGGTCTGACGCCAGAGATGAGAGAGGACAGGACCCTTCTCTCTGGAGAGGGAGGATGTGAAGGTCTGACGCCAGAGATAAGAAAGGCCAGGGCCCTTCTCTCTAGAGAGGGAGGGCGTGAAGGTCTGAGGCCAGAGAAGAGAAAGGCCAGGGCCCTTCTCTCTGGAGAGGGAGGACGTGAAGGTCTGACGCCAGAGATAGGAAAGGCCAGGGCCCTTCTCTCCGGAGAGGGAGGACGTGAAGGTCGGATGCCAGAGAAAAGAAAGGCCAGGGCCCTTCTGTCTAGAGAGGGAGGACGTGAAGTTCTGACGCCAGAGAGAAGAAAGGCCAGGACCATTCTATCTAAAGGGGAACAAAATGAAGGTCTGATGCCAGAGAAGACAAAGGCCACGGCCCTTCTCTCTACAGAGGGAGGACGTGAAGGTCTGACGCCACAGATGAGAGGCCAGGGCCCTTCTCTCTGGAGAGGGAGGGCGTGAAGGTCGGACGCCAGAGATAAGAAAGGTCAGGGCCCTTTTCTCTGGAGAGGGAGGGCGTGAAGGTCGGACGCCAGAGATAAGAAAGGCAAGGGCCCTTACCTAGAGGGGAATGAAGTGAAGGTCTGACGTCAGGGAAAAGAAAGGCCAGGACCCTTCTCTCCGGAGAGGGAGGATGTGAAGGTCGGACGCCAGAGAAAAGAAAGGCCAGGGCCCTTCTCTCCGGAGAGGGAGGACGTGAAGGTCTGAAGCCAGAGATAAGAAAGGCTAGGGACCTTCTCTCTGGAGAGGGAGGGCGTGAAGGTCTGATGCCAGAGATGAGAGAGGCCAGGATCCTTCTCTCTAGAGAGGGAGGACATGAAGGTCTGACGCCAGAGATGAGAGAGGCCAGGACCCTTCTCTCTAGAGAGGGAGAACGTGAAGGTCTGACGCCAGAGATAAGAAAGGTCAGGACCCTTCTCTCTGGAGAGGGAAGGACGTGAAGGTCTGACGCCAGAGAAAAGAAAGGCCAGGGCCCTTCTCTCTGGAGAGGGAAGGACGTGAAGGTCTGACGCCAGAGAAAAGAAAGGCCAGGGCCCTTCTCTCTAGAGATGGAGGACATGAAGGTCTGAAGCCAGAGATAAGAAAGGCCAGGGCCCTTCTCTCCGGAGAGGGAGGACGTGAAGGTCTGATGCCAGAGAAAAGAAAGGCCAAGGCCCGTCTCTCTGGAGAGGGACGGACATGAAGGTCTGAAGCCAGAGATAAGAAAGGCCAGGACCCTTCTCTCTGGAGAGGGAGGACGTGAAGGTCGGGTGCCAGAGAAAAGAAAGGCCAGGGCCCTTTTCCCTAGAGAGGGAGGACGTGAAGGTTTGACGCCCGAGAGAAGAAAGGCCAGGGCTCTTCTCCCTAGAGAGGGAGAACGTGAAGGTTTGACGCCCGAGAGAAGAAAGGCCACGGCCCTTCTCTCTACAGAGGGAGGACGTGAAGGTATGAAGCCAGAGATAAGAAGGGCTAGAACCCTTCTCCCTAAAGAGGAAGGACGTGAAGGTTTGACGCGCGAGAGAAGAAAGGCCACGGCCCTTCTCTCTGGAGAGGGAGGATGTGAAGGTCTGACGCCAGAGAAGAAAAAGGCTAGGGCCCTTCTCCCTAGAGAGGGAGGACGTGAAAGTCTGAAGCCAGAGAAAAGAAAGGCCAAGGCCCTTCTCTCTAGAGAGGGACGGACATGAAGGTCTGAAGCCAGAGATAAGAAAGGCCAGGACCCTTCTCTCTGTAGAGGGAGGACGTGAAGGTCTGAAGCCAGAGATAAGAAAGGCCAGGACCCTTCTCTCTGGAGAGGGAGGGCTTGAAGGTCTGAAGCCAGAGATAAGAAAGGCCAGGGACCTTCCCTAGAGGGGAATGAAGTGAAGGTCTGATGCCAGAGAAAGGAAAGGCCAGAACCCTTCTCTGTAAAGAGGAAGGCTATGAAGTTATGACGCCAGAGAAAAGGACAGAAGGTGAGGGCCCTTCTTTCTAGAGAGTAACAACAATAAGGTGTTATCCCAGGATAAAGGACAAAGGCCAGAGCCCTTCTCTCTAGAGAGTAGGAGATGCAGTACAGTACAGATGTGGAAGCAGCAGCACCTCCTGGGAGGAGGGGAGATGAGGAGACTAGATCGACTCGGTCGCGATGAATGACGGTCATTCATCGCGACCAGGGAGATAGCTACTTGCGTCCTCGGCTGCAGCAGCGCTGATTGAGCATGTGCTCACTGACGCCCAGAACACGGAGGGGAGACTTCTTACTTTCCCGGTGACTCCACGCCCTGACAGGGCTGAGGGAGCACGGTCTCCAAGGCCTGACTGGGGAGTCATTCCAGCCCCCACAGCCCTCCAAGCATTGCTCTTCGGCGCAGGAGCTACCCAGGATAGGCCAGGGGTGCTGACGCGCCTGCATACACATCATCCCGTTTCCAGATTCGAAGGCATGGTCTTTGAGACGCCCTTAAGAAACATGAGTGTACAACGGTACTGACGCCTCGTTTCTTTAGCACAGAACTATTAGGATGTCCCATTATTGTCAGTCCTAATGAGACCCCTACATCCAGCTGTGGGTCGAAAAGCCGTCGACAGTATAAGACGACAAACTTGCTTATTTCCTGTAAATAGATTGAGATTATTAATCCTTTTGAGGAGTTGTCCGTTGCTTAACAACTTTCTTTCTGTATATACTCTTGTGTTCGTTATTAATTTGTGTTGTGTTCTTTCGTCTTGAGGCATATTATATGCATTTGTATGCACACTAGACATACCAATGGCATTAATTGGGGCTCTAGGTTAACTATGAATTATATGTAAAAAGCAATAGAAAAATCACTTGAATTCTTTCCTGTTCATTGTGATTATTATTTATATTTGGTTATTATATGTATGTGACGTGTCTGTAGCAGTGCTGATTACGTTTGGTAAGTATCCTTTTCACAAACCATATTTTACCATCTTTATTGAATAGAATATACTGTATTGTATGGTTACCCAAGATAACCGCTGTAGAACGTAATAATCTCTAAACAACTACATTTCAGATTATCACAGAAATTGGTCTTTGTAAGGACTTCGATCTACTGTGGTCACCTGCTTCTTGAAGGCAACTACTGGCTGCAGATTAGAATTACCTGGTGCAACCCAAAGATAAAGGTGCCCAGGATGGACGTCTAGAATAGCCAGGGAGCTGTACAGACATTTTCAATTAGTCTGGAGACCAAGGGAAACAACTGCTGTGTTTGCAGATGCACTTTGTTTTTTGGAATCTGAAAGATTTATTTGAATCTCATACATATAAGGGAGAAATAAACTTTCTGATTAATATTACTCCAGCCCACCCACTAAAAACCTGAGGACATGGGAAACAATCACCATGGAAGAAACAGCCAACATCATGGGAACCACCCACTGTGGGGCACCGACAAACCACTGCCCCCACCACATCTACAACATGGGCGCCTCCCCAAACAGCGAAGTACAACATCATGAACACCTCCATCAACACTGCGATGTACCCAGAGGCCTGGAAACATGCAGTAATTAACGCAATTCTAATGAAACTTTAGGCAGACCCCCAACCCCTCCCAGCTAGCAAACTATAGCCCGATCTCCCGGCTACCCGACCCAGCCACATTCATGGAGAAAGCCATCAACAAGCATCTTGTCCACAGCTGCGATACACACCAACTCTTCAACACCACACAATCAGGTTTCAGACCCAATCAAAGCACCAAAACTGCCCTCATCGCAGCCACAGACGACCAAGATGATCCTAGGATCAGGATCAGCAACCGGATGATCTGAGAAGAAACAGCAGCCCTCATTCTGCTCAACCTCTCAGTGGCCTTCGACACGGTCTTCCACTCCACCCTGATCAGAAGACTACATGAAATAGGCATCCAATGACCCACCCTCAACTGCATCTGCTCCATCCTCACAGGAAGAACACAAAAGGTTATCATGTCACCGTACTCATCAGAAGTCAAGAAACTCATCTGTGCAGTCCCCTAAGGATCATCTTTCAGTCTGATCGTGTTTAACATCTACATGACCCTACTGGCCGACCTCATCAGGTCACCCACGGCATCAACATACTTTCCTGCACTGACTACACCAACTGATACTCTCCCTGATGGACAAGATCTCCACGTTCCCTGCATAGCCACGTGTGGTGCTATATGCACTCATATGTATGACCTTTGACTACCAGTGTTTTAATGGACTATGCGTTTCATTTCCCTCTATCTTGAATGTACATCATTCTTTGTGCACTTGCATTTTGACTTGTGACTTCATTTCGTGTCTCCTTGTAGCTTCAGAGTAGGAGTGCTTCAAAACAGCCTTGCCTGAAACAGAAGGTGTGGGATGTGCATTTGAAAGCATGAGAGAGAAATGTGTGGAATGTGCTTCTGTCTCAAGGTGTAGTGATGTAGGCATAGGTGCACAGATGTGCATTATGTTGTACATTGGGAAATGAAGTTTTACCTATGGGCTTTACTGTGCCCTAACTCCATCCTGAATTCCGACTCTGTCTGGCTTGATTTCTGCACACACATGCAGGCCCGCAGGTTACTCACGGTTATTCACGTTCAAGATTGTTTTCCTCTTTGAGGGTGTTTTTGTACTCTTTGAGATGTTTTATACTTTTGAGCTTCACTAAAATAAGGGGCTGGAACATGTAGTATTGGAGCGTGAGGAACATACGTGAGAAATCCTTTGCCTTGGAATGCTTGCAGGAGCTTGGCCAGCACCAGTAAGTTTCCTTGAAGTAGAGGGTGTCTTCTCGAGCATTGAGAATATTATAAAAACTGCGGTTTCTTGGCTCAGAAACCGGGGTTTCTCTTCTGAGAGATGGACGCATCTGCTCAGTGCTGCATTTCCTGGCTTGAGGAGTCTCTCGACCCCAGGATTGTCATTTGGGATGCTCCAGTCTTGTGTGGGCTAAGATGAAGATATTGCAGCCACCGAGGTGTTTTCTCTGATCACTGGTATTGAGATATATGTACAGATATAGAGTTATTTCTACATCGGGTTTTGTCTGTGTGCCGAGTGGCCAGCCTGTGAAGTATTTGTATTCATTGGTTCTTGTTCATTGGCATTATCTGATGTATTCTGTGCATATATTTATATGCTTCCATTCTGTGTATACAGGCTCTTTATATTTGAGTCTTTCATTTGATAGTGTTTATTTCTTGTAATTGATTACTTGCATTTGACAGCGCTTGCTTCTTGCATTGGACGCCCATTATTATTATTTGCTTAGATTTTCCTTCCTCACATTTCACTTGTGAAAGTTTCATTATTATCCGACTTGTAAGTGTTTATTATTTGCATGTGTTTTCACATATATATAAGTATATTTACATTTGCATGTTGTTTTTATTTGACATCTGGGAAAGCCTTTTTGTTAGAGAGTGTTACACTAATAAAACCCCACGCTTTATTCTGAAAACTGTCTCTTGATGTGCCTCATTTCAGGAGTGTGGAGCCGCGTTCCAGGTTTTTTCTTGCTTTACCGAATGCCACTGATCGGGAGTGCTGAATTCCTTTTATATGAGAGTGTAAAGCAAGAAACCACAGAAGCCACCTGGATGAGATCCAACTGCCTCAAGCTAAATTCAGGCAAAACTGAAGTAGTGATTTTCGGAAGGAAAACCTCTGCTTGGGATTCCACCTGCTGGCCGGCAGACCCCAGCTTCACCCCAACCCCATCCCCCACCAGAAACTTAGGAATCAGTCTAGACAACATGCTTGACATGAGAGCCCAGTTAAACGTGGCTCCCTCCACCTGTTTCCACACCATGAGGATGCTGCAAAAAATCTTCAGGTGGCTACCAAAGACACCAGGAAAACAGTCACAAAGGCCCTGATAACCAGCAGACTTGACTATGGCAACACACAACGCAGGAAGCACCAAAAGCCCCTGAACAGGCTCTAAACCATCCAAAACACTGCAGCAAGACTCATCCTCAACCTACCTTGTCGCATCCACATCACCCCCACACCTTAGGGAACTTTATTGACTCCCCATACACAAACGCTTAAAGTTCACACTCCTCACAAACACATACAAAGCACTACACAACATGGGCCGGGCCTACCTCAAAGGATGCATTCCCTCCATCAACCTCCTAGGCACCTCCGTTCAAGCGGACTCTAGCACATGTCCCCGCATACATAAAACTGGAGGCTGCACCTTCTTGTACATCTCTCTCAAAGCATGGAATGACCTCCCACATCACATCAGATCTTCCTCATCGCTTCTTGAGTTCCGCAAAAAGCTGAAGACCTGGCTTTTCAAATAATCGCTCTTGGGAGACAGCCATTTACCCACCTGCAAAGCGACTGGATACCCACACGGGTGATTAGTGTGCGATACAAATAAACATAACCTTACTCTTTCTAGAAGGGACAGTGAAATTAATGCCTTTGCCAACTTGTGCCAAACCTCATAGGGCACCAGATGCAGCCTGAGTGGCACCTGTCCAAGAAAGAGTGCAAGCCACAACCTCTGCTGGCTGCGGGTGGCCCTTGTGGGGCAGCACCTGCAGCCTGAGTGGCACTTGTCAGAGGGTGAGTGCATGCCACAACCTCTGCCAACCCTCGCAGGGCACCACTTGCAGCATGAGTGGGACCTGTCAGAGGGAGAGTGCATGCCACAAGCTCTGCCAACCCTCATAGGGCACCAGTTGCAGCCTGAGTGGTACCTGTCGGAGGGAGAGTGCATGCCACAACCTCTGCCAACCCTCGTAGGGCACCAGTTGCAGCCTGAGTGCACCTGTTCGAGGGAGAGTGCATGCCACAACCTCTGCCAACCCTAGTAGGGCACCAGTTGCAGCCTGAGTGGCACCTGTCCGAGGGAGAGTGCAGGCCACAACCTCTGCCAACCATTGTAGGGCACCAGCTGCAGCCTGAGTGGTACCCGTCGGAGGGACAGTCCATGCCACAGAGATACCTCTGGCTCGGTCTCTGAAATCATGGGATTGCGCGCCAGCGCAGCAGCTCTGTTCTGTCTCTGCGGCAGTACCTTAGGCACCCACCACCCTGTGAGATGTGCAAAGTGGAGAAGAATGATAAAAAGAAGAGAAAGGGAAATTAAGAGAGAGGAAAATGACTCCCCTGATGCTAACTAAGTAACATTTTATGAAAAGTTATTATCCACAAGTGTGGGCTACTTTTTTGGTTGGTGCCCGGGCCTAAATTTAATTCCAATCCGACTCTGCTCCCAGGGCCCTGCCCATGGCCAGCACTCCTCTGCTCTGTAACTAGGTCTGCACTTCACAAGTCCACTTACACATGTGTGAACTAACGGCACTATACTGCCGCCGAAGTCTCATGACTGTGGAATGTGCAGACATTCTGGAAGTGGGACAACACAGTAACAAAACATCCCCCATACTATCACATTCCCCAAATATTTGGAAGAATTCAGTGGGACTCGTACATATAATACACTTACAAAGTTTGCTTGACAAACCTGCCTATCAGCAATACACCTGGTTACTAATTCAAATGTACAGGTAGATGAGAGTAGAGAGGAACTCCTGGCAAACACATCTCAGTCATTAATACAGGAACATGGGCCTTTTGGCTGAACTCCCAGATTGCTACGATATCTTCAAAGAAGGAGTCCAAAATAAGCACGAAAGCTCACTGTACACACAAGCATAGTCCAAAACACAGTGGTATAACAAACAAGCATTGGCAAAGCCAATAGCTCCCGCCTATGTTAGAGCTATTGTATTTGGCAATGTGTTTTAGCCATGATTTAGACCACGCCCCTGATTGGATAGGCCACACCCCTTTAAGAGGTTTGCAACGCCCCTTTTAGAGCACCTCAGTTTTTTTTCCCCACTTAAAGCCCTGAGTTTCTTCAAACATTTAGAGCTCTCATAGTGGGGGCAGTCGGGCACCCCACTCTTCATCACGCCCCCTTCATCTTGAAGGGTGGAGGTGCCTTTCCAACAGGGTCGGATTGGTAACACGGGCACTCGGGGAATGCCCGAGGGGCCGGTATCCAAATTCGAGCTGTGGGCTGCTTTTCTGAGCAGCCTAGATGGCCGATTTGGCGGTTTCTGCGTTGTTCGGATGCCGCCAGCGGCCCAGTGGCTGCCTGAGTGGCCTTTTTGGAGGTAGATGGGCGTCCATTACCTTCCTTTTATCAACAGGCAGAGGTGTCACTCCCTTTTTTTTCGCTGGGCCGGCCGGCCCATTAATATATGCAAATTGTGCGGGGGCAGGGGGCCTGAGTAAAAGTGGCCTCACTTGTTTTCAGGTATGTGTCACCAGTGTAAACTAATCCGTGCATTTTTTTTTTATCCCCCCTCCCCCTTTTTTTAAATAATATTTCGCCAAAGCAGTGTTTTGCGGAAAGGCAATATGCAAATGTAGGCCAATTTTTTTTTAGCGTGCCCGGGCCGATTTTGAATCCCAATCCAACCCTGCTTTCCAACGGCAATTTCATGCAGATGTAAATGCTTCAAATTAAATCTGTGCACCCCCTGCCTCTTGAGCCTTCCCCGCCAAGGAAAAAAGCAAACGTTAAAAAATTGTTTTTAAAAGGTGACTGTTTCAAGGCAAAAGCAAACGTAAACCACGTCGCTGTTCAATGGCCTCGTGGCATGTGTCACGCCTTCTGCCAGTTTTGAATGCTTAGCTACCCACGGGATTATGGGATCTGTAGCTTTGCTTTCCCATTTTACATATGGGTTTAAAAATACCAGCAAACAAAGTGTTCTTAGCCAACAACCAAGAACTGACTGAAGCTGTAACATGAAATGGAGCCACCTGTGAGGTCAGTACAGAGGTATGTCAGAGAGAGAACCCTGTTAATGTCTCGTTACGGGGATATCAGTGCAGGTCAGTACCGAGGTACGTCAGAGAAAGCCCCATGAACGTCTCATTACTGGCCTATCAGTGCAGGTCAGTACAGAGGTATGTCAGAGAGAGCCCTGTGAATGTCTCACTAGTGGGATATCAGTGCAGGTCAGCACCGAGGTACGTCAGAGAGAACCCTGTGAACGTCTCATTAGTGGGATATCAGTGCAGGTCAGCACCGAGGTACGTCAGAGAGAACCCTGTGAACGTCTCATTAGTGGGATATCAGTGCAGGTCAGCTCCGAGGTACGTCAGAGAGAACACTGTGAACGTCTCAATAGTGGGACATCCGTGCAAGTCAGTACAGAGGTATGCCAGAGAAAGCCCCATGAACGTCTCATTACTGGCCTATCAGTGCAGAGAAGTCAGAGGTACATCATAAGAGCCTCGTAAAGGTATCGGCATCTCAGTAGACGTACGTGGTGCAGGTCAGTACAGAGGTACATCAGAAGAGCGGCGTAAGCGTATGAGCATCGCAGTAGACGTGCGCGGTGCAGGTCAGTACAGAGGTACATCAGAAGAGCGGCGTAAGCGTATGAGCATCGCAGTAGACGTGCGCGGTGCAGGTCAGTACAGAGGTACATCAGAAGAGCGGCGTAAGCGTATGAGCATCGCAGTAGACGTGCGCGGTGCAGGTCAGTACAGAGGTACATCAGAAGAGCTTCGTAAAGGTATGAGCATTGTAGTAGACGTATGTGGCGCAGGTCAGTACAAAGGTACATCATAAGAGCGTCGTAAAGGTCTCAGCATCGCAGTAGACCTATGCGGTGCAGGTCAGTACAGAGGTGCATCATTGGAGCCTCGTGACTGTCTCAGCAGACTTACGCGGTGCAGGTCAGTGCAGAGGTACATCCTTCGAGCCTTGTGACGGTCTCAGCAGACATATGCGGTGCAGACCAGTACAGAGGTACATCATTGGAGCCTTGTGACTTTCAGCAGACGTATGCGGTGCAGGCCAAGTACAGAGGTACATCATTGGAGCCTTGTGACTGTCCCAGCAGACATATGCGGTGCAGGTCAGAACAGAGGTACATCATTGGAGCCTCGTGAATGTCTCAGCAGACTTATGCGGTGCAGGTCAGTACAGAGGTACATCATTGGAGCCTCGTGACTGTCTCAGCAGACTTATGCGGTGCAGGTCAGTACAGAGGTGCATCATTGGAGCCTTGTGACTGTCTCAGCACACTTATGCGGTGCATGTCAGAACAGAGGTACATCATTGGAACCTCGTGACTGTCTCAGCACACTTATGCGGTGCAGGTCAGAACACAGGTACATCATTGGAGCCTCGTGACTGTCTCAGTAGACGTATGCGGTGCAGGTCAGAACAGAGGTACATCATTGGAGCCTCGTGACTGTCTCAGTAGACGTATGCGGTGCAGGTCAGTGCAGAGGTACATCATTGGACCTATGTGAATGTCGCAGCAGACTTATGCGGTGCAGGCCAGTACAGAGGTACATCATTGGACCTATGTGAATGTCTCAGCAGACTTATGCGGTGCAGGCCAGTACAGAGGTGCATCATTGGAGCCTCGTGACTGTCTCAGCAGACTAACGCGGTGCAGAGGTACATCATTGGACCTATGTGAATGTCTCAGCAGACTTATGTGGTGCAGGCCAGTACAGAGGGGCATCTTTGGACCTATGTGAATGTCTCAGCAGACTTATGCGGTGCAGGCCAGTACAGAGGTGCATCATTGGAGCCTTGTGACTGTCAGCAGACTTACGCGGTGCAGGTCAGTGCAGAGGTACATCATTGGACCTATGTGAATGTCTCAGCAGACTTATGCGGTGCAGGCCAGTACAGAGGGGCATCTTTGGACCTATGAGAATGTTTCAGCAGACTTATGCGGTGCAGGCCAGTACAGAGGGGCATCTTTGGACCTATGTGAATGCCTCAGCAGACTTATGCGGTGCATGTAAGAACAGAGGTACATCATTGGAGCCTCGTGACTGTCTCAGCACACTTATGCGGTGCAGGTCAGAACACAGGTACATCATTGGAGCCTCGTGACTGTCTCAGTAGACGTATGCGGTGCAGGTCAGAACAGAGGTACATCATTGGACCTATGTGAATGTCTCAGCAGACTTATGCGGTGCAGGCCAGTACAGAGGTACATCATTGGACCTATGTGAATGTCTCAGCAGACTTATGCGGTGCAGGCCAGTACAGAGGTGCATCATTGGAGCCTCGTGACTGCCTCAGCAGACTACGCAGTGCAGGTCAGTGCAGAGGTATATCATTGGACCTATGTGAATGTCTCAGCAGACTTATGCGGTGCAGGCCAGTACAGAGGGGCATCTTTGGACCTATGTGAATGTCTCAGCAGACTTATACGGTGCAGGCCAGTATAGAGGTGCATCATTGGAGCCTCGTGACTGTCTCAGTAGACTTATGCGGTGCAGGTCAGAACACAGGTACATCATTGGAGACTCGTGACTGTCTCAGTAGACGTATGCGGTGCAGGTCAGTGCAGAGGTACATCATTGGACCTATGTGAATGTCTCAGCAGACTTATGCGGTGCAGGCCAGTACAGAGGTACATCATTGGACCTATGTGAATGTCTCAGCAGACTTATGCGGTGCAGGCCAGTACAGAGGTGCATCATTGGAGCCTCATGACTGTCTGAGCAGACTAACGCGGTGCAGAGGTACATCATTGGACCTATGTGAATGTCTCAGCAGACTTATGTGGTGCAGGCCAGTACAGAGGGGCATCTTTGGACCTATGTGAATGTCTCAGCAGAGTTATGCGGTGCAGGCCAGTACAGAGGTGCATCATTGGAGCCTCGTGACTGTCTCAGCAGACTTACGCGGTGCAGGTCAGTGCAGAGGTACATCATTGGACCTATGTGAATGTCTCAGCAGACTTATGCGGTGCAGGCCAGTACAGAGGGGCATCTTTGGACCTATGTGAATGTCTCAGCAGACTTACGCGGTGCAGTTCAGTGCAGTGGTACATCATTGGACCTATGTGAATGTTTCAGCAGACTTATGCGGTGCAGGCCAGTACAGAGGGGCATCTTTGGACCTATGTGAATGTCTCAGCAGACTTATGCGGTGCATGTAAGAACAGAGGTACATCATTGGAGCCTCGTGGCTGTCTCAGCACACTTATGCGGTGCAGGTCAGAACACAGGTACATCATTGGAGCCTCGTGACTGTCTCAGTAGACGTATGCGGTGCAGGTCAGAACAGAGGTACATCATTGGACCTATGTGAATGTCTCAGCAGACTTATGCGGTGCAGGCCAGTACAGAGGTGCATCATTGGAGCCTCGTGACTGCCTCAGCAGACTACGCAGTGCAGGTCAGTGCAGAGGTATATCATTGGACCTATGTGAATGTCTCAGCAGACTTATGCGGTGCAGGCCAGTACAGAGGGGCATCTTTGGACCTATGTGAATGTCTCAGCAGACTTATGCGGTGCAGGCCAGTACAGAGGTGCATCATTGGAGCCTCGTGACTGTCTCAGCAGACTTACGCGGTGCAGGTCAGTGCAGAGGTATATCATTGGACCTATGTGAATGTCTCAGCAGACTTATGCGGTGCAGGCCAGTACAGAGGGGCATCTTTGGACCTATGTGAATGTCTCAGCAGACTTATGCGGTGCAGGCCAGTACAGAGGTGCATCATTGGAGCCTCGTGACTGTCTCAGCAGATTTACGCGGTGCAGATCAGTGCAGAGGTACATCATTGGACCTATGTGAATGTCTCAGCAGACTTATGCGGTGCAGGCCAGTACAGAAGGGCATCTTTGGACCTATGTGAATGTCTCAGCAGACTTATGCGGTGCAGGCCAGTACAGAGGGGCAACTTTGGACCTATGTGAATGTCTCAGCAGACTTATGCGGTGCAGGCCAGTACAGAGGTGCATCATTGGAGCCTCGTGACTGTCTCGGCAGATTTACGCGGTGCAGATCAGTGCAGAGGTACATCATTGGACCTATGTGAATGTCTCAGCAGACTTATGCGGTGCAGGCCAGTACCGAGGGGCATCTTTGGACCTATGTGACGGTCTCAGCGGTGCACGGTGAGGGCAGAATAAGCAACGCATTGACCGAGTAAACCCTCTGTAACCCACCTTCCAACTCAGTGAAAAGATTTTGCCAACCGAAATGAAGATACATTTTTGTACCCCCCCCCCTCGAAAGAAGGGGTCATATATGTTGCTTGCAGGGTAAAGAAGACGTCACTTTCTGGTGACACCATTGGCACCTCCAAGTATCCCCCGTCCAAGAAGCAGCACTCACAACCAGTCTTCCCTTTCTCACCTCTTCCTGTACCTCACAACTACACTCAATCCGACACCTCCTCTTGTGCACCCCTCGGCTTTCTCCACCCAGTGCCACCCTTTCCTCCGCCCTTGCCACTGTTCTTTAAGTCAAACACCTTATTCGTCCTCGCCCTCCTCTAACCACCCTCTCATACCTTCCTGTCTCTTAACTTCATTCACTCACGCCTGCTTTCACCCATCTAACCTCCACATTTTCTCGCCGTACCCTCCTTTCACCACACTGCTCCCCTTTCACTCTCCCTCTCGGGTCTGTTCTTCTCTGGTTCTCAGATTCGATCGGACACTGGGGTTTTGATACTCAAGCTTCGGCCTCACTAGTCCATATTCACTTTGAATTTTTTAAGTCGCAATTGTGTTTTCTTGTTGATCTGTGACACGTTGTCACAGGTGAACTGGGTAACAGGGTCGCTGTCTTTTTTTCCCACTTTCATATTTACTTTTCCCACACGCCTTCTCTCGTGCTTCGGAGGTGGACTGTTCACACCCCTTGGTGTTGCACCTGTGCAAGGGGGTGAGAGCCCCACTGCCGCTGGCAGAAGCCCAGAACTTCCTCTGCGACCCAGCTGTTACCTGTAGGTGGCGCTCTGGAACAATCCATCATTAAAGGTTTTTTCTTATGACGCGCGGCAGCTTTCCCTTCCTGCGGGAAACGGCCACTACAACGAGGCCGTTTCACGCATAACTTAACCACGCATGCATTACAACGCATGCGTGGTTACAACGGAAGCTTTACCACGCATACCTTTACTACGAGATACGTAGTAAAGGCATGTGTGCTAAAGGCAAAAAAAAAAAAAGGGGGCTTGGGGGGGTCTCCCCCCCTCCCCCAAAAAAAACGCGTGAAAAAAAGAACCCCTTCCCAAAAAAACTCACCAGAAAAAGAAGCGAAGAAGAGGCAATCGGCGTCGTAAGAGGAAACGGAAAGACACTTCCGTTTCCTCTTTATGACGTTCAACGTCAACACGGAAGATGAAGAAGAAGCCACGACGTGGAGAGGTAAGGGGAATTTGAAGAAAAAAAAAAAGAAGAAAAAAAGAAGAGGTCCGATTTAAAGGTTGAGGGGAGGGGTATTTGTAAGAAGGGTTTAGGGGGGGGGGAATAACCATTACCAAGAGTATGCCCTTACCATGCATACATTTACAACGAAAATCGTTGTAAAAGAATGCGTGGTAAAGGAATATTCGTGGTAAAGGTTATGCGTGGTAAAGGCATGCGTTGCAACGGAATGCGTTGTAACGTCATACAACCCCCCCACTTTCTTATTACATGTGATCCCAGCGGTGCGGTTTACTCGACGTCGGTCCGATCACTGAGATGGAAATAAAACAAGAAAAATAACCAGGCAACTCGCGAGTTCAGTGCAAGGAGAGGTTTAAACTGCAGCCGCGAAAGAGCAGTGTGAAGTGAGAAGAGCAGCCTTCAAAGCTGCAACAAACCGGACCCAGACTCATTCCATCAGCCTCGGAAGAGTGAAAGGCTGCGTTGTCCGTGCTGGACTCCGACGTCACCAGACGACCACAGCAGATCAGTAGCCCACGGAGCTACCTTAGCAGATGTTGGCCTGTGTTCTGCCGCTGTTAGTCGTGACTCGAGTTCTACACTGTGTTTGGTGCAAAGGCCATGCATAAGGATGAGAGTCTGTACTGGGACACGGAGCAGGTGGCCCACGTCACACCAAACATGGGGCAGGTGGGCCCCACGGGCCGGCGTCCACCCGGTGCACAGCTGATTGCTCATCTGCCGCCTGTCGCGCTCTAACTGTGATATATCTCACGTGTAATTGATATAAATGTGCGTGACACTCGCAGAATAAGTGCACTCGGAGATTTTTGTGACATAGCTCAGTGAGCTGAGCGCCAGGTGAAGAGATCTCACTCTAACCAGCTTGTCAGATTTCAAATCCCTGCGGTACTGACTCAGCATTTCATCCTTCAGGTATCAGGCTGACTAATAATACTCTGTATTTACACAAGGCAGATGCCTGTGGTGGGCACCATCAGAGGCAGGCATGGCGACACCAAGCGCTGGCCCAGCAGTTGTCACACAGAGTGATATAAATGGGCCCATATGGCCGCCTTGCTTCCAGCCCCAGCTCAGTACAGATTGTGTTCCAGTTGGGAAGGGCGCCGCCATGTTGGATGGGAGAGCTCCAGTTGAAGGTGGGGCTGGGGGAGGGGGGCTGACAGACATGATGGTCGAATATGGGTAAATGGACTGGTCTGTTGAGTTTGATCATTATTTTTATTTGGGGGGGGGGGCGAGTGTGGTGAAATCGGATTGTAGGGAGATATTGTTGTGTGTAGATGGAGTGGGTTTGGCCTCGCTTCCAATGTTAGTGACCGTGGGGGACGGGAAAGACTGACTGGCGGGCTGTCAGTCATGGGACGGATGAGTTTTTATTGTTACGAGGGAAGAGATTGAATGGGTGATTGCTTGGTTTGGGTGATATTGTATAATATCGGATTGGAATAAGTCATTGTGACGACGTTAAATGAGAAATGGACGGACTCGACTGGGCACTGAAATATGGGAGATTGTTAGGATGACTGATACCTGATAGGGGACTGATACCGCGTATACTTGGGAGAGTTTGTAAATTTGCACTTGCGACTTGTTTATGATGACAGAAAAGAGAAAATGTACAAAAAAAACTTATGTCGGTATAAAAAATCCTTTGCATATTGGTATAAAGTTAGATTCAATTAGATACGTGACTTTACATTTCTTGGAATGTTAAGATTTGCAATAATTGAATGAGTTGTCCTAAAAAGGGAAAGAAGGGACAGATTTTAAATGGGTAATGCAATATTGTTGCGAAAAACTGCTTGTGATTAATGCTACGTATTGGTTTTTAACACCGATGTACATGCTGATGAAGGGGAGTTATTTGTAATATGTCAAATTTGAATTTTTTATCGACAGTCTTGAACAAATGAACAAATGAACAACAGATCAATATCTGGGAAATTATTCCATCACTGAAATTTCAGCATTAACGTTTGTAAGTAATAATGTCTAATGGAGATTAGTGTATATAAGTAATAATCCAGTTATTGTATGATAGTAATATTTGGTTAGTTAGCAGATTAAAAGGAATATGGGTAAATATGATGAAATGAAGTTGGTTCTGAATAGTGGGATATGTGGTCACGGGTTTTAACGGTAAGCAAGTTACATGGTATTACTGTTACAGGGTGATGTCAGGGGTTTTGTAAAGTAAATATATTTCAAATGTAAAATTAGGACGACTCGATCTGTGGATTAGTTTTGGATGTATATTTATGATTTTTAAATGTTTCTTATTGTAAATATTTTTTTAAATAAAATTGTATATATTTTTATAGGCCCTGATGAAGTCCCATGGCAGGGACGAAACGTGTTGGCTGGGCCATTGATGTGGTTTGAATACTGTAACACATTTTTAAAGTTGGGAAACTAAAAGTAGAGGAAGGAATAAAGAGACTGTAAATTTCCGGGTTTAGATATTTTATTCATTCCAATGAACTGACTGTAGAATTTCCCCTGATCATCATTTCATGCTTTTCCGCAAGCCCACACGTCTCCTTCAACCACACCTCCGAACCCCACTGTACTGACCACCACTGCATCCACTTCACCTACAGGAAGCCCACCACGCACCACCGCACCGAACAAATGCCTCGCCGCTGCTGGAGCAAAGTCACGGAAGACCAGCTAACCACAACCCTCGCCCTGAGCCCACCCGCCGAACCCTCCGACCCCGACACCGCCGCCCGCAACCTCAGACAGTGGATCGACGACTGCGCCAACACCCTCGCTCCGCTCAAGAATCCGCCCAACAGCCACACCAGCAAGAAAGCCACCTGGTTCACCGAAGACCTCCAGGCCTCCAAACGAACATGCCGAAAACTGGAGAAGATCTGGCTCCACGAACGGACAGCGGACAGCTACGCCGCCCACAAGAGCGCCACCCACAATCACCATCACCTCATCAGATCCGCCAAAAGGGCCTCACTCAAAGACCGCCTAGACAACAACGCACACAACAGCAAAGAGCTCTTCAACATCGTGAAGGAACTCTCCAACCCCAGCTCCAACACCAACGACATCCAGCCGTCGCAAGACCTGTGCGACTCACTGGCCACCTCCTTCCACCGCAAAATCGCCGACATCCACGACAGCTTCAACACCACGACCGCCCCGGCAACCACCGAGACCACTGCCCCCACAACCACCAACCGCCTGCTCTCCTGGACCAACATCAACGACGAGGACACCAGCGAGATCATGAACACCATCCACTCCGGTTCACCGCTAGACCCGTGCCCTCACCACATCTTCAACAAAGCCAGCACAGCCATCGCGCCCCATCTCCGGAAAATAATCAACATCTCCTTCGAGACAGCAACCTTCCCGGAAAGCTGGAAGCACGCCGAGATCACCGCCTTACTCAAGAAACCCAAGGCAGACCCCAAGGACCTCAAGAACTTCCGACCCATCTCTCTGCTCCCGTTCCCCGCGAAGGTCACCGAGAAAATCGTCAACAAACAACTGACCCGCTACCTCGAGGAGAACAACATCCTGGACCCTTTCCAGTCCGGCTTCCGCAGCAACCACAGCACCGAAACCGCCCTCATCGCCGCCACCGATGACATCAGGACCCTGCTAGACAACGGAGAAACAGCAGCCCTCATCCTCCTGGACCTATCAGCCGCCTTCGACACGGTCTGCCACCACACACTACGAACGCGCCTTCATGACGCCGGGATCCAAGAGAAGGCCCTGGACTGGACCACATCCTTCCTTTCCGGCAGAACACAAAGCGTCCGCCTCGCCCCTTCCGATCCAAGGCCACCAAGATCATCTGCGGCGTACCCCAAGGCTCCTCCCTCAGCCCAACGCTGTTCAACATCTACATGGCACCCCTCGCCCACGTCGCCCGACAGCACAACCTCAACATCATCTCCTACGCCGACGACACCCAGCTGATCCTCTCCCTCACCAAAGACCCTCACACCGCCAAAGCCCACCTCCACGAAGGAATGAAGGCCGTCGCCGAATGGATGAGGACCAGCCGCCTGAAGCTGAACTCGGACAAGACGGAGGTCCTCATCCTTGGTTCCAACCCTTCAGCCTGGGACGACTCCTGGTGGCCAACATCACTGGGAACAGCCCCGCCACCCACCGACCACGTACGCAACCTAGGGGTCATCCTCGACCCCACCCTCTCCATGACTAAGCAGGTCAACGCCGTTTCCTCATCCTGCTTCAACATCCTCCGAATGCTCCGCAGGATCTTCAAGTGGATCCCCACCGAAACAAGAAAAACAGTCACCCAGGCCCTCGTCACCAGCAGGCTGGACTACGGAAACGCCCTCTACGCAGGAACGACGGCTAAGCTCCTGAGACGGCTGCAACGCATCCAGAACGCCTCTGCACGTCTTATCCTCGACATCCCCGACGCAGCCACATCACACCCCACCTGAGAGACCTGCACTGGCTCCCTGTCAACAAGAGGATAACCTTCAAGCTCCTAACCCACGCACACAAAGCACTCCACAACTCCGGACCAGCCTACCTCAACAGACGACTCAGCTTCTACACCCCCACCCGCCAGCTCCGCTCGACCAGCCTCGCCCTCGCCACAGTCCCCCGCATCCGGAAAACGACCGCCGGCGGCAGATCCTTCTCCCACCTCGCCGCCAAGACCTGGAACACCCTCCCCACCAACCTCCGACAGACCCAAGACCTACTGGCCTTCAGAAGACTCCTCAAGACCTGGCTCTTCGATCAGTAGCAGCACCACCCCCCTCTTCCCCCAGCGCCTCGAGACCCTCGCGGGTATGTAGTGCGCTTTATAAGTGACATGATTGATTGATTGATTGATTACAGGACTCCTGCCGATGGACTTTTGCTTGATTAAGACATAACACTACTGGGCATTGGAATTGCCTCCCCTCTTTTGGACTAAATACTGTTTTAGGGACTCACTCGTTTGTTGAACAGTTACCTAATACTCATATTCTGAAGGGAGTTCTGAAATTTGTGATTTGAAATTAGCTGCATCCAAGTGGATTTAGGACAATAACTTGAATTGCCGCCATGAAGCACAAACAACTCACTATTTCCTTCCTCAGAGCTCTATTCACCAAGTTCTATATATGTGGGTAGCCATAGCTAATAAGCGCCACTAACGCGACTGCAAGCGCTGGATAAGATGCGCTCTGTTCATTCTCAGTAAGGCTGTTAATTAATATTGCAAGAGTCATCTTCCTTCCTTGTACAAGAACATGGACCTGGAAGTGCACCCATCACAGATTCAATGTCACTCACCTTCTGTCCATTCCAGGAACTGCTTGGACTTGTGTTGGCTTCAAGGTTGGCGTTCTGCTTACATGTTTCCTTGTAATAAAACTTCAGTTGCGCGATCGCGGTGACATTAACAACAAATCGGTCCTAAATGCACGACGATACCCGGATCAATAAAAAAAATAAAACACACTAGACTGACATTTTACACTTTAAGATGTTTGGGGAGATGTATCTAATTTGGTAATATTGAAAGACACACGAGGCCGGAAGTACCAGGTCTTTCTGCATCAATATGAGAGACCTGTGCAAGATCAAGGAGAACTGGGGAGCCTGTTCAAAATGAAGGCTAGTGTGAGTTCAGGCACCCTGGGCTGTGTGAGCCAATCAGAGAGAGCCTTGTGAGCACAGGGAGATCTAAGCTGTCTGTCAATCAGGGAGCTGTGTCTGAGTCCAGGGACCCTGGGCTGTGTGAGCCAATCAGGGAGAGCTTTGTGAGCACAGGGAGATCTAAATTGTCTGTCAATCAGGGAGCTGTGTCTGAGTCCAGGGACCCTGGGCTGTGTGAGCCAATCAGGGAGAGCCTTGTGAGCACAGGGAGATCTAAGCTGTCTGTCAATCAGGGAGCTGTGTCGGAGTCCAGGGACCCTGGGCTGTGTGAGCCAATCAGGGAGAGCCTTGTGAGCACAGGGAGATCTAAGCTGTCTGTCAATCAGGGAGCTGTGTCTGAGTTCAGGGAGACCTGGGCTGTGTGAGCCAATCAGGGAGAGCCTTGTGAGCACAGGGAGATCTAAGCTGTCTGTCAATCAGGGAGCTGTGTGAGTTCAGGGAGACCTGGGCTGTGTGAGCCAATCAGGGAGAGTCTTGTGAGCACAGGGAGATCTAAGCTGTCTGTCGATCAGGGAGCTGTGTCTGAGTTCAGGGAGACCTGGGCTGTGTGAGCCAATCAGGGAGAGTCTTGTGAGCACAGGGAGAGCTAAGCTGTCTGTCAATCAGGGAGCGGTGTGAGACCAGGGACCCTGGGCTGTGTGAGCCAATCAGGGAGAGTCTTGTGAGCACAGGGAGATCTAAGCTGTCTGTCAATCAGGGAGCTGTGTCTGAGTTCAGGGAGACCTGGGCTGTGTGAGCCAATCAGGGAGAGTCTTGTGAGCACAGGGAGATCTAAGCTGTCTGTCAATCAGGGAGCTGTGTCTGAGTCCAGGGAGGTGTGAGTTGTTTGTGCGCAGGAAGGAAGGCCTAAACTGCCCGGGCCAATCATAAGACTTGTGTGAGTTCAAGGAGACCTTAGGGGTCTGTGTCAATCGGGGCCACATGTAAGTTCAGGGGAACATGAGCGCTTGGGAGACTCACGAGAGTCCAGGGAGACCTCGGTTGTCTGCTCTCACCTCAAAAGGACGTGAGTAAACTGTGGAATGCGTTACCTGCCCCCTGATATCAGAAAAAGGCACAATCGGTGCCTCCACGTCCTATCCCCCCCGCCGCCCCAATCTCTACCCAGCATGAACAGAGCTCTGTGTACCCAGACTCTGGTGCTTCCGGTCTCCTCATGCTCCTACACCCACAGCAGTCCACCTCCCTCCCTATGACGTGACATCTTAACTGACCTCTCCTGCACCCCCCTACAGGCAGGACCTCAAGCCCAGGCGCAGGGGTCACTTCAAGCAGGAGATTTTTTTTCACAACAGATGATTTAAATAAAAAGGGCTGATCAGGCAAACACAGAAAGGACTGACAGATAATCCTTCACTGTGCCCACAAGGCGATACTGATAAAACAAACACCAGCACATCCAATATTTGGCCTACAGAGGGTCAGTATAACGAGTATCATCCCAGGTAACTTACTTCTACCAGCACCAAACGTAAATGGACTTTGCTGAAAGGTGTCGGCTGCAAGGATAACCTACTACCGCGGCCAGCAGATAGAAGACATTAACTGCCACCGCACGATCTCCCTGCCTGGAGGTGTGGATTGTGAAGACTCAGTGCAGGGCCCTCGCTGCTGCTGAGACAGGAGGTCAGTGTCGGGCCTTCGCTGCTGCTGAGACAGGAGGTCAGTGCCGGGCCCTCGCTGCTGCTGAGACAGGAGGTCAGTGCCGGGCCCTCGCTGCTGCTGAGACAGGAGGTCAGTGCAGGGCCCTCCGTAGATGCTGAGACAGGAGGTCAGTGCAGGGCCCTCTGCTGCTGCTGAGACAGGAGGTCAGTGCAGGGCCCTCTGCTGCTGCTGAGACAGGAGGTCAGTGCCGGGCCCTCGCTGCTGCTGAGACAAGAGGTCAGTGCAGGGCCCTCCGCTGCTGCTGAGACAGGAGGTCAGTGCAGGGCCCTCCCCAGCTGCTGAGATAGGAGGTCAGTGCCGGGCCCTCCCCAGCTGCTGAGATAGGAGGTCAGTGCCGGGCCCTCCCCAGCTGCTGAGATAGGAGGTCAGTGCCGGGCCCTCCGTAGATGCGGAGACAGGAGGTCAGTGCCGGGCCCTCCGCTCCTGCTGAGACAGGAGGTCAGTGCCGGGCCCTCCGCTCCTGCTGAGACAGGAGGTCAGTGCCGGGCCCTCCGCTCCTGCTGAGACAGGAGGTCAGTGCCGGGCCCTCCGCTCCTGCTGAGACAGGAGGTCAGTGCCGGGCCCTCCGCTCCTGCTGAGACAGGAGGTCAGTGCCGGGCCCTCCGCTCCTGCTGAGACAGGAGGTCAGTGCCGGGCCCTCCGCTCCTGCTGAGACAGGAGGTCAGTGCCGGGCCCTCCGCTGCTGCTGAGACAGGAGGACAGTGCCGGGCCCTCCGCTGCTGCTGAGACAGGAGGTCAGTGCCGGGCCCTCCGCTGCTGCTGAGACAGGAGGTCAGTGCCGGGCCCTCCGCTGCTGCTGAGACAGGAGGTCAGTGCCGGGCCCTCCGCTGCTGCTGAGACAGGAGGTCAGTGCCGGGCCCTCCGCTGCTGCTGAGACAGGAGGTCAGTGCAGGGCCCTCCCCAGCTGCTGAGACAGGAGGTCAGTGCAGGGCCCTCCCCAGCTGCTGAGACAGGAGGTCAGTGCAGGGCCCTCCGCTGCTGCTGAGACAGGAGGTCAGTGCAGGGCCCTCCGCTGCTGCTGAGACAGGAGGTCAGTGCAGGGCCCTCCGCTGCTGCTGAGACAGGAGGTCAGTGCAGGGCCCTCCGCTGCTTCTGAGACAGGAGGTCAGTGCAGGGCCCTCCGCTGCTGCTGAGACAGGAGGTCAGTGCAGGGCCCTCCGCTGCTGCTGAGACAGGAGGTCAGTGCAGGGCCCTCCGCTGCTGCTGAGACAGGAGGTCAGTGCAGGGCCCTCCGCTGCTGCTGAGACAGGAGGTCAGTGCAGGGCCCTCCGCTGCTGCTGAGACAGGAGGTCAGTGCAGGGCCCTCCGCTGCTGCTGAGACAGGAGGTCAGTGCAGGGCCCTCCGCTGCTGCGGAGACAGGAGGTCCTCCCAAAGTGGTAGTCAGAACGGAGGACATATGCTTATGCACAGGAGCTGTAGGTACCATCCTCTCCTGGCTGGTCTGGGGCTATTGAGATGAATTGGACACAGTCTGTCCCAAATGCTCTCATCGCTCGAGGCAGAAGATCACAAGTCATACCCTGCAAGATCTGGATGGAGTGAAAGAAACAGTCCTGGTACTGGAACGACTAAAACCCAAGGATCCACCGCAAGGTCCAGATAGGCCACCTGGCATTTGTGGCTAAGAGGATGCACAAGGCTAAGAGTGCAAGAAGCCTCATAGCCATCCGCTCCGAGTCTCAGGCCTGAGCCCGCAACATTGGGATCATATCATGAATGCCCGGACTCGCTGTTGTGGTGGAAATGCCTTGAACATCACCGTGCCGAGGATAGAGAATCCCCTGCATGGGGCACAGGTGAGACTTCTGATCATTAATGGAAAACCCCAAAGATGTTAGGCGTTCAGCCATCATCCAGAATTGGTCTAAGACTGTTTACAGAGGGCCCACCTTGAGTAGACAGATGTTGAGTTAAGGGAACACATGTATCCCCAGCCTTCAAAAAGTGGGCATAGATCACAAGCCTCACTTTTGTGAACATCCGTGGGGCTGAACTAAGGCTGAAGGAGAGAACAACAAATTGGAAGTGTTCTGCCCCTCTGGGAACTGCAGATAACACCGGTGGGACTGCAGGACAGGTATATGAAAAAACGCTTCACGCAAGTCCAGGGACACCAACCAGTCTCCTGGGCACAAAGCAGAAAGAATCTGGGATAGGATGAGTTTCTTGAATTTGTCGAAGTGTACAAAGGTAATCTGTGGGCAGAGGTCCAGTATTGGCCTGAGGACTCCATCCTTTGATACAAAGAAGTAGCGCAAATAGCACCCTTCTTCTCAAACCAATGCAGCATCCACTTGAAGACACCCTTGGGCAGCAAAAACTAGACTTCTTGCAGCAAGATTGTAAATGTTTTGCTAGCATTCGCTCGGATATAGGGGGTAAAGGAGGCAATAAGGAAAGGCAGGGTCTTTCCCTTTGATAGGATCAGTAAGACATCTGTCCAATGGGATGGTTCTCCAGCAAACGAGAAAATGTGGTATCCTGCCTTCTACAGCAACAAATGATGGACGGAATGTGGAATAAATCAAACATTTACCCCAGTCAAGAGACCTGGGTTAAATCCATTGTTCTTTTGCTCACTACGCCACCCCAGTTTGGACCCAGTCATATGCAAATCAGTCTTGTCTAGCCCGAACTGCCAAGCCGGGTCCTCCCTGGACCGGAAACATGCACCCTGGGACCTGTTTCAGGGTTTCACCCCTCATCAGCCAGGCTAGCTTGAATCCAGTGGCACAGCGAGCAAGGGCCCCATGTCTGGGCATACCCATCCCACTTAGAGCAAAAAGTGCTACGGCAACAAATGATGGATGGAATGTTGAATAAATCAAACATTCACCCCCAGTCAAGAGATCTGGGTTAAATCCATCGTTCTTTTGCTCACTACGCCACCCCAGGATGCTGGTTTCCAGTCCAGGGAGGTCCTGGCCTGGCAGTTCGGGCTGGACTGTTCCCATGGGGAGCAGGGTCGAGACTGATTTGCATATGGCTGGGTTTAAACTGGAATGGGATGGGGGGCAAACTAAAGATGGAATTAGGCCCAGATCTCTGTACTGGGGTGAATGTTTGACATTGTTCAGCATTCCGTCCCTCAATTGTTCGTTTTGTATCCTGCCTTCTACCTGCTGAACAAGAGCCTGCAAAGCCAGGTTAAAGCAGCTTGGCAGCTACTGCAGCAAAGGAGGAAGAGTTAGAGGTGAGCTGTCCCTGCTGGTGCAAACTGCCTCGGCCTCTGCTGCAAAAGGACTGGGCCAGCTGCTATACAGCTTGGGAGGCTGGTGTGGTCTGTAGGTCATCAGGATGACAGCACTTATGTAGTACATTATATTCAGGAGATTCACTGAAAAAAACAAAAGTTAATGTAATGTTAAAGTTAGGTGACTATGTCAGTGACAACATTAACATTTTGAACTTAAAAAAAAAAACTGAAATTCACCGGTTATAGTTAGCAGAGCGAACTATAATTGCGCTCTCGCCATGCACTGCTGATGACCTCACATATTACATCACTCATGATGTTCTATGACATTTATGAAATCAATGGTGACATCATCAGTGACACCATCCAACGAGTGGGATAGTTTTATAATTTACATAGTGGCAGGTAACGACCATATTACTTTTCTACCTAATTTTGAGCAGCCTGTGTCCAGTCAATGGGTGTGTTTACAAAACGCATGTGCTCCTAAAGCTTCATTGAACACGTTATAAATCTTTGTATTGAAGATAACTCTGTGTGCAGGTGACAGTTGACGACTTGTGTTCAGCATGTTCCACACACGTTTCTTGGCTCTGCCGAAAAAGTTCCCAACAGGGCAAAGATTGTACGTAAAACATTAAGTATTGTAAGCATCCTTGAGTTAGACAGAATCGTCTCAGCATGACAATTTCTACTTAACATAGAAGACAGTGTGCACCAGCCACTTACCCATCTACATGTGCTTGTTTTGCTTCAGAAGCGGGGTTATCTGTGAAGTTTTCACCACAGTATGAAGGCTGCAGGTAGTGTGATCTTCAGCACCTTCAGACCTTGGTTATTTTGAGTGAATAGTCGCTCTTTGGACAAGTTTTGCATAGTGTGTACACTCTTCTTAGTAGATACTTTTAATACTCTGTGGTGTATTTCTCATGAAAGTTTCACTGTCTGCCAACAGTGTGGTAATGAAATGAAAAACACACATAGCGCGTTAAACCTGAGGGTATCTCAGCGCTATACCAGAAACTGGGCTCAACCAGAGCAGACCTAGGGGTAATTAAGAAAAAGAAAATACCTGAAAACTTGGCTCTTTTCAACAGAGTCAAAGAATCCAAATTGGTAATATGGGTAGGCAGCAAATTCCAGAGCCTAGCTGCAGGACTGGAGAAAGACCGGCCATCCCATCTAGCTTTTAGAAATCTAGGGATACAGACTTTCCTATCGGAGGACGATCTGAGTGACCTGCCAGGGATATACCAGTTAAACAGGACCAAGAGATGTTTAGACTCTTTAAGATGGAGGGCATGAAAGACTAACAATTAGCCTTATAGAAGATGAACTTCCTAATAGGGAGCCAATGCAACGCCGTGATGCCCTCCCTGACTGACTCACACTTGGGGACATCAAGAATGATGCGTGCACTTGCAGCTTGTTCAGTGAAGAGGCCTTGGTAGTCAAATAAAGGGCAATGCAGTAGTCCAGTCTAGACGAAGCTAAAGCAATGACCACCACATGGCGCAGATCAACAGAAACTTACTAATATAACGAACAGGGTCTTGATAATATAGAAACCGGTGCTAGTGGTCCAATTGACCTGCAGCTCAAAATTCAAAAGGGTGTCAATTAATTTAACTTGATTTAACTGGAGTGGTAATGGGCCGTATTCCTCTGGCTGCCAGACCAGATGGATTCTTCCCCACCCCCCCCCCCCCCGAATATTAGCAGCTCAGTTTTCTCCATGTTCAGTTTGAGAACATTTTCCTTCATCCAGATGTTTATTCTGGTCATACAGAGATTAAATCTGCTGGCCACTAGGGGCAGGTCATTTGAGATGGATACATTCACCACCCACTTTTCTACTCATATCCACTTCATTTCTCAATGTAGGTTCAGTGACTGTCAGGGGTTTGATGCAGGTAAAGACTGTCCATAATATGGCATTAATTATGCAATAGGGCTTGAGTGTCTGGAGGAAATTTGGTTGTCCCTGAACAGCTGAATACAGATTGAACACCGTGTGCAGGATATGTTACCCTTACAACTGTGGTTCATAGCCAACATGAATTTGGCTATCCATGAAGTGTATGGTATAGGGTCAATGTTGCACATAACACAAGCTTGTTTTACCTATGGGGATTGTATGTATGCTGGCAGTAATGACGCTTCATATTATCCTGAGCTATTTTGCACTTACTTTCATAGCTCTAATGAGATAACCGTCTATAGAGCAATGTGTAAAAAGAAGCTTAGATGATGTCATCAGTGAGGTCATCAATGGTGTCACAGAACATGTCATGAATGATGTAATATGTGAGGTCATAAGCAGTGCATGGCGTGGGCCAAGTTATAGTTACCTCTACTAACTATAACTGGTGAAATTCTTTGTGTTGTTTTTAGTTCAAAGCGTTATTGTTGTCATGCACCTATTCACCTAACTATAATATTAATTTAACCTTTGTTTTTTTCAGTGAATTTCTAAGGTTTTTTTCTTTTTAAAACAAAAACAGATCTTTTTATCAAATGCAAGTATAACGTTACTTTAACCTTCATTTTTTTTTAGGACATTTTTAGTTTAAAAAAAAAAACAAAGTAATACTTTATTACCACACATAAAGCCACCCTCCCACAGGGCCTTATGTATTTTAAAGGGGAGGGGGCCCATGTGGTCCCCTCCCCAAGCCTTATTGGGCCCAGGGGACCCCATTCCCCAGGGCCATTTTTTTTTAAAGGGGAGTGGGGCTGCACGACCCTCTTCCCCGAGCCTTTTAAAGGCCCTGGGGACCCCATCCTCCCAAGGGCGTTTTAAAAATAAAAAAATAAAAATTTAACGGCCCCAAGCCTTTGCAAGGCCATGGGGACCCCATTCCCCAGTGCCATGTCTCTTTTAAAAGGGAGAGGGTCCATGTGCCCCACCTCCCCGAAGCTCATTAGGCCCTGGGTACCCATCCCCAAGGGCCCTATGTATTTTCAAGGGGAGGATAGCCAAGTTGACCCCTCCCAGAACCTTATTAGAATCTGGGAACCCTATTCCTGTGCTTTTTTTTTTTTTTTTAAAGAGAGGTGGACCCTTCTAGGGCCTACATTGACCCCAGAGACCCTATTCCCTGAGGCCAAATGTGATAATTAAAGGGTGGGCGGGGGGCACGCAGCCCCCTCCCCAATCCTTTTAAAGGCTCTGGGGCTGTTATTTTATTTTTATTTTTTAAGGGGAGGCGGGGCATGTAGCCCCCCCCCCCCCCCCAAGCCTTTTTTGGGCACAGGGACCCCATCCCCATGGCCCGCACTATCAAAGGTGAGTGCCCTGGTGCCCACCATACACCTGGAGGCTGCAGGGGGAGTCCCAGGGCCCCACAGTCCCAGTCGGCTCCCCGCATGCAGCAGGCGCCAGCATTGCTCCCACCCACAGGGAACATCTACTTATGCTGCTCCCTCCGGGCGGGAGCAATCTCTTGATCCATTTCCCTGCCCGCATCAGTACGGGCAGGGACACATAAAAAGTCAGCTCCCAGCTGGCAGGAGCATTTTCAATGCTCCGGCAGGTTCGGGAGCAGACTTTGTGTTTGCTCCCACGTGGTGGGAGATTAAAAAATGCTCCTGTCAGGGGGGAGCAAACACGGACTTCCCTGCTCACGCCGGTGCAGGCAGGGAAACCGTTATGTTCCGGGGGTGGGCTACTAGGGACATAGCTAGTCAGCTGGCCCTGGGGGATGAGATCCCCGGGGCCAAAGAAGGCTCGGGGTAGGTGTCGAGCAGCCCCCTCCCCTTAAAATGTAAAAAGTGGCCCTGGTGTCCTGAGTGCCTTTCAAATGCTCGGGGAGGGGGGCCGTGTGACTCCCCCACCCCTTTTTTATGATTTTGGCTCTGTGGGTGGACTCCCCGGCACCTTCAATGGCTTGATGAGGGGGGTCTCTTGGTCACCCTCCCCTTATTGGATACGGCCCCAGGGGTGGGCTCCCCAAGCCCTAGAACTGAACAATGTGGCCCCAGCTGCAATTTTTTTTTCCTCGATCCTGCGGGGGTCCTACAGGATTGCAGCAATTTTTCTGATTTGTTTTTCTTTTTGACCCCAGGGGGTCCCTCATTGTATCCCAACCCTGCCCCTTTATATATTTTTTATTTAGCACTAGAGGACATGGGAATATGTCCCAGAGCCCTGTAAGGAATGCCAGCAACAACATTTTTCTCATGCTGCTGGCAGCCAATCAGTGCGCTCGCTGACACAGGAGTCTGACTCCAGCGGGACTGAATTGGTCAAAGGGGAAAAAAAAGCTCTCTGGGCCAATCGGAATGCGCACATTTTTTTTTTTTATTGGGTTCGAGGGACTCTCACTAGAGTCCCTCCAACCCAACAATCCAGATATCTATTTTTTTTTACCTTAAGTTCTCAAAAACTACTGAACAGATTTACACCAAATTACAAAAAGCACAATCTGCGTACCAAGATCTAGCTTTCTGCCAAATTTAGTGTAAGCCCCCAATGCCCGCCAGATTGGTGAGCAATAATCAGTTATCAGAAAGACTCAAAACCCTCATATTCCAAGGCGTTCCTTGAACAGGACATCATTTCACTAACCTACTCTCTAGCCCCTAATCCATTAGGTACCTGACAAACTAGATTATTTGGGGTGGGTGACTAACCACCTCAAGGAATAATCACAGCTTTTGTCGGGGTGAACCTTTAAAGTCAATAAATTAACCTGAGCTCATTCCTCTGGTATCAATGGCACAGAGCAGAGAGGCTTAAATTACAGCAATGTGTAATGCATTTATGCAGTATCGAAATACTAATAAAGTCAAAATGCAAAACAATAAAAATCCCAAACTGAATTACAAAAATAGATTGAAATTTAAAACAGAAAAAGGAAAAAATCCAATAAGGGGACTTGGAGATGTGAATTTTTCAAGTTTTAAGTAAGACTAGTATGAAGCTCCACAGGGTGCCAATGACATTCATGGTCGACCAGGACCAAGGCTCAGTTTGAGGCTGGCCATGATGGAGCACAATTCCTTTTCAGTCCCAATCCACCATAGGAGTAACGTTCTAAAAGGCGTTCCACCCCCACAGTAGTACCATAGGGGAGGCACCGAGACTCATAGGGTATCAGTCAGAAGTCAACAGTAGGGTCATTCCAGGTCCAGTTGCCACTGGTCAGCTAAGCAGTTGCAGGAAAGGCCTCTTGTAGTTTAGTGTATCACTGTAGCTTGAACAGGTCATCTTTATGACCCTTTGAGTCTACTTCTTTGTCCTGGGTACAAGAGGGAGCAGGCCCAGTCCTTCAGAGCTCCTCTCAGGTCACAGACAGCAGGCCCAGTCCTTCAGAGCTCCTCTCAGGTCACAGACAGCAGGCCGAGTCCTTCAGAGCTCCTCTCAGGTCAAAGACAGCAGGCCCAGTCCTTCAGAGCTCCTCTCAGGTCACAGACAGCAAGCCCAGTCCTCTTCTGTTCTTACTCAGGTCCAGAAAATGTTCTTAATTGGCAGTTTGGAGAAGCCACATTTATGCCAGTCACAAGCAAGTAGGTGGAAATGACTCCTTGGCACCCCCTAACCAATCAGTATAATTTCCGAAGGCCAACCCCACCCACTTTAGGTGTTTGAGACAGCAAAATTCTTAGGCCACACTCTGAGGCTGGGGGGGTGTGTGTGGACAGTTTACAGTGTGTCCTCTTACATCTAACACTAAAATCCAGTTTTAGGCAGCCACTGTACCCCCAGTAAACCCAGAGACAGAAGTTTGGTAAGACGAAAGTATGGTTTTCCAGCAACCAGAGATTTGATACATAAAAACTGTCTTGGCACTCTGTTTATTTTCTTTCAAGTGCGCCCCAAGTGGTATATGTAAAACCCAGACACAGAAGTCTGGTAGGACAAAAGTGTGGTTTTCCAGCAACCAGAGTGGATACACAAAAATTGTCTTGGCATCCAGTTTCCTTACTTCCAGGTTTGCCCCAAATTGCTATACGTAAACTCAGCAGCCCTGATAAGCTGGGTTTGACAATGCAATGTCAAAAATGATGCTCACCGACCCCCAACCTTCTGCTGATCTCAAAATCTTTCCTGTCCCCTCAGATCGACCTGTCAATCAGTGATCAATTGTATAGCTTCTGGGAGGTATTTTACACTTTTGACATCTATCCAAATGCTAAACACTGGCTGGGAGAATTTGGAGAGCACATGCAAATTAGCCTCAAGGAGCTTCTTATCAAGGAAAAGGTAACTTTCAAAAAGTTACTTTGCCTTAATATTTATTAGAAATCTGACTACACCATTGAATACAATTTTTTATAACTACTAAAAAAATAGCAGTTTAATGATATTTCTTGGTAGTCTCAATCCAGAGATACAGTATTTGGATTTTAATCTATACACTGGTTTTCTACATAGGACAGCTTTGCCGGTCACAGTGCTTTTGGGTGCTAATCACTGTAAGAACGTCAACTTTTTTCCATGTCCTACTTTTAAAAACTATGTACTCTGCCCTGTTGGTTAGAAGGCCTACATGTGTGGTGACTTATTCATATTTAAAAGGGAGTTTTAACCCTGTCAAAAGGGTTTGTCTTGGCAAGTCGAATTGCAGTTTTTACACTGCTACAGTCCGGATACAAGGTTAGACCTAGAGTCATGTTTGCACTGCCATTGTAGTGGATGGCACGAGAGGTGCTACAATCCACTAGTAGCATTAAACGTCAAAGCCATGTGTACACTTTGTACCATATACAAGGGACTTATAGGCAAGTTAAATAAGTCAATTAGGAATAGGCAAATTCAACTATGTTTAAAGGGTACACAGGCACTTTTTGCTACTGGTTATCATGGGTAAACTACACAGTGCTAAAGCCAGGAAAAATATAGGGTCCATCAAAAGGTGAGAAATCCAGAGTGACCACGCAGAAAAGTCAGATTTCCTACAGTACCCAACCTGTGACCCTATTGAGCCAGGGGGCTCGGGCGTGTTTTAGTTTAAATGACCCAAACTTTGAGGGCATTACAGACTGCCTTCCACTTTATTACTATGAACTCAATATTGTGTGCTGTCTGTTGTGTTTTAGAGGACACTTGCATCCATTTGCAACGATCATGTGTGTCAGGCTACTAACCCTAAAGTTTAATATTGTATTTTTATAGATGTTGGGATGTTTACCAAAGCATTATGGCAATGGTGTTTTGATACCAACTCATTCTGGAATTTTTTTCTTAGGTATTCTGGCAATGTGTGAAAACCTCTAACTTGTGACCTGTTCGGAATATAGGGAATTATTAGGTGCCCTATTAGAAAGGACTCCCATCTTGATGAATTTGCTGGGACCCTCAAGGCCAACAAATATGGGCAGAAACATATTGATGATATAACATACCAAGAACCGCCATTGGACAAGACCATTGTGTATTCTGGTTTTATTGATGTCACTAGGACGCACCAATAAAACTAAACAACTTCCCTGGACACATTTTTAGTTTAAAAGCAGGGTCAGAGTTCGCCTTACGATTTGGACTGTGTCCAACATAAAACAAAAAAAAACACAACCTCCTAAAGAGCTCTAGGTGCAGCCCATCATACCCACCTATCATGGAGTTTGCGGTGAGGAGGGGTTCAATGATGAAGCATGCCACTTTGGTGGGTAAGTGCTTTCATTCTTTTTAGGAAAAATCCCTGAGCCTTTCACATACAAAACTCCCTAGATCTGAGAAGTTTTAAACCCAACTTGTTCCAAAATTAAAGTTAGGGAGTAGTTTTTGTTTGTGAACATTAGTTAGGGAAGGGTGCATCTTGGTCCCCTTAACCTCCTTCGTGATAAAACTGTCTAAAGCGTAGCAGCCCGAAATAACCCCTTAAATTCCTGTATTGTTGACGGAACTTTAACGGGAGACAAGAGTCCCAAGGATAGTGCTGTGGCTCAATTGTCCTTAAATCATTTGAGCTTTACATCAGCCTTCTTCCCAAACAATCCAGACCTTCAAAGGGCCTGTCCATAAATAATGAGTAGACATCCTCTTAAAATCCAACTGACCACATCTAGACATACCTACGAAGCACTACACTGGTGTCAATGGCTCTTCCCACAGAGTTCATACCATACATTCTGACCATTATGTACCTTTTTCGCCAATGTGCCCCGATGTCTTCCAGGTCAGCTGGCAAGATTACACCGCAGTATCACATAAAGGGTTACCTACCCAGAAGGCACACGTCATTCAATGATCTTAAGGTCAAACCAACCAAAAAGAACAATCTCTTTCTGAAACCATCAATAGGTTTCGATTTTCTATATGGAAGATTGGTCAGAAAGGTTTTAGGAGTGGCTTTACTCGTCGACACCTATACCACCAGGGTTTCAGCCTTAGGATGACTTGTCAGAAAATTGGCATCACAGGAGGTTGGCCTATGCCGCCTGGCAACAGGTGGCCTGACCAGAGGGCCAGAGTATGGCTTGGACCAGGTGGCCCTATGGGTCTCTGTAAGAGCCGTGCTGAATGGCAATAATGGCTCAGAAGAAGTTGGACATTCACCTTAGCTTCAACAGTAGGCAACCTTAACTCCAGCACTTCTGCTGTCCTTTGCAAAACTACTGCAAAAGAGGTACCTTCTTCTGTTAGAGGCCCAGGTGGAGAGTATGGTTCAGTATATGGGGAGGTAATTCGCTCACTGGCATTTTGTAAAAGCAGGTATAGCCTTTCATCAGTAGAGTGAGGCGGGGAGTAGGTTGTCTACCTCCTCGTTCTCGTCAGTGTCATGGGGAACATTTTGCATACCCAGAGTGGCATCAGAGCCTTATCCAAATAAGGCTTCCAGTCTCTGACAGCACTGCCGTTGGTGCAGAGGGCAGGGATCGGAGTCTGGTCGCAAATTGGCTGCTTGTGCTTTTGGGATATCGGAGCACAAGATATGTCTGGAGTGAGCAGACAACGGCTTCGGGACAGGGACTGGATCCTGGCTGGCAGAGTCACTAAGAGCACTGGCAAAAAAGGACTCTGAGGAAGCATGAATCTGCACTGGACAGACCTGAGCATGGATCTCACAGGAACAACTGTGCTGAGAAAGAGCCCATCCGCAGATGTCCAACAGGAGTTCCTCACGGCTCCTTGAGTCCCTAAGCCACACCACAGGGATTAAGAAGCAGCTGAATAAGCTGCAGCATGGCCTCTGAAGTCCACAATTTACTACAGAGACTATGATGGTCCGGGGAATTTGGGACACACCGGAAAAAACTGATAGATGGGATCGGAAAATGCCAGTGGGGTAGGACCCTTAGAACCTTACGCATTCTCTTCTGATTTCAAGTAGTGGGCGGGGTTCAAATTCCGCACGGCCTTACATTTATTGCGCCTCAGTCTCTGACTTACCGAAAGACTTAGAAAGGGATTGGGACTTTGACGACCCGACTCCTGGATCACGAATGGCTTTATGCCTTAGAGAGATTTTTCAACTGCGACCGCTTCGCCTTTGGGTGTATGAGGGCGCATTTTTCACATGACTTCCAATAGTGAACGGAGCCCAAGCGCCAACTGCACATGTTGGGGTCGATGACCAACATCTGTGTCCTGTATTCACATCTGCATTTACATCATGGCTTGAAACCCATCATTTTCATGGGTCACATTGTCCCTGGCACGCTGTCTAATGTTGGGAGTGGGCTCTGGATCCTCGCCTAAGGGAGCAGAGAGGAGGGGTAGCGCTTGTATGCGGTCTTGCTCCACTGCAGTATAGTGTCATCACCGAGCCACATAACGTCAACTATTAGCGCACTGCTGAGAAAATTCTCCAGATCCAGTCTTGCATCTGCAGATATACTTAAGGTGCAGAATGTACAGACCGAATTATCCATCAGAAAAAGGGCGTCACCGCGGAGTTGCTTTAACAATAGTAGCACCCAATGGTGTAATAAAAGACTGAAAGATGGGCATAGTTCATTGGCGCATTACAACAGAAGCCCTTAGACAGAGGAGCGGGGTGGACTAGGGTGACAGGAGCCACTTTTAATCAATCGGTGGTGCATTGACGTTGGTCTCCTGGGCAGCTTTTCATCAGCGTTGAGCCCATAGTACATAACAGAACTATTATTTTCAGTAAAAAGTCCCAGGGATCGTTTGTTGGGGGCAGCACGGCACCCTGCTTTTTCTTGGGTGGCACCCTATGCCCGCCTCCAGCGACAGAGAATGAGATGCTCTTAAGTCAGGATGTTTGGTCTTTCTCCATCCTTCTATCACTACACTTTTCTATAGCGCCAACCATGACCCTAAAGGTTAGCTTATAAGTGCTTTATAAGACACAAAATACAATCTGACAACACAATACCCAAGCGTCACCCAGTCCACCTGGATAGTTTAAAGAGCCAGGGCTAAAAGCAATGAATTGCCTGGGCGGTGGACTGGTAAAGGTGGTCACAGGCGTCGGGGGGGGGCTGCCGTTTTTGGCCACAGGCTAGTAAGACTTTGTACAACCCAAGCCAGACAGTGCGTGCCAAAGTCAGAATCCCCGAAAGGCGGTGGTAATGCTTCTCAAGTGTTCCCTTCCTGTGCTGATCTAAGGTTTGTTTTGTTCATCAGGGGGCCCACGTTGGCCCACAGATCTTACATCAGCTGGGCAGATGGTTTAGGGTCAAGTGAGGAATCATGTCCTTCATTCCTGGTTTCTTCCAAATCTCGCCTTCAAGCACGTCAAAAAGAGATCATATCCATAGCATAAGAGCTCTGGTCGTGACAAGCCACGACACCCCCACGCAGTCACGACCCAGCACGCCTTGCTGCATTTCCAAAGAGGCAGCGCACGCACACTGCCAGCCCAGAGTGAGAGAGGGCGCGTGCACTGGGTGTATGGCACACACATTGAAATGTATACATTCTTCGGCGCTTGACAGCTGCTCCGAGGATAGAGCGCTGCCAGCCTGAATGAGGGCCTTGATTACTTCAAGATTAGCTATCTAAAGTTTCTATTCATGCTAAGTGTTGTTAGTGTGAAGAGTCATTAGTCACTTCCTTGTCTCGCGGAGCATCAGCATACATTTACATTGTTAATGAACATTTGGGGTAACTGAATTAATGACACTTTTAAACATAAATTCAGTCCTAATAACAGCGAGTGTCACTGAAATCTCTGCGAGGGAAGAGCGCCGAGTGCCATTACAGGCGAGGTAACCACTTGCTCCGGGGCATCGGAAAGGGTAAGATGAATTAAAAGGCTCTTTGTGCCCGGAAAGGCCTGGGTTGTGGTGGCATCCATCAGATAGTGCTCTTGCCAAAGGAAGGACAGCGTGGGTGCCATCCGTGTAAAGAGCACCTTTACCTCACCCCTTCTACACAACGAGAAGAATAGATGAATAATTAAAAAGATTTAAGAATAATTACTCGCTGCACGCCCATTTTCCCTGCCTTTCTACCAGATAAGACTGCAGAAAGGGCTCGTTTATCTTTGCATAAGAGGCGCGGGTTTCATGCTTTTCAACATGTCACTATACCATGCGGAGAAAGTTATTCAGAGCTTATATATATATTTTTAAATAAACAAATATTAAAATACGTGTAGAGGCCAATATTTTTTTAGGACCTGCTGCAGCAGTGTTGAAAGCCGGTTTTGGCCAATACCAAGGTTGTCCAGTCTTGATTCCACCTCATTCCTCTTTCTTCTACCGCCTTCCACTTCCTATCCCTTTATGTCTCTGGATGCAGTTTTATTTCATCCTTACTTTCTCCCTTTGTCACTGTAACTATCTTTCTTTTAATTCCTCTTTCTCCCCCTCTCTTCCACAGGGTCAAAATTTGACTATGAAAAATAATTCCTGTTTCCCCATAATCAAGAGCCATGGACCACCACGAGCAACCCCGCCACAAATAAAGCACTGGTGGTATTTACAATGCACACAACAGCGGGGATCGACTCGCCAAAATTCAACCAAATGATGCGGATACTGGGATTCGGAAGAACAGTACTGAAAAGCAGTACAGTCACCAGAAGGAGGCAATGCAGGATTGAGTCATTTTATGAGCTTCAACAGCGCACTGCACCAGCACCTGCACAATGATTAGCGAACAGAGCAATAATATCCATGAAATGTTACAAACACTGAAGGATAAAGTAGAAGAAAATGAAACAAAGAAAGCTAAAGTGAGAAGAAAGAAAGAAGAAATAGGGCGTCACTTTTCAGTGCTTAAAAAATGGGCGCGAGTTTGAAATCTACAATACAAATGATACTGAGTGACCACATTGGAGCAAGTCTGGAGGTCTGTCTGAAGGACCGACAGCCTGGGTTCGAATCCCAGCTCCTTCTCCTGTCCACAAACCAGGATTTGTGATCAATGACTTCCTCTACTGTTGCCTGGAACGTCTAGACATGTTAAATGTGAGGTAAAAACCAGGTGTGATACACAATGCTTAGGTCCTTAACAGCTTACCGCCTGATGCAAAACAGTGTAGAAACCGGACATGACGTGCACAATCTGGTACCCAACACCCTGCACTGACGACAGGACTCTGCTGCTCCCAACCATGCGTGCACCACACGTGCACACACAACTGACACCGCCTGATGTACAACAGTGTAGAAACCGGACATGACGTGCACAATCTGGTACCCAACACCCTGGGCTGAGCAAAGGACTCTGCTGCTCCCAACCATGCGTGCAGCACACGTGCACACACAACTGACACCGCCTGATGTACAACAGTGTAGAAACCGGACATGACGTGCACAATCTGGTACCCAACACCCTGGGCTGAGCAAAGGACTCTGCTGCTCCCAACCATGCGTGCAGCACACGTGCACACACAACTGACACCGCCAGATGTACAACAGTGTAGAAACCGGACATGACGTGCACAATCTGGTACCCAACACCCTGCACTGACGACAAGACTCTGCTGCTCCCAACCATGCGTGCAGCACACGTGCACACACAACTGACACCGCCTGATGTACAGTGTAGAAGCCGGACATGATGTGCACAATCTGGTACCCAACACCTTGCACTGACGACAGGACTCTGCTGCTCCCAACCATGCGTGCACCACACGTGCACACATAACTGACACCGCCTGATGTACAACAGTGTAGAAACCGGACATGACGTGCACAATCTGGTACCCAACACCCTGCACTGAGGCCAGGACTCTGCTGCTCCCAACCATGCGTGCAGCACACGAGCACACACAACTGACACCGCCAGATGTGGAGGCAACCACAGACTGGTTGGAGCAGCAGAGGGACAAGCAGGACATGTCCAAGACCCATGCTGCCGTTACCTCACCCCCATCCCCCCGCCTGAACCTCACCTCAATACGGGGCCTAACCGAACCCTACTCCTAGCCAAGGAAACATTTAGTTTTGTTAATATTAAAACATATCCCTACCCTAAGTCTATCCCGTAACTAGGATACATTTTAAGCATTTCTAATTAATTGTAGTTATATGCATTTCATTTATTTTAACGAAATTAAGTTCAAGTTAATATTTCTATCACAAATCTTACATGATCCCTCGGTCATTAAAAAGTCATGTTTTTATATCAATCAAATCAATTTAAATTACATTATGGATCCCTTAAGTTTAAACTAATGACAACCATATTGTAAAATATGTATTGTATTGTAATTGCATTTATATAGCGCTTACTACCCCTGACGAGGCGTCAAAGCGCTTTTTCAGCGAGTAGCTCGCTACTCCGGGACCCATAAAGGATTAGTGTTGAATTAGTATAGTGAAATATGAAAGTAATTTAAGTGGTGGATAGGGTAGTCAGTTATTTGGATTCGGAAGGATAGCACAAGGATAAAAGAGGAAAAAAAGGTTTGTATTTATATAGTGCTTGTTACCCCCTGATGGGGTGTTGAAGCGCTTTTTTTGGCGAGTAGCACGCTACTCCGGAAACCCATAAAGGATTAGTGGTGAATTAGTATGGTGAAATATGAAAGTAGTTTGAGTGAAGGATATTAGTCAGTTATTTGGAGCGAGAAGGAGAGCGGAGGGATAGAAGGGGAAAAAAAGTTTGCATTCATATAGCACCTGTTACCCCTGATGGGTGTTGAAGCGCTTTTCTGGCGAGTAGCACACTACTCCGGAACCCATAAAGGATTAGTGTTGAAAATTAGTATAGTGAAATATGAAGTAATTTGAGTGGTGGATATGTTATTCAGTTATTTGGATAGAGAAGGGTAGGCGGCGAGATAGAAGAGGGAAAGAAGTTTGTATTTATATAGCGCTTGCTACCCCTGATGGGGTTTTGAAGCGCTTTTTTGGCGAGTAGCACGCTACTCTGGAACCCATAAGGATTAGTGTTTAATTAGTATAGTGAAATATGAAAGTAATTTGAGTGGTGGATAAGTTAGTCAGTTATTTGGATTGAGAAGGGTTGGGGAGGGGTAGAAAAGGGAAAAAGGTTTGCATTTATATAGCGCTTGTAACCCCGGTGGGGTGTTGAAGTGCTTTATTAGCGAGTAGCACGTTACTCTGGAACCCATAAAGGATTAGTGGTGAATTAGTATAGTGGAATATGAAATCTGAGAAGTGAACATGTTAGTCTGTTATTTTGATTGAAAAGGATAGTGGAGGGATAGGAGAGTGAAGGATTTTGATTTTATTTTTTTGGGACGTCATAGCAGTAGGAGGAGGCTTTTGGATGAGTAAAAAGGGGTTGTGGAGGGGAAGAGTCAGAGGGAAGAGTTTAGAAAGGTTTGTTTTGGGGATCGGTATAGTAAAAGAGGTGTCAGATGATGCAAGGAGGGGTAGAGTAGGGGAGAGTCTAGAAAGGGTTATTTTGGGGATCATAGTAGTGGTATGGGGTTTGGGATAAATGAGAGAGTGGATGTAGAGGATATATTGATAGATGTATAGGGTGAGAAATAGGGTAGTGCATTGGAAAGAGTAGTAGAAAGAAGTTTGAGATGAGTCAGAAAGTTGGGCTAGAAGATATATTGAGAGAGGTATAGGCTGAGAAATAGGGTAGTGCATTGGATATGCTAAATTAGAAGAAAGTGATAAATATATAGATCCATATGTACATTGAAAGTATATAGATGCATAAAGGAGGTAAGTATATGTAGATTAAAGATATTGATAGAGGTACAGGATGAGAAATAGGGTAGTGCATTGGATATGCTTTTTCAGGAGAAAAGTAACAAACGCACAGATCCAAGTACATGGAAGGTACATAGATGCACAATGGAAGAAGTACTTGTAGACCAAAGATGCACCAGATAAACTCTGGTTTTCAAGTGTTATTGTACTTTAATTTTTTTTTTTTTTAACAACATAATTATTCTACATGTTTATACAAAGCAATACACAAAGATAGGTACATATCTCTAGTGAAATAAATGCTTATATACAGAGGGATATGCTGTAAATTTCTGTTTGCGTATGGTGCTTATGTGGGGAAGAGCCAATTCTTGAGTAGTTTTCTGAAGATAAGGTGGCTGTCCGTGGATCTTATGTTGGGGGGGTAAAGAGTTCCCCTTCACAGCCAGTGCTCGTCACCTGTCACACAGTACAACAAGCTGGAATGGTAAGAACAGGCTCCGCCTTCTGCTCCGCGCCCTACGCTCCAGAGATGGGCTTGTGATGCACAAACCCCGTGTCTACAAGGAGCATTGCACCCCCTTCACAGCCAGTGCTTGTCGCCTGTCACACAGTAAACAAGCTGGAATTGCAAGAACAGGCTCCGCCTTCTGCTCTGCGCCCTACGCTCCAGAGATGGGCTTGTGATGCACAAACCCTGTGTCTACAAGGAGCACTGAACCCCCTTCACAGCCAGTGCTCGTCGCCTGTCACACAGTAAACAAGCTGGAATGGTAAGAACAGGCTCCGCCTTCTGCTCCGCGCCCTACGCTCCAGAGATGGGCTTGTGATGCACAAACCCAGTGCCTACAAGGAGCATTGCACCCCCTTCACAGCCAGTGCTTGTCGCCTGTCACACAGTACAACAAGCTGGAATGGTAAGAACAGGCTCCACCTTCTGCTCCGCGCCCTACGCTCCAGAGATGGGCTTGTGATGCACAAACACCATTACATCCACACACACCCTGATGCAAACCCGAACACCAGGCCACTTGGTTTACAGTATTTTTTTCTATTCTAGTTTTTAAAGTATTTTTATGAACATTTACTTAAAAACATCAGTGGAAATGCTTGGCGAGTCCTCGCCCTGACTACCAAAGGCACTGCCACGCCATCGGCGGGGACATTGTGGGCTATACAATGTGTAGTGTTCTAACACTAATTAACAATAAAATCAACGACTCATTAAACATGTAATTATTTGAAACGCTTTGCCCCTTGGAGAGGTAATGGTGCATAATGTAATGAAAATGGAGGTAAGTGTGGTGTAGAAGTGATTTTGTGAAGTTAACGTGGAGAAGTCATTGTTCGCTCTTGAATACAAACAGGACTTGAACACGTTTTCTAGGCACACTCAACAGCGGGACATGACACTCTTCGGAAGGGGCGGCGCATGACGTCACCAGTAAGGCTTGGAATATCCACCCGAGCCGCCTCACGGGCACCAACAGAAGCAGGGCCCCACCTGGTATGGGGCCCCTTACCGAACCCTTCTGATGCACAGGTCTTTCTTAAGAGAGGAACAAACATATTCAAAACAATGCAAGAAGCAGAAGCGGAAAACCCTGTTGGCTTTATAAATACCGTAGAGTCACATTTGGAGGTTGGTGGGAGGAGAAACGCCATGGACGTGGTGATATCTCTTCCTCTGTCTAGTTAAACCTTGCCAAACCTAATACAAATGTGAACATAGCGGCTTATTTTAAGAACGAAATTTAAAAGGACAATTACCGTAAAAAGGGGACGAGTGATTTATTTAATTTTATTCGGGGGAGGGAGGGTATAAGAGAGAAAGTTAATTTTAGATACTACTTGTAGTGAGCCACCCGGCTCACACAATACATTGTTGCCACTTCAACTCCCTGGGCTGGGCGCGGACCGGGGAGTATAAATAAAGGGGGACGTCAGCGCACGTGGCTGACGGCACGGACCCGAGCCAGAGTGTGGTCGTGCTTCATTTAAGTGCTCCCAGTCAATAGGCCCCTCCGCCATTAGTGTATACCCCAAAGCCCCTAGGCCACCTTCTGCCACCATCACATTGGCGACGAGGCGGGTGAGCGTCCCGCGCGTGCCATCGCTATGCAAATCGGCATTGACGGCGCGTGCACGGGAGTCGGTGGGCCCCGCGAACCGAGTGCTGTCGACGGCGGGCCGCGCTGGTGCAGCGCGCGGCCCGGAAGGGAGCGGTGAGGCAGGGCCGAAGCGATAACGCCAGCTGAACGGTGAGGTGCTGGCAGAGTGTCTGGGCCCTGTGAGGCGGTGTGGGCACGTGGTGCGCATGGTTGCGCGTGGCCCGATCGTTCGAGAGAGTGTGGCTCTCAGGGCAGGCGCGCAGGATACCGAGAGGCATCACAGGCCTCGGAGGACTAACACGTGTCCCGGCAAGGGGCATAGCACCAGCGCTGCAGAGGGGAGAGATCGTGAGGCCTGCAGATACAGTGAGGAGGTGCATGAGGGAGCGTGTGCAGGCAGCAGCAGGGGGCGGAACAAAGCACCAGAGAGGCCAGTGCAAACCAGAGGAGCACCTCTTTGCCCCAGGCCACAAAGAGCATTTAGCAGTGCGAGTGAAGGTGTGCATCCTCTTCACAGGCCACGGCGTGGAAAACACACGGAGGAGGCAAGGGGAGAGTGAGGGATCGAGAACACGGTATAGGTGCAGACGAACAAGCAGGGGCCAGGAGCGCACAGGAAGATGTCGGTGCAGGCTGAAGGACGAGATCCATGGCCAGGAAAGAATAGCTCAGGCATGTCGTTGAAGGCGCTACCACCATTCAGCCAGCTAGCTGATCCGGCGACGGCTGCCCCGCGATGGCGCAAGTGGATCGGGCAGTTGGAGAACTACTTCATTGCAGTGCGAGAGACTGACAGCGCAGTGAAACGCTCCACCATGTTGCACATGTGGGGAGAGGAACTATATGAGCTGTTCCAAGACCTACCAGACACAGAGGATAAAAATCTCTACGACAAGGCCGTCAGGGCACTGGATCGGTATTTCGACCCTCAGGTCAACCCCGATTTTGAGCATTTTAAACTGCGTCAGGCGAAGCAGGAAGAGGAGGAGTCTGATGACATGTTCTTTGCGCGTCTGAGGAAGCCAGCAAGTTCCTGCGTGGGAATCGACCGTCAGTTCGAGATTCGAGCACAGTTGATACTGGGATGCAAGTCGTCGGAGCTACGCAAACTCATACTGCGTCAACCAGGAATATCCCTTGAGGACATTCTGGTGCTAGGGAGGGCGCACAAGTTGGCCGACGCGAGGGCTGGAGTGATGGAATCTGCTTTGGTGAGACGACCCGCCACGACGTAGCCGGTGTATCCCACCCCGATCAAAGAGGAGCAGGTGGAGGCTATCTGCGCAGGAAGAGGTCGAGAAAGAGGCGGCGCCGGCGGCACCAGTTACCAATCGGGAAGAAAAGGGTGTGGAAATTGTGGACTAGAGAGTCATCCACCAAGGGGGTGTCCGGCGCAAGGCAAGCAGTGTTTGAGATGCAACAAGTTCGGACACTTTGCGAAAGTTTGTATGAGTACAGCTCGATCGTCGGCTGGAGGAAGTCGACAGAAGACGCCAGGAACGGGTAAACATGTGGTGCACCAGGCGGAGGCGATGGACGAAGTGGAGAGCATGTGTAGACGAATGAACGTCACTGAGGACGATGAGGAGGATGACGTGTTCGTAATCTCCCACACTAGAGGAACGAACACGAAGAAAAGGCCATCACCAATGTGCCAGCTGTGGATTGGAGACAATAACATCAGATCGTTAATCAACACAGGAGCGTCCGTCAATATTCTAGACGCCACACAATATGAGCAACTCGTGACAAAACCCCGCTTCTCAAGACGAAGGACAGGATTTTCACGGAATGGGGGGGGGGGGGACGTCCCCATTCCCCTCCAAGGGGTGATCGAGGTAGAGGTCGCCCAGGGAACCAGATCTGCAACTACACGGTTCCACATGACTAGGGACAGTGCAGGCTCCCTGTTAGGCTGCCACTCCGCAGAAGATCTGGGACTGGTGGTGTTCGCCAGACAAATTCATCAGTCCCATGCCGAAACCGTGATGGCGGAGTTCCCGGAGCTGTTCCGAGGATTGGGCTGCCTAAAAGGGGTGGAGGTCAAGCTCCACATAGATTACACGATTAAGCCGGTGGCCCTGAGGCACTGTAGAGTGCCATTCCATCTGAGACCCTTAGTGGAAGCAGAGTTGGACCGGCTGGAACGCGATGGAGTGATCGAGAAGGTGTCGGGTCCCACCCCGTGGGTGTCCCCGCTAGTAATCGCGCCCAAACCAAAACAACCGGGAGCAATACGCCTATGCGTAGATATGAGGTTGCCAAACAGAGCGATCAGGAGGGGACGTCATATCACGCCCACTATCGATGAGATAGTAGCTGACATTAACGGCGCCAAGTGGTTTTCTAAGGTGGACTTAAACTCTAGCTATCACCAACTTGTCCTGGAGGAAAAGAGCCGTTACATCACCACATTTTCCACCCATGTGGGGCTCAGACGATTTAAGCGGCTCAGTTTCGGGGTGTCGTCGGCGGCGGAGGTTTTCCAGGATGCCATCAGGGAAGCTTTGTCAGGCCTGGTGGGGGTCATAAATGTCAGTGATGATATCCTGATTTTCTCTAATTCCCTTGAGGAGCATCACACACGCCTACGGGCAACTTTGCAAAGGCTCGCGGATCAGGGGCTGACATTGCACAAAGAGAAATGTGAGTTTTACACGAACGAGGTCGAGTTCTTTGGCTACAGGTTTTCAACTCAGGGACTGCAAGTGGATCCTGCCAAGCTGGAAGCCATCCGAGCAGCGGCCACGCCCCAAAATCAATCAGAGGTGCAGAGTTTTTTAGGCATGGCAAACTATTGCGGCAGATTTATTCCGCACTTGGCAACGATATCCGAGCCACTGATAGCTCTAACCAAGAAGGATGCAAGGTGGCAATGGTCATGTGCGGAAGCACAGGCGTTCCTGGAAATCAAAGGGGCTCTCCTACACGGGGCGACAGTGGCATACTTCAAGCCGGGACAACCAACGGAGCTAGTCGTGGATGCCAGCCCGGTAGGGCTGGGTGCGGTGCTCTTGCAGCAAGACCAGAGTGAAGAGTGGGTACCAATCGCATACGCCAGTCGGGCTCTCACGGCAGTGGAAACACGGTATGCCCAGATCGGAAGGGAGGCACTTGCAATGCGTTGGGCCTGCCAACATTTTGATATATACCTGTGTGGACACAACTTCAAAGTGGTCACTGACCACAAACCACTGGTACCCCTGTTTGGTGGAACGGCAAGAAGTGGACCGCCACGGATTGAGAGATGGGCGGTGCAAATTCAGCATTACAAGTTTGAGGTCGTGTACCGTCCAGGAGCGAACAATCCGGCGTATTACCTGTCGCGACACCCGTTGGCCAGCTGTCCGGGGGCTCCTCTGGAGGTGGACGAAGGAACAGAGTCATTCATCAAGCAAATCGTTGACGCCGCCTGTCCGCGCGCCCTGTCGGTCGAAGAAATCGTGACAGCCACCAGAGAAGATGCCTGCCTCCAGGCCGTCAAGGAGTCGCTGCACAACCATCAATGGAAGACATTCCTCCAAGGATCCGGCCTGCTGACAGTGGAGGAATGGGAGGCGCGGCTAGGACTGTGGAGATGTCGTGAAGAGCTGAGCGAAGGGTGTGAAGGGGTGATCCTAGGGGAGTGCGTATGGTGATACCGGCCAAGCTGTGGAAGAGAACGGTGGACCTCGCTCACCAGGGACACCAAGGAATCGAGAAAACGAAGGCTTGTATTCGGTCAAAGGTGTGGTTTCCCAGAGTTGATCGCATGGTGGAAGAAAAAGTAAGGGGATGTCATGCCTGTCTGATAACCGGAGCGGAGCTACCCACCCTGCCAGTGGTCACCGAAGCACCCAGCACCAACCCCTGGGCTAACATCAGCATGGACTTTGGGAGATTTCCCCGACGGGAGGCACACGGTAGTTATGATGGACAGTTATTCAAAATTTCCTGTAGTAGAAGTGGTGAGCTCGACATCATTCGAGGGGCTAAAGCCCATTTTAGATAAGACATTTGCGCTGTTGGGGATGCCAGAGGAAGTCCGCACCGACAACGGGCCTCCTTTTCAGGGGCAAGAGTTCAAGGAATACATGGATCTCCACAACATCCGTCACCGAAAAATAACACCTCAATGGCCCCAAGCCAACGGAGACGTGGAGAGGTTCATGAGAACTGTGAACAAGGCTCTTCGAATCGGAGTGGACCAGGAAGAGGAGCTAGAAGGGTGCCTACACAGTTTCTTACGGGCATACCAGCAGACCCCCACACTGCACGACTGGATGTGCACTGAGTGACCTAATAATGCAGCGAGCCGTGAGAGATGTAGTGCCCGCCAGCAAACAGTGGATGCCGGGGGTTCTGGACAGTGTCCGCACACAGGCCAAACGACAGCAGACAAACGACCAAGCCAGCCAAAAGAGGAGAGCCCGACACAGCAATATCTGCCAAGGAGATCAAGTGGTGGTGAAAGACCGACATCCGGGCTGGAAGTTCCGGACGCCGTTCGAGAAGGAACCGTGGGAGGTGGTACAGGTATCGATGGTCACGGCGAGGAGAGGAGAACGCCAGATTGCAAGAAATGCGTCATGGTTCAAGAGGGTGACTGCCCCAGTGCTTGACATGACTGGAGAGAGAGAGAATCAAGGAACGACAGGAGATCATCTACGGAAGAAGCTGAGGCCGGCGCGCCAGAGATGGAGGAGCCCTAGGAGGAAGGAGAGGGGTCCGGTAACATGGGAGCGGATACCGATGGGAGTCCGAGGGCAGAAGAGAGCAGCACCCCAAGAAGAGGACACCCTTACCGGCTGAGAGACAATTCCAGCCCAGTCAGAGACTGAGAGACTTTTTGTGTTGAAATCCAACCAGAGAAGGTTAACAGAGACCTGCTCCTCAATCTGTTGAATTTATTATTTTAGTTTGTTCTGTTATCTTCTTTGTTTTAGTTTGTTGTTTGAACACCCATTGGTTAGATGGGATGTAGTGAGCCACCCGGCTCACACAATACATTGTTGCCACTTCAACTCCCTGGGCCGGGCGCGGACCGGGGAGTATAAATAAAAGGTGACGTCAGCGCATGTGGCTGACGACACGGACCCGAGCCAGAGTGTGGTCGTGCTTCATTTAAGTGCTCCCAGTCAATAGGCCCCTCCGCCATTAGTGTATCCCCCAAAGCCCCTAGGCCACCTTCTGCCACCATCACACTACTAACTTTTCGTGAAATACGCTGCAGCTCCCAGCAGTCTTTGGTTTTCTCTTGCGGCATCTCCTGACAGCAGGAAGATCAGAGGAATTAATCAATCATGACGGATGTGTAGCGCTCACTACCTAGGTGGAGGTGTCTTGGCGCTGGTCTGACAGCAGAGTTGTGCTTTGAGGACCAATCACAACTGGGCAAGGAAAGGAAGGGGTGCTCCAGCAGCGAGTCCCGCGGTGGGGGGCCTACAACGGAGGACACCTGCATGGGGACAGCAACTCCCTCGACGGCAGGGGACATCAAAACTAAGGTAGACGATGTACAGGGGCCAACCGCCCTGCAGATGTGGCCCCTAAAGACCTGGTGGAGGGGGTGGGACCTGCAGTATGAAGGCAGGAAGATTCGGGGGCCACCCCTGCAAGCAAACGGGGAGAAATGGAAGGGAGGGGCAGAAAGTGGCCCGGAAGAGCACAGATATTTAAGTATATTTGAAGTAAAACAAGGTAGCCACCATTTGAGGGGAGGTGAAAGCGCCCTGAAGGTGGGGTACAGGCGCGGCGCAGTTGGGAGATGAAGAGGGGTACAGCAGTGACTGGGATGTGAAATGGGGACTGCTGTAAGATGGCGTCTGTGTGACATGGACTAGCTTCCGGCAGGCCACGGCTGTCACTGTCCTTTTCAACACATCTGCTCAGAAAACAGAAGGACTTAAACATGACGTGAAAGAAAGGGCTCACACAATGACTTATGATATGGAATAAAGGGGTTCAGCGCTCACACGACTTATGATATGGAATAAAGGGGTTCAGCGCTTACACAAGGACTTCTGATGTGGAATAAAGGGGTTCAGCGCTCACAAAAGGACTTATGATGTGGAATGAAGGGGTTCAGCGCTCACACAAGGACCTATGAACTGGAATAAAGGGGTTCAGCGCTCACACAAGGACGTATGAACTGGAATAAAGGGGTTCAGCGCGCAAACAAGGACGTATGAACTGGAATAAGGGGGTTCAGCTCTCACACCGAGTTTTGATGTGGAATAAAGGGGTTCAGCGCTCACACAATGACATGATGTGGAATAAAGGGGTTCAGCGCTCACACAATGACTTACGATGTGGAATAAAGGGGTGCAGCGCTCACAATGACTTATGATGTGGAATAAAGTGGTTCAGCGCTCACAATGACTTATGATGTGGAATAAAGGGGTTCAGCACTCACAATGACTTCTGATGTGGAATAAAGGGGTTCAGCGTTCACACAATGACATGTGGAATAAAGGGGTTCAGCGCTCACACAAGGACAGGATGTGGAATAAAGGGGTTCAGCGCTCACACAAGGACTTATGATGTGGAATAAAGGGGTTCAGCGCTCACACTGACTTATGATATGGAATAAAGGGGTTCAGCGCTCACACGACTTATGATATGGAATAAAGGGGTTCAGCGCTTACACAAGGACTTCTGATGTGGAATAAAGGGGTTCAGCGCTCACAAAAGGACTTATGATGTGGAATGAAGGGGTTCAGCGCTCACACAAGGACCTATGAACTGGAATAAAGGGGTTCAGCGCTCACACAAGGACGTATGAACTGGAATAAAGGGGTTCAGCGCGCAAACAAGGACGTATGAACTGGAATAAGGGGGTTCAGCTCTCACTGAGTTTTGATGTGGAATAAAGGGGTTCAGCGCTCACACAATGACATGATGTGGAATAAAGGGGTTCAGCGCTCACACAATGACTTACGATGTGGAATAAAGGGGTGCAGCGCTCACAATGACTTATGATGTGGAATAAAGGGGTTCAGCGCTCACAATGACTTATGATGTGGAATAAAGGGGTTCAGCACTCACAATGACTTATGATGTGGAATAAAGGGGTTCAGTGCTCACACAATGACTAATGATGTGGAATAAAGGGGTTCAACGCTCACACAATGACATGTGTAATAAAAGGGTTCAGCGCTCACACAATGACATGTGTAATAAAGGGGTTCAGCGTTCACACAATGACATGATGTGGAATAAAGGGGTGCAGCGCTCACAATGACTTATGATGTGGAATAAAGGGGTTCAGCGCTCACACAATGATTTATGATGTGGAATAAAGGTGTTCAACGCGCACACAATGACATGATGTGGAATAAAGGGGTTCAGCGCTGTTAGAAATGGGATCTCTAGTTGGCAAGGGCTTGCGCCTTTGTCCAAGTAGGGACCCTTCTTCCTAGTCAGGGTAAGGGTGTTGCACTCGTGAAGTAACCCCTGCTTTCCCTCGTGGTAGCTTGGCACGAGCAGTCAGGCTTAATTCAGAGGCAGTGTGTAAAGCATTTGCACATAACAGTAATACAGTGTAAGCACTACAAACGGACACCACACCAGTTTAGAAAAATAACCAATTTTTATATACTTAAGACAAGACCAATTACGACAAAAATCCACAATACTATACTTTAAAAATGAATGCTTGATAAGGTAACTTCTTTGCAGGAATAGCACAAAAACAAAGTTCGTACGAGTCGGTAGCTCAGTCCGAGCCTACCGCGATGCTGAAAACCACAGAGTCTAACAGTTCCAGCCGACCGCGTCGATACGGGCCAGCAGAGTCGTGAACAGACTCGGTCACAGTACCTTTCTCGTTGTGGCTGGTACGGAGTGTACGAGCCGGTCGGCGTTCGTCGCGGTTGCGGTGCAAGACGGAGCGATGCAAGGTGCGGTGTCCCTCGATGCGGTGCAGGCAGCGGCTCGATGAGCGTCGTGCAGACGGAGTCGGTGAGTCCAAGGCGTGCGATGCAGGGTGAGACGATGCTCGATCGCGGTGCTGACAGGTTGCGATGCAGGCGACCAAGCCGGAGTGCGGGAGCTGGCGTCGGACAGCGGTGCGAGTCGGAGCGGTGCGTCGCAGACGTGCGAGCGGTGCCCCAAATGCGATGCGGTCACGACTCTTGAGCCAGTTGCAGCGACCGCGTCGGTCGGGTCCGGCTGGTTCAGTGAAGCGATGCGATGCGAACTGCGGTGCCCACAGGTCACGGTGCAAGCAGCGGCTCGGTGTTGGCGGCGTCGGACGTCGCCCACGGTGAGACCAGGGTTGCGATGCGAAGCGGGGCGATGCGGTCTGCGGTGCAAACAGGTCACCGGCCAGGGATGGATTCGGTCGACGGAGTCGGTTGCGGTTCCCTTCCTCTGTGGCAACTGAAACAGCATTCCAGAAGCGGTACCCAGAGGCTTGTGAAGTCTTTGTAGTCCCTGAGACTTCTTAACAGGAGGCCAGCTCGGTTCCAGGCCCTTGGAGATACTCAGCACAAGTTTGTAGAAAGTTCAGTCCTTTCACTGCCCAAGGCAGAAGCAGCAGCTGCAGGCCAACCCAACAAAGCAACAACACAGCAAAGGGGCAGTACTCCTCCTGGCAGCTCTTCCAGCTCGTCTTGGCAGGTTCCTTGATTCCAGCGAGATCTAAATTCATGGGGTCAGGGCCCCAATATGGGGTCAGGGCCTTTGCCTAGTCCAAACCAGTTCTGGAGCACTTTGACAAGTCTCCGTCCCTTCTTTCAGAGAGTAGGCCAGGGACATCAGACGCACCACAGGAGGTGGAGCCAGCATTGTGGAGGGAAAGTACTGTCCTATTCAGGGCCCAGGTGCAACTCCTCCCACCCATCTACATGTAGATCTTGCTATTCAGCCCTGTGCTGACTCACCCTGTCTCCTGGCATCCCCCAGCCCCTGTCACTCACACTCCAGACAAGGAATACACAACCTCGCAGAGGCAGGCTTGGATGGTTAGACAAGAAAATACCCACTTTCTAAAAGGGGTATTTTCAAACACAGAATGTTAAAACCAACTTCACTAAAAGATGCATTTTATCATTCTGAGTCCAGGCATACTAAACTCGAATTTCTACCATGTTCCAGGGGTCAGTTAGGATTATAAGCTGTAATAATCAAAACTGCCCGTTCTGGCCTATGGGGAACAGGTAGCCTTGCAATAGTGAAAAACGAACTAGGCTGCCATTCACTATCAGGACATGCCACACACACCAGGGCATGTCCTACCTTTCGCATACAACGCACCCTGCCCACAGGGGTACCTTGGGCCTACCTTAGGGGTGACTAACATGTAGCAAAGGGAAGGTTTAGGGACTTGCAAGTGTGTGCACTTGCCAAGTCGACATGGCAGCCCCAGGCTGCGCACAGGCTCTGCGGTGGCAGGCCCGAGTTACACTTTACGGGCTGTTTGCGTGGGTGGCACAATCCAGTGCTGCAGCCCACCAACAGCATTTGGTCTATAGGCCCTGGCCCTCGCAGTGCACTTTACAAGGGACTGACACATAAACCAAATAGGCCAATCATGGAAACACCAATCCATAACACATTTTATACAGGAGCACTTGCACTTTCCCACTGGACAGCAGTGAGGAAAGTGCGCAGAATCATTACACCAGCAAAAACAGAGTCAAAACCAGGAGGTCAGAAAGCAAAAAGTCAGGGGAAACACGCCAAAAGATGCCAAGTCTAACAAGCGCTCACACAATGACTAATGATGTGGAATAAAGGGGTACAACGCTCACACAATGACGTGTAATAAAGGGGTTCAGCGCTCACACAATGACATGTGTAATAAAGGGGTTCAGCGTTCACACAATGACATGATGTGGAATAAAGGGGTTCAGCGCTCATACAAGGACAGGATGTGGAATAAAGGGGTTCAGCGCTCACACAAGGACTTATGATGTGGAATAAAGGGGTTCAGCGCTCACACAATGACATGATGTGGAATAAAGGGGTTCAGCGCTCACACAATGACTTATGATGTGGAATAAAGGGGTTCAGCGCTCACACAATGACATGATGTGGAATGAAGGGGTTCAGCACTCACTCAAGGACGTATGAACTGGAATAAAGGGGTTCAGCACTCACAAGAACGTATGAACTGGAATAAAGGGGTTCAGCGCTCACACAAAGACCTGATGTGGAATAAAGGGGCTCACACAATGACTTATGATGTGGAATAAAGGGGTTCAGCGCTCACACAATGACATGATGTGGAATAAAGGGGTTCAGCGCTCACACAATTACAGATGTGGAATAAAGGGGTTCAGCGCTCACAATGACTTCTGATGTGGAATAAAGGGGTCCAGCGTTCACAGAAGAACTTATGATGTGGAATGACGGGGTTCAGCGATCACACAATGACATGATGTGGAATAAAGGGGTTCAGCGCTCACACAAGTACTTCTGATGTGGAATGAAGGGGTTCAGCGATCACACAATGACATGATGTGGAATAAAGGGGTTCAGCGCTCACACAAGTACTTCTGATGTGGAATAAAGGGGTTCAGCGCTCACACAATGACATGATGTGTGGAATAAAGGGGTTCAGCGCTCACACAATTACAGATGTGGAATAAAGGGGTTCAGCGCTCACAATGACTTCTGATGTGGAATAAAGGGGTCCAGCGTTCACAGAAGAACTTATGATGTGGAATGAAGGGGTTCAGCGATCACACAATGACATGATGTGGAATAAAGGGGTTCAGCGCTCACACAAGTACTTCTGATGTGGAATAAAGGGGCTCAGCACTCGCACAATGACTTATGATGTGGGAGAAAGGGGTTCAGTGCAGACCAGTCAGTGCCTTCACACCAAGAGACATCGTGAAAGAAAACTCTCCGAAATGCACAACAAAACTCACCAGACACACAGCTACGTGAGAATCGCAGAGCCAGCAGATGGGGGTATTTTGGGGGTGCACACCGGCAGAAAACTACTGTGGTATGAATGACACAACCGCCAGGAGCTGCACGTGTGTGAAGCAGGCACGACGTGTGCACATTCCCAGTGCACACAACACGAGACAGGTCTGTGTGCAACAGGTAACCCTGATGGAAAGACATGGAAGAGCGTTAAATATCCCCGAAAACATAGCACGCCCGGAGATGCTCCTGAAACACCCGAGGGCTCGACAGACCTCCCCCCTTGAAATAAATGTGCTGGGGGCACCTACGGCGGCTGCGCAGGCTCAGCAACGGAGAAAACAAGCATTGGAAATGCAATAGGTCTTGCCTTTGTTTAAGTTAAAGCCATTTGCTTTGCTAATGGTATTGTATTATTGAGTGTATGTATGTGATATGTTGTGATTTTATGTTGTTAGAATTGTATTTGTTAGCTGCAATAGGTTTCGCATTTGTGAGAGTTATAGCTATTGGCAATGGAAATGAAAATGTGTTTTACCTATGTGTTTTGATTTGCAGTGGCCTTTGGGACCTTATAAGTGTTTAGCAATGCACTTTCCAGCATAAGTAAATAAATACATACATACATACAAAAGATACGCATATCTGACCTTGTGTAATGTAATAGGTGCTTGTGCAAAACACTCCAATGCGTGTAGCCACATCTGCTTATGAGGACACTGCATAAATAAGAAACCTGGCCAAAGAAGGATGCTGCAACAGGGGAACGCATCCAAAGGGCAGCTTAGCAAAAGCCCCACTACTCCCAGGCCCCGCCCTTCCTGCCATACACTGGAAACATTTTAAAGCATTTTAGCAGATTATGTCACAAGGAGAGGTGCGGGGGGGGGGGGGACACATTTGTTTTGTAAATGAGTGCTCGGCTTAAAAGGGAATGAAGAGCCTTTGACCATAGATTGGGCATGAGCTATGTCGGAAAATCAATGAAGCCGATAGATGTTGCTTGTAGGTAACTCCATGTCACTGAAATACATGATGTTTAATGTACTGAGTGCATTCTGGGAGCGGTAGTCTTCATTGGGGTATAAATAAACTTGGAATAAACATGGCCGAATATTGTCAGAGCATACAGGAAGCAGTCACCAAGGCAAAAGAAGGAAACTGCATCCCAAGAGCAGCTTAGCAGAAAACCCCACTTCTCCCAGGCCCCCTCCCTCCTCTTATGCAATGAAAAATGTTGAAGGCATTTTAGAAGCTTACGTTACTTGGGGGGGGAGGGGGGAGAGAACATGCTGATGCAGATTAATTTGTATAAAAAGCACTTAAATTAAACAAAGACCAATTTTAAAATAGGACAAAATCGAACATTTTGAAAACACGATCTAGTCCGAAAAAAACAACAAACTAGGAATAACAAGGGGGAGGGCAGCATGGTGACGGGAAGGAAGGAGTACAACATGGGGCAGGTACGCAACAAGGAGGGCAGCACAACATGTTGAGTTGGAAATCGGCTGTGTATGTTTTTTTTATTGGTTCTTATTAAGTGGTGGGGAAGGGGGAAGATGTGTAAGGGCTGCATGAGGGAATTGTGGGAGGGAAGTTATCGGGTGGAGAGCTGACGGCACGGTATATGAAGTCCCTGAAAATAACAGGCAGTGACGTGCAGGAGGAACGTCTTAAAGCAATAAAAACAAATTTCTTGGAAGCAGTGGTGCACATGAGAATTTTTTTTAAACCTAAACTAAATTCAGCTGATATGCATTCCCTGTTATCTAAACACGCCCATTAAACACATCTCCCCGGAAATCCTGATAAAATGTAAACATCACATTTCGTGGATCACCTGACAGTGCAATGAGTATATATCACTATTCAAATATTTAGAGACAGAATTTTGTACAGTTGTCGACTACTCACATTTAATTAGGAAACATGATGACACCAACTTCTCAATCCTATCAATCAAAAGCAGCAATGGGGATGAAAGACTGTCAACAACTAGTACATGTTGGTGCACAGGAGCAGCGCATGCGCACCTGTAACCTTTTCATGTTCCGTTTCTCTGCGGCAATATATGTGATTTTTGCTCATGCTCCCTAGCCAGTTACATGTATTTACTTTCCCTCATATTCACTTCTTGACACCCGGCCTCCTCACGCTATCAAGTTTTATTTTTGTTACCGTATGTTACATGGAGCTGTTGTTTTGTCATTGCTTTGCAAGACCAATAAATATCCTTAAGGTGAATGTAGCGCAGCTGTGTCTTTGGTTCTTTGCTGATGATTTGTATGTCTTGTCTGTTTTCTGTGCACATTTCATAGCGCTGCAGTTTTCCCATGTCTTAAATATTTTCATTATCTTGGTGTACATGCTTACATTGGTCGTGTGTGGTATTTCTACCGCCATCAATGCCTGGTTGGTGCTTGTGTTGCTGTACAGGCCCGGTTGAGCACTGTACTCGCTGAACAAGACAGCCAATAACTGAATAGAAAACAATAATAAAACACATGCATCCCCTCATTGGCAATGTTTACCGGGCTGCAGGCTGCCCAGTAACGTTGCTTCCAGCTGACCCTTTCGGTACATGTGAGCGAAGCCGAGAGGGAGCCATTGAGGGAGATCATGAGATGCCGGACAGCCTCTGGTCGGGTGCGTTTAAGAAGCAGCTTAGCTCAGAGTAAACAACAAAGACAGGAAATATGGACCAAAGTGCCACCCATGCCCCCACCCCACTAACCTCAAGTGCACTGCAGCTTAGCGGCCTGATGTGACTGCTTCGCTCCTCCGTCCATCCAGTCTGCAGCGTGTTCCAATCTAAGTTTTGTAGTTTTTCTTTTAACGCTGGAAGTAAGGGTCTAAAACCCCTGCGTGCAAGCACGGATACTAGTGGCAGGGGGAAATCACACATGACTTTGGGCACTTGGTATCTATGAGTGAGCGCCCACCCCCCATCCACACACCTGCTAGATGTCGAGGCTCAGTCCGCCAGCAGGTCCCCGAGGCCCACCACCACCCGTCTGCCGGAGTGGGGGTAGAGCGGCTCCTCTTGTGGCCTCCCTGCCTTCTGAACATGTCTTTGGAGATAAGAAGGTGTCACTCGCCGGCGCAACAACAATTTGGTGCTTGCGTTGTTGTACAGGCCCGGTTGAGCACTGTACTCGCTGAACAAGACAGCCAATAACTGAATAGAAAACAATAATAAAACACATGCATCCCCTCATTGGCAATGTTTACCGGGCTGCAGGCTGCCCAGTAACGTTGCTTCCAGCTGACCCTTTCGGTACATGTGAGCGAAGCCGAGAGGGAGCCATTGAGGGAGATCTTGAGATGCCGGACAGACTGGGTGGCCTCCCTGCCTTCTGAACATGTCTTTGGAGATAAGAAGGTGTCACTCACCGGCGCAACAACAATTAAAAAACAAGATGGCGGTCGCCAGTCCAGGTGGGCGGGGCCAAAAGTGGACAGGGTGGTAACCAGGAGGGACTAAAAAGCCTCCGGGACAATCATAACTAGGGCTCCCGGTTTTATGGTATTTATTTTTTTGACATTTCCGTCTGTATTTATCCATATTTATTTTTTGCTCATTTTATCTGTATTTATCCATATTTATTTTGGGTTTTGTGGAAAAATGAAGCTGAAATTAGTATACTTCCACATTTATTTAACCGTAAATATGCACTCATGCTTGAATGCCTACTAGGTTTCAATGCTGTAAACACCGGCAGAAGATAAATTAATGCACTTTTAAGAAAATATGCAAATTTCAGTATCAACCTTGTGTATATCTACTGCTGTTAAAGCATCTTTACTAAAATTCCTTTCTTTTAGCCCCCTTACCCATCAATCCACACAGCTTCTGGCCTGGCAGTCATGGCAGACAGTATTTAGAAATACTCAAAAAGTAACCCCATTTCCGTTTTTATCCCCATTTAAAAATAAATACAGACAAGAAAATAAATGTTTTCTGTCTGCATTTATCTGTAAAAATCAGTAAAAACGGAAAACAGGGAGCCTTAATCATAACACCCCGTTTAGCATAATTGGTGACGCAAAATGACGCACACCAATGGAAATTACGGGCGGAGCCGAAAGCGAACTTCTAAAACCGTATTGATTCCAAAAGGCCCTCGCAGAGCGAGCAGCGCATGCGCGCTGCAACGCCAGGCGAGACCTAAAGAGGGCGATGTGTCCATACCCACAGGCTCGGCGTTTAACAAAGGTTATAAACAGGAAGAGCCCGGGATATTATAACATGATAGAAATGAAAGTACCCCAGACAAGGAACATGTTTATTACACCAGGACCTCCGATAAAGAAAGACTTTATTTACATTACTACAGGACCTGTGATAAGCGTGAAGGCCTTCACAGAAACAAGCCGATACAAGGAACATGTTTATTACACCAGGACATCCGATAAAGAAAGACTTCTTTTACATTACCACAGGACCTGCGATAAGCGTGAAGGCCTTCACAACAGAAACAAGCCGAGACAAGGAACATGTTTATTACACCAGAGCCTCGGATAAATGATGACTTTCAGGCAGGAAAAACGTGAGACAAACCATCTGTTCCTATAACATGACTTTACCATCATTGGAGGACTTTGGACCTGAAACAACCCGAGACAAAGAACCTCTTCGTTATAACTCCTTGCAACAAACGCGAAGACTTTGTTCAATATTACATGCACTGCGATCAATCTTAGACTTTATTCAGTATGTGTGTCCTGCGATAAACGCAAAGATTTTATTCAATATTACATGCCCTGCGAAAATCACGACTATATTCAATATTAAATGCCCTGCGATAAACACGAAGACTTTATTCATTATTACATGCTCTGCGATAAATCTTAGACTTTATTCAATATTACGTGCCCTAAGATAAACATGTAAATTTTTTTCCATTTTTACATGCCCCGAGATAAACACGAAGACTTTATTCATTATTACATGCCATGCGATACACGTGTAGACTTTATTGAATATTACATGCCCTGCGATAAGCGTGTGGTCTTTATTATTACATGCCCTGCAAATAACACAAAGACTTTATTCATTATTACACACCCTGTGATAAATGTGTAGGCGTTATCCAAGATTACATGCCTTGCGATAAACTCGAAGACTTTTATTCTTTATAACATGCCCTGCATTAAAGTGAAGATTTTATTCAATATTACATCAATCAATCAGCATTTGTAAAGTGCAGCACTGTCACCCCTAGGCGTATCTGGGTGGTGTGGACGCTACGTCAGACTAACGGTCAGAAGCGAGCAGAAAGAGGCAAAATAAAGGTCAGAAACAAGCAGAAATAGGCAAAATAAATGTCAAAAGCTAACAGAAAAAGGTAGAATAAAAGTCAGAAACGAGCAGAAAGATGTAAAATATAGGTCAGAAACGACCATAAAGAGGGAAAATAACGGGCAGAACGAGCAGCAAGAAGTAAACTAGATAGGGGCATAGCTTCAGTGGGGGGTGTTTGGGGTCTCACACCCGACCAATAAATGTCTTTTCGGATGAATAGTTGGGTTCAGATGCTTTTAGTCTGGTATTGTGACGTGTCTGTCTGATTTCACCTGGGATTTTTGCTTGCGCACACTGACAAAAACACACACTCTCATCTCTATTTTCAAAGTCCTGAAAAATGTTGATCATTTTCCAAAATATTGTCTTTCCCTCACTTAGTTCTCCTACCAATCCGCATTCCTCTCCCTTTCCACTGCCCATTAACCCCTCTCATGTGCCCTGCTCGTTTTATAATGTATTTTAACATTATAGATCAGGGTGACTGTTGGAAAATCAGAAGCTCACCCCTTTCCCAAGTCTTACTGACCAAGCTTTGGCCTCGAAAATAGAGGGCAGGAGCAAGCAGAGAAGAGGCAGAAAAACGAGCAGAGGAAGCACAAAACCGAAGGCAGCAGAGGGTAGCGGACTGTGGGCAAGCTGGACAGGAGGATCGTAGCAGGGGGAGCTGGCACGAGGACATGCCCTGCGACAAACACTTCGACTTCATTCAACATTACATGCCCTGCAATAAACGAGAAGACTTTCAGAACAGGAACAACCTGAGACTCAGAAGGTGTTTACTATAACATGACTTGGGATAAACGCGAAGACTTTCAGAACAGGAACAACCGGAGACTCAGAAGGTGTTTACCATCACATGACTTTAGATAAACCTGAAGACTTTCAGAACAGGAACAACCTGAGACACAGAAGGTGTTTACTAAAACATGAATTTAGATAAACCGGTAGACTTACAGAACAGGAACAACCTGAGACTCAGAAGGTGTTTACTATAACATGACTTTAGATAAATGCTAAGACTTTCAGAACAGGAACAACCTGAGACACAGAAGGTGTTTACCATCACATGACTTTAGATAAACGAGAAGACTTTCAGAACTGGAACAACCTGAGACTCAGAAGGTGTTTACTATAACATGACTTTAGATAAACCTGAAGACTTTCAGAACAGGAACAACCTGAGACTCAGAAGGTGTTTACTATAACATGACTTTAGATAAACCTGAAGACTTTCAGAACAGGAACAACCTGAGACACAGAAGGTGTTTACTATAACGTGACTTGGGATAAACGAGAAGACTTTCAGAACAGGAACAACCTGAGCCTCAGAAGGTGTTTACTATAACATGACTTTAGATAAACCTGAAGACTTTCAGAACAGGAACAACCTGAGACTCAGAAGGTGTTTACTATAACATGACTTTAGATAAACCTGAAGACTTTCAGAACAGGAACAACCTGAGCCTCAGAAGGTGTTTACTATAACATGACTTTAGATAAACCTGAAGACTTTCAGAACAGGAACAACCTGAGACTCAGAAGGTGTTTACTATAACATGACTTTAGATAAACCTGAAGACTTTCAGAACAGGAACAACCTGAGACTCAGAAGGTGTTTACTATAAGATGACTTTAGATAAATGCGAAGACTTTCAGAACAGGAACAACCTGAGACACAGAAGGTGTTTACCATCACTTGACTTTAGATAAACCTGAAGACTTTCAGAACTGGAACAACCCGAGACTCAGAAGGTGTTTACTATAAGATGAATTTAGATAAACCGGTAGACTTACAGAACAGGAACAAGCTGAGACTCAGAAGGTGTTTACTATAACATGACTTTAGATAAATGCGAAGACTTTCAGAACAGGAACAACCTGAGACTCAGAAGGGGTTTACTAAAACATGAATTTAGATAAACCGGTAGACTTACAGAACAGGAACAACCTGAGACTCAGAAGGTGTTTACTATAATGTGACTTTAGATAAACGAGAAGACTTTCAGAACAGGAACAACCTGAGCCTCAGAAGGTGTTTACTATAATATGACTTGGGATAAACGAGAAGACTTTCAGAACAGGAACAACCTGAGACTCAGAAAGTGTTTACTATAACATGACTTTAGATAAACCTGAAGACTTTCAGAACAGGAACAACCTGAGACTCAGAAGGTGTTTACTATAACATGACTTTAGATAAATGCGAAGACTTTCAGAACAGGAACAACCTGAGACACAGAAGGTGTTTACCATCACATGACTTTAGATAAACCTGAAGACTTTCAGAACAGGAACAACCTGAGACTCAGAAGGTGTTTACTATAACGTGACTTTAGATAAATGTGAAGACTTTCAGAACAGGAACAACCTGAGAGACAGAACCAGTACATTACAACATGCTGTGTAATAAGTGCCCACAGAAAGCGAGCAGTGATCGGAGGTGACCAGGGTTGTTCAGATCCAAGGAATGGCTGAAGGTTCACGTGCATGGAACAGATGGAACTTGTGGTGGCTGTGTTAGAGGCACAAAAGTCCTCAAAAGTGTGAGCAAAGAGTGTCTGGGAGCTAAGGTTCTGGGATAAGTTGATCTGCTCCTGTAACAGCGATGACACCAACTGAATAGGGACACTAAAAGACACAACAGATCTAGCCACAACACTGAACACAGGTGGTACCCAGGAGACAAACACGACTGCATCATGCAGGATGGCAGACGGGGCACAGACAACAACCGACACACCTACAGAACAGTCTAGACCTCACACAACACCTTACAGACCTGTACTTATTCACTCACCCGTCCACTTCCGGAGTGGAACATTATTACTAATTTACGTAGTTTCAGATATACTGCCAACCAGACCAATAGAAGCGACGCACCTGAGCGCTTTGTCATGTTACGGAACAGATATGTGCGGACATGACCAACTAGACCCAGGAACTGCCAATGATTGCAGTTGGTTGCTGTTATTTCACCATGATTGCTGTTATTTCACCATAATTGCAGATGGTTGCTGTTATTTTTTTTTTTAAATATCAGCAACCATCTGCAATCATGGTGAAATAACAGCAATCATCTGCAATCATGGTGAAATAACAGCAACCATCTGCAATCATGGTGAAATAATCTGCAATCATGGTGAAATAACAGCAACCATCTGCAATCATGGTGAAATAACAGCAACCAACTGCAATCATGGTGAAATAACAGCAAACAACTGCAATCATGGTGAAATAACAGCAATCATGAAGAAAGAAGGGTTCAGCAGAACTCAATAGGTTGATTGTGCATCAAAGGGTAACCGACAGGAAAGGTGAAGATGGACAGTTGGCAGCAGGGAGGGCAGGAAAGGAAAATGATACAATTCAAGGAGCACGGACAGAGACCCATCATTCCACAGAAAAAATATCACCCTGGGAGCTATTGGATAGAGAAAGGGGGAAAGATTCTATAACACATCTGTACAATGTTATGGAATGGGTGAACAGCACAGTGGCTGGGCCTAGCAGCCAGACATGTCCTGGTGAGGATATGAAATGAGCTCTATCGCAGAGAAGCGTGATAGAGTTTGTGGAAGTTCACCACTACATGAGGAGTGAAGGAACTACTATCATCACTACGGGAAGAGCGCAGGAACTACTAGCACCACTACGGGAGGAGTGAAGGAACTACTATCACCACTACGGGAAGAGCGCAGGAACTACTATCACCACTACAGGAGGCTCAAGCACTACTATCACCACTACAGGAGGAGGAGTGAAGGAACTACTATCACCACTATAGTAGGCTCAAGCACTACTATCACCACTACAGGAGGAGTGCAAGAACTACTATCACTACTACAGGAAGAGTGCAAGAGCTACCATCACCACTAGAGGAGGAGGAGGCAAGAACTACTATCACTACTACAGGGAGAGTGCAAGAACTACTATCACCACTACAGGAGGAGAGTGCAAGACCTACTATCACCACTACAGGAGGAGGCAAGAACTACTACCACCACCACTACAGGAGGAGCGCAAGAACTACTATCACCACTAGAGGAGGAGCGCAAGAACAGGAAGTACTATCACCACTACAGGAAGAGTGCAAGAGCTACCATCACCACTAGAGGAGGAGGAGGCAAGAACTACTATCACTACTACAGGGAGAGTGCAAGAACTACTATCACCACTACAGGAGGAGAGTGCAAGACCTACTATCACCACTACAGGAGGAGGCAAGAACTACTACCACCACCACTACAGGAGGAGCGCAAGAACTACTATCACCACTAGAGGAGGAGCGCAAGAACAGGAAGTACTATCACCACTACAGGAAGAGTGCAAGAACTGGTATCACCACTTCAGGAGGTGCAAGCACTTCTATCACCATTAGAGGAGGAGGCAAGCACTACTATCACCACTACAGGAAGAGTGCAACTACTATCACCGCTACAGGAGGAGTGCAACAACTATCACCACTATAGGAAGAGAGCAAGAACCACTGTCAACACTACAGAAGGAGAGTGCAAGATCTACTATCACCACTGCAGGAGGAGTGCAAGAACTACTATCACCAGTACAGGGTGAGTGCAAGAACTACTATCACCAGTACAGGGTGAGTGCAAGAACTACTATCACCAGTACAGGGTGAGTGCAGGAACTACGATCACCACTAGAGGAGGAGCACAGGAACTACTATCACCACTACAGGAGGAGCGCAGGAACTACTATCACTACTACAGGAGGTGCAAGCACTACTATCACTACTACAAGAGGAGTGCACGAACTACTATCACCACTACAGGAAGAGCACTGGAACTACTATCACCACTACAGGAAGGGTGCAAGAACTACTATCACCACTACAGGAGGTGGAAGCACTACTATCACTACTACAGGAGGAGTGCAAGAACTACTATCACCACTACAGGAGGTGGAAGCACTATCACCACTACAGGAGGAGTGCAAGAACTGGTATCACCACTTCAGGAGGTGCAAGCAGTACTATCACCACTAGAGAATGAGGCAAGTACTACTATCACCACTGCAGGCGGAGCAAGCACTACTATCACCACTACAGGAGGAGCGCAGGAACTACTGTCACCACTACAGGAGGAGCACAGGAACTACTATCACTACTACAGGAGGTGCAAGCACTACTATCACCACTACAAGAGGAGTGCAAGAATTACTATCACCACTACAGGAGGAGGCAAGTACTACTATCACCACTACAGGAAGGGCACTGGAACTACTATCACCACTACAGGAAGGGTGCAAAAACTACTATCACTACTACAGGAGGAGGCAAGAACTACTATCACCACTACAGGAGGTGAAAGCACTACTATCACCACTACAGGAGGAGTGCAAGAACTACTATCACCACTACAGGAGGAGCACAAGAACTACTTGAGACGTTGAGAACACGAGGAGGAATGAGCAGAAGAAATCACGGTGGTTCAAGAACTGAGCAAGATGAAGTGTCATCAACATTGACACAGTCATTTACATATGAAAATGCAGTACTTTAATACCAGCAAATGTACTAATATAGTTAAGTATGGAAAATGAAATGAAATGTGACTGTACTAAGTAATGATTTAAATATGGGTATGTACTGAGAATTAGTAAGTGATCGTAAAAATATTAACATGCACTAATGATTGAGTAATGGTCCAAATATGCGTAAGATCATAAAAGGACTGGACACTGCTTGCTGTAACCCGAGAGGAAAAAAAAACAAAAAACAAAAGCAAAAACAAAAAAGAACAATTTATGGACAGAATGCAGAACAATGTCATACATTCACCCCAGTACAGGGAATCTGGTCCTAAATCCATCGTTTTTTTGCTCGCCATTCCAGTTTGAACCCAGCCATATGCAAATCAGTCTTGACCCTGTGCCTCATGGGAATAGTCCAGCCTGAACTGCCAGGCCAGGTAATCCCTGGACTGGAAACAAGCATCCTAGTACCTGTTTCGGGGTTTCACCCCTCATCAGCCAGGATAGCTTGACTCCAGTGGCATGGAGAGCACAGGACCCACGTCTGGGCATACCCGTCCCACTTGGGGCGACAAAAGCTGATGAAGGGTGTTACCCAGACAAGACAAAGAAGCGGACTCAAAGGGTCCATTGGTTGACCTCCTGGCATGGCTACAGGGGCACAAGTAGATACAAGAAGCCTTTTTTCTGAAGTGGCCAGTTGATCAGTACCAACTGGACCTGGATTGGACCCTGCTGGTGGCCTCTGCTGAAGCGAGTACTGTCCTTAAGGTCCTGGGATCCTTAGAAGTGACCCAGAGGAGCTGCTCCAGAAACGCTTAAAAGTTGTGACTTTGCTTCTGGAGTAAAGTGTACAAAACAAATCCCTAGGCAACTATGGTGCTATTTAACAATATATCGAATAATTGCTAAATGATACCCAAAAAAGGCTGTGTGCGCGACTAGACACAACTCATAAAATATTTTTATTCTTACAAAATATTAAAAAACTGTGATATACAATGTCTGTGTAATTACATAACAGATTAAAAACAGCATACTTCATAATCCAATTGTCTCTCATTGGGGGTAAAGGCAACATGATCAAAGATTATGTCAACAGATCACCTGATATTATATAATACTTTAAATACAATAGGTGCAATTATGAAAGCATTTAAGGATAACATAACTGCATCAAAATGAATGACAATATGATAAACAGCGGTAAGTATTTGTTCGCCTTAAGTAGGCAGGGTATGCCCAGACGTGGTTCCCTTGCTCACTTTGCCACTGGATTCAAGCTAGCCTGGCTGATGAAGGGTGTTACCCAGAAACCGGTCCCAGGATGCTTGTTTCCGGTTCAGGGAAGACCTGGCTTGGCAGTTCGGGCTGGACTGTTCCCATGAGGCACAGGGTCAAGACTGATTTGCATATAGCTTGGTCTGAACTGAGGTGGCGAAGTGAGCTAAAGAATGATGATGGATTCAATCCAGATCTGTGACTGGGGGTGAGTGTCTGAAAAGTTTCAGTGCTCCGTCCATCATCTCCTTGTGTTTGCTTTGTAACCTGAGAGGAGCCCTGAAGGACTGGACACTGCTTGCTGTAACCCGAGAGGAGCCCTGAAGGACTGGACACTGCTTGCTGTAACCCGAGAGGAGCCCTGAAGGACTGGACACTGCTTGCTGTAACCTGAGAGGAGCCCTGAAGGACTGGACACTGCTTGCTGTAACCTGAGAGGACACTGAAGGACTGGACACTGCTTGCTGTAACCAGAGAGAAGCCCTGAAGGACTGGACACTGCTTGCTGTAACCTGAGAGGACACTGAAAGACTGGGCACTGCTTGCTGTAACCTGAGAGGAGCCCTGAAGGACTGGGCACTGCTTGCTGTAACCTGAGAGGAGCACTGACAGACTGGACACTGCTTGCTGTAACCTGAGAGGACACTGAAAGACTGGGCACTGCTTGCTGTAACCAGAGAGGAGCCCTGAAGGACTGGACACTGCTTGCTGTTACCAGAGAGGAGCCCTGAAGTACTGGACACTGCTTGCTGTAATCCGAGAGGACATTGAAGGACTGGACCCGCTCTCACTTGTAGCCAAGACAAAGAAGCGGACTCAAAGGGTCCATTGGTTGACCTCCTGCATGGCTACAGGGGCACAAGTAGATGCAAGAAGCCTTTTTTCTGAAGTGACCAGTTGATCAGTACCAACTGGACCTGGATTGGACCCTGCTGGTGGCTTCTGCTGGAGCGAGTACTGTCCTTAAGGTCCTGGGATCCTTAGAAGTGACCCAGAGGAGCTGCTCCAGAAACGCTTAAAAGTTGTGACTTTGCTTCTGGAGTCAATTGTACAAAACAAATCCCTAGGCAACTATGGTGCTATTTAACAATATATAGAATAATTGCTAAATGATACCCAAAAAAGGCTGTGTGCGCGACTAGACACGACTCATAAAATATTTTTATTCTTACAAAATATTAAAAAACTGTGATATACAATGTCTGTGTAATTACATAACAGATTAAAAACAGCATACTTCATAATCCAATTGTCTCTCATTGGGGGTAAAGGCAACATGATCAAAGATTATGTCAACAGATCACCTGATACTATATAATACTTTAAATACAATAGGTGCAATTATGAAAGCATTTAAGGATAACATAACTGCATCAAAATGAATGACAATATGATAAACAGCGGTAAGTATTTGTTCGCCTTAAGTAGGCAAGGTATGCCCAGACGTGGTTCCCTTGCTCACTTTGCCACTGGATTCAAGCTAGCCTGGCTGATGAAGGGTGTTACCCAGAAACCGGTCCCAGGATGCTTGTTTCCGGTTCAGGGAAGACCTGGCTTGGCAGTTCGGGCTGGACTGTTCCCATGAGGCACAGGGTCAAGACTGATTTGCATATAGCTTGGTCTGAACTGAGGTGGCGAAGTGAGCTAAAGAATGATGATGGATTCAATCCAGATCTGTGACTGGGGGTGAGTGTCTGAAACGTTTCAGTGCTCCGTCCATCATCTCCTTGTGTTTGCTTTGTAACCCGAGAGGAGCCCTGAAGGACTGGACACTGCTTGCTGTAAACCGAGAGGAGCCCTGAAGGACTGGACACTGCTTGCTGTAACCTGAGAGGAGCCCTGAAGGACTGGACACTGCTTGCTGTAACCTGAGAGGAGCCCTGAAGGACTGGACACTGCTTGCTGTAACCTGAGAGGACACTGAAGGACTGGACACTGCTTGCTGTAACCAGAGAAAAGCCCTGAAGGACTGGACACTGCTTGCTGTAACCTGAGAGGAGCACTGAAAGACTGGACACTGCTTGCTGTAACCTGAGAGGACACTGAAAGACTGGGCACTGCTTGCTGTAACCTGAGAGGAGCCCTGAAGGACTGGGCACTGCTTGCTGTAACCTGAGAGGAGCACTGACAGACTGGACACTGCTTGCTGTAACCTGAGAGGACACTGAAAGACTGGGCACTGCTTGCTGTAAGCAGAGAGGAGCCCTGAAGGACTGGACACTGCTTGCTGTTACCAGAGAGGAGCCCTGAAGGACTGGACACTGCTTGCTGTAACCCGAGAGGACATTGAAGGACTGGACCCGCTCTCACTTGTAGCCAAGACAAAGAAGCGGACTCAAAGGGTCCATTGGTTGACTTCCTGCATGGCTACAGGGGCACAAGTAGATGCAAGAAGCCTTTTTTCTGAAGTGACCAGTTGATCAGTACCAACTGGACCTGGATTGGACCCTGCTGGTGGCTTCTGCTGGAGCGAGTACTGTCCTTAAGGTCCTGGGATCCTTAGAAGTGACCCAGAGGAGCTGCTCCAGAAACGCTTAAAAGTTGTGACTTTGCTTCTGGAGTCAATTGTACAAAACAAATCCCTAGGCAACTATGGTGCTATTTAACAATATATCGAATAATTGCTAAATGATACCCAAAAAAGGCTGTGTGCGCGACTAGATACGACTCATAAAATATTTTTATTCCTACAAAATATTAAAAAACTGTGATATACAATGTCTGTGTAATTACATAACAGATTAAAAACAGCATACTTCATAATCCAATTGTCTCTCATTGGGGGTAAAGGCAACATGATCAAAGATTATGTCAACAGATCACCTGATATTCTATAATACTTTAAATACAATAGGTGCAATTATGAAAGCATTTAAGGATAACATAACTGCATCAAAATGAATGACAACATGATAAACAGAGGTAAGTATTTCATTCATTTGGGCACCTAGTCAGGAACAATAATTTCCCCAATGTGTATACCCGTGCTGAGAGACCAAAAAAGTGGGGGGAGGGGGGGCAGAGAGAGGGGGTGGCTTCGACCGTCGTGTCTACGCTCGTTTCGGCGACCCAAGCGCCTTCATCAGGAAAGCTCCTTGTTTCTCCATCCATTGGTTATTTATTATGTTAAAGGCTGAGTGTGTTCTTTACTTGTTTTTAGGTAATTCACATTTGTGGCTTTCCTGATGAAAGCGCTCGTGTCACCGAAACGTGCGTAGTCTCGATACCACGAAGATCTATACACGATCGAAGCCACCCCCTCAATATCCCCCTCTCCCTTTTTTTGTCTCTCAGCACGAATATACACATTGTAGAAATTATTCTTCCTGACTTGGTGGACCAAACCCTGGGTGACAGAGAACCCAACCAGAAATACTTCAGCTTAGGTGGTGTTAATGGAGAAAATAAATGTACATGTACATGCTGGGCGGGAGATCTTGCCCTACAATACAGCGAAGCAGTCTTTTGGAGGGCTGAAATGGGCTTTCATTCGTCTGATAATGCTGAGATGTCAGAGGAGGGCTGTTCGGAGGCCCATTTTGCGGATAGCAAGACCTGCGGTCAGTTAAATGACAAGGATGTGTCAAGGTTTCTATGCATCTGAAAGTGGACATTTGTGCCAGGGGGGCTGCCATACATATACTCTGTGCAGCCATCCAAAAGTTGCCCCCACCCAGTACTGAGGCGAGAAAGAACCAAACGCTGAAAGGGGGGCTCTCTGCAGACCCCGACAAAGGTGAGGTATTGGAAGACCACCGACCAGGCAACGCGGAGCTTACCTGTCTCTTCCTTGCACAGGTAGCTCTGGAGGGGGTCAATGCCAACTTCCTGCTCTTCAGACTGCAGCGGATGGCTGGTTTCAGACACAGAATGGTACATGGCAGAAAACTGCACAGAAGAGAATACAAGAGGTTAGCATAAAAAGATATTATTTCTAGGTCAAATGACACGATATATACCAAATAATGCGAGCGATGTTCTGCAGACAGTACTTTCATAAAGACATTTGGGTATAACGTACTTAAACAGTCAAAGACCCAATGGTTGCTGCTCCCTATTTATGTCCTCGACAGCACCATCACGCCCTAGCTGCCTTAGAAGGGCCCTGATGCGGTTCAGCACAATAAAGGGTGAAGTCTGTGCACACACCACATGGCCTCCCAAAGGCACCTCAAGTGATGTCAACTTCACATGTTCAAGTGACCCTTGGCAGCTGTGGTGTTCCCTCCAGCGCTCTGAAGGTCTCAGCCTCATCGTCATCAGTGCTGCTCAACGTCCACTGAAAACCTCTGCAGGACTCGTGAGACCGCTTAAATGTACACGCTTCAGTGGATGATCCTCATGCTGAAGGTACCTGGAGCTTTGAACGCAAATGGCAACATGTTTACACACGAAAAGGCTGGAGGAACAAACTGGCACGCGCAAAGAGTGATCCTCCAGGTCGAACAGGATGGAGTTATCCTGGTCTGAAAAGATGGGGCATCTCCAAGTCTAAGAACTTGAGGTGTCTCATGATCTAAGAAGATGGGGGCTTCTCCTGGTGAAGCAAAACAGACTTTACTCTACAATGTCAATGACATACAAAAACGTTGTCTTCAGAGAATGTAGGACACAGATCTACTCAATGTAACAGTCGACAAAGTCAATCAAAGTAGAGCTACCGCTTCTTTCTGCAGCTTCTTAAAAAAAACTCTAGCCCTGCCCTATGTTAAGAGTACGAATAAACTTGTTCAAAAGAGGACTAGATCATTCAGGAGACCTGGCTGGAGAGAAATCTGGCGCCCAGAAGCCTGCCCTGAGGAGCCACAAGCTGCAGAACTGACCAGGAAAAGCATTCCCAGTAATTAAAAACTCAAGGCTCTATTTAGATGTTGGCAGAGAGGAAACTACACTACAATGGCGACAGAATTACCTCCCCACCAAAACAGTGGTCCACCACACTATTTAAATGCCGACAGACCATAGGTTAGGCTACGGCAGTTATTATTCCATTACTGCTGTACCCAAACTTCTCTGATGGTGTAAGAGCTGCCGGAAAATTGGCTATATGTCCATCCAATGGTGTCCGTCACCGCCAGGCAAACCCTAGTTGTAAGGGGCAGTAAAAAACAAAAAAATGCCCCACATGCCAGGGGAGATGACTTCCATGGCTAGAGGGTCATTACCTTTCTTACTTTAAAAAAGAAAACAGTTTTGTGCAAGGTCATGTTGACATAGCCGTGCACCAAACTGCAAAAAGCATGGCTTTAGAAATTACGGCCTGTTTGGTGTTCATTTCTAAATCGGGTGAGTGGCATCTCCGTAAGGGCGACAGAGTAATTTACTCCGTTTCCATGGCGGAAAAGCGGGCTTCCCGCCGGTATGTAAATCTGGCCCCAAGTCTGAGGGTAAAGCCTTTGAATCGGACAACTGGCTTAATGAAGCCAACCTCGGCTCCGTCTCAGTCAGGCTGAGATTGCCCCTATGTCCTGGGCCATCTCAAACAGTCATTCCATAGTGCTTGACTTTTTCTAGGTGCTTTTTGCCTTAAAACTTAAAAAATTCATCTCTTTTGTGAGACCTCCGTTGAGAGGGCCAAGTAGGAGCTACTGGGCCCAACAGTAGGGGTTGAGGCCTTTCACTTCTGATGTCCAGGGCCTGACCTACTATGGGTCCTGAGCAACTAGGCCAAGTAAGCACTTGACTCAGCAGTAGCATGGGTCGCGCAGTCCAAGGCTTCTCAGGGGGGCATAACTGTGCAGAAAATCAGTGAACCTGGTGTGCAGATCAATTCTCCTTATGGAAAACAACAACTCTTGTGCCTTTCTGATCTGTGCAAGGTACCCCACCATGGGGCTGATAGCAGCGGGAAGGGTGTTTGAAGCACATTTATATGCATAGGTGAAGCTGAATTCATTGCCAAAAGCAAGTTGTGCCTTCAAAGTCAGAAACTGAGTCAGGAAGGCAGAAAGGTGCTGAAGCATTTACAGAGGGAGGAGAGGACTACGAGGCAACGAAGGGTGATGTGGCAGATGAATTTACTTCATTTATTTAAAAAGTTTGACAAGAGGACAGACAACGATGGAACATTGTACGAGAGACATACATTTATTCAATGTATTCCGAGGCAGGGAAGTGGCACCAACTTGCAATTAGCTTCATTTAAAGAACGATGGGCTTGATGTACAAACATTAGTTATAGTGATTTTTTGCGAATTGCTATTTGGTAACCACTACGACAAAAGTGAAATCTGGCTCCTTTTTCCAAATAGGGATTCTTAGTGGATCACAAATAGACCTATCTCATGAACATTAATGAGGCGGGTCTCAATTTGGAACCCACTAGGATCCGCTGCCATCACAGGGATGGTGGCCCTGCTGGGGTCAGCAGACCAACATGTTTGTGATTGTTTTTAAATGAAGCTATCTTTATGCATACATGCATTTCTGAAACATTTCATTTGTATTTTTTAAGAGTAGGCACATTGCTTGATCTTAAAAAAATATTTTTGAAACATTCTCAACGGGGAAGGTGTCCCAAGGTACCCCCTTCTCATTTGCTAAGGGGATACCACCAACTTTAAATTGGTGGTAAAGGAAGAATGGTTTTAGACCGAAATGTGGTCACAAAACATTATAACATACCATTCAGATTCCCTCTTTGGAAAGGACGCCCTGAACATGTCCCTTCAAAATAGCCAAATTCTACTTTTGTTTGTACACCCAAACAACTAAACAAGTTACTAAACTGCAATTTTGTGTTTGTACATTACAAAAAGCATTTTGGTGGTTCCAAACAGTCCGATTCGGCAAATCTGGCCTTTAGTGACATCAAAAATGCTTTGTATATCTAGCCAGAAATGCAAAAAAAAATCATCATAAGGTTCCAAGGCAAACTGTTGTTAACAGAAGATCCCAATATGAAGCGTGTGTACAGCAAGGGCAACTAAACACGTTGTGTTGTGTATGAGAGAAATGAAGCCCGGTAGCTAGAGAAGTGCTTCCCAAATGGTGGGCCGTGAGTTGATTTTTGGTTGGTCGTTAAAGTCTTGGTCTTCAGAAAGTGAAACGAGCTATAAATGAAACTTTTTGTAATTCTGAAGTGTGATGGAAACAAAGATTTTAATAAGATTAAAACAAATCAAGACATTTTACTTGGTGATGCTAAATGATAAATATTCACTGAAACCCGATTTCCACACATTTTCATGTCTGTGCTATATAGTTTTAGCAGTTATCACTATATGTCTGTGCAAAGTAAGTGGCTGCTTCAATGGAAAATGTGCTGTCTTTACCAGACAGTGCGCTACAACACGATGCTTACAGTTCTTACCAAACTTTTTACAACCACTACCCACATTTGGCAATTCACAGCATTTTGAAAGCATGCCTACAATTACATTAAAAAACTGCCCCACCTCATGTCCGCTAGAGCTAGGTTGGGATGCCAAAGTTTGTCGTTCTAAAAATTGGCTTGTGGTGGTAACAAGTTTGGGAAGCACTGGTCTTGAGGATCAAGGAAAAGGTTACTAGGATTAGATTGGGAAGTCATTAGTATGAGGTCTATAAAGCGGTATACAGGCAAGGGCTCTGGACAAGGCTGCCAGACATTGGGTGAGTGCGCGGACATGTGGGCGCAGTGGTAAGTCACATCCAATAGCGCCTTGTCTAATTAAACCAAGAGAGGTTCAAAATCCCCCTTGGTAAAGCCAGAGTTGAATATGTGGCCCTTGTGGGGTTAGTGACAACGGTACCCAGTTGGTGTGCGGGCAGATCGACTTTTTGAGGCTGCTAGGCGTGAGACATAGGAGGCCGTCTTTGCATGATGGGAGGAGCAATGGAGTAGTTAGTCAAGGGATGTAAATCAGTGATCGGCTCTGGTTAATGGGCTGAGCTGAAATAACCTTGAGGAACCTATGCTAGCACCACACTGCAAGCCACCACTGGGCTGTACTTCTGAGAAGCAGGGGGGGGGGGGTGGGGGGAGGCTGCTACCATGCTGCATAAAGAATGGATGGAGACGGCGCAGGGGAAGGTAGATAGACTGGAAGGAGTGAGTGATGGTAGGTCATTAAGGCTACTAAGTACTGAGCTTGCACTGGCGCTTACTCCTCCAGCAGCAGAGGTGGAAAGAGCTGATCAGGAGAACTCCCTGGGTGATTACCCATACTAGGCGCAAGTCTACTTCATGCATTCATATCCAATCATCAATCAGATGGTCTACGCCCCATGCTGGACATGTGATGCTCCTCCACATCCTCCCCTCCGGTGGCATCACTAGTACCACCCAGGACACACCTCTCCCTGCAGCAATCACCGCCGGACAAAGCCAGTGCTTCTAGGAGCAGACAGACATAGGAATATCACGTGACCACAACAGACACAAGCCTACAAGGGCCGCCCTCCCTCCCCCCTCCACAGACCAAAGTACGCACGCGGTGCAAGCCATCAGAACGTCGCACAATTCTATTAATCAACAGAAATAAATGAACTTTTCTCCTGTTCAAGTAGAACGGTCAGGACCTGTCTTCTGGGCCCCACTCAATCTTTAATACAAAACAGAGAGCGGGAGTGACACTGGGCTTTAAATAAGTTAATTAAGTATTAAAATCAATCATCGGCTGGCCTTAATATTTAATTCTGTTAGATTGTATACCAAAGTGATGGGATAATTTATTTACTGCAGCCCTTTGCCGAGCACCCAAGGAGGCGGCGGGGGGTCTCCCGCGCGTCACAAGATAAATGCATTTACAATACCAAGTGAATTATACATCACGGCATTTGTCTTAATACACGACATTCAATATTAAATATCATCTCCGAGACCTGAAGCCGTGAGTCCCGGCTACAGATCTGTCTCTGTGGGGTGGGGGCCGTGAGAGGCGGGGGGTGCACGCAAAACCACCCAGCCAGAGAGACCTCCTACTTACCCACCCTTGGGGCCGCTGCAGCCACACATCTGAGCCCGTGGAAAAGAGACAAGAAGGGACACTGAAACAAAGGGGGCTGAACTCACCCACACAGAGGCGCACCAGTCTGTGTCTGTGGGGTCGGGGCCGTGAGAGGCGGGGGGAGCACGCAAAACCACCCAGCCAGAGAGACCTCCTACTTACCCACCCTTGGGACCGCTGCAGCCACACATCTGAGCCCGTGGAAAAGAGACAAGAAGGGACACTGAAACAAAGGGGGCTGAACTCACCCACACAGACCAGTCTGTGTCTGTGGGGTGGGGGCCGTGAGAGGCGGGGGGTGCACGCAAAACCACCCAGCCAGAGAGACCTCCTACTTACCCACCCTTGGGGCCGCTGCAGCCACACATCTGAGCCCGTGGAAAAGAGACAAGAAGGGACACTGAAACAAAGGGGGCTGAACTCACCCACACAGAGGCCACCAGTCTGTGTCTGTGGGGTCGGGGCCGTGAGAGGCGGGGGTGCACGCAAAACCACCCAGCCAGAGAGACCTCCTACTTACCCACCCTTGGGACCGCTGCAGCCACACATCTGAGCCCGTGGAAAAGAGACAAGAAGGGACACTGAAACAAAGGGGGCTGAACTCACCCACACAGACCAGTCTGTGTCTGTGGGGTGGGGGCCGTGAGAGGCGGGGGTGCACGCAAAACCACCCAGCCAGAGAGAGCTCCTACTTACCCACCCTTGGGGCCGCTGCAGCCACACATCTGAGCCCGTGGAAAAGAGACAAGAAGGGACACTGAAACAAAGGGGGCTGAACTCACCCACACAGAGGCCACCAGTCTGTGTCTGTGGGGTCGGGGCCGTGAGAGGCGGGGGTGCACGCAAAACCACCCAGCCAGAGAGACCTCCTACTTACCCACCCTTGGGACCGCTGCAGCCACACATCTGAGCCCGTGGAAAAGAGACAAGAAGGGACACTGAAACAAAGGGGGCTGAACTCACCCACACAGACCAGTCTGTGTCTGTGGGGTGGGGGCCGTGAGAGGCGGGGGTGCACGCAAAACCACCCAGCCAGAGAGACCTCCTACTTACCCACCCTTGGGGCCGCTGCAGCCACACATCTGAGCCCGTGGAAAAGAGACAAGAAGGGACACTGAAACAACGGGGGCTGAACTCACCCACACAGAGGCCACCAGTCTGTGTCTGTGGGGTCGGGGCCGTGAGAGGCGGGGGGGTGCACGCAAAATCACACAGCCAGAGAGACCTCCTACTTACCCACCCTTGGAGCCGCTGCAGCGCCACACCTCAGTCTGCGGAAAAGAGACAAGAAGGGCCACAAACAAAGGAGGCTGAATCTCACCCACACAGAGGCCACCAGTCTGTCACAGGCTCTAGCCTGTGAGAAGGACTGTCCCAGTCAAAGAGGAACTCTCATTCACCCACCCAGGAAAGACCTCCTACTCACCCACCCTAGGGGCCACTCCAGCCACATGTCTGTGGAAGAGACAGGGAGAAGGGCCATTCCAACAGAGGACTGAATCTACAGGATGGAGCTGGTGAAAAGGATCGTCTTAGCCAGGGGAAATCTCAGTTACCCATTACTAGGGAACTCATACTTAATCACCCGAGGGATGTTCAAGCCACACGTCTGTCTGCGAGAGAGAACCCGTGAGAACAGCAGTCCCAGCTCAAACGCAACCACCAACAGGTCTGTCCCAGCCACACATCTGTGTCAGTCGGATACAGTAAGTGGAGGAGCGGGCCCTAAACAACAGGAAGGTGATGTGGGTTGATGGGCAGGGGAACTCATTTATCCAACCAGAAGCGGGCTCCCTACTCAACTAGCAGAGACCTATCCCAACCATAGGGAAATGGCACAGCCATTCAGGAGCATTCATACCCATCAGGCCCAGAGGGAAGCCGTACTGGCCTACCAGAGGTCTGTCCCAGCCAAACCTCTGAGAGAGACAGCCTGTGCAAAGCAGGAATTTGCAATCCCAAACAACAGCACACACTCAACCAGAGGTCCATCCATCCCAGCCAACAGCACACACTCATCCAGATGTCCATCCATGCCAGCCAACAGCACACACTCAACCAGAAGTCCATCCATCCCAGCCAACAGCACACACTCAACCAGAAGTTCATCTCTACCAACAGTACACACTCAACCAGAGGGCCATCCCAACCAACACCACACACTCAACCGGAGTTCCGTCCCAACCAACAACACACACACTCAACCAGACATCCCAGCCAACAGCACACACTCAACCAGAGGTCCATCCATCGCAACCAACAGCATACACTCAACCAGAGGTCCATCCATCCCATCCAACAGCACACACTCAACCAGAGGTCCATCCATCCCAGCCAACAGCACACACTCAACCAGAGGTCCATCCATCCCAGCCAACAGCACACACTCATCCAGATGTCCATCCATGCCAGCCAACAGCACACACTCAACCAGAAGTCCATCCATCCCAGCCAACAGCACACACTCAACCAGAAGTTCATCTCTACCAACAGTACACACTCAACCAGAGGGCCATCCCAACCAACACCACACACTCAACCGGAGTTCCGTCCCAACCAACAACACACACACTCAACCAGACATCCCAGCCAACAGCACACACTCAACCAGAGGTCCATCCATCGCAACCAACAGCATACACTCAACCAGAGGTCCATCCATCCCATCCAACAGCACACACTCAACCAGAGGTCCATCCATCCCAGCCAACAGCACACACTCAACCAGAGGGCCATCCATCCCAGCCAACAGCACACACTCAACCAGAGGGCCATCCATCCCAGCCAACAGCACACACTCAACCAGAGGCCCATCCCATCCAACAGCACACACTCACACTCAATCATCAGCCTGCACGCCATGCCCTCCGCCGACTACATCCTCCTAGGGGACCTCAACTTCCACCTGGAGAACAACAACGACAGAAACACCACCGCCCTGCTGGACAACCTCGCCAACCTCGGACTCAAGCAACTGGTGAACACGCCCACCCACTATGCCGGCCACACGCTTGACCCCGTCTTCTCTTCCAGCAAGCACATCTCCTTCAGCCACGCCACCGGACTCCACTGGACCGACCACAGCTGCGTCCACTTCAGCTTCAGAAAGACTGCGACCCACCACCACCCGCAACAGGCTCCCCGCCGGAGCTGGAGCAAGATCACCGCCGAGCAGCTCACCGCCTCCCTCAGCCAGAACACACCCACCAACACAACGGACCCAAACGAAGCAGCCAGCAACCTCGCCAAGTGGCTGACCGCCTGCGCCGACGACCTCGCACCACTAAAAACCCTCCCAGCAGACCCGGAAGCAAGAAAACCCCTTGGTTCACCAACGAACTCAAGGAATCCAAGAAGAACTGCCGCACTCTCGAGAAAGCCTGGCGACTCGACCAGACCACAGACAACAGGACCGCCCTCAAGCACGCCACCCGCAAACACCACCAGCTGATCCGTGCCACCAAGAAGTCGGCACTCAAAGAACGACTGGACAACAACGCCCACGACAGCAAGGAACTTTTCAGCATCGTCAAAGAGTTCTCCAACCCCAGCGCCGGAAACAACGACATCACCCCCTCGCAAGACCTCTGCAACTCACTCGCCGCGTTCTTCCACCGCAAGATCACCGACATACATAACAGCTTCGACGCACAGACCACGCACCCTACCGCCGAACCAACGCCCGCCACCACCACCCTCTGCAACTGGACCCCGATCAGCACCGAAGACACCACCCGCACGATGAACTCCATCCACTCCGGATCACCAACCGACCCCTGCCCACACCACGTCTTCAACAAAGCCGACGCCACCATCGCACCCCATCTCCGGGACATCATCAACTCCTCCTTCCACACCGCCACCTTCCCGGAGAGCTGGAAGCACGCCGAGCTTACCGCCCTCCTGAAGAAACCAACGGCGGACCCCACCGACCTCAAGAACTACCGTCCCATCTCGCTCCTTCCGTTTCCGGCCAAAGTCATCGAGAAGACCGTCAACAGACAGCTTGCCGCCTTCCTCGAGACGAATGGATCCTCGACCCCTCGCAGTCCGGGTTTCGGGCCAACCACAGCACCGAGACCGCCCTTATCGCAGCCACCGACGACATCAGAACCCTAACCGACAACGGGGAAACAGCAGCCCTCATCCTCTTGGACCTCTCCGCGGCGTTCGACACCGTCTGCCACCGCACCCTAGTGAAGCGCCTCAGCAACATCGGAATCCGAGAGAAAGCACTGGAATGGATCATCTCGTTCCTCGCCGGAAGAACCCAGAGAGTCCGCCTCCCCCGTTCAGATCCGAGGCCACCGAAGTCATCTGCGGCGTTCCACAAGGATCTTCACTCAGTCCAACCCTCTTCAACGTCTACATGAGCCCCCTCGCAGCCATCGCACGCCAACACAACCTCAACATCATCTCCTACGCCGACGACACCCAGCTGATCCTCTCCCTCACCAACGACCCCACCACCGCCAGAGCCAACCTACACGACGGGATGAGAGACGTCGCCGACTGGATGAGGAACAGCCACCTTAAACTGAACTCAGACAAGACGGAAGTCCTCATCCTGGGCTCATCACCCTCCGCCTGGGACGACTCTTGGTGGCCCCCGGCCCTGGGCACCGCGCCCAAGCCAACGGACCACGCACGCAACCTGGGCTTCATCCTGGACTCCTCCCTGTCGATGACCAGACAAGTCAACGCCGTCTCATCTTCGTGCTTCAACACCCTGCGCATGCTCCGCAAGATCTTCAGATGGATCCCCACTGAAACCAGGAAGACCGTCACCCAGGCACTCGTCACCAGCCGACTGGACTATGGGAACACCCTCTACGCCGGAACCACAGCCAAACTTCAAAAAAGACTCCAGCGCATCCAGAACGCCTCCGCACGACTCATCCTGGACATCCCCCGACACAGCCACATCACCGGACACCTGAAAGACCTGCACTGGCTCCCCGTCAGCAAGAGAATCACGTTCAGACTCCTCACCCACGCACACAAGGCCCTCCACGACCTGGGCCCCAAGTACCTCAACGACCGCATGACCTTCTACACGCCCACCCGCCAGCTACGATCAACCAGCCACGCCCTCGCCACCGTACCACGCATCCGCAGAGCCACCGCCGGAGGAAGATCCTTCTCCTACCTGGCAGCCAAGACCTGGAACTCCCTCCCCACTCACCTTCGGCGAACCCAGGACTATCTCTCCTTCAGGAAGCAGCTCAAGACCTGGCTGTTCGAGCAGTAACTTACCCCCTCCCCCAGCGCCTTGAGACCCTCCCGGGTGAGTAGCGCGCTCTATAAATGCCGTGATTGATTGATTGATTGATTGAGAGCTCCATCCCAACCAACAGCACACACTCAACCAGAGGGCCATCCATCCCAGCCAACAGCACACACTCAACCAGAGGTCCATCCATCCCAGCCAACAGCACACACTCAACCAGAGGGCCATCCATCCCAGCCAACAGCACACACTCAACCAGAGGGCCATCCATCCCAGCCAACAGCACACACTCAACCAGAGGCCCATCCCATCCAACAGCACACACTCAACCAGAGCTCCATCCCAACCAACAGCACACACTCAACCAGAGGGCCATCCATCCAAACAAACAGCACACACTCAACCAGAGGGCCATCCATCCAAACAAACAGCACACACTTAACCAGAGGTCAATCCCAGCCAACAGCATACACCCAACCAGAGGTCCATCCCATAAAACAGCACACATTCAACCAGAGGTTCATCCCAACCAACAGCACACACTCAACCAGAGGTCCATCCCACCCAACAGCACACACTCAACCAGGTCCATCCCAACCAACAGCACACACTCAACCAGAGGTCCATCCCAACCAACAGCACACACTCAACCAGAGGTCCATCCCAACCAACAGCACACACTCAACCAGAGGTCCATCCCAACCAACAGCACACACTCAACCAGAGGTCCATCCCAACCAACAGCACACACTCAACCAGAGGTCCATCCATCCAAACAAACAGCAAACACTTAACCAGAGGTCAATCCCAGCCAACAGCACACACTCAACCAGAGGTCCATCCCAGCCAACAGCACACACTCAACCAGAGGTCCATCCCAACCAACAGCACACACTCAACCAGAGGTCCATCCCAACCAACAGCACACACTCAACCAGAGGTCCATCCCAACCAACAGCACACACTCAACCTGAGGTCCATCCATCCCAGCCAAGAGTATTCTGACACTCACCTGACCCAAGACCCATACCAGCCAGAAGCATTCTCATACATACCTGACCCAAGGCCCATCCCAGCCAAGAGTGTTCACATACCCACCTAACCAGAGGCTCATCCCAGCCAAGAGTGTTCTCATGCCCAAATTGAGCAGAGGCTGGGGAGCAGTTCACATACTCACCCACCCAAAGAACCATCCGGTTGGGGTCACACTTACGTACCAGCCACAAGAACTTTAATATGTTCACTTAACTCAAAGTCTAGCCTAGAAGCACCCAATCTCTTTCCAAACCTAGGAGTACTCTCACGCTCACCCAAACGGAGGTCCATCACAGCCTCAATCAATCTCACACTCATCCACCCAGTTTACCATAACAGAAGCATTTGTATCCACCTAACCAAAAGCCCATCCAAGCCTTGAGGTCTCTCATACTCGCCCAACTAAAGCCCATCACACCAGCGAGCAATCTCACACTCATCCACCAAGAGGACAGTTCCAGAAACTCTCAGCCAGTCCCAAGAGTGCTCATACTCACCCAACCTAAAGTCCATCACAGGGGCAATTACTCTCATTCTCACCCACCAAAGAGGACGATCCAGAAACACTTGGCTAGTTCCAAGAGTGTTCATACTCATCCACTCTAAAGACTATCTCAGCCAGGAGCGTTAATCCAAACCCAAGCCAAGGCCCATCCAAGTTGGGACCTCTGTTAAACTGAGCCACCCAAAGTCAGTCTCACTATGAAACATATATACTACCTCAATCCCAACCCAACTCAAGGTCTATCTGAGAAACACTCATCTTCTCCCAGCCAGAGGGCCACTCCAGCTGGACTCTCATACTGACAACCCATGACCCCCATACTCATCCAACCCAAGGCCACGCCACCCAGCATCACTCCTACTCACTTAACTCTGAAATGTCTCATGGTAACTCACTTCAAGGAGAGCTCTCATGCCAACCCAATACAACGAGAGCTCTCATGCCAACCCAATACAAGGAGAGTTCTCATGCCAACCCAATACAAGGAGAGCTCTCATGCCAACCCAATACAAGGAGAGCTCTCATGCCAATCCATTACAAGGAGAGCTCTCATGCCAATCCATTACAAGGAGAGCTCTCATGCCAACCCAACACAAGGAGAGATCTCAAGCCAACCCAACACAAGGAGAGATCTCATGCCAAGTAAGCCAAGGAGATCCCATACCCACTAAAACTAAGGCGAGCTCTCATGGTCATCCAAACGAAGGAGAATTCTCATGTCCAACAACGTTAAAAGAGATCTTGTGACCACCCAAAGCGCCCTCTTGTATACTCAACGCTCCAATCGGTGGTAAATACATAGAAACTGGCCTGTGCATATATATGAGGCCTGCTCACTGGCTTTCCATACTCCGTTTCTCCACCTCCTGTTTCTCAACTCTGATGAGCTGGGGTCTCATGTTTTTTCACACCTCCACATAGCCACACTGTCCCACACATCCACCAACACCATCATCCACCCCCACAACCCACTGCACCTGAAACACTCCATCACACAGCTCCCGCCCGGCTCCATAACTGGCACACAGCACCCACCCCCAAAATTGGCTCAGCGACCCGGCACCTGACACACCCGGCACACAGCACCCGCCCCCACGACCGGCACAGTGCCACGGCACCTGACACTTCCCTGCACACAGCACCCACCCCCACAACCAGTACAGCGCCCCGGCACCTGACACTCCCCCGCGCACAGCACCCACCCCTGTGCGTTTTAACTTTATTTTACACTTTTATAAGGAGAAGCTCTGCCAATAGGACACCAGTGGGCTGTACACTCCAGACATCTCTTTGCAGTTCAAATCACGGTTGGTGGGCACCTTTGAACGAGGCTTACTCTAACTAACAGGCGACAGTCAAGGGTGCGTACTGGTGCTGTCACGGCCTACATTGATATTGCGACACATCCCGATAAGGTCATTTCTTTCTACAGGTTTGCCTTCAGTTTCAAAAAGCGTCCACCATAATCCTAGAATCCCTGCATGAAAATGGATTTTCTTACAACTTCCAATTCTTGACTCCTTTTTGTTTCAAAGGTCTCTCTCCTTCCTTTCCAGCCTCCGCATGCCTCCGGTCTCTGAGCACAGTCTACTTTAAGTCACATGCATATGTACCTTAATTCCTATTATTGTATCCTAGCAAATAGCTCACATCTCATGTCAATGATCACAATTTCTCCTTTACAATTCAGATCCTGAAACCTAACAATACCCTCTCTCCTGTAGCACCTCTATTAGTATCTCGATCCAATGCAAGAATTCCTGCTTCCTCACCGAGAAGCACCCTTGACTCCTATTATTTCATCTACCATCTAGAAACGGAAGTCCGTGCATAGCAGGGTGTCTTTAACAGCACAAGACTAGTCACAATAATCAACAATGACCAAAACAAAAAACTACTAATCCTGGGTTCCAGAGCAGAGAACTGCCCAGCATAATGTCTTCAGGGGAAGCAAGTGCTGCATAAATGCAGTTAAAATACAATATACAACTGTCCTACCTCACACTAATACTAATTTCCTAACATTCAGCGGGTGGGCAGTCGATTGTAGTTCATACAGATTGCATAATTTCTTTGTACTTCTTGCCGCTCTCACACTCACTTAAGACAAAACTGCAAATGGTTGTGTCCATCACCGAGTCCTGTTCTAGTCGACGGCATTCAACCACACATCACCAACTTAACAGACATGGAATAACTGAAGAGATCTACCACAAGCTGCTGGCCAATGGTGGACTTTAATTTAGTCCACCACTGTTGGTCCCAACTAGCTACATACTATGACCGATTTCAACATCACACAATGGCAATAAGATATAGGATGATAATAGCAAAGTCCAGGCCAGCAGCTATCTGATCCAGGTCTCCCTCCAACCTATGCCTGCTCAGGACCATAAACTTAAAAAATAAAAAATAAAAAGATATGTGAGAATGGACAATCCAGTGAAGTAACCAGCCCAGTGGACAATGAAAATTGGAAATACTGTAACGGGCCAGCAGAGCTACTCAAAGAGTCAGCTTACTGAAAACCATAAACTGCAGACCTGTCTCTCACACCAATTCACCCATCCATCACATTGCTAACAACTGTGTCCCATAACACGATAACCGCACTTTAGTGGTCATCACGCTTGACTTGGAAACACTTCCCATATCGGAACAAAACAAAGACAACATCCTTCCAACCACACACCCGACATGGTGTAACGCGCTGCCAAAGTGGGCAAGCGCTTCTGCACATCAAATAGGGGTAGTAAGAGCTATATCAATGTAGCAATACAATACAATGAGGCCATGAATAAAAGAACTGAACAAGAAGCAACAGGGCAGGGCCACGTCCGACCAGGCACAGCAAGGAGTGGTGGGAGATGACTGCAACACAGGACTGAATAGAAGGCACTGGGGCTGGTGACAGCCGCCGGATTGATGGTAAATAAAATAGGTGGATTGATGGATGGAGGGCGGACAGGAAGAAGGTGAGAATGGAGAAGAAGCATGAGAGAGACCGGATGGGGGATGGAATGCCTGAGTGGACAAGTCAGAGAAGTGAAAGAAGAGTTGAGGAAGCATTCAGGCAGAATACAGGTGGGCGAGAAAAGAGCTACTGATGTTTAAACACTTCTGTAAGAGCAAAGTCTTAAATGCATCGCATTTCTTCTGACAAAGTTTGACATGGTAGATCCGGCTCTTGAGAATCGTTCCATCGTTCTACCTACACTCTAAAGCTGCCTTTGCTCCAGAGGTCTTTTAAGCTGAAATACATTTTTAAGATGGAGCTGATGTATTCTGGTTCTGAATGGCTTCAAATGGGATGCATGCAAACTTGAATGCATTTCTCTCTTCCAGGGGAACTCAATGTAGATCTTGAAGGATGTGGTCGAATTTTTGTTCTCAGAAAAGCCTGGTTACAGAGTGTAGCTAAGTTTCAAGTAAAACACACCAGATACTGTTGCCGCCACCCTTTTGCCATCGATACAGGTAACAACTCAGTGTGGTGGGACAAATAACAGTACAGTGCTCCTTAAATATAATCAGGGCAGCACATGATTGGTTGTGTGATTAAGGAATCACTAAATGAACTCTTCTATTTATCTCAAAGTTGAGGACAATTCTGTACACAGCACTAATTGAACTAGAATAGGTTATTTTTTACAAATATTTTATTACCTATTGTGCATCATTCTTAGACAAACACAACAAGAAGTTAAGAAAGTACAGAGCTCTCTTGCCATTTCCACTTTTTCTTGGGCAAGTTGGAAAGGTTAGGAGAAAATATATCTATTCTCAAACTTTACGCCAGCCTCAAAGAGGCGTAATCTTGTGATGCAAATCTTTCTACCAAGGTTAGTAGATCAGGATTTAAACAAAAATCTATAGGTGGGTGAATGGGAACAGTCGTGTGCCACCCATAGTATGCCTTCTTGACACAAGTAGCGGATAGTGCTACTTAATGTTACTTTAGGGACTCTTTCCAATGCAATTCAGGATTTGTGCTGGAAAGTAAACCCCAAAACAACACTTGACACTAGGCTTGTGATGCAAACCAGGTGCAAAGTATTAGTAATTCTGCCCCATAAAGTCAGGATTCGAAATGTAACACAATGATTGGAGGTGTCTTACTAATAATATTGAATCACTACTCAAAGGAAACTTTTTGCAATTTTAGAATAACGAAAGATGGAGAAAAAAACAATAAGGTTCTAAGCTTATAATTGCAATTTGCATGCAGCACTTTGATGCCAGTTCATAGCTCAGTGTACTAACGTAGAAGGGTTGCAACTTATGAATTCCAAGTAAGAATAGGATTTATGTAACTGTGATCCACCGAGCAGTCGACTTAAAACACAAATCTATGATCTGCATGTTACAGTTGTGCTTTGCATTGGGACATTAATCCTCTATGACAGTTGTTTTTCACCTGTGGCCAGAAGACACCTAGGGGCACATGATGCCTCCTCAGGGGGAGGGTGGTAATTCACGACTGGTTTACAATTTTTAATTTTCTTAAGATTAATAAATTAAAATAATGTACAAACAAATAAAGGTGCAAAATCACTATTTCTGATTGTGAATTAAACAAAATATTTCAATATATGAACATTTGTTTGGTGTATACCAGTCTTTGTATTTGTGTATTGTTTTGAGGCTCAAATCCTAGAAATTGCTTAGGTCGGGGTCCCTGGATTCCAATAATGAGACAGTGGGGGTCCCCGGATTTCAGTGATTATTCAGTGGGGGTCCATAGAAGTCAAAGGTTAAGAACCACTGCTCTATGGAAATTGTCATGAGTCAAAACTATAACTAGACAAATCACAGATCTCTCCATTAAGTGCATTAACCATCAAAGTTATCATGCAGTTGTCATAATCCCCTGAAAAATGCTGAGCACGTAGGGATCTCTGCAGGGTGCACTTGTCTCACCTCAGTCTGTTAGGCAAATGGCGCCCCCTCGAGCATGGCGGCCAATGTGCTGGTACCTGTCGCACCACCCTAAAGCCGGCACTGATATTTGTAGTGCAAACTGGAGTGCTCCATTCTGAAAATATTGTCACAGAGTCAACATACCAACCGTGGAGTACTCTCACAATAATATGGTAATTATACCATTGAAGCAGCTTTTCTGTTAGACAGATATCACATCTCGTGCAAGAGCGCTCAATGATAGTAAAAAAAAAAGAAAAAAAGATGCAGTCAGTGTACTCCATGCTGGAGCACGGTTCCACAGTATAGCTAACACTGACGAGCTCTTGTCACTGTAGCGCTCTCAATGATGCAGTAAGCGTACTCCATGCTGGAGCACGGTTCCACAGTATAGCTAACACTGATGAGCTCTTGTCGTCACACAGCTTGTTTACCTGTAGCCCTCTCAATGACGCAGTGAGCCTAATCCATTCTGGAGCACGGTTCCACAGTATAGCTAACACTGACGAGCTCTTGTCACTGTAGCACTCTCAAAGAGAGTCAGTGTGCTCCATGCTGGAGCACGGTTCCACAGTATAGCTAACACTGACGAGCTCTTGTCACTGTAGCACTCTCAAAGAGAGTCAGTGTGCTCCATGCTGGAGCACGGTTACACCGTATAGATCACACTGACGAGCTCTTGTCGTCACACAGCTCGTTTACCTGTAGACCGCTCTCAACGGCGCAGTCAGTGTACTCCATGCTGGAGCACTATTCCATAGTACAGCTAACACTGACGAGCTCTTGTCGTTGCACAGCTTGTTTACCTGTAGCCCTCTCAATGATGCAGTGAGCGTAATCCATGCTGGAGCACGGCTCCACAGTATAGCTAACACTGATGCGCTATTGTCAACGCACAGCTTGTTTACCTGTAGCCATCTCAATGACACAGTGAGCGTAATCCATGCTGGAGCACGGTTCCATAGTATAGCTAACACCGACGAGCTCTTGTCGTCGCACAGCTTGTTTACCTGTAGCCCTCTCAATGACGGAGTCAGCGTAATCCATGCTGGAGCACGGCTCCACAGTATAGCGAACACTGACGAGCTATTGTCAACGCACAGATTATCTGTAGACCCCTCTCAATGACGGAGTCAGTGTACTCCATGCTGGAGCACGGTTCCATAGTATAGCTAACATTGACGAGCTCTTGTCACTGTAGCGCTCTCAATGACAGTCAGTGTACTCCATGCTGGAGCACGGTTACACTGTATAGATAACACTGAAGAGCTCTTGTCGTCACATAGCTTGTTTACTTGTAGCCCTCTCAATGACGGAGTCAGTGTACTCCATGCTAGAGCACGGTTCCGCAGTATGCTGGAGCACGGTTCCGCAGTATAGCTAACACTGATGAGCTCTTGTCACTGTAGCGCTCTCAATGACAGTCAGTGTACTCCATGCTGGAGCACGGTTACACCGTATAGCTAACACTGATGAGCTCTTGTTAGACTTGGCATCTTTTGGCGTGTTTCCCCTGACTTTTTGCTTTCTGACCTCCCGGTTTTGACTCTGTTTTTGCTGGTGTAATGATTCTGCGCACTTTCCTCACTACTGTCCAGTGGGAAAGTGCAAGTGCTCCTGTATAAAATGTGTTACGGATTGGCGTTTCCATGATTGGCCTATTTGGTTTATGTGTCAGTCCCTTGTAAAGTGCACTGCGAGTGCCAGGGCCTATAGACCAAATGCTGTTGGTGGGCTGCAGCACTGGATTGTGCCACCCACGCAAACAGCCCGTAAAGAGTAACTCGGGCCTGCCATTGCAGAGCCTGTGCGCAGCCTGGGGCTGCCATGTCGACTTGGCAAGTGCGCACACTTGCAAGTCCCTAAACCTTCCCTTTTCTACATATTAGTCACCCCTAAGGTAGGCCCAAGGTACCCCTGTGAGGCAGGGTGCGTTGTATGCGAAAGGTAGGACATGCCCTGGTGTGTGTGGCATGTCCTGATAGTGAATTACAGCCTAGTTCGTTTTTCACTATTGCAAGGCTACCTGTTCCCCATAGGCCAGAACGGGCAGTTTTGATTATTACAGCTTATAATCCTAACTGACCCCGGGAACATGGTAGAAATTCGAGTTTAGTATGCCTGGACTCAGAATGATAAAATGTATCTTTTAGTGAAGTTGGTTTTAACATTCTGTGTTTGAAAATACCCCTTTTAGAAAGTGGGTATTTTCTTGTCTAACCATCCAAGCCTGCCTCTGCGAGGTTGTGTATTCCTTGTCTGGAGTGTGAGTGACAGGGGCTGGGGGATGCCAGGAGACAGGGTGAGTCAGCACAGGGCTGAATAGCAAGATCTACATGTAGATGGGTGGGAGGAGTTGCACCTGGGCCCTGAATAGGACAGTGCCTTCCCTCCACAATGCTGGCTCCACCTCCTGTGGTGCGTCTGATGTCCCTGGCCTACTTTCTGAAAGAAGGGACGGAGACTTGTCAACAAAGTGCTCCAGAACTGGTTTGGACTAGGCAAAGGCCTCTCTGCCTTCAGAGGACAAAGGAATTTGGGATATAAATATTGGGGCCCTGACCCCATGAATTTAGATCTCGCTGGAATCAAGGAACCTGCCAAGACGAAGAGCTGGAAGAGCTGCCAGGAGGAGTACTGCCCCTTTGCTGTGTTGTTGCTTTGTTGGGTTGGCCTGCAGCTGCTGCTTCTGCCTTGGGCAGTGAAAGGACTGAACTTTCTACAAACTTGTGCTGAGTATCTCCAAGGGCCTGGAACCGAGCTGGCCTCCTGTTAAGAAGTCTCAGGGACTACAAAGACTTCACAAGCCTCTGGGTACCGCTTCTGGAACGCTGTTTCAGTTGCCACAGAGGAAGGGAACTGCAACCGACTCCGTCAACCGAATCCATCCCTGACCGGTGACCTGTTTGCACCGCAGACCGCATCGCCCGCTTCGCATCGCAAACCTGGTCTCACCGTGGGCGCCGTCCGACGCCGCCAACACCGAGCCGCTGCTTGCACCGTGACCTGTGGGCACCGCAGTTCGCATCGCATCGCTTCACTGAACCAGCCGGACCCGACCGACGCGGTCGCTGCAACTGGCTCAAGAGTCGTGACCGCATCGCATTTGGGGCACCGCCGCACGTCTGCGATGCACCGCTCCGACTCGCACCGCTGTCCGACGCCAGCTCCCGCACTCCGGCTTGGTCGCCTGCATCGCAACCTGTCAGCACCGCATCGAGCATCGTCTCACCCTGCATCGCACGCCTTGGACTCACCGACTCCGTCTGCACGACGCTCATCGAGCCGCTGCCTGCACCGCATCGAGGGACACCGCACCTTGCATCGCTCCGTCTTGCACCGCAACCGCGACGAACGCCGACCGGCTCGTACACTCCGTACCAGCCACAACGAGAAAGGTACTGTGACCGAGTCTGTTCACGACTCTGCTGGCCCGTATCGACGCGGTCGGCTGGAACTGTTAGACTCTGTGGTTTTCAGCATTGCGGTAGGCTCGGACGGAGCTACCGACTGCATTTGAACTTTGTTTTTGAACTATTCCTGCAAAGAAGAAGTTACCTTATCAAGCATTCATTTTTAAAGTATAGTATTGTGGATTTTTGTCGTAATTGGTCTTGTCTTGAGTATATAAAATATTGGTTATTTTTCTAAACTGGTGTGGTGTCCGTTTGTAGTGCTTACACTGTATTACTGTCGGTTATGTGCAAATGCTTTACACACTGCCTCTGAATTAAGCCTGACTGCTCGTGCCAAGCTACCACGAGGGTGAGCAGGGGTTACTTCACGAGTGTAACACCCTTACCCTGACTAGGAAGAAGGGTCCTTACTTGGACAGAGGTGCAAGCCCTTGCCAACTAGAGACCCCCATTTCTAACAGCTCTTGTCACTGTAGCGCTCTCAATGACAGTCAGTGTACTCCATGCTGGAGCACGGTTACACCGTATAGATAACACTGAAGAGCTCTTGTCATCACACAGCTTGTTTACCTGTAGCCCTCTCAATGACGCAGTGAGCTTACTCCATGCTGGAGCACGGTTCCATAGTATAGCTAACACTGACGAGCTCTTGTCATCACACAGCTTGTTTACCTGTAGCCCTCTCAATGACGCAGTGAGCTTACTCCATGCTGGAGCACGGTTCCATAGTATAGCTAACACTGACGAGCTCTTGTCATCACACAGCTTATATGTAGACCCCTCTCAATGACGCAGTCAGTGTACTCCATGCTGGAGCACGGTTCCATAGTATAGCTAACACTGACGAGCTCTTGTCATCACACAGCTTGTTTACCTGTAGCCCTCTCAATGACGCAGTGAGCTTACTCCATGCTGGAGCATGGTTCCATAGTACAGCTAACACTGACGAGCTCTTGTCATCACACAGCTTATCTGTAAACCCCTCTCAATGACGGAGTCAGTGTACTCCATGCTGGAGCACGGTTCCATAGTATAGCTAACACTGACGAGCTCTTGTCACTGTAGCGCTCTCAATGACGGAGTCAGTGTACTCCATGCTGGAGCACGGTTCCATAGTACAGCTAACACGGACGAGCTCTTGTCATCACACAGCTTATATGTAGACCCCTCTCAATGACGCAGTCAGTGTACTCCATGCTGGAGCACGGTTCCATAGTATAGCTAACACTGACACCCTCTTGTCACTGTAGCGCTCTCAATGACGGAGTCAGTGTACTCCATGCTGGAGCACGGTTACACCGTATAGATAACACTGAAGAGCTCTTGTCATCACACAGCTTGTTTACCTGTAGCCCTCTCAATGACGCAGTGAGCTTACTCCATGCTGGAGCACTATTCCATAGTACAGCTAACACTGAAGAGCTCTTGTCATCACACAACTTGTTTACCTGTAGCCCTCTCAATGACGCAGTGAGCTTACTCCATGCTGGAGCACGGTTCCATAGTACAGCTAACACTGACGAGCTCTTGTCACTGTAGCGCTCTCAATGACAGTCAGTGTACTCCATGCTGGAGCACGGTTACACTGTATAGATAACACTGAAGAGCTCTTGTCGTCACATAGCTTGTTTACTTGTAGCCCTCTCAATGACGCAGTGAGCTTACTCCATGCTGGAGCATGGTTCCATAGTACAGCTAACACTGACGAGCTCTTGTCACTGTAGCGCTCTCAATGACAGTCAGTGTACTCCATGCTGGAGCACTATTCCATAGTACAGCTAACACTGAAGAGCTTTTGTCATCACACAGCTTGTTTACCTGTAGCCCTCTCAATGACGCAGTGAGCTTACTCCATGCTGGAGCACGGTTCCATAGTACAGCTAACACTGACGAGCTCTTGTCACTGTAGCGCTCTCAATGACAGTCAGTGTACTCCATGCTGGAGCACGGTTACACCGTATGGATAACACTGAAGAGCTCTCGTCGTCACACAGCTTGTTTACCTGTAGCCCTCTCAATGACGCAGTGAGCTTACTCCATGCTGGAGCACGGTTCCATAGTATAGCTAACACTGACGAGCTCTTGTCATCACACAGCTTGTTTACCTGTAGCCCTCTCAATGACGCAGTGAGCTTACTCCATGCTGGAGCACGGTTCCATAGTATAGCTAACACTGACGAGCTCTTGTCATCACACAGCTTGTTTACCTGTAGCCCTCTCAATGACGCAGTGAGCTTACTCCATGCTGGAGCACGGTTCCATAGTATAGCTAACACTGACGAGCTCTTGTCATCACACAGCTTGTTTACCTGTAGCCCTCTCAATGACGCAGTGAGCTTACTCCATGCTGGAGCACGGTTCCATAGTATAGCTAACACTGACGAGCTCTTGTCATCACACAGCTTGTTTACCTGTAGCCCTCTCAATGACGCAGTGAGCTTACTCCATGCTGGAGCACGGTTCCATAGTATAGCTAACACTGACGAGCTCTTGTCATCACACAGCTTATATGTAGACCCCTCTCAATGACGCAGTCAGTGTACTCCATGCTGGAGCACGGTTCCATAGTATAGCTAACACTGACGAGCTCTTGTCATCACATAGCTTGTTTACCTGTAGCCCTCTCAATGACGCAGTGAGCTTACTCCATGCTGGAGCACGGTTCCATAGTATAGCTAACACTGACGAGCTCTTGTCACTGTAGCGCTCTCAATGACGGAGTCAGTGTACTCCATGCTGGAGCACGGTTCCATAGTATAGCTAACACTGACGAGCTCTTGTCATCACACAGCTTATATGTAGACCCCTCCTCAATGACGCAGTCAGTGTACTCCATGCTGGAGCACGGTTCCATAGTATAGCTAACACTGAAGAGCTCTTGTCATCACACAGCTTGTTTACCTGTAGCCCTCTCAATGACGCAGTGAGCTTACTCCATGCTGGAGCACGGTTCCATAGTATAGCTAACACTGACGAGCTCTTGTCATCACACAGCTTGTTTACCTGTAGCCCTCTCAATGACGCAGTGAGCTTACTCCATGCTGGAGCACGGTTCCATAGTATAGCTAACACTGACGAGCTCTTGTCACTGTAGCGCTCTCAATGACGGAGTCAGTGTACTCCATGCTGGAGCACGGTTCCATAGTATAGCTAACACTGACGAGCTCTTGTCATCACACAGCTTATCTGTAGACCCCTCTCAATGACGGAGTCAGTGTACTCCATGCTGGAGCACGGTTCCATAGTACAGCTAACACTGACGAGCTCTTGTCACTGTAGCGCTCTCAATGACAGTCAGTGTACTCCATGCTGGAGCACGGTTACATAGTACAGCTAACACTGAAGAGCTCTTGTCATCACACAGCTTGTTTACCTGTAGCCCTCTCAATGACGCAGTGAGCTTACTCCATGCTGGAGCACGGTTCCATAGTACAGCTAACACTGACGAGCTCTTGTCGTGTCACATCTTGTTTACCTGAAGTGCTCTCACTGATGCAGTCAGCGTACTCTACACTTCCCTATGTAGCGTCCCTGGATGGTGTAGTTAGCGGTAGTCCCTATTTTGGAGTCGATAGTTTGCCATATAACACCTTACAAAACTCCTGACATCTCAACTCCTGAAACTCACTCACACTTGAAATCCTCAGAAAGGACAGGTCCCAATTAAAGAAGACATCAAACCAGGGTCAGACATCTTATGGGGAGAATCTCACGTCCTGTCACTGAGACGTACCTGAAGAGGGGGCAGGCGCCGCTTTACAGAACTTCTAAATACATAGATAAATAGTTTTAAAGGGAAAGACATCTGCTTTGCTAACGCTCAAGAGAACAGATGGGCAGCTGAATATATGGAGCACTTGCGTTCGTAATGAGAAGTAACCTGTATCTGGGGCAGGGAATACAGTGGGGGCATTTCACACAAACTAGAAGGTTATTCCCATAGAGAGTTGTTTATAGATTCTTTGATGTGACTTGATGGTGTCTAAGAAGACTTGGTTTTGGGCGATATCTCACCTAAACCAGATCTGGGATTCAAGGAACAAAAAAAAAAAATGAGGAAATGGAAACGAGAATATCATGCTATATGTGGTTTAAGCTTATAATACACCCCGCTCGTGCAAGAAAAGCCCAGCCTGCCCATCTGGTTACAGGCTACCCAGGCTCTTCTAAAATGTGCTAGACTAAGTCTTTGATAAAAGCATATGGTTGTTAAACAGAACAATTCAAACTTGCTAAAAGCAAGGAAAAAAAAACGAAAAGCAAAACATTAAAAGGCTTGGCAATATAACACTATCACTGACATAAAATCTGTTTTTACAAGAAAGCACAATGCAGCTAATTATACATGACTGCCTTCAGAAACAAATGCTGGCACAATAACTGCATTTCCAAGATTGCCACAACACAAGATGAACAAACAAGCACTGGCAAAGATAATCAAACTGGCGTTGGCTGCCAGCACTTGGCTTTGACTATGTTTTTTGTAATGTTTTTCTAGGCATTTATTACAAAAACATGCTAACAAAATAAAGGAGATGTTGTTTTAACAAGTGCATTGTTCCACCAGTCTCAGACAGTGAAAGGGACTACTTTCTGTGTGGATGACAACCAACATCTACAACAATTTCAACCTCCAACCCGCCACCCTCAACCCTGACGACCTCTACCAACCAGCGAACATCATCCAAACTATTATCACCTAGTCTCCACTCGCGGCCGTGACCACCTCAGCCATCATGTCTTCCATCTACTCCGGGGTGCCCACTGACCCCTACCCTCCACCACTTCTACAACCTTGCAACAAACCCAATCAGCACGCTACTCACCACCATCCTCAACACCTCCATCTCCACAGCAACCTTCCCGGACAGATGGAAACACACAGACGTCAGACTACTCCTCAAGAAAGCCTCCGCCGACCCCATCAATCTCAAAAATGATAGTCCTATCTCCCTGCTCCCTTACCCGGCCAAAGTACTTGAGAAAGCCATCAACCAGCAGCTCACCAAATTTCCAGAACAAAAACACCTACTGGACACCTAACAATATAGATTCCTGCGCTGATTGCCGCCACAGAGAACATCAGAACACTCCTCGACCTTGGAGAAACTGTGGCCCTGATCCTCCTCAACCTCTATGCGGAGTTTGACACGGTCTCCCACAGCACCTTCATCAACCGACTCTACAACATAGGTATAAAGCAAGACACCCTCTAGTAGCTCGCCTCGTTCCTCACAGGATGCACACAGAGCATCTGACTGCCTCCCTTCACCCCCAAAAACATCATATGCTGCGTACCACAAGGATCAGCCCTCAGCCCCACCCTGTTCAACATCTACATGGACGCCCCCTTGCAGATGCCCTCAGATCCCATGGACTCAACATAATCTCCTACGCAAATGACATTGAACTAATCCTCTCACTCACAAGGACCTCTCCAACGCCAAAGCAAAGTTCTGCGATGCCACGACCAATGTAGCCAAATAGATGAGTGACAACTGCCTCCAACTCAACTCTGACAAAACTGAAGAACTTATCTTCCAGAAGAACACCTCTGCATGCGACCACAGTTGGTGGCCTGCAGAACTCTGACCCACACCCACACCGACCGACCGACCGTGCACGCAACCTCGGCATCACCCTCGACAGCCAACTGACCATGAGACAACAAGTCAACACAGTCACCTCCTCCTACTTCCACAAACTTTGCATGCTCCACAGAATCTTCAGATGGATCCCAACCAACAACAGAAAGTGTCACTCAGGCCCTTGTCACCAGCCGTCTCGACTACGGCAACACCCTCTACGCTGGCATCTCCACTCAGCTCCTTAGAAGACTCCAAACCATACAGAACTCTGCAGCCAGACTCATCCTGAATTATCCCAAACAAACACACATCGCTCCCCACCTGAGAGACCTTCACTGCAGTAGCGGCTGCTCTGGGCAGTGTAGTGGGGAGGGTGGCTGGGAGGTTAAAAAAAAGAAAATATCACTTACCTGCCGGCCACCACCTTCCCTCCGTCCTCTTCTGTCAACCGGAAGCACACAGGCTCACAGACTTCCCTAGCCAATCACGACACTGCTGTCACCAGCATGACAGCAGCATCGTGATTGGTCTGAGCGGCCTGGTTTGGCGTTCAGACAGGGAGTGGGCGTCAGTGCAATACAGTCGGGTGGAGAACAAGCTAAGGGCGCATGACTATTTGGCCGGCCAAACCATCATGCGCATCTATGTGCACAACCACTCCTTACCCTGCTGGCTGTGACAAAAGCCAAGCCCTGCCACGCCCTAAAACTAGCTTCATCACGAAAAAATAAAATAATAACATTGTGCTATTATCATTTTCTTTTTTCTTTTTTGCACGGATGAAAAGCAGTGGTGCGACACTCCTCCGCTGGCTCCCCATCCAGAATAGAAGCCAGTTCAAGATCTTGACAAGCCCACAAAGCCCTCCATGACCTAGGACCCGCCTACATCAACCATAGACTGTACTTCCACCTATCCTCTAGACACCTGCGCTCCTCTTCTCCTCGCCCTCGCACCCCCCCGCATCAGTCACAGCCGCAGCGGTGGCCGCTCCTTCTCCTACATCACTGTCAAGACTTGGAACAACCGTCCCCTCCAGCTCCGTACAGCCTCCTCGCTGGCAGACTTAAGAGACTCAAGACCTAGCTCTTTGACGGAGACACATCGCCCAGATACCCCTAGGGGTGACAGTGTTGCACTTTACAAATGCTGATTGATTGATACTTGGAAGAATGCAGATGCCTGAAGTGGGATGGCAAAGCGCCCCTTGTAGAATGTTTGCCGTAGGCAGAAGCAAATGTGAAGGTCAGGACTGCAGACCGATGAATGTATATTACATGTGTAGGTTTTGTCAAATGAAAGGCTGTTGGCACTGCCCCCTCTGCTGCCCAACCCCATCCTAGACTACTGTGCACAGGCGAAATGCCATCACTCAACGTAATGGACAGTGTAATTAACAAATGGCTGCCCTGTGGGCCGGTGGAAGACCAAACTGACACCAGTGACGCTCAACCAATAGCTAGAGAGGGCTTTCGCCTTCCCACTCTCTATGTTTTCCCGTGGGCTGACCCAACATTTCATTTACACTTCAACAATAATAGCTAAAGAAGGCTAAAGTCCCTTTCTGTAGTAATATATTAGTATGATGTATTTTTTTAGGTTACACTAGCCTGGGAAGACAACGAACGCGGTCTCTGGGCCACATCTAAAAAGACCAACACAGCCACATTTGCTTTCTTTTCAACTTTTAATTGAAATTGTTGTTAAATAATCAACGCACAATATACAGTCTGTTGCTCCTTTTGTTTTGCTTTAATCAACTTTCCTAAAGGAACTCATTATCTGATAGAAGTTTACGTATTCTGCTTTTTCTGCCAACGCGGCAGTTTATTGGGTATGCAATTCCCCAGTAGGGCATTCAGCAGAGAAGCCTCCTCTACTCAGTGGTGGTTTTTTGTTTGAGTGTAAACAAATCCCACCAGCATGAATTGCTGGATTCCAGGTAGCAAGTGAGTACCCTAACCCACCACCCCGGAGTCCACGGGGGTGCTTAGTTGCTTATGGATCTTCTCTGTTACAGCGTCACAAGCCATGATGAAACTCAATGGCCCACACCCATCGTTGTCCTTGTTCGCACTACCTGGCCATGCAGTCAAAGCCAGGCAGAATAGACTGGAACGAGTCTATTTATGGAGTCATGTGGTGGATCATTCAGTCTTAAGATTTCCACCCATCAGTCCTTTCATCAACAGGTGCTCTCCACTGGTTTCCTTACGTCAAAGGTCGGGGACGGCGGACTATAGTGTCCGGTCCCCTCCATTCCCCACTTTATGGATAAGGTGAAATCCAATGCAAGCCTCCTGGAACTTTCCCACGGATAACAAGAAACTCAAGGCGGTTGTCGGGGTTCAGACAGAGGACTACCTAAGCAACCGGGGTTTTTAGGATACATGCAATTTGGCACAAATTTCCAGATTTGGGTTTATTGGTTGCAGAAATTTCCTCCGTAACATTTTTTTTAATCCTCCAGTCTCATTTTACATGCGTCATTTAACTGTGGGCATGCATATACTTTTTGGGATTTATCCATATTTTAGTTTTTTTCTCAGCCTCATCAAATATCTCAAAAGTGTAACATAAAACCAGTAATGCTGAGTTCTTGGTTGGCAAAAAAAAAAAATACACTTTGAAGGGTAGATAAATGAATATGGCAGAGGGACTGTGCTTTTTATGGCTTTCGTTGTTGACAGAGAAGCATAACAGTGTCTTTCAGTACTTTTTCCATAAAGTGGCCAATTGGTTTTATCAAGCTGGTACTTGAAAAGGAATTAAAAGTCCTACTTGTATTTTCACCCTCAGACACACAATCATACTTTGACCTCTGAGTGAGAATCACAAGTGATTACGCACAGGATTTCCCCTTTCTACTTTATCTAACCTCATACATGAACACTCACTGTGATGTGCTCTCCAATGGTGTTCACCCTTTCTCCGCCATCTGCTTTCTCACATATGCTTCCGAGCATCTTTTGGCTATGACTCCTCATGCATTCTAAACCCACTTGCAATACTTCTCTTAAGCAATGCTCGTGTCCAAATTGTGTTATTTGCCTCAAATGCAGATTTCATTTGTAACTACGCTGTCTGTATTTGAATGGGTCGGTGATAAGCATTCAGACTAGGCCAAACCACAATTATGTTTCGTATTTTAGTCTTGATGCAAAGTAACAGCGGGCTTCATGAGGGTAGCAGGCATAGGAATACAATATAGATTCAGTGCAGCATTCACTATACAGCAAAGCTTAGGCCACATAACGACCCACGGGAAGCTAGGGCTGAACTGTGATGTTTACTGTCAATACAGACGTAGAAGTAACATAAGTCATTTTTTAGGTCGAGCCTAGCAGCGCGCATGCGCTGCTCTGCGAGGCTTCTTGTATCTACTCTGTGTGGGTCTGACTCCTCCCACATATTGGATTGGCTTTTTGCGTGTGTCTTTCTATAATGAAAGCACGCAAATGGCTAAAGGTGGGTGCATGTCCCACCTCTTTTGAAATGTTCACTCCCACTGCGTTTTGCCTCGGGAGCGAGCAGCGGCGCGCAGGGCGGCAGCTGCAGTGCCTCCTTGTTCTGCACTGCCTCTCGCTATCTTGATTCTCCCGGCCTTGCTTGTGCTCACTGCCTCCTTGTTCTCCACTGCTTCTCGCTATCTTGATTCTCCCCAGCCTTGCTAGTGCTCACTCTCATTTCAGCGGCTTCTCCATCCTCGGAAATCAAAACTCCCCTCGTCTTTCACTGGGTGCGGAGACAGCAAGGCTGCCATTGCCCGCCCGGGGAGTGTACACAAAGACCCGCTTCTGTAGAATATACCACGCACTGCCGATGACACGAGCACCTGTATTATGGGAAACAGCTGTTCTGAGAAAGTGCTCGGACCGTGGCAGATAGAAAGATAGAAACCCTGGCAACCATTTCCTCCTCGCCCCCTCCTCCCTACCAGACGCACAGACGGGGTTGGAGACGAGGTTACTAAGGTGTCCCTAGACTCAAACATGCAGTCCTTTCATGAAATATATCCCACTTTTCTGTCTCTCGTCTTGCTGATGTTAACGTATGAAAAAAAAATGCACGCCGCTTTCGCTCTCATTTGACTAAACAAGCGTCACATAGATGTCAGTCGTAGCTTGAGAGCAATTACAGTGCTAGAAAGCAATACACATGGGCAGATTAAATTGGCCTTCGCGCTAAGTGGCAATAGTCCTATGCATATTGTCATCACTGGTGAAACCTGTGATATTTGTATTAGGTAGAAGAGCTGGTTCCACAAGTCGTAAACCATGAACGATTAACAGCAGCTCAGAGCCTCTAACCTCCCCAGTGCCCCGCCCCCCCCTCCCTCCAGCCTTATTAGACCACGGATCTCATCCCCAGAGGCCGAATTAAACAAAAAACAAGCATTTGCAATGCAATAGGTCTCGCTTTTACGCGAGTTTATTCTATTGGCATTGTAAATGACAATGCCTATTATTTTTGTTTTTTAAAACATAAATAAAAGGCATTGTCATTTACAAAGCCAATAGAATAAACTCGCGTAAAAGCGAGACCTATTGCATTGCAAATGCTTGTTTAACATACAGTGTCGCCATATCGGTTTGGTCTTTCTCTGTCTTTCACACACAGAGGATCAGCAAGGAATCTGACTGTAATCCTCATCTTCCCCTAAATTCTACCCTTTACCTGAATGAGGAACAGGTCGAGATTAGGGGTGGGTGAAAATTCTGCTCCGACGGTGGAGTTCGCAGAGTTTTGGAACGCGGATTTCCAGCAAAACTTCACCAACCTCCCTGTGACGCAGTTTTCTCTCACCTGTGGCTTGCCAACGTTAAGCGGGTGAGCGAGAATTTGCATCCCCTAGCATGATTTTCGTGCGATAGAACGTCTCCTGGTGAGATTGCTCAACATGGGCGGTCACGGCAGGTCGCGTTGAAAAAGCTGCTGCTCGAGAAGAAAATCTACTAGAGTGGCAGAAAGAAGCAACGCCCGCTGGCGCGCAGGGTTGTGTCATTTGCACTGATTTTACAGCGCGGAACAAGATCCTGGCGCTTAAAATCAGCACGAGCAGCACGACATGCCAAATTCCGTCCGCTCACGGAACTCAGCAGAATCTTGGAGTTTTTATTTAAGTCCCCGAAAATTCCACAGAGTGAAACTCCACAAGTTCCGCCCGCCCCTAATCGAGATAGACCTAAAGGGAAATATGGAGAAAGGGATGGCCAAAAGGAAAAACACTGGAGAAAGCAACTCAGTTCCAACAGGAATCCCCAGTCTTCGGAAAACAGGTAGGATGCGGGAATCCCAGCCAGAGTACAATAACCGATGCTAAAAAAAAAAGACCATAGGAAGCAAGCAAACAGGGAATGTTGCACTCAAATCTTAAACCTAGAACCGTCACGAGTACAGTTTTTACTAGCTCACTGAAACAGCTGGATACATTCTAAGGAACCAAGGAAGAAGAATGCGTGAAAAAGGAGCCAAACCAGCAGAACACCTTTGATATATAATACGCAAGGACTAACCGATGGAACGACCCATGGAGAACCGAAGGAGCTTAAACACAAAGTGTAGGGACGCAGAAAAGGGACACAAACAGCAAGAAGTCTTCACAAGAACGAAATGGCACTTGGACTGGGTCCTCGTGCAGCTGTTACTTGTACTGCTAGTCCCCTACTGCCCAAAGTGCATTGTGTGACCTACATCCGGCAGTCCGAAGGCCCGCCACTTTGAGCTTACCCTGCTGCCACTGGCTGCTCTCCAGAGCTGCCTCTGTTGTTTTCCCTGCAGCAGTCTTCTTCTATGTAAAGAAGGGGATGTGTCTGAGTGATCTGCAACAGATGAACTACGACCTCCGCGTCTTCTGTTATGCAGGTGCTCTTTGCTTTTATGAGGTGTCTTACAGGTGATCAAAAAAATGAATATGTGAATTGATCCGGACACTGGTGCTGCCAAAATGATGTGACTACACAGATATTCCAACTAATAAGACTGATAAGAAATTTTGATCTAAACAAGACAACTAATATTTTGTTACCCACGACAGTAGGACTTGTTTTTGCCTTGATACTGCTCTATGGGCCTGTACGCCAGAGTAAAACGCTTGTTGGCTGTTATCCTAAGTAACCTAATCTGGTATATTGGAAAAAAGTAACTTTGAATTACTTATATTACCTCAACATCAATATCAACCACAGTCACCATGTATGAACCCTAATTCCTTGTGGACTGTTGAAACCTTGATTACCTTTTGCTATTCTAGAATGCTATGTGATATCTATATCGTATTACATTTTCATTTTAGGTTTTTGCTTGAACTCAAAAACGTGTCCACCTTGCAAAGTGGACTTTTCTCAAGTTCAGGAAACTTGCCTTTACATCAGAAATGTCTACCAGCATCCTTGGAACAGATCCTAGGTCATTTAGGAACAGAGGTAAACTGGGCATTGCCTAACCATACAAGGCGCCAGTGGCTGGGAGATGCCTCGCCACGCAAGGCATCTCGGGGTGTTGCTTTACCACACAAGGCGCCGAAGGCCGGGAGATGCCTCGCCATATAAGGCATCTCAGGGTGTTGCTTTACCACACAAGGCGCCGAAGGCCGGGAGATGCCTCGCCATATAAGGCATCTCAGGGTGTTACTTTACCACACAAGGCGCCGGAGGCCGGGAGATGCCTCGCCACGCAAGGCATCTCAGGGTGTTGCTTTACCACACAAGGCGCCGGAGGCTGGGAGATGCCTCGCCATGCAAGGCATATCAGGGTGTTGCTTTACCACACAAGGCGCCGGAGGCTGGGAGATGCCTCGCCACGCAAGGCCTCGCAGGGTGCTCCTTTACCACACAGGGTGCCGGAGGCTGGGAGATGCCTCGCCACGCAAGGCATCTCGGGGTGTTGCTTTACCACACAAGGCGCCGGAGGCGGGGAGATGCCTCCCCACGCAAGGCATCTCAGGGTGTTGCTTTACCACACAAGGCGCCGGAGGCTGGGAGATGCCTCGCCACGCAAGGCATCTCAGGGTGTTGCTTTACCACACAAGGTATTGGAGTCGGAGCGTTACTATCCCACAGAACGATACCAAAGGGGATGATGGACGGAGCGTTAGAGCAAATCAAACACTCACCCCCAGTCAACTGATCTGGGTTTAATCCATCATCATTCTTTAGCTCACTCCACCACCCCAGTTCAGACATGGCCATATGCAAATCAGTCTGACCCTGTGCCTCATGGGAACAGTCCAGCCCGAACTGCCAAGCCATGTCTTCCCTGGACCGGAAACAAGCATCCTGGGACCGGTTTCGGGTTCAAAACCCTCATCAGCCAGGCAATCTTGAATCCAGTGGCAAAGTGAGCAAGGGACCCACGTCTGGGCATACCCTGCCAACTTAGGGCGAACAAATCGATACCAAAGGGGATGATGGACGGAGCGTTAGAGCAAATCAAACACTCACCCCCAGTCAACTGATCTGGGTTTAATCCATCATCATTCTTTAGCTCACTCCACCACCCCAGTTCAGACATGGCCATATGCAAATCAGTCTGACCCTGTGCCTCATGGGAACAGTCCAGCCCGAACTGCCAAGCCATGTCTTCCCTGGACCGGAAACAAAACCCTCATCAGCCAGGCAAGGCATCTCAGGGTGTTGCTTTACCACACAAGGTATTGGAGTCGGAGCGTTACTATCCCACAGAAGGCATCTGAGACTGGGCACTGCCTTACAATGCAAAGCATATGAGACAGGGTGTTACCTTACCATAACAAGGCATCTCAGACAACGCACTGTCTCATCATACAAGGCATCTCCGGTTGGGTGTTGCCTTACCATATAAAGACACCGGAGACAGTGTGTTGCCTTACCATATGGGGTACCCGAGACAGTGTGTTCCCTTACCATATAAAGGCATCTGAGACAGTGTGTTGGCTTACCATACGAGGTACCTGAGACAGTGTGTTCCCTTACCTTACATGGCACCTGAGACAGTGCGTTGCCTTACCATACGGGGTACCTGCGACAGTGTGTTCCCTTACCCTACAAGGCACCTGAGACAGGGGTTCCCTTACCTTACAAGGCACCTGAGACAGGGCTTTGCTTTACCATACAAGGCACCGGGGACAGTGTGTTGCTTTACCATACAAGGCACCTGAGACAGTGTGTTGCTTTACCATACAAGGCACCTGAGACAGTGTGTTGCTTTACCATACAAGGCACCTGAGACAGTGCGTTGCCTTACCATACGAGGTACCTGAGAAGGGTGCGCTGCCTTACCATACCAAGCACCTGAGACAGTGTGTTCCCTTACCTTACGCTGCACCTGGGACAGTGCGCTGCCTTACCATATCAGGCACCTGAGACAGTGCGCTGCCTTACCATACGAGGCACCTGAGACAGTGTGCTGCCTTACCATACCAGGCACCTGAGACAGTGCGCTGCCTTACCATACGAGGTACCTGAGACAGTGAGCTGCCTTACCATACCAAGCACCTGAGACAGTGTGTTCCCTTACCTTTCGCTGCACCTGGGACAGCGCGCTGCCTTACCATACCAGGCACCTGAGACAGTGCGCTGCCTTACCATACCAGGCACCTGAGACAGTGCGCTGCCTTACCATACCAGGCACCTGAGACAGTGCGCTGCCTTACCATACGAGGTACCTGAGAGTGCGCTGCCTTACCATACCAAGCACCTGAGACAGTGTGTTCCCTTACCTTACGCTGCACCTGGGAGAGTGCGATGCCTTACCATACCAGGCACCTGAGACAGGGTGTTGCCTTACCATACCAGGCACCTGAGACAGTGCGCTGCCTTACCATAAGATGCACCTCAGACAGGGTGTTGCCTTACCATGCAGGGTACCTGAGAAAGTGTTGCCTTACCATACAGGGTTCCTGAGACAGTGTGTTGCCTTACCATGCAGGGTACCTGAGAAAGTGTTGCCTTACCATGCAGGGTACCTGAGAAAGTGTTGCCTTACCATACAGGGTTCCTGAGACAGTGTGTTGCCTTACCATGCAGGGTACCCGAGAAAGTGTTGCCTTACCATACAGGGTACCTGAGACAGTGTGTTGCCTTACCATACAGGGTACCTGAGACAGTGTGTTGCCTTACCATGCAGGGTTCCTGAGACAGTGTGTTGCCTTACCATGCAGGGTACCTGAGACAGTGTGTTGCCTTACCATACAGGGTTCCTGAGACAGTGTGTTGCCTTACCATACCAGGCACCTGAGACAGTGCGCTGCCTTACCATACAAGGCACAAAAGAGAGGTGCTACTTTCTGTGACACCCTTCTTGACACAATGTTGAGGGTGTCAGGAAACCACGGGGCTGCTACTGTGTGGGAATCAGAAGATGGTATCCGGATCACCACACTTTCATGAATGTTTCTTCTCTTTGGGGATAAAGACGGGGGCAAGAGCAGCTAAACAGGTAGGGGTACCGCAAAGGATATATGGACAGAACAGGGTGCTCTGACATAGGATGTCAGATTCAAGCTCTGTGGAGAGGCACAGCCCGCATGGAGGGCCCAAACACACCGGAAGAGACCAGAGGCATGGGTTCAGACTTGACGGAAGAGCGACAGTAGAGCGGAAGGACAGGGCCGCACCCGGGCCGGACAGGGCCGCACCCGGGCCGGACAGGGCCGCACCCGGGCCGGACAGGGCCGCACTCAAGGGCAGGGATATCACAGGACGCCCTTGACAATGTGGCGTTCAAAACACCTATCGCTGCACACATGAAAAAGTATTTCTTGCACTTTAAACACCTCTGCCTGTCCTAGTCTCTGCTCGCTACACATCTTCGCCCACTCCGCTGCCACACGTCCAACTCGGAGTCGGAGCTACAACGCGATCGCATTAAGAACCAAGAAAGACTTCAAACTTTTTCTGCAAATACCACCAGACTACTTTGCAGAACACCTGCCAAACCTTTCCTGAAAATCCTTTAAGCCAGTTTTATTAAAAATACAACAGATGTAAACAAGCTATGACTTGGTGATTTCTTGAATGTTTTTCATTTGAATGAAGACAACTGCCGCAGGCTCACTCGTGGAGCGGTGGATAAGCCCCGGGGTATCCGAGCTGCTCCCTGCGGAGGAGCGACAAGAGGGATCTAGAAACCTGGGGCTTGAAGAGGAGCCTCTCACCAACCTGAAGCAACCGCAAAAACACACCAACACTCGAGCACAGGGAGCCCCTATACCAAGAAACAAACACTGATCAGGCCCACACCTACATCTCAATCAATATTCACATTTCAGACTAACTGGATTGTTCCACTCGCACCTGAACCAGGGTATTTATTCCTCCATTTTGGAATTCTCTATGGAAGATATTCAGGATAACTCCTGAATGTTTAAATTAGTTACATTTAGAGTCACTCCATGTCGATTGATCTTATACAGATACCATGAAAGTCAGGCGTGGGTACGGCCCTTCTAAAAGCCCGTTGTGCCCCCCTGTGTTAAATGAAATGAACTTCTTGCAGTAACCATGGCTCGGTGCTCCACACACACACACATTTGGGTGACACGGCGTCAAACACCACAAGTTAAACGATTCAAATCAAAACACACTGATGCCCAAGAGCTCTCCCTCCGTGGCCTAAGTTTTCTGGCTGTTTTTGGAGACCATCTTGCTTGTATTTTCTCACCCTCAGCACCTACTATGCATCATAGACACAAATCAATGTCACCACCCACATTCTGGACGGCCTTTGGACCTGTGGCTCTGGTGCACGTGCAGCATCTCTACCTCAAATGCTGGTTTCTTGCTCAGTGAATAAGTCCCAGCATTTGAAGACCTGGATGGTGCCCTTTTGAGCTTCCTGCGAGGCGGCGAGAGGGCCTGCGAGGCGGCGAGAGGGCCTGCGAGGCGGCGAGAGGACCTGCGAGGCTCTGCCTGATGTGAGGTCTGAGCCTACTCTGGTCTCGCCTGATATTCAACCAGCGGCTTTGCAGCCAATTGTATTTCAAGCCAGATCTCATGATAAACATTTACACTGCACGTCCAACTACCTTTTCATGAGATCAAACCACTACAAATGACCTCTATCATGCAATACCGCTACCAGTCAACGGCAACTGACCACTGACTCCAAGTGGACAGCGACATAAGTAAGGAAGAGATGTGCTATATACTGCTGGCCCTCTCAGATCTCTAACATAGTCCACCCTGCAGGACCCAACTGGCTCCATTCCATGACTGTTACCAGAAAACACATGAATTTCATAGAAGGGATGGGCAGAAATGTACTCCATCCTACTTGATATGTGACCTTTCTCCTCTTCTCCACCGTGCCTTACCAGACCCCTCGCCCTCCCACACATGCCTGCCCAGACCCTTCTACCTCTTACCCATGCCTACCAATACCTTTCCCTCCTCTCACCCATCCCTGCCCAGACCCTTACTCCGCCTCCATCTGTGCCTGCTCAGAAACTTCTCCCCCTCCCGCCCGTGCCTGCTCAGAAACTTCTCCCTTCTCCCACCCAGGCCTGCTCAGACCCTTCTCCCACCCAGGCCTGCTCAGACCCTTCTCCCTTCTCTCACCCAGGCCTGCTCAGACCCTTCTCCCTTCTCCCACCCATGCCTGCTCAGACCCTTCTCCCACCCTTGCCTGCTCAGACCATTCTCCCTTCTCCCACCCATGTCTGCTCAGACCCTTCCCCCTTCTCCCACCCATGCCTACTCAGACTCCTCTCCCGCTCCCACCCACACCTATCCAGACCCTTCTTCCTCTCCCAACCAGGCCTGCCCAGACCCTTCTCTCCGTTCCACTCACCCATCCATGCCTGCCGAGTCCCTTCTCTCCCTCCCACCCATGTCTGTCCACACGCTTCTCCTCCTCTCACACCAGCCCAGACCCCTCCCACCTCTCGCACCCATGCCTGCTCAGACCCTTCCCCCTCTCCCACCCAGGACTGCTCAGACCCTTCACCAACCCAGGCCTGCTCGGTCCCTTCACCCTTCTCCCACCCAGGCCTGCTCAGACCCTTCCTCCTTCTCCCACCCATGCCTGCTCAGACCCTTCCCCCTTCTCCCACCCAGGACTGCTCAGACCCTTACCCCTTCTCCCACCCAGGACTGCTCAGACCCTTCCCCCTTCTCCCGCCCATGCCTGCTCAGACCCTTCCCCCTTCTCCCGCCCATGCCTGCTCAGACCCTTACCCCTTCTCCCACCCAGGCCTGCTCAGACCCTTACCCCTTCTCCCACCCATGTCTGCTCGGACCCTTCCCCCTTCTCCCACCCATGCCTGCTCAGACCCTTCCCCCTTCTCCCACCCAGGACTGCTCAGACCCTTACACCTTCTCCCACCCAGGACTGCTCAGACCCTTACACCTTCTCCCACCCATGTCTGCTCGGACCCTTCCCCTTCTCCCACCCAGGACTGCTCAGACCCTTCCCCCTTCTCCCGCCCATGCCTGCTCAGACTCTTCTCCCTCTCCCGCTCCCACCCACACCTACCCAGACCCTTCTTCCTCTCCCAACCAGGCCTGCCCAGACCCTTCCCCCTTCTCCCACCCATGCCTGCTCAGACCCTTCCCCCTTCACCCACCCAGGACTGCTCAGACCCTTACCCCTTCTCCCACCCATGTCTGCTCGGACCCTTCCCCCTTCTCCCACCCAGGACTGCTCAGACCCTTCCCCCTTCTCCCGCCCATGCCTGCTCAGACTCTTCTCCCTCTCCCGCTCCCACCCACACCTACCCAGACCCTTCTTCCTCTCCCAACCAGGCCTGCCCAGACCCTTCTCTCCGTTCCACTCACCCACCCATGCCTGCCGAGTCCCTTCTCTCCCTCCCACCCATGTCTGTCCACACGCTTCTCCTCCTCCCACACCCATGCCTGCCCACACCAGTCTCCCTCTCGCACCCATGTCTTCTCAGATCCTAACTTCACCTCCCACCTATGCCTCCCCAGACAATTCTCTCCCTACCACCCATGTCTGTCCACAAGCTTCTCCTCCTCCCATGTCTGGCCACTCCCTCCCAGCTCTCCCACCCATGCATCCCCAGACCCTAACCTCACCTCACCTCCCACCTATGCCTCCCCAGACCCTAACCTCACCTCCCACCCATGCCTGCCCACACCCTAACCTCACCTCCCACCCATGCCTGCCCACATCCTAACCTCACCTCCCACCCATATCTGCCCAGACCCTGGCCTCACTTCCCAATTATGACTGCCCAGACCCTAACCTCACCTCCCACCCATGCCTCCCCAGACCCTAACCTCACCTCCCACCCATGCCTGTCCACACCCTAACCTCAACTCACACCCATGCCCGCCCAAACCCTGGCCTCACCTCCCAACTATGCCTGCCCAGACCCTAACCTCACCTCGCACCCATGCCTCCCCAGACCCTAACCTCACCACCCACCCATGCTTGCCCAGACCCTAACTTCACCTCCCACCCATGCCTCCCCAGACCCTCACCTCCCACCTATGCCTGCCCAGATCCTAACCTCACCTCCCACCTATGCCTCCCCAGACCCTAACCTCACCTCCCACCTATGCCTGCCCAGATCCTAACCTCACCTCCCACCCATGCCTGCCAAGATCCTAACCTCACCTCCCACCAATGCCTCCCCAGACCCTAACCTCACCTCCCACCCATGCCTGCCCACACCCTAACCTCACCTCCCACCTATGCCTCCCCAGACCCTAACCTCACCTCCCACCCATGCCTGCCCACACCCTAACCTCACCTCCCACCTATGCCTCCCCAGACCCTAACCTCACCTCCCACCTATGCCTGCCAAGATCCTAAACTAACATCCCACCTATGCCTACCCAGACCCTTCTCCTCTCCTGAACCACCCATGCCTGCTCAGAACAGTCTCCCGCTCGCACCATGCCTGCCAAGATCCTAACCTCACCTCCCACCTTTGCCTACCCAGACCCAAACCTCACCTCCGACCTATGCCTGCCCAGACCCTAACCTCACCTCCCACCTATGCCTGCCAAGATCCTAAACTAACCTCCCACCTATGCCTAGCCAGACCCTTCTCCTCTCCTGAACCACCCATGCCTGCTCAGAACAGTCTCCCTTTCGCACCATGCCTGCCAAGATCCTAACCTCACCTCCCACCTATGCCTACCCAGACCCAAACCTCACCTCCAACGCCTCCCCAGACCCTAACCTTACCTCCCACCCATGCCTCCCCATACCCTAACCTCACCTCCCACCCATGCCTGCCCAGACCCTGGCCTGCCCACACCCTAACCTCACCTCCCACCCATGCCTGCCCAGACCCTAACCTCACCTCCCACCCATGCCTCCCAAGACAGTAACCTCACCTCCCACGCCTGCCCACACCCTAACCTCACCTCCCACCCATGCCTGCCCACACCCTAACCTCACCTCCCACCCATGACTGCCCACACCCTAACCTCACCCATGCCTGCCCACACCCTAACCTCACCTCCCACCCATGCCTGCCCACACCCTAACCTCACCTCCCACCCATGCCTGCCCACACCCTAACCTCACCTCCCACCCATGCCTGCCCAGACCCTGGCCTCACCTCCCACCCATGCCTGCCCAGACCCAGGCCTCACCTCCCACCCATGCCTGCCCAGACCCATGCCTCACCTCCCACCCATGCCTGCCCAAACCCTAACCTTACCTCCCACCCATGCCTCCCCAGACCCTAACCTCACCTCCCACCCATGCCTGCCCAGACCCTGGCCTCACCTCCCACCCATGCCTGCCCAGACCCTAACCTCACCTCCCACCCATGCCTCCCAAGACCCTAACCTCACCTCCCACGCCTGCCCACACCCTAACCTCACCTCCCACCCATGCCTGCCCACACCCTAACCTCACCTCCCACCCATGCCTGCCCACACCCTAACCTCACCTCCCACCCATGCCTGCCCACACCCTAACCTCACCTCCCACCCATGCCTGCCCACACCCTAACCTCACCTCCCACCCATGCCTGCCTCAGACCCTGGCCTCACCTCCCACCCATGCCTGCCCAGACCCAGGCCTCACCTCCCACCCATGCCTGCCCAGACCCAGGCTTCACCTCCCTCCCACCCATGCCTGCCCAAACCCTAACCTTACCTCCCACCCATGCCTCCCCAGACCCTAACCTCACCTCCCACCCATGCCTGCCCAGACCCTGGCCTCACCTCCCACCCATGCCTGCCCAGACCCTGGCCTCACCTCCCACCCATGCCTGCCCAGACCCTGGCCTCACCTTCCACCCATGCCTGCCCAAACCCTAACCTCACCTCCCACCCATGCCTGCCCAAACCCTAACCTCACCTCCCACCCATGCCTGCCCTAACCTCACCTCCCACCCATGCCTGCCCAGACCCTAACCTCCAACCCATGCCTACCCAGACCCGTCTCCTCTCCTGCCCCACCCATGCCTGCTCAGAACAGTCTCCCTCTCGCACCATGCCTGCCAAGATCCTAACCTTACCTCCCACCCATGCCTACCCAGACCCTTCTCCTCCTACCCATGCCCATACTAACCCTTGCCGCCCTCTCTCCCATGCCTGCCCAGACCCCTTTCCATCTTGCACACATGCCTGGCCAGACCCCCTCCCCTAACCATGGCTGCCCAGAGCCTGCTCCCACTCCCACCCATGTCTGCTCGAACCCTTCTCAGCCACCCATGCCTGTCCAGAGCCTTCTCTCCTCCCACCCTTGCCTCCCCAGAGCCTTCTCCCTCCCACTCATGCCTCCCTAGACCCTAACCCCACCTCCCACCCTTGCCTGCTCAGACCCTTCTCTTCACCTCCCCCACCCATGCTTACCCAGACCCTAACCTCACCTCCCACCCATGCCTGCCAAGATCCTAACGTCATCTCCCACCTATGCCTCCCTAGACCCTAACCTCACCTCCAACCCATGCCTCCCCAGACCCTAATCTCACCAGACCCTAACCTCACCTCCCACCTATGCCTCCCAGACCCTAACCTCACCTCCCACCTATGCCTCCCCAGACCCTAACCTTTCCTCCCACCCATGCCTCCCCAGACCCTAACCTCACCTCCCACCCATGCCTCCCCAGACCCTAACCTCACCTCCCACCCATGCCTGCGCAGACCTTCTCGCCCTCCCACCCATGCCTGCGCAGACCTTCTCGCCCTCCCACCCATGCCTGCTCAGACCCTTTTCCCCCTCCCACCCCAGGCCCTTCTTTCCCGACACACATGCCTTGCCAGAAACTCCCACCCACCCAATCCTGCCAAGACAACCTCACCCCCACATTCTCCACCCACTCATACTCACCCAGATCTATAAGAGTGGTTGACCCTGTGCTATGACCAGCAAACTGGACTGAGTACATAAGGAAATAAATAAAGGGAGTGATGAATGCAGCCAGCAAGCACACTGCAAACCATAACTGCATGTCTATGTCGCACCTCACACTGCTTTGTTCATCACACTGCTAAGCGCTGCGTCCCATAACACGATAACCGCACCTTAGAGGTCATCACGCCCAACATGGAAGCACTTCTCACAGTGTCAAAAGCAAACAGCGCCCTTCCAACCAGAACCACAAGCATGCACCATGCGTGCTGAACAGTGATACCTATATGGGCAAGAGCGCAATGGCCCCACCACCCCATGAGGTAGTAAGCACAATCAAAATGCACAGGCACAATACAGTGGGGGAGCTGCCTATATACATGTACTCTGTATCGCATGCTACAAGGACCATACACAACTGTACTGCACGCAAAACAGACGTTTGTGGGGACAGACATTTGTGGGGCCACACTGATAAGTGAATGGCGGTGAAGTGTGCACAAGTGAAGACATTTCACCAAAGAGCACAGGAATCGAAGTTAACCTTCAAGGATGCTCGGTCCCTCCCTCAAACCTGGATACTTTGTCAAAGGCTGGTGGTCAAGATGATCCCATTTGATGATGGACAAAATGGGATGCATTGAAAAACCCACAAAAAGCCGATAATGAAGACCATCAGCCCACTCCAGCAGCGAAGAAAAGGCACTAACAGGAGACATTTATAGAAGAAAAGTATCAGTGGCGTAGCAAGAGGGGGCATAGGGGGCAGTCCGTCCCGGGCGGCACGAGTTTTGAGGGCGACGACTCGGGAATCGCAGGAATATCGCCAGCACCCCCCCCCCTTCCGCTCATACGGCTGCCACGTATATCAAACCTACAGACAGGAATACATGGTTACATTTTTCTAGCGGACACCCAAGAAGTTTGAAAGAAAATTTGCCGTACGGGCAATTTCTTAGAATTAGGAGAAATTGCACCAACAAAGAGGACTATTTTACTAATGCTGAAACACTAAAAAACAAACTGTTGAATCGAGGGTACCCGCGGAAATTGGTAAAGAATGCATTAAAAAGAGCCTGGTCCACCCAAAGGGAAGAGTTACTTATCCCAAAACAACTACCTGAGGTTTCACCGCTCACTTGTGTCCTTACTTATAACCCAAAGGCAAACAAAATAAAAAAGATTATATTGAACAATTGGAGAATGGCGAGTCACCTAGGGATTCCAAAACCTTTATTTGCCTTCCGGAAAGGAAAAAACCTCCGCCAACAACTAGGGAAAGCAGTCCGACTGACAACTGCCAAAAAAAGACCTTAGAGGAATGTTGGGTCTATCGCCAGTGGTGGGGCATTTTAGATGTCAAAATTGTGCTGCATGTCAGATGACAGTTGATTCAAAACAAGTCATAATTAACGGCCAACAACAAGTACAAAAATCTTTCTCTAATTGCAATACAAAAAATTTAATTTATTGCTTGAAGTGCCCTTGTAATATGTTTTATATAGGGCAGACAATCCAGCCCATTAAAAATGTTGCAACATAAATCAAGGGTAAAATGTAACATTCAAGGAGCCCCACTCGTCCAGCATTTCCGAATTCAGAGTCATACTGAAAATGAAATCCAATGAACCGTTCTGATTGTATTACAAAACGTTGATAAAGACAATATACAAACAAGATTGAATAGACTAGAAGCAAGGATAATTGAAAAATACCATACTGCCATCACTGGCTTGAATGACCGAGATGAAATATGGGCACTTTTGCAATAAGTGCACTAGGGTCCATGCATTTAATTGTCTATATAATTATGATAGACTAACTACTTCCAAGCTCGAATCTGACTCAATACCTGATACTTGGAAGTAGGGAGATCTACCGAGATATATATAGGTGAGTTTTCGTTCCTCTCTCCCTATAGTCATGCAGATATCTCTTTAATTATTGTCTTTTTATATGTCAGTCATATACTTTGTGAACACTCTTTGAATTGGAGTGTGACCATGCAGTCTGGACTGTGCTTTTACTAGCAATCACTCCTGACATTATTAATGGAATTTATCTTGTAATATTGGATTCCCTTTGCTATGCTGATTTTTCTTGCAAATTTTTTGCAATGTTGACTTTTGTTGTCCTGCTTGCTATGCTGAGCTTGTCCTGCTATGGTGATAGTTTCTTGCCATACTGATGTTTGCTTGTTGAAATACATTTGTTAGAATCTCATTGATTACTGATTGTTTTTCTTATCCATGTTCTTTATAATTGCCATCCTGATATGAATATATAGTGTGTGAGGAGCAGCAGGTAGTAATGAGTCACGAGGTGTTGGGTTCATTGGTGATGATAATAATTCTAATTTTATTTTATATTTATTTTTTATTCTTTATTATTTTTTAATTTTATTCTTCTTAATTTCTGTGTTTATTACTAATCCTATTGATAAGATTATAGAAGCATTCACGGCTTCAGGCGGCATCTCCCTATTCGTTTATAGTCTTTTGTCAATGTCTACGCGCTACACGCATTAATACGTAGCAACGTGCTCCCCCTTGTCACGTGATTTACGAGACTGAGCCGTACCGGTGCAGACGGTCTTTCTTCCCTGCGTCGTGCTGTAGTACTGCGACTTACCAGGAAATCTACCGGTAAGTGGATGGTTTCCTTGTGTGCCCCCGCCGCCTCGGACTGGTTTTACGAAATAGTCTCACACGTAGCCATGTGCTGATGCCTTCGTTGTTTTTTCTTACGTCTTTAGACATTATTATACCGAGCCTGGGAACTAATGGTATCGCCCCTAAGAAGTTATATACTTTCCCTGGAAGTGCTGCCACGATATTTATTTGAGCGGAACAGTATGTATTTTCACACTCTACTGGGCCTTCCATACATGTGGGGCTTTAAAATACTTTTGTACCGTGCCTGAACGGGTTTTTCCGTTTCTTGTCCCCGAAGAATAATTTACATCTGGACAGTTGTACTTCAGGCACTGCTCTATCCCTGTCCTTGAAACAGTCGGATTGATAAGAGGTTGGTGCCGTGTTTGAGCACTCGGTGTGTTTTTCATGCATGATACACATATTCCATCTAAACAGCATGGATTTGATACTTCGCAGTTTCACTACTTGGTGGTGGTCCATGCTTGATGCGCACATAGAGATTTACGAGCATGCTTCTGAATTTTTAGATGACACATGGGTTTTTCATGTTCGATTTAAAGGAGATTTTTGGCTCTTCGTTATATGCAAAAAGCTTTAAGATTATCTTCTGTGTAAATACCTTTTGTAGATATATATATATATATATATACACACATTTAAGAGTGTTAATCTGTTTATTGTAGGTTTCCTTTTGCCCCAGTCCTGATGAGGCCCAAAACATATGGGCTGAAACGCGTCGACTCCACAATTTGGAGAAGCCCTTCAAAAGTTTAAATGAATTGAAAAGAAATTATTGCACATTCCAATTCAGACAGAGGGTTGAAATTTCCCCTCGGTTGTGTGTCATTCTTAGGGCCATCTTCTTTCTATTGTTATGGATTTCTCTGCATCCGTAGTATCAAATAGGGTAACAAGGAATGATGTTCATGTACAGATATATGTATTGTTGTGTTTTTTGTATATATAATTTGTGTATATATAACTGTTTGTATTGTCCCATTTAAAATATATAAAAATACTCTTTCGGACTACATTTTGGTGTTGGTTTCTAAATTAGAATAAGTAATTGGACATTAATTATAGTCCATGTGAGGGATTAATTTAATTTTCCTTCTAGAAATAATTTTTCTTCCTATCCATTCCGCTGCATTATTGTTGTTTTTCCATATGGCCGCCACGGGCGGCAAAAGCAGGGTCCGCCACGGGCGGCAAAGTAGCTAGCTACGCCACTGAAAAGTATATATTTTTAGGTTGACCTCTTTGCTTAATTTGTACACAAGAGAATAATATATACAAATGCAGAAGCCTGCCCGCGCCTTTCAGGCACCCAAGCCCATGAGGCACCCATAGACTGCACCCTCAGGTTATCACTCTGTGGTGTTGCTCAGTCTCATGAAGAGCATTGAAGACTTCACTGTTATGCTCCCCTGGTGGTACATATGCAGAATAATCCCATTATAATGCCACAGAAGGACAACCCAGAAGCCTTTAAAGCATTACTCTAATTTCAAGGACTATGGTTGTTTCCTGAAGAGTGCCTCTATTCCTTGTCATGTGTAAAGCCAAGCATAAATTGGGAACTGTGAAATTCGTGAAGGAACTGGGTGTGGTTTCAAAACGTGAAGGATTCCACTGCCGGCTCCCAACCAAAGCTTTGCTTGAAACAAGGAAAGGGTGCAGACTTTAAGAAGCAGCCAGTATGCACAGAGGGTGGCATAGTGCAGGTTAAAGACACATTGTAAGTGATTTTGTACTTTCTGAAAGGAGTAAATGGAACTCAGGTGGACAGAAGATCCGATATGCTTTCGCTACATGACCACTATTTTGCAAGTGCTGCAGAGTGCAGGAAGCATGCAACTGAGATGTCCTGGTCTTGTAAAGAAATTCATTGAGCCTAACCGAATAGTTGTGGATGCAAGTAAAATGGAGTCCAAAATCTCAGGTCAAAGAGATTCACTCTCCGTTTCATTGACAATCAATATTTCCTTTGAAAACCTATCTTCCAAGGCAGAATGTTTTCATCATAAGATGCTTTGGCCTCTGTCATCACACTCTCCTCTATCAAAAGTTGCACCTTCTGTACTCACCAACAGTGTCCAAGAATCCAAACGCAAAGTATTGATCGTCCAATTGATACAGAGCTTTGCATTAGAAGGTGCACACATCCAGAGAAGCTTCATCTTTGCTCATCGAAGTCTTCATCATCCAATTGAAACACAAAGCTTTGCATTAGAAGATGGACTAGTCAAGACAAGCTTCATCTTTGTGTTTCAAATGGATGATGAAGACTTTGATGAGCAAAGCTGAAGCTTGTCTTGACTCCTCCACCTTCTAATGCAAAGCTTTGTGTTTCAATTGGATGATGAAGACTTTGATGAGCAAAGCTTTGCATTAGAAGGTGGAGGAGTCAAGACAAGCTTCAGCTTTGCTCATCAAAGTCTTCATCATCCATTTGAAACACAAAGCTTTGCATTAGAAGGTGGAGGAGTCAAGACAAGCTTCATCTTCGCTCATCAAAGACTTCATAATCCAATTGAAACACAGAGCTAGGCATTAGAAGGCGGACGAGTCAAGACGAGCGTCCTCTTTGCTCATCACCACACATAAACCCAAGAAGAGCCCTCTACTAGGAAGTCACGTTCTCTACTTTTAGACGCAATGGTTGCATCCAACAAGCTTGCATTGGAACACTGATTGCAAAGCCCATTAACAAACGCTGGAGATTGAACCGGTAAAGACTAGCTCAGCATCCAGTATTTCTAAGTTTGTAAATCTGGAAAGTGTCTGTGTCAATCTGCACTTGCTGGCCAAGGAAATTGAAGGAGATCACCGATAATGCTCAGGGTTTTAGGTCCCTGTCCATCAGCATTCATTGCGAGCTATTAACTATTCATAGGTTGCCACTGTGTATTACTCACACAAGACTGATAGTGAAGGAAGTAAGAGCTAAGATGCCTCACAGACATACACATCAAGGGATTAGCATGCATGCTTTATTAATATATACATACATACATTAATGGCAGAGCATTGAAACTGCTTCACAGAGGAGTCGAGCACTTTTCTTATACACTGCTCTAAACTGAATTAGAAATCCATTAGAAATCTAGGCAGGTCACAATTCCATTCTTGCTAATCCTCTTTCCAAATTCAACATGATCTGTTCTGAAACGGATACCCCAAATACAGAAACTTTCTTTATGCTCACCATTTTTATGATGTCCTGACACACATCACCCTACTTCAACACACCACCTTACTGATAAACCGCACTGTACTCCGACGCACACCACGCTGTTCCAACATACCCTGTTCTGCCATATACCACTCTATTCTGACAAACCACACTGTTCCAACACACCCCATTCCGACACACGACTCTACTCTTACATACCACACCTTTCCAACACACACACCACCCCATTTCAACATACACCACACCTCTCCTACACACTTCCCTAATAAATCCATTCAGACATACACGCCCTGATCCTAGACATGCAATCCCAGTCTGGCAGTATACGCTGCCCCATTTTGACTCAGGACGCCCAGTTCTGACACACATTCTGACACTCACCAACCCAATACACCCCATTCTGACACACTCCCTGCTCAAAAACATGCCACCTCCTTCTGCCCCCGTCACACATGCACGCACACACACACCTAATTCTGAATATTTCACACCCCGCATACAGTGCTACCTACCTCAACCAATACAACAACTTCTTGACCATTGACTTATGGCCATTGACTTCCTGTCCATGGCATTAGTGGTAGCCTGACTCAGGCGTGTCAACATTCTTACCATCTGTGCCCAGCACGAACTATAAAGATAAACCTATTTAGCAGCAGTATGTGGCCCAACTCAACTGGATTGATAACTCGAAAAGATCTGCACAGCATAATCGCCAAGGTAGCCTCAGGACACTATGACCTCCAATTAAACTATTAAGTAACTGGAACATTTTTGTCCACTAAATCCTATATAGGGCACAGCCCTGTCGGACGGCTTTCCTAAACTTGAGATTACCATGACTACTGCCCTTGTACCTTGTCCCACTCAAAAATATGCGTCTACCTGTTTGAACTTTTTCAGGAGACACAAGGCAAATGAAGGTTACTGTTACAATCAGAACTATTTACAAAGGTTCCTAGACTTAACAAACAAGTGACTTACCTTCGGTAACGCATTATCTGGTAGAGACTATCTAGCTGCAGATTCCTTACTTTTGAATTTTGCCAGGCATCATGCTGAATCCGGACACTTTTGCTGAGCAATATCCCTTGCGCGTGCCGTCGGGTGGCTCCATTCAGCTCCATGTGATATATCGGCGTCGGTTAGGACGTCGTGGTACCTATATAGGTGCCACCCAGGTGCACAGACGTCAGTACTTTTCGTTTTTTCCATGCCAGAAGTGCAGAGCCACAAAGTAACTGACGCAGTCGTGTGCAAAACTAGGGCCCTGAAAAGAGGAGTAACCCTAGCTCTATGATATTAGTCTGCAAAGTGAGGAGGCATGGGTGGGGCTGTAAGGAACCTGCAGCTAGATAGTCTCTACCAGATAACGCGTTACCAATAGTAAGTAACTTGTTCATCTCATAGAGACTTCTAGCTGCAGATTCCTTACCTTTTAATTAGATACTCAGGCCATACTGTCCCGGCGGTGGGTTGCGGACCAATACTTTAAACTAGAAAGTCCTGCAGGACCGAACAGGCAAAGTGCCCGTCTCGGAGGACCTGACCATCCAGGAAGTAGTGTTTTGCAAATATGTGCAACAATGCCCACGTTGCTGCTTGACAGATGTCTTGGACTGGGACACCCCGAGCCAAGGCTGGAGTCGCAGCCTTTTCCCTGGTGAAATGGGCCTTTAAACCCTTAGGGGGCTGCTTCTTTACCAGGGCATAGCAGATCTTAATGCAGAGAACGACCAAGCGAGAGATGTTCCTTTTCTGCACTGCCCTCCCCTTCTTTGCTCCCACATACCCCACAAAGAGTTGGTCATCCACCGGAACTCTTTTGTGCGGTCAAGGTAGAACAACAACGCTCTTTTTGGGTCCAGTCGGTAGAGACGCTCCTCTTCCTTAGAGGGATGCGGGGGAGCAAACAAGGTGGGTAATGTGATGGATTGACCCAGATGGAATGGGGTCACGACCTTTGACAGTAAGAAAGCCTAGGTGCAAAGCACCACTTTGTCCGTAAAGGACATTAGATTGGGAGGCGAGCAAGATAACGCCTGCAACCCACTCACCCTCTGAGCAGATGTAATCGCCACTAAGAAGGCTGTTTTGATAGTCAACACCCGGAGGAGACAATTGTGTAAAGGCACATCAGGTAGGTGAGGACCAAATTAAGTTCACTGTGGCATAATAAAGGGCATGGGTGGAAAAAAAGTGAGCCAGCCTTTTTAGAAATCTATGTACAATAGGAGACTTGAAGAGAGGGTTGGTCTGGCAGCTGCAAAAAACCAGATAGAGCAGAGAGATAACCCTTGAGAGTTCCCAAAGCAGAGCCCTGTTGGGCAAGGGTTAGAATGAATAGAAGGACAGTAGAAAGAGTGCGAGGGTCGATAGACCTTTCTGTACAGTATAATACAAATTTATTCCAAAGGCAGGTGTACACCGTCTTAGTGGAGGGCCGCCAGAATAACATTACAAACTTCGGGTGGAAGGTCAAAAGCCATCAACTGCTGCAGCTCAATCTCCATGCGTGGAGGTGCAGAGTTGACAGGTTCGGGTGGAGAACCCTCCGCTGCTGCTGCGACAGAAGATCCTCCCAAAGGGGCAGCCTGATCGGAGGATCGATGCTCATACTTAGAAGCTCTGGATACCAGACTCTCCTTGCCCAGTTCGGAGACACAAGGATGACTTGGACCAAGTCGCCCCTGATCATCTTCAGAACCCTGGGCAGGACTGGTATGGGCGGAAAGGCGTACAGCAGGCCTGAGCTCCACTCGCAACGAAAAGGCTTCGCCGAGCGATAGCCGTCTTGGAAACTCCAGTGCGCAGTACTGCTGACACTGCGCGTTCTCTCCGGAGGCAAACAAATCTAACCAAGGTTCTCCCCACTGCTGAAAGAGACCTTGCGCCACCTCCGACTGGAGATGCAATTGCTGATCCACTAGGCATTGACAGCTGAGTTTGTCCGCCCTGGCGTTCAGAGAACCTGCCAGGTATTGAACCACCAGGGTTATGCCCTGCTGTTCCAGCCAGGTCCAGGGACCCCACCCAGCCCTGCTTGTTGCAGTACCACATGGCGGTGGTGTTGTCCGTGAACACTTGTACTAGCTTCCCCTTGACAGATGGATGAAATGCTTTCAATGCCAATCGAATTGCTCGGAGCTCCAACAGATTTATGTGGAGCCCCGACTCCGCCGGAGTCCAGTGTCCCCTGATCTCCACCTCTCCCAGATGGCTGCCCCATCCCAGAAGCGACGCATCTGTCACTACTGTGAGTTCTGGTTGGGGAAGGGAGAGGGGTCTGCCGTTGACCCAATCGCGGTTCGTCAACCACCACTGCAGATCTCTTGCAGTTCCTTCCGAGATCTGGACCATGTTGGTGAGATTTCCTAGATACTGTGCCCATTGAAACTTCAAGTCCCACTGCAGAGCACGCATAGCCACCTGGCATACTTTACCAACAGGATGCAGGAGACCATGAGGCCCAACATCCTCCGAGTCAGTCTCATCAAAATCCAGGATAGAGGCTGAAACATCGGAATCATAACCTGAAAATTCTGGGCTCACTGCTCGGGAGGATAGGCCCGAAACTGCACTGTGTCCAGAACTGCTCCAATTAAAGAGAGCATCTGAGAAGCAGTCAGGTGTAACTTCGGCACGTTTATAGAGAACCCCAGTGAATGCAGGAGGTCCACAGTAGTCTGAAGGTGGGACGAGGACGCCTTCAACAGCAAGTCATCGAGGTAGGGGAAGACTGACACCCCTAACCTGCGCAGATGAGCTGCGGCCACCACCATCACCTTGGTGAACACCCGAGGGGCAATGGTAAGGCCAAAGGGGAGCACGGTAAACTGAAAGTGCTTGAGGCCTACCTTGAACCACAAGGAACGCCTGTGGCCCGGCAGAATGGGGATGTGAAAATATGCATCCTGCAGGTCCAACACTACCATCCAGTCTTCTTGGTCTAGGGCAGACAAGACCTGAGCTAGAGTGAGCATCTTGAACTTCTTCTTGAGGAAGAGATTGACGGTTTGAAGATCTAAGAAAGGCCGCAACCCTTTGTTCTTCTCCGGAATCAGAAAGTAGTGGGAATAACAACCACTGTCTACTTCTGAAACCGGGACCCTTTCTAGAGCTCCCTTGGCCAAGAAAGCTGTAACTTCCTCTTGGAGCAATTTCAGATGATCCTCCCTCAGCCGTTCCAGATTTGGCAGAATGGGAGGAGGAAAAGAGAGGAAAGGCAGAGAACAGCCCTCCAGAATGATCTGCAAGACCCACTTGTCCGATGTTATGGATCTCTAGTGGGGGAGATGGTGACGAATTCTCCCGCCAACTGGGGTAGTGTGGTCTTTCAGACTCAGACTAGGAGTGCTTGGAGGCTGCGGCTGCCGGGGACAGGGTGGCAGACTACTTCTGGCCTCCGTTCCTGGATCAGAATGCACTGCGTCCACGTCCTTGCACGGCTTGGGCTGTCTGTGCAGGACGGTGACTAGGATAGGAGTGACGCAGCTGGAAACCCCTTCCGTTGCCACTAAAGGAGCAAAAGGAAGACTGGCCACAAGGAGTAGAGGAGAGGCCCATGGATCTGGCCGTAGCTCGAGAGTCCTTGAACCTGACCAAGGCCGAATCTGCCTTTTCCCCAAAAAGACGGGTTCCATCAAAGGGCATGTCCATCAGATTGGCCTGGACATCACCCGAAAAGCCAGTTGTCCTAAGCCAAGCGATACAAAAGGGGATGATGGACGGAACGTTTGAGCCAATCAAACACTCACCCCCAGTCAACTGATCTGGGTTTAATCCATCATCATTCTTTAGCTCACTCCACCACCCCAGTTCAGACATGGCCATATGCAAATCAGTCTGACCCTGTGCCTCATGGGAACAGTCCAGCCCGAACTGCCAAGCCATGTCTTCCCTGGACCGGAAACAAGCATCCTAGGGCCGGTTTCTGGCATTCCAGCAGTCATCAGCCAGGCTTGCTTGAATCCAGTGGCAAAGTGAGCAAGGGACCCACGTCTGGGCATACCCCCGCCAACTTAGGGCGTAACAAGCGATACAAAAGGGGATGATGGACGGAACGCTTGAGCCAATCAAACACTCACCCCAGTCAACTGATCTGGGTTTAATCCATCATCATTCTTTAGCTCACTCCACCACCCCAGTTCAGACATGGCCATATGCAAATCAGTCTGACCCTGTGCCTCATGGGAACAGTCCAGCCGAACTGCCAAGCCATGTCTTCCCTGGACCGGAAACAAGCATCCTAGGACCGGTTTCTGGCATTCCAGCCGTCATCAGCCAGGCTTGCTTGAATCCAGTGGCAAAGTGAGCAAGGGACCCACGTCTGGGCATACCCCGCCAACTTAGGCGAACAAGCGATACAAGGGGATGATGGACGGAACGTTTGAGCCAATCAAACACTCACCCCCAGTCAACTGATCTGGGTTTAATCCATCATCATTCTTTAGCTCACTCCACCACCCCAGTTCAGACATGGCCATATGCAAATCAGTCTGATCCTGTGCCTCATGAACAGTCCAGCCGAACTGCCAAGCCATGTCTTCCCTGGACCGAAACAAGCATCCTAGGACCGGTTCTGGCATTCCAGCCGTCATCAGCCAGGCTTGCTTGAATCCAGTGGCAAAGTGAGCAAGGGACCCACGTCTGGGCATACCCCGCCAACTTAGGCTGAACAAGCGATACAAAGGGGATGATGGACGGAACGTTTGAGCCAATCAAACACTCACCCCAGTCAACTGATCTGGGTTTAATCCATCATCACTCTTTAGCTCACTCCACCACCCCAGTTCAGACATGGCCATATGCAAATCAGTCTGACCCTGTGCCTCATGGGAACAGTCCAGCCCGAACAAGCATCCTAGGACCGGTTTCTGGCATTCCAGCCGTCATCAGCCAGGCTTGCTTGAATCCAGTGGCAAAGTGAGCAAGGGACCCACGTCTGGGCATACCCCCGCCAACTTAGGGCGAACAAAGCGTCCATCGTCCCCTTTTGTATCGCTTTGTTCGCCCTAAGTTGGCGGGGGTATGCCCAGACGTGGGTCCCTTGCTCACTTTGCCACTGGATTCAAGCAAGCCTGGCTGATGACGGCTGGAATGCCAGAAACCGGTCCTAGGATGCTTGTTTCCGGTCCAGGGAAGACATGGCTTGGCAGTTCGGGCTGGACTGTTCCCATGAGGCACAGGGTCAGACTGATTTGCATATGGCCATGTCTGAACTGGGGTGGTGGAGTGAGCTAAAGAATGATGATGGATTAAACCCAGATCAGTTGACTGGGGTGAGTGTTTGATTGGCTCAAACGTTCCGTCCATCGTCCCCTTTTGTATCGCTTTGTTCGCCCTAAGTTGGCGGGGTATGCCCAGACGTGGGTCCCTTGCTCACTTTGCCACTGGATTCAAGCAAGCCTGGCTGATGACGGCTGGAATGCCAGAAACCGGTCCTAGGATGCTTGTTTCCGGTCCAGGAAGACATGGCTTGGCAGTTCGGGCTGGACTGTTCCCATGAGGCACAGGGTCAGACTGATTTGCATATGGCCATGTCTGAACTGGGGTGGTGGAGTGAGCTAAAGAATGATGATGGATTAAACCCAGATCAGTTGACTGGGGTGAGTGTTTGATTGGCTCAAACGTTCCGTCCATCGTCCCCTTTGTATCGCTTTGTTCGCCCTAAGTTGGCGGGGTATGCCCAGACGTGGGTCCCTTGCTCACTTTGCCACTGGATTCAAGCAAGCCTGGCTGATGACGGCTGGAATGCCAGAAACCGGTCCTAGGATGCTTGTTTCCGGTCCAGGGAAGACATGGCTTGGCAGTTCGGGCTGGACTGTTCCCATGAGGCACAGGGTCAGACTGATTTGCATATGGCCATGTCTGAACTGGGGTGGTGGAGTGAGCTAAAGAATGATGATGGATTAAACCCAGATCAGTTGACTGGGGGTGAGTGTTTGATTTGCTCAAGCGCTCCGTCCATCATCCCCTTTTGTATCGAGTTGTCCTAAGCCAGGCGTGGCACCTCAAGGCCACTGTCATTGAAATCGATCTGTCCAGCGAATCTGTCGTATCTAGGCCACACCGGATGGTGAATATTGCTGCATCTCTCCCATCCTTGACTGCTTGGGAGAGCACAGTCCGGGCCTTCTCTGGGACTTGTGGCAGCATTTGCGCAACCGTCTCCCAAAGGGAGTGGGAAAAAACGGCCCAATAAGCATGCAGTATTCACTGACCGCAAAGCCAGGCTGGGGGAAGAAAACAATTTCTTCCCAAATGCATCCAGCCTTTTGGATTCCCTATCCGGAGGGGCGGAAGGGAACACGCCCTGGGAAGTAGAGGCCTGCACCACCAAACTTTCAGGGGTGGGGTGTTGGCTTAGGAACTTCGGATCACCCGGTGCTGGGCGATGGTGGTGTGCAATCGTCCGATTCACAGGAGCCTCTGTGCTCGGCTTGGACCATGTGCCTAGAAGGACCTCTGTAAGTGCCTCATTAAAGGGCAAAAGGGGTTCGGAAGCGGAATCCCCAGGTTGAAACACTGCGATCAGGAGATTAGTCCTGACCTCCAATGAGGGCAGCTCCAGTCCAAGGACCACAGCTGAACTTTTTACCACCATGGCATAGGATGCCCTTCCTCCGTAGCCACTCTTAGCGGGGAGAACATGCCAGTATCTGGAGAAATGTCCAGCCAACTGGCTTCCGCAAGTTCCCCATACCAGTCCAAATGCTCCAGAGTCATCCTGGTGTTCCAGAGGGTCCATAGACCCCTCCCATTCCTCTCCTGAGCCTAGCACATCCTCAAAGTGCTCAGGTGACAACATAGAACCCCTAGGTTCAATCGGCGTCAAGCGTCGTCATTCCGGCTCCGTGTCGTCGGGGATGAGGAAGGGGCTGGCACCGCCGATGGGCACCAGCGGCGCCGCAGGTACCGACTTCGGATCAGACGCCGGAGGAGGTCGCGCTGGCACGACCGGCATCGACCCGGATAAAGGATCAGATCCATGAGGCCCTACCGGCGCCGTGGCTGGAGCCGACTGCGTCAAAACAGATGGGGCCTCTTCCGACCTGTGGGCCGGAGGGCTTAGCAGCAGGGTCAGACCATTCAAATATGTGGTGCATGGCTTTGTAAAACTCTGATCTGAGCGGGGGTCGCTCCGGCTCCCGGGAAGGGCGGGAGGTGCGAAGTCCACCCAGGCCCTGGCTTCACAGAACCGTGCCTTGAGCGTCGGTGCTCCTTAACTCTCTCGTCGACGGACGACAGCCGAGGTGAAGATGAAGTCCGCTTGGACTTCTTTTTATGCCTCTTCCTAGAGTGCCCCGAGGACCTCCAGTGGAACGAAGAGGACTTAGGGCTCCGGGAGCGGTCCTGTGACGATCTCTTCCTCGATCGGGACCAGGACCTCCGCGGAGTCTTGCTCGACAGTGTCAACTGCCGGGCAGCAAGAAGCTTAATCGCCTGCTCCCTCAAGGCCTTTGGAGCCATGGCCCGGCAGTCCGAGCAAGACTTCGAGTCGTGGTCGCGCTCGAGACACCAGAGACAGACAAGGTGGGGGTCGGTATCAGACATCATGCGGTGTCAGGCACCACACGGCTTGAAACCGGTCTTCCTTGAAGACATCCCTCGCTCACAAAGTTGGAAAAAATTCAAAATTTTACAAAAGGTCGAGAAAAAAACTGCCAAAAAGCGAAAGAGGGGTAACTCTTCCCAGATCGACGCGGAAAAAAAAGAACTGACGTCCGGGCACCTGGGTACCGCGACATCATAACAGACGCTACCAATGCCGACGATGTCACGCAGAGCGCGCAAGGGGTACTGCTCAGCAAAAGTTTCCGGATCCAGCCTGACACCTGGGAAAAATTCAGAGGTAAGGAATCTGGAGCTAGAAATCTCTATCAGATATTATTCAGTCCAAAACTGAGCACCCGGGGAAGAAGGTGGTGTATGCTGGATGAACACATATGGCCAAGAGCTTACTCAGCCGTCTTGCAGTGGTGATGGTGATCAGGAACAGTTTTTGTTGGTAAGAAGCCAAAGGGGACAGCTCTGAAGCGGCTCTCATGGAGTATGAATCAAATAAGTAATGACGAGATGGAGGTTCCATTGTAGCATCACAACAGGAGAAAGGGGAAAGACATGCTGAAGCCCTTTTATAAAACTCTCTCTTAACCAGTAACTTAATCAACAAAGGTTGATCAGGCATTAACAGAAAGACCAAAATGGCTGAAAAATAACCTTTAACATTGCCCAAAACAAGGCCTTAATGGGCAAGAGACAAAACAAACAAAAGAGTGTCAGATAACTTACCTTGGAGGGGGTGAATCTGTTGTATGCTGTACCAACCCACAAGCCTGTCTCAACAACAAACTTGTACAGTTTTTGCTGGGTGATGCCTTGCTGCCTAGATGACATTGAACACTTTTGGAGGGGAGGGGGGAAGAGGAGCTGGTCAGAAGACACATGCTCAAGCTCAGGAGTTCTGCATACCATATTCTCCGTGAGCAATCCGGAGCCACTAGGATAGCTTGCACCTGGTCTGGCATGATCTTCTTGAGAACTCTGTGCAGGAGTGGTATCGGCGGAAAGGCATACTTAATCCAGAGATGCACTCACAGCAGAACATGTCTCCGAGTGAGAAGGGCCTTGGAAACTCCAATGCGCAAAAAGTGCAGATATTGCGCATTCTCTGTCGCAAATAGATAGTGCCAAGGTTCTTCCCACTCGTGGAAGAGAACCTGCACCACATCCTGGTGTAACCGCCATTCATAATCCGTAAGGCGCTCATCCGCCCTGGCCAGGAAGGTACCATGGGGGGAACAAGGCCTCCTCACTCAGGGTTCATGACCCCACCCTGCCCTGTTTGTTGCAGTACCACATGGTGCTGGTGCCGTCCGTGAGCACCTTTACCAGCCTCCCTTAGATGGACAGAAGAAAGGCTTTCAGCACTAAGCAGATGGCCCTCAGCTCTAGAAAGTTTATATGGAGTCGGGACTCTGCCAGTGACTAGAGGCGGCCTCTGATCTCCACCTCGCCCAGATGGCCTTCCCAACCCGGAAGCGATGAATCGGTCTCCACCGTCAGCTCTGGGTAGGGAAGGGAGAGGGGACTGCCACTGACCCAATCGCAGTCCCGTGACTAGCACTGCAAATCTTTGGCAGTCTCTTCCGAAATCTGGACGTGGTCGGAGAGTTACCCTTGAGGTTGGGCCCACTGGGACTTCAGCTTCCACTGCAAAGACCGCATATGCCACCTGGCGTGCTCGACCAGCAGTATGCAGGAAGCCATCAGTCCCGGCAGCCTCAGAGTTGACCTCACTGAAATCCAAGTTGAAAGATCAGGATCATAACCTGAATGTTCTGGACTCTCTTTCCCAGGGCTCTGACGAAGGAGAGCATCTGGGAAGGAGTCATGAGTGAGTTTGGCCCGGTTATAGGGAACCCCAAAGATGACAGGAGGCTCGCCGTAGTCTGGAGGAGGCTGACTACTTCAACAACCAGTCGTCGATGTAGGGAAAGACTGGCACCCTTGACCTCCAAAGGTGTGCTGCCACCATCACATTCATGAACACCCGAGAGGAGCTGGTGAGACCCAAGGGGAACAGAGCAAACTAGAAATGCTCCTCTCCTTTCACGAACCGCAGGTAGTGCCGACAGGCTACCAGGACGGGAATATGAAAGCATGTGTCCTCTAGGTCCAGCGCCACCATCCAGTCTCTAGGGTCTAGGACAGACCAGACCTGGGCCATTGTGAGCATCTTGAATTTGTCCTTTTGGAGGAAGCAATTGTGAAGGCACAGTCCTACTAATAGGCTGGAAGGCATCCGTCTTTCTTGGCCACCAGAAATTAGTAGGAACAACAACCATGTCCCTCTTCTGGCGTCGGCACCCTCTCTATAGCTCCTTTGACCAAAAGGGCTTGTACTTCCTGCCACAAAATGGAGAGATCGTCCTTAGTCAGTCAGGTGAGCAGTGGAAGGTGCAGCGGGGACCAAAGGAAGGGTAGGGCATAACCCTTGTGAACAATTTGAAGGATCCACAGGTCCGATAGAATGGCTTGCAAAACACGATATAATCAGTGGATTCTGCCTCCCACAGTGGCTCTGACCCTGTAAGGTACACTAAAAAGGTTAGGCAGGTGGGGCTGTGAAGGCATTGGGGGATGGGGCGACGGATGGAGCGGTACAGTGACCTTGGCTGCAGGGTGCCGTGGCCACCACAGGCTCTCCCGCAAAACTGCTGGATTCCCTGCCAATAGGGAATGCCTCATCAAAGCCACAAAATGAAAGATGAAATTGTTGCTGGTTAGGCTGGCTAAAAGGCCCAGAGAGGAAGCGGTAGCTCTACACTCCTTGAAACATTCAAGACAGAGTCAGTCTTGACCCCAAACAAGTGAGTCCCATCAAACGGCATGTCCATCGGAGAGGGCTGGATGTCGCCCGAAAACCCAGTGGATTACAGCCACGCATAGTGGCAAATAGCAACACTTGTGCCTATGGTTTGCCCAATGGAGTTGGTGGTGTCAAAGCCACAATACATTGTGAACTTAGCCGCATCAGGATCATCCTGAATTGCCTGTGAAATGACAGGACGAAGGTCTTCTGGAACACTAGGAAGGACTTGTGCCACAGAGTCTCAAAGGGCATGTGTATAGATGTTGTGCAAACAGGGGGCACTGATCGATCCTGCAAGTCCTCATACAAATTGCCTTCCCTATAGGGCTGAGCAGACTCATCACCCTGGTCAATTTATTTATCAGAATACGTTTTAAAGAGGGAATGTAGAAAATGTGGTCTACCTAGTGGTCAGGCTAAAGCCAAAACTTCGGTCGGATTCAGTTGCGACATCAGTTGAAGTCAGACCAGCTTCAGAGAGGATAATGGGGGCCATCTGTTCAGGCGAGGATGTACCCAGGCCCTGTGTGGTCGTTGGCATGGCGTCAGTACTGTACCCGAGTGAAGAAGCGGCTCAGAGGATCCCACCGCTGAAAAGAGCGAACACACTGGAGATAATCCTGGAGGAAGACCTCTGAGCTCCATGGGGCCTGAGGGCACGCCAGAGGGTGTCTATAAAAATCCGAAAAGCCAGACCATAGCTGCACGGAGCTCTTTGATCTGGCGCAGCTTGGCTGAAGGCCACAGAAACGTGTGTTGAGCAGAAACCAGATAAGGAATCGGCTCTGAAGTTGGTCAACTAAGGTAGCAGGAACGGGACTGTTGGCACTGCCCATGCTTCTCATCAGGTGAGTGGGAATGGCGAGAAGTAGCAGAAGTCTTCTTTGACTTCTTATGTTTTTTGTGCTTACCTGAGGATTTGGAGCGTGACATAGCCTCTAGAGTGGCTCTGTCAACTCTGGGAACATGTACGGGATCGAACCTTGGGTTTGGAACGGGACTTGAAGCGGTCCCTACATTGCGTCTTCTTGTGCTTGGTGACACACAGCTTCGCCTTGTGTTCCCTGATTGTCTTCTGGTTTAGCGAGGTGCAGTCTCCACAGGTCTTGGAGTCGTGGCTCAACCCCAGACACCACAGGCATACCTGGTGGAGATCCATAACGGACATCTGTTTGCAGCATCTGCTTGCGACAGTCCCTACAGTGCTTAAACCTGTCATTTTAGGGAGTGGCATGCCTTGCACACTGAGCATTTGGAAACAAATTTTGAGGTAAGGTGTCTAAGAGACGAGATGAAGCTCCAGATTCGCGTCTGGTGACGCGGAAAGAAAGTAACCGACGCTAGCGTGCAGGTGCCACGTCATTTCCGGAGTGGAAAGGCATCAGTGCTGAGCCGCCAGGTGCCCACTTCCGGCACACAGTGGTACAAGGGAAAAGTTTCCAGACCCAGTCTGGCACCTGGGGAATATTCCAGAGGTGAGGAATCTGTGGCTAGAAGCTTCTATCAGAAAGGAAGAGTATTTTATGGCTGCCCATAAAAAGCAGAACCAAATTTAAAGCGCTATGCATTGCCTACAAAGCAGTTCACGGTATCGGACCTGAATACCTGAAAAAAGCTTTTCGGGCTTACGCGCCCAGCAGAGCCCTGCGCTCCGCAGATGCCAACCTTCTGATCGTTCCCAGAACAAACAAAGTCAACTAGGGCGACAGAAGATTTGTAGTGGCAACGGCTAAACTTTGGAACCTGCTCCCCCTACAAATTAAGACCAGCCCAACGCTACTATCCTTCAGAAAACAAGTAAAAACCTGGCTATTTGAGCAATAAGGGGCCTTTCCGCTTTCCTCTACAGTCCATAGCGCCGAGACACCCACGGGTATTTGTGCGCTCTAGAAATTGCTAACATAACATAACATTTTACCTTTACACAACACAGTACTTTATTAAAGTTCAGTTGCACGTCACGTTACACCACTATCTTATGTATGAATCACTGAGTAGTTGGGGGAACAGTCTGTGCTATTCCACTAGCACAGAGTCTAATCAGCCCCTCAAGGTGGTGTGGTGCTTGTTCTTCTTACACAGCACACTGAGTGGGGATCACTTACCCTGTGCCCAGGCCCAGCCTAAGTGGTAATGGTCTCTGGTGTGTGCACACACCTGGGCACACCAGGCTAGGTGAGAATGGGCAGCACCAGTGCCAGCAGTGAAGATACTGAGCACAAATCACTATGCTTGCGGTCGAGTGGGTCTTCACTGGATCTTCCTCTGGCCCAAACACAAGCCCACTCACTCACACAAAGCTAGGCGCTCACCCCGGGTTGCAGTGATTTTACAACCTTGATCGATGTCCTATTCTTATGACAGGGGTTGCGCTATTTCTTGGCACAGGTCAGTTAGATGAGAGGCCTAAGAGGGCGGGATGCAGTCACAGATCAATCAGTGCCTTATACTTCTAAGTTCCAGCTTTTTTCAGGGTTATAGCCAAAAAATGATCTTAATCTTCAGGAAATCTTAACGGACACTTCCCCGGTTCAGCATATGTTGCAAGGACACTCCGGCCACCCAGAGGTCAATGTTTGGTGCGACCAGTGTTGGGTTGCTGAAGCAGTCTCAGTTGATAGCCACCTCCGCTCCGTCCCTCTCTGCCTCTTCAAGGCAGTGCCATCCTCATGTAAGGGCACCTCCTATGCCCCTTCGACAGAGATGGTCATCTCCTTCCTTCAAGACAGCTTCCCCTGGCAGGCTCTAGAACTCCCCAGGTTATTGGTTCCGAACCTGGAAACCGAAGTGGAGTTGGCCGTGTATACCTCAACCCTGGAGCACAAACGTTTCACGGGAGTCCCTGGTGTGGGGCCCATGCATGGAAGTTTCTGTTCCATCTTTATGTTAAAGTTGTACACGGCGTTTCTGTATTCCAACAGTCAACATAGACAGCTATCAGGCAGTCTCTGCCTTCTGCTTATTTCTCCCACACTGGTCTTTGTCTCCAAGTGTCAGTAGGAAGGTGGGGTGAAATTGTGATCATCCTGTCAGAGAAGACTGAAGACAAGGAAATAAAAGGAGAGGTAGTCCCACTTTACTCCCTGTAATATGTGAATGGCAGCCCTCCCAGTGAACAATGGCAAAGGAAAGAGCAGTGGAATTTCCATGAGCTTTAAAGGGACCCTCTGTACTGTCTACTCTACACCCTAGAAGCTTACTCACTAAAAGAAAATGCGTGAAATGTCCTGCAGGAGTCCAGCAATTCACAATGTTGTCTGGGACTCTGTCCACCCTCCACCCCAGATACCACTCAAAATGGATTCCTGTGAAGCCTCACGTAACAGGCACGCTGCACTCACAACCTCTACAGAAAGAGGCAGAACTTGCAAGGGTCTGGCAGTCCAATTTTAAAAACAGGGGAGGCTAGAACGTGACTCCCCCAGGCAGAAAATGGGCAAAAAGGCCAGCTCTGCACTATATTCTTGCCTCTGCCACCAATGTCCATACTCAGCAGTCCGGAGAGCTGATGGTAGCCATGCCCAGTTATAAGGGGTGTGGACAGGATGTGCCCCTTCACACCATGCAGCCCTGCTCTTGGTCGCAATCCATGATAAAGGAAGCTGCACACACTCTCCAGAGCTGTGCACAGGACCTTTTCTGTCCCAACACAATGTCTCCATGTCATGCCAACTTCTCACTCTCTCCTCCTACAGTCATCTCTAAGCATGAACTGAAGATTCTGCCACAATTTAGAATGTCACTTGATTTTGAATTTTTTTTTTGCTGTCCCACCGAAATGAGAACTCTGAAGAACAGAATATACAATCCTCAGGTGGGGTCTCGCTAGAACTCAACACAAAGTGAACACCTAACTTTAGCCCCTGGTGAGAAGTCTCCTTATATCTTCAGACAACACTAAGGGCCCTAGTATCTTAGCATGTTGTTGGCCCACTTGGGCAGGCTGATCAGATAAACAGGCCTCAGCATGGAAATAGCCACAAAGGAACCCAACTACTTGGTTAATGGGCCGTCAAGTTAATGACGGACTTCTGCACGCTGGATCAGGGCACACTGCACATTTTCATCCAAAAGCTGACCATGCAGAGGCTGGTTCTGCCACCTGCAATGCAATGAGAAAGTCCAATGGTCCTCTTTAAACAGAGATTGGGCATGTGCGAACCCTGTAGCAGCCACGTGTAGTAGAATACATAAGATATGTGATGGAACCATCGAGCCAGAGTCTTTTGGGACAAGGACAGAGCATTGTGGTTGATGCATGAGTGGAAAAGAAAGCTTGAAGTCAGACAGGACTATTATAACATTAAAGCTCCGCAACTCATCATCTTCTCTTCAGTCACCTTTAATATCAGTAATGCATGTCACTGTTCACCAGTCTGATTCCATCACAGTGTGCTGTATTAATGTATATTCATGTCCACGGGATTCCTAGTTTACATATTTTACTCTTGCATAGAAATGCACATAGTCAGTCGCCGACTTGCGGCAACTTAGAAGTTTTGGGTGCAGAGACAAGATGCAGCGAAAATGTATCAGCACGCTACTAAAGTCCAGACACAAACCACAGACACAACTGGTGCATGTCTTCTCGACCGACAATCTAGTGATGGTAAAGGATCTTCCCCTCTGGGTAGTGTGCACACTTATGGGTTACCTGTTGCAAAGCTGGAATGCTTCCAGTTGGTGTAGTTCTCCAAACCACGTACTAGTTCACGCCCACAAGATGAATGTTACAATAAAATATGGCTTGTCAATACTGCTCAACTTCTCATAGACCTATCATCAAACCCCATTTTAATACCCTCCAAATACCAACATTAGAGCCGCAAGGTGACTCTCAAGACAACAGTCAAGACGTGGCAGGGAAGTGGCTGGACCCGCTATGGCTGCTGCATCGTGTCTGGCGCCAAATTCTAAGCTTGTTACCCTCCAGGATGTTTAGTCTTTCTTTCCTTCAACAGTTTTTACACCAGTCTGAACAACACAATGTCACTACCAGCCAGCATCAGCAATATGCAGCGCCAATGTATGCAATCAATAAATCGTTTAAGCGTATATTCAAATATTACTGAAACCCTTGCATATCTGCTGCCTCTAAGCCGGACTTTTAGTACTAACATTCATTTGCTTGGTTGCATCTAGTTTTACAGCATTCCCCAAGGTGCTCACTCTCCAATAGGTTCCGGCAAGCCAGGCCGGCTTCTCCTCGTCAGGCCCGCTTCTCCTCGTCAGGCCCGCTTCTCCTCGCCAGGCCCGCTTCTCCTCGCCAGGCCCTTCCTCACTCCTTCTCTTCTTCAGCAGAAAGCGTTGCAGGTCTGAACAGGGTGCGCAGGAGAAGACGCCTCTGCAATGCTTCGCCACAAAGTATAAAAGGCTTGCCAGTTGAGAAGAAGATGGCGCTGTCCTTCATTCATTGCACAAGTTAGTCTCTTTTGATAGAATTTCAGAACTCCTAATGCACTCTGAGCCAGCCTGCTTATTATCCCAGTGGCTCCTAAATGTGTTGTGCACAAGGGTCCTCATGTGCTGCACATGCAATTGCTTAGTTGTTGTTACACTTAAGGGCCTTGGGTCACGGGCGGTTCTCCCTTTCCCTTAGTCGAGTTTTTTTGTCCTCATTATGTTGTATCCAATCCCCTCTGTTCACTACGATGCAATGTTGCGCGCACTACAACACCGCAATCAGTAGTGCTTGGTCTACACATTCGCTCACACTGCTCCTCAAGCGCTCCACAGCTGCAGATATCGTTGCTATACCATAACCAATAAGGTGCACTTTTGGCATCGTTATTAGGGACATCTCAAATGTTTACTGCAATGTACTTGCTTGGCAGTTGTGGTTTTTGACATATTGTTGTACTGGAATGTTTAAATACAAATGTCAATAAAGAGATTTAAACAAAAAAAAAATTGTTGTGCACAACATGCAGATCTTAGATTGTCATACCTCCTTAATATGAATCATTTGCCACGTAACCTGCCAAAATGGCCCCCTCCCCCACCCATGCATACAACGGCCCGCACACAAGCAAAGACCAATGGTAACAAACCCAGTGAACAGTATGTAAACAAGCATTTGCAATGCAATAGGTCTCGCATTTACGCAAGTTTGAGCTATTGGCATTGTAAATGACAATGCCTTTTATTTATGTTTTGGTTTTTAAAACATAAATAAGAGACATTTTCATTTACAATGCCAATAGCTTCAACTCGCGTAAATGAGAGACCTATTGCATTGCAAATGCTTGTTTCATCCCAGCTACTTGGCACTGCCCTGCATGGGAATTCCTACCTGGAGAATGACAATGCTGTCCAGAACTGCCCATTCCTTCCTGACTTCAGTGACCTTGCATGGCCTCCACTTTTACCCTTACTTTATCAGTACCACATAATCAGTACTTCGAGGTTATTTTTTGCCCAAATATTCTTCTGGGGGACAGTTCCATGGATTTACAACACAGTCAGTAAATCAAGGCAATTACACTACAAGTCTTTGCTCATAGGCAGGACCACTGGAATAACGCAATATTGTGGCCCCCGCGTTCTCGGAGTATTTACATATTTTCCACACTTGCCGCATGATTCAGATCTTCTGTATCAGTTGCAAACATTGATTCTAGCTCAGATGGATCAAAAGAGGCTTTAAAAAGCATCAGCCGTGGTCCCCCGGGGGGACAGACGCTTTGCAAAGATTAACTGTCACCATTTCGTTGCGGACGGCTGTATTCGGGTGTTAGAGTGCTGCTAATGAGGAGAAAAGTTTACCCAGACAGTACTACTGTGTTGTAAAATGACAAAATAGCAAAATATTGCGACAGAATGTGCCATATTACGCTGCATCATTGCACCTCTTCTGTGTCTGATCACGTTTGCACCTCTCCAGTCCCTGCAGCACCTGTTCTGACCTGGGTCTCAGGCTCTACAACAGCTCTGCTGGCCTGGTTCTCTTGCTCTACAGCAGCTCTGCTGACCTGGTTCTCTGGCTCTACAGCCGCTCTGCTGACCTGGTTCTCTGGCTCTAAAGCAGCTCTGCTGACCTGGTTCTCTGGCTCTAGAGCGCTCTGCTGACCTGGTTTTCTGGCTCTACAGCGGCTCTGCTGTCCTGGTTCTCTGGCTCTACAGCAGCTCTGCTGACCTGGTTCTCTGGCTCTACAGCAGCTCTGCTGACCTGGTTCTCACGCTCTACAGCAGCATGCTGACCTGGTTCTCTGGCTCTGGAGTGGCTCTGCTGGCCTGGTTCTCTGGTTCTACAATGGCTCTGCTGACCTGGTTCTATGGCTCTACGGCGGCTCTGCTGACCTGGTTCTATGGCTCTACAGCAGCTCTGTTGACCTGGTTCTCTGGCTCTAGAGCAGCTCTGCTGACCTGGTTCTCTGGCTCTAGAGCAGCTCTGCTGACCTGGTTCTCTGGCTCTAGAGCGGCTCTGCTGACCTGGGTCTCAGGCTCTACAACGGCTCTGCTGACCTGGGTCTCAGGTTCTACAACGGCTCTGCTGACCTGGTTCTCTGGCTCTACAACGGCTCTGCTGACCTGGTTCTCTGGCTCTACAGCAGCTCTGCTGACCTGGTTCTCTGGCTCTACAGCAGCTCTGCTGACCTGGTTTTCTGGCTCTACAGCAGCTCTGCTGACCTGGTTCTCTGGCTCTACAGCAGCTCTGCTGACCTGGTTCTCTGGCTCTAGAGCAGCTCTGCTGACCTGGTTCTCTGGCTCTAGAGCAGCTCTGCTGACCTGGTTCTCTGGCTCTACAACAGCTCTGCTGACCTGGTTCTCTGGCTCTACAGCAGCTCTGCTGGCCTGGTTCTCTTGCTCTACAGCCGCTCTGCTGACCTGGTTCTCTGGCTCTACAGCAGCTCTGCTGACCTGGTTCTCTGGCTCTACAGCAGCTCTGCTGACCTGGTTCTCTGGCTCTAGAGCAGCTCTGCTGACCTGGTTCTCTGGCTCTAGAGCGCTCTGCTGACCTGGTTCTCTGGCTCTACAGCAGCTCTGCTGACCTGGTTCTCTGGCTCTACAGCAGCTCTGCTGACCTGGTTCTCTGGCTCTACAGCAGCTCTGCTGACCTGGTTCTCTGGCTCTACAGCAGCTCTGCTGACCTGGTTCTCACGCTCTACAGCAGCATGCTGACCTGGTTCTCTGGCTCTGGAGTGGCTCTGCTGGCCTGGTTCTCTGGTTCTACAATGGCTCTGCTGACCTGGTTCTATGGATCTACAGCGGCTCTGCTGACCTGGTTCTATGGCTCTACAGCAGCTCTGTTGACCTGGTTCTCTGGCTCTAGAGCAGCTCTGCTGACCTGGTTCTCTGGCTCTAGAGCGGTTCTGCTGACCTGGGTCTCAGGCTCTACAACGGCTCTGCTGACCTGGGTCTCAGGTTCTACAACGGCTCTGCTGACCTGGTTCTCTGGCTCTACAACGGCTCTGCTGACCTGGTTCTCTGGCTCTACAGCAGCTCTGCTGACCTGGTTCTCTGGCTCTACAGCAGCTCTGCTGACCTGGTTCTCTGGCTCTACAGCAGCTCTGCTGACCTGGTTCTCTGGCTCTACAACAGCTCTGCTGACCTGGTTCTCTGGCTCACCAACAGCTCTGCTGACCTGGTTCTCTGGCTCTACAACAGCTCTGCTGACCTGGTTCTCTGGCTCTACAGCCGCTCTGCTGACCTGGTTCTCTGGCTCTAAAGCAGCTCTGCTGACCTTGTTCTCTGGCTCTAGAGCGCTCTGCTGACCTGGTTCTCTGGCTCTACAACAGCTCTGCTGACCTGGTTCTCTGGCTCTACAACAGCTCTGCTGACCTGGTTCTCTGGCTCTACAGCCGCTCTGCTGACCTGGTTCTCTGGCTCTAAAGCAGCTCTGCTGACCTGGTTCTCTGGCTCTAGAGCAGCTCTGCTGACCTGGTTCTCAGGCTCTAGAGCAGCTCTGCTGACCTGGTTCTCAGGCTCTAGAGCAGCTCTGCTGACCTGGTTCTCTGGCTCTACAACGGCTCTGCTGACCTGGTTCTCTGGCTCTACAACGGCTCTGCTGACCTGGTTCTCTGGCTCTACAACGGCTCTGCTGACCTGGTTCTCTGGCTCTACAGCAGCTTGTTGACCTGGTTCTCTGGCTCTAGAGTGGCTCTGCTGGCCTGGCTCTCTGGCTCTCGAGCGGTTCTGCTGACCTGGTTCTCTGGCTCTCGAGCGGCTCTGCTGACATGGTTCTCTGGCTCTACAACGGCTCTGCTGACCTGGTTCTCAGGCTCTACAGCTGCTCTGCTGACCTGGTTCTCTGGCTCTAGAACAGCTCTGCTGACCTGGTTCTCTGGCTCTAGAGCAGCTCTGCTGACCTGGTTCTCCGGCTCTAGAGCAGCTCTGCTGACCTGGTTCTCTGGCTCTAGAGCGGCTCTGCTGACCTGGTTCTCTAGCTCTAGAGCGGCTCTGCTGACCTGGGTCTCAGGCTCTACAGCCGCTCTGCTGACCTGGTTCTCTGGCTCTAGAGCAGCTCTGCTGACCTGGTTCTCTGGCTCTACAACAGCTCTGCTGACCTGGTTCTCTGGCTCTACAACGGCTCTGCTGACCTGGTTCTCAGGCTCTACAGCTGCTCTGCTGACCTGGTTCTCAGGCTCTACAGCTGCTCTGCTGACCTGGTTCTCTGGCTCTAGAGCGGCTCTGCTGACCTGGTTCTCTAGCTCTAGAGCGGCTCTGCTGACCTGGGTCTCAGGCTCTACAGCCGCTCTGCTGACCTGGTTCTCTGGCTCTACAGCAGCTCTGCTGACCTGGTTCTCTGGCTCTACAACGGCTCTGCTGACCTGGTTCTCAGGCTCTACAGCTGCTCTGCTGACCTGGTTCTCAGGCTCTACAGCTGCTCTGCTGACCTGGTTCTCTGGCTCTAGAGCAGCTCTGCTGACCTGGTTCTCTGGCTCTAGAGCAGCTCTGCTGACCTGGTTCTCCGGCTCTACAGCAGATCTGCTGACCTGGTTCTCTGGCTCTAGAGCGGCTCTGCTGACCTGGTTCTCTGGCTCTAGAGCGGCTCTGCTGACCTGGTTCTCTAGCTCTACAACGGATCTGCTGTCCTGGGTCTCAGGCTCTACAGCCGCTCTGCTGACCTGGTTCTCTGGCTCTAGAGCAGCTTTGCTGACCTGGTTCTCTGGCTCTACAACGGCTCTGCTGACCTGGTTCTTAGGCTCTACAGCCACTCTGCTGACCTGGTTCTCAGGCTCTACAGCCACTCTGCTGACCTGGTTCTCTGGCTCTACAACGGCTCTGCTGACCTGGTTCTCAGGCTCTACAGCCGCTCTGCTGACCTGGTTCTCTGGCTCCACAGCAGCTCTGATGATCTGGTTCTCTGGCTCTACAACGGCTCTGCTGACCTGGTTCTCAGGCTCTACAGCAGCTTGCTGACCTGGTTCGCTGGCTCTAGAGCAGCTCTGCTGACCTGGTTCTCTGGCTCTACAACGGCTCTGCTGACCTGGTTCTCTGGCTTTACAGCGGCTCTGCTGACCTGGTTCTCAGGCTCTAGAGCAGCTCTGCCGACCTGGTTCTCTGGCTCTAGAGCGGCTCTGCTGACCTGGTTCTCTGGCTCTACAGCAGCTCTGCCGACGTGGTTCTCAGGCTCTACAGACGCGTGCCAAAACCCTGAATACAAATACCAGACAAGCTGTCGCCATTGTGAAAAAAATATAGTGCTTACCGACTAATGAAGGAGACAGTGTAATGCCGCAAGTAAAAGATCCAGTCCTGATGGGCAGTCACAAAAAGAGACAGGGCGGTAACAAGGAGGGACTAAGAAGCCTCATTATCAATCGGAAGCCAGCGTTTACCAAAGACAATGCCACCAGCCAATGAAAAGTATGGGAGGAGAGTGGGCGGGGCTTCAACACCACTTCAACATCATACCCTACTACAGCATGCCTCGCAAAAAAATCGAGCAGCGCATGCGCTGCAACGCTAGGCTCGACCTAAAAACAGGAAGTGAGGAAAACCTGCCAGAGAGCAGAATAAAGTAAAGCCGTGCGCATGCCTCCCTGATCAGCAGCGCCAGCAGGTACACTCAGAGATGGGCTCAGCGGAAACACCCTAACAACAAGCATTAAAAATGCAATCGGTCTCACCTTTAATTAAGTTAAAGCCATTTGCTTTGCTATACAATACCATTAGCAAAGCAAATGGCTTTAACTTAATAAAAGGTGAGACCTATTGCATTTTCAATGCTTGTTACTGGGCAAGTGACTTTAATGCTCGCGGGAAGCCTCGCGCCAGCTCCTGGGGTCGAGCAGTGGCTGCGCGCGCCGCGGCGGATTCCTCAGCACTGCCGTCGGGCCCTTCAGCTTGTCTGGGAAAGCGAAAGCACGCCGCCATGCACGCGTAGGGACAAAAAAATGCGCGCGCGTGTGCACATCCCTACGCTAATGAAAGTAAACAAAGATGGCGTCGAGCTGTCCACATGCGCGTGCATTTTTTTGTCATTCCTACACGTGCATGTTTAGCTTTGTGGATGGCTTCCAAGCTGCGTACAGGAAGCGGCATTTTTATGAAACGTGCCGATACCTTGCAAGTATGTTACCGAGAAAATAATTTAAAAAGTAACACAAAAATACACACCAAGTTGCACGCCGAGAGTGAACAAAAAATAGCGACAGATACTTTTTTGTTACAATTGCTCTGCCGCCAGAAAACAAATGGAAATGCCTGCGACTCGTTTTTAAGGCACATATAGTAAAACTGTTGCTCTGCCGCCAGGAAAGACACCCAAACAATGCGCACCAAGTTCCACGCCGAGCGTTTAAGTACAAGAAAGACAGCATTGAACCCGGCAAGCTGCGTACAGGAAGCGGCATTTTTACGAAACGTGCCGGTAGCTTGCAAGTATGCTACTGTGATAATCAATAACAAAAACACACAAGAATGCGCACCAAGTTCCACGCCGCGCGTTGAAACACAACAAGCTGCGTACAGGAAGCGGCATTTGTTGCTATGGCAACAAAAGCTTCGCAAGATGGCCTCGGACTGTCCACAGTTCGTACGGACACGCGCATGCTGTTTGCTATGGACAAATGGCAAGAGCAGCCATGTTTGTCCATGCAGACGCGTGCATGAAAGCCCTCGGAAGAATCGATTCCAAAAGGTACTCGCAATAGCGAGAGCAGCGCATGCGCTGCTTTCGCCAGGCGAGACCTAAAAAGGTTTCATTTAAAAAGTACTTCACTGGTTTAACCCTATGCTCCCAACAGACCTGCCAACCGTAGGGTACTATTCACTGTGTGATGGACAGAGAAGGAAGGGGGTGTGGACATTACAAGTGGGGCTGTGGATGCCCTGCTCCGATTAAACAGCTCCCACCACCCCCTCCACCCCATGTCCCCACTGCAATAACTGCTCACCCAGACCAACCTCCCGTGTCCCCGGAATGTTTAAAATGCAGCCCTGACCCCTGAGCTGCAAACTTATCTATGAAATGGGTTCCGGCTCAACGTTCCATAGCGCCTCTCACACGGTCGTCGTGTGATGAGGTGTAAACCCGTGTGTCACACAGCAACAGCGTGTGCGTCCTAAGACTCTTAAAGCCCCACCTCCCCATCCAACAGAGAGCAGGGCTGCTTGCAGAAATAACAAGCGGTCCATAAAACACCATCTACCTGAAGGTTTAACACTCAGAGAGCGCCGCGTCCCACCCACCAAGGAGTGGCAAGTAGTAACACACAGACAGAGGGGCCCCCATCCCACCCACCCCGGAGTGGCACGCAGTAACACACAGACAGAGGAGGGAAGGAGTGGCAAGCAGTAACACACGGACAGAGAGTGCCCCATCCCACCCTCTCAGGAGCTCCAAGCAGTAACACGGACACAGGGTGCCCCATCTCACCCACCCAGGAGGGGCACGCAGTAATACACGGACAGAAGGTGCCCCGTCCCACTCAAGGACCTCTTAGCAGTAACACACGGACAGACAGTGCCCCATGCGTGCCAGTAGGTGGCATCGTTTGGCTCCGTGTGGCGTAGTCGGTGTCGACTGCGTCGGAAGTGACGTGTGTGTTTTCCATATAGGCAACACCCGAGCGTGCTGTCTTTCTTTTCGTTACTTTCCACGCCCAAAGGGTGGAGCAACAAGGAACACGGACCATTGCTGTGTGAAGCTAGGGCGCTTAAAAGGGTTAATACTTTACACTAAAATCTGTTCACAGAGCAGGGAAGATGGGAGGGTCGGGTAAGGAATCTGCAGATAGAGTGTCTACTAGGTAAGGCATTACTGAAGGTTAGTAACTTGTTTATCTGATAGAGACTTCTAACTGCAGATTCCTTACTTTAGAATAGATACCCAAGCAGTACATTCCTAGAGGTGGGGCTGCAATAAGGATTAGACAAAAAAATCCTATAGGACCGAATGGGCAAAGTGACTGTCACGCCGGACCTGACTGTCCAGGCAGTAGTGCTTTGTGAACGTGTGCAAGGAAGCCCACGTTTCTGCCCGACATTTATCCAGGACAGAAACTCCGCAGGATAATGCAGTGGTTGCAGTCGTGGCTAGGGTAGCGTGAGCGTGCAACCCCTCAGGCGGTTGCTTTTTGGCCAATGCATAGCAGATTTCGATGCAGGGCACTATCCATTGCAAGATGGTCCGCTTTTGCACCGCCTTCCCTTTCTTCGATCCAACATACCCCATGAAAAGTTGATTGTCCACCCGGAACTCATGAGTGCTATCAAGATGCAACGAAAGAGCTCTTCTTGGGTCTAGCCGGTGGAGTCTCTCCTCTTTAGAAGGGTGAAGCGGAGCGTAAAAGTGAAATGAAGGACTGGCCTACATGGAAAGGAGGTACTACCTTCGGTAAGAAGGATGCTCGAGTTCGAAGGACTAGCTTGTCTGGGTAGAAGGTAAGGTACACAGGATTTGCAGGCAGTGCCTGTAACTCGCTGACTCTCTGAGCAGATCTTAGCACCCTTAGGAAGGCAGTGTTGATGGTTAGAAGTCGGAGTGGGCAGTTATGGAGCGGCTCAAACGGTGCGCACATCAGGAATGTAAGAATCAGGTTGAGGTCCCCACTAGGGCATAATGAAAGGCACTGGTGAGAACATGTGCTGGAGACCTTTCAGGAACCTATGTACAAGAGGGGATTTGAAAAAGGGTGGCTGATCTGGCAACCGCAGAAATGGCAGAAAGATAACCTTTTTACATATAAACATAACATAACGTGTATTTGTAAAGCGCATGTTCACCCCAAAGGGGTATCTTGGCGCTGAATAACAGATGTGTATTGTTTCCCAGCTCAATGGTACTCATTTTATAGACCTCAGAAAGGATGAGAGGCTGAACGGACCCGCTGGGATTTGAACCTTTGACCACGAGGTCGAACACAGGCCCCTGCAGTGGATGCTTTAGTCCACTAAGCCACAAGACCCAGCATTGCAAAGCCCTGCTGGGCCAAGGAAAGAATAAATAGAATTTGAGAAAAAGGTGCAGACAGAATCAACATGTTTATCTGTACACCATGTCACAAACTTGTTCCAACGGCACGCATATACCATCTTGATGGAGGGACGCCTGGCTGCCAAAATAACATTGCAGACTTGGGACGGAAGGTCAAAAGCTGTAAACTGTCACCGCTCAATCTCCACACATGGAAGCGAAGTGTTTTCAGGTGCGGGTGCAGAATCATGCCCTGTTGTTGCAACAGAAGATCCTCCCAAAGAGGCTGCCCGATCGTAGGACCGATGCGCATGTTTAACAGTTCGGGATACCAGATTCTCCATCCCCTGATCTTCTTGAGAACTCTGGGCAGAGTAGTACTGGCGGAAAGGCGTACATGAGGCCAGAGCTCCACTCAAAATATAAAGAGTGAGTGAGAGCTGCCTTGGAAACTCCAACGGGCAAAACTGCGGACATTGCGCATTCTTGGAAGAAGCAAACAAATCTAGCCACGGCTCTTCCCACTCTTAAAAGAGGCCTTGCACCACCTCTGGATGGAGATGCCATTTGTGATCTGCTATGCCTCAACAGCTTAGTACGTACGCTCTAAAGTTGAGATAGCCTTCCAGGTGTTGAACCACCAAGAAAATGCCCTGATGTTCCAGCCATGTCCAGAGATGCAGGGCCTCTTGACACAGGGTCCATGGCTCCACCTGCACGGTTTGTTGCAGTACCACATGGCGGTGGTGCTGTCCATGAACACCTGCACTACCTTCCCTTGATTTATGGAAGAAAGGCTTTTAACGCTAAACGCATCGCCTGAAGCTCAACAGTTTGATGTGTAGCTTTGATACCACAGGAGACCAGAGTCCCCTGCTCTCCACCTCTCCCAAATGGCAGTCCCAGCCCAGGAGTGACGCATCTGTCACTACAGTCAGCTCTGGTTGAGGGAGGTAGAGCGGGTCTGCTACTGACCCAATCGCAGTACGCCATCCTCCACTGCAGGTCTTTTGCAGTTATTTTTATTATTAATGCACTTAAACCCAACAGGGTCTCCCGGCGCTGAACATGTGGAGGCAGAACTACTTAGACAGCAGGCAAAAGGAAAAGGAGAAGGAAATCAAACCAGGTCACTGAACCAGTTCACTACAATATCTGGACAATGTCGGGGAGATTCCTCTGATGCTGCGCCCACTGAAACTTCAGGTCCCACTGAAGAACCCGCATATGCCAATGGGTATGCATCACAAGCAGCATTCAGGAGGACATGAAGTCCAGCAGCCTCCGTCAGTTTCACCGAAATCCAGGATAGAGGCTGAAACATCGGTATCATAGCCTGCTCAGGAGGATAGGCCAGAAACTACTACGATGAAGGTGAGCGTCCAAGGAGTCAGGTGTGATTTCCTTTCCGCACGTTGATAGTAAACCCCAGCGAGTGCAGAAGATTCACCATAGTCTAGAGGTGGGTGACTACTGCCTGGGGCGAGCTCGCCTTCAACAGCCAGTCATCGAAATAGGGACAGACGGGCATCCCTGATCTCCGCAGATGTATTGCAACCACCGCCATCACTCTGGTGAACACCGCCGAGGGGCGCTGATGAGGCCAAAGGGGAGCATGGCAAACAAAGTGCTCTTGGCCTACCATGAACCACAGGTAACGTCTGTGGGAAGGCAGGATGGGGACGTGAAAATATGCATCCTGAAAGTTCAATGCTCCCATCTAGTCTCCTGGGTCTAGGACAGAAAGGACTTGAGTGAGTGTGAGCATTTTGAATTTCTCATTCTTGCATAAGAGATTCAGAAGCTGCAGGTCTACTGTAGGATGGAGATCTCCGTTGTTCGTTGGCACCAGAAAGTAGTGGGAATAGCAACCACGACCTACTTCTGATGTCGGCACCCTCTCTATGGTTCCCTGGGCCAAGAGAGCCAACACTTTCTGACAGAGTAAGGTGGTCCTCCATCAGCCTGTTGTAAGCAGGGGCGACTCCTCCGTTATGGCAGAGGAGCCTTGCCCCACTGCTGGAACCAGCAGACGCGTGTAAAATAAAATGAAAATAAAGCAGTTATTAAAACTGCTTTATATCATTTTATTTTACTCCAGAGGCACCGCCGAGTCTTGAGGGTGGGGCCATCAGGAGCAGGAAGAGTGGTGGGCTCAGGGCACTGCCAGTGTGCATGGAGGTTTGGCCGGCCGTCTTAGGATAGCCAAATTGACATGCGCACTTGGATAACTCCAGGCTATTGTTTGGAGAGATCAGCAGTCTCCCACTCCCTGCTGGAGCGTGGAACCAGCCCGCTCCACCCAATCTCTACACTTCTCTCATGCTGGGTAATACCAGCATGAGTGTAGCGCCTGGATTGGCCTAGGGGACTCTGGGAGCTAGTGTGATCATCCGAAGAGGCAGTGGACGTCAGGCTGCAGGTACTTTTTTGTTGTTGTTTATTCTCCCCCCGCCTCCACCCCCCACGCAGCCCCACCGATTTCACCAGCTAGCAGCCACCACTGAGTGGGTGGCATGGGTAGAGGGATGGTCACCAAGGGGTGGGAGTAACCCAACGGTCTGATGTTATTGACCTCCAGTGGTACAGGCGATGACGTATCCTGCCCCGCACTGGATGCCCATGAAGGTTGGAGGGCAAACTAAAAGGGTTTGGAGGTTGTGGCTGCTGGGTGATGGTGGTGAACTGGCTCGACTTCTGGCTACTTTCCCCACATGGTCTGTGGGAATCGCGTCCTCGGCCACAAAAAGGTAAAGGTTGGGCAACCTGCTGGCCGTAGTGGCTGGGAGGGTAGAGACATGGTTGAAAGCCCCTTCAATGGCCATGAAAGAGGTGGAAGGCAGACTGGGGTCAGTGAGAGGCCATGGAAAGAACCAAGGAGCTGGCTGTAGCCATACTGTCCTTAAAGCGCTCCAGCGCTGAGTCTGCCTTCTCTCCAAACAAGCAGAAGCCAAAAGGCATGTTCATGAGCGAGGCTTGGACATCCACCGAAAAACCAGAGCTATTCAAACAAGTGTGGCGCCTAAGGGCCACCGATGTTGAAATTGCTCTGCCCAGCAGATCAGTCGTATCCAGCCCACATCGAATGGCGAACTTGGCTGCCTCCCTCCCCATCAGCAATTGCTTGAGAAGGTATGGGCAGCACTTGCACAACAGAGTCCCAGATGGTAAGTGAGTATTGGCCAAAAGGTATGCGCTGTTCACAGTCCTCAGTGCTAAGCTGGCAGAAGAGAACATCTCCTCTCAAAGGTATCCAGCCTCTTGGATTCCATGTCCGGAGGGGTGGTAAAGAATGCGCCGGGGTTTATTTTGGAGGTGGAAGCCTGGGCCAACAAGCTCTCTGGGGTGGGGTGGTGGGTGCCCCTGGGGCGGGGCGATGGCAGCGAGCAAATGTCCTGTGAACAGGAACCCCTGTGCAAAGCTTGGAGCAGGCCCCAAGCAGGACGTCGGTGATGGCTTCATTGAAAGGGTTCCGATAGGGTGACTCTCGGTTGAAGCACCTCCGTCAACACATTCGTCTTGACTGCGACAGAGGGTAATTGATGGTCCAAGACCTCAGCTGCCTGCCTCACTACCATAGCGAAAGAGGCAAACTCCTCTGTAGCCACAGTAAGGGCAGAGACCAGGCCAGTGTCTGGTGAGGTGTCCAGTCCACTGTCATCCGCCAGTTCCTTATATCACATGTCCTCAAGGTCTTCTAAGGGCTGGTACCATAAGGGTCCGCAGACACCTCCCATTCATCACCCAATACAGGCCTGTCATAAGAATAAGGCAATGGCTCTGAAATGGGGAGTCTACCCCCGGTCGGCACTGGAACCGGCATCGGACGACGCCTGTCCAGCTTTGTGTCAGAGTTCGGAATGATTGGGGTGGCGCCACCGATGGGCATTGGCGGGGTCCACACGAATGGGTGCCGGGAAAGGTCGAGGTTGCTTGACTGGTGTCCATCCGGATCCGTCACTGGATCCCTAGGGCCTGACTGGCGCCTAGGGTAAGCCCACCAGTGGAAAACCAGTAGGGGTCCCTTTCAGACCCTTGGGGTCTGAGGGCATTCCAGAGGAGTCGGCTGCCCAAATAGGAGGTGCATGGCCTCAAAATTCTTTTAGCTGGCCAAGGTCACTTCCTGGCTCTCGGAAATTTGGGGAGGCACAGAGGCGGCCCAGGCTCCCCCACAGAGTTTGGACTCAAGGGCCAATGACCCAGCGACACATCCAAAGACTTGCACATTGAAGTTGAAGACCTCTTCGACTACAACTTTTTTTGTGAGACGTAATGGATTTTCGCTACGAGTTTGATTGGGACGACGATCGCCAGGTGCAGCTCAGCAGATGATATCGTAACTTTCCTCACAGCCGAAATCTGGAATGTTGTGGAGTCGGTCGGTGAAGAACTTGAGGAAGTGCTCCCTCAGCGCTTTTGAATGCATTGCGCAGCAATCCTCACACATCTGACACCAAAGGCAAACCAAGTGTTGGTTCATCACATATATCTGATGGTGACCGGCACTGCATGGTTTGAAACCTGCCTTTTTGGTGGACATTCTCACACCAGAAGACAAAGTCTCAAAAACATATTCGACAAAAGGTTGAAAAAAAAGTCAGTCAAAACGTGACTGGGGATAGCTCTCTCCGGATCTGCACTGACTGGCCCAGAAAGAAAAGCACTGATGTCAGCGCACTGGGGTTGCACCTATATAGGCAACCTTCACGTCATGGCATGCAACCGACGCCATACCAACCCGAACAACGCCACATACAAGCGTGCAGGCGTACTGCTAGTCAAAAGTTTCTGGATCCACACTGATTCATGGGGAATATTCTAAACTAAGGAGTCTGCGGTTAGAAGTCTCTATCAGATTGGAAACACTCTGAAGAGGGTGCCCAAGCCCAGTAGGTCTACTAAGCATTGAAAGGACAAGGGATCGTGCCATGCCACTAGGAGCCCTAAACACTTCAGAGGTTGCCTCGGACTATCCAGAGCCAAAAGTCAATACCTGGGCAGAAGATGCTCCTCTCGCTAGGGCTCAGCTGGCACCCAGCAGACATGGAGCCTTAAGCAGGACAGCTCCGATGACACCTGAGGCCTCCCAGAGCCCTTTCAGGTTCACAGAGTGCCCTGTGCAGACACATCTAGTGGGGGTAACCGAATGCAAGGTATTCTGGTGGGGCAGGGGGCACTCCGGCTTACGGGCAGATCCATAAAGCCCCTCAGTGCATTATGCTGAAAGTCTTCCTGCAACAAATCCTGCCTTCAACAAGATGGTGGGTACAAGCTTGTCCCAGAAGGTGCAATGAAAAGCATGTTTAGCTACAGTTTGTCTTGAAGCTTCCAACCAAGAACGCCACTGCTTGCATAGTCTGAACTCTGGACACTCTGTCCTTGTCGTTCCATTCTGGATCATATACAGGACGATATGTCTCACGATGGTCCCCTCTGGGTTCATTCGCCCACTGCCTGTAACTTGCCCATCAGGTGAGACCTGTATCTAGTCTGAGCTTACAAACGAGCCTTTCTCAGTGCTGCCCTCTCCCTTTTATAATTACCCCCCATTAACAGCACGTTTGCTTATCCGAAATTATGCAGAACATGTATTTTGTTTGTCCAAAGTCAGAGCAGTGTGCTGTTTGAACTGCTAATTAAATAAAGCCTCGTGTGCTGCTGTTCTCAGCTGCAGTATCAGTGGCATTTTATCATGTGTAGAGCCTGGATGAGGGCTCTTCGCACTCGGGAGCAAGAGGTGGCAATAGCTTAATCTGGTATTTAAAAAATAGAAAAAGCAATAGAGGGACTGTAACCACTGCAAGCCCAGCTTCAGAGGCCAGTGCTGTATTGTGGGGGCACCCAGCAGCAGGTGATGCGCTGTGTACCAGTAATAGAACTCTCCGCAGGTAGATAAGAGTTAGTATTGAGCTGGCTTCGCGCTGTGTACCGCCAACAGTAAACAGTGTGGTATACTCTATATTGTCAAAAAACAGAAGAACAAGTGATAGACGGAATGCTGAACAATGTCAAACACTCACCCCAGTACAGAGATCTGAGCCTAAATATATCATATGGTTTGCTCACCACGCCATTCCAGTTTGGATCCAGCCATATGCAAATCAGTTTTGACCCTGCTCCTCGTGGGGACAGTCCAGCCCGATCTGCCAGGCCAGGTCCTCCCTGGACCGGAAACAAGCATCCTGGGACCGGTTTCGGGGTATAACCCATCAGCCAGGTTAGCTTGAATGTAGTGGCACAGTGAGCATGGGACCCACGTGTGGGCATACCCTTCCCACTTAGGGTGACAAAAGCAAAAAGAACAGATGAACAGAATGCTGAACAATGCAAGCATTCACCCCCAGTCACAGATCTGGGCCTAAATCCATTGTTTCTTTGCTCACCACGCCATTCCAGTTTGGATCCAGACATATGGAAATCAGTCTTGACCCTGCTCCTCATGGGAACAGTCCAGCCCGATCTGCAAGGCCAGGTCCTCTCTATACTAGAAACAAGCAGCCTGGGACCAGTTTCGGGGTTTCAGCAAAGATAGCTTGACTCCAGAGGCATGGCGAGCTGGGGGCCCACCTCTGGGCATACCCGCCCCATTTAGGCCGACAAATGCAAAAACAAATGATGGACGGAAGGCTGAACAAATCAAACATTCACCCCCAGAACAGAGATACTCACCATGTCTCTGCTGCTGCATTACACAGCCTATTCCAGCAATGCTGGTCATTATGCGGGAGCTCAAGCCATGTGCAAGTACAGCGGGTAGATAACAGTTGTCACTTAGCTGGCAGCGGGCGGCGCGCTATTTACCTCCACCAAGAGAGAGTGTGGTAAACTCTACATTGTCGCGGTGCCTCTACTGCTGAACACAGGCTATGCCAGCAATGCTGCTCATTATGTGGGAGCTCTCGCCACGTGCAGGTACAGCAGGTAGATAAGAGTTATCACTGAGCGGGCGGTGCGCTGTTTACCGCCACCAGGAAAGAGTGCGGTGTACTCTGCATTGTCGCTATGACTCTGCTGCATTACACAACCTATGTCAGCAAGGCTGGTTATTATGCGGGAGCTCACGTGCGAGTACAACAGGTAGATCAGACAGCAGCCAGTGTCTTTAGCACAGCACCTGCCCTATACCATCTTCCTCCATACTGTGTAGTGGGAGGAGATTGGCCGGGGCACAAGAGTGGGTAGGGGCAGGGCCTGTTTCGCCTCCTCCCACACATCCAGGGTACTAGGCACGCAAGTGTCCGTTCCTAAGGGACAGACTGAATGCTGAGGCAGCGTCAAGCGCCTAGAGAAAGCCTGGTCTTCTCAAGTCACACCTGACCATAACGTGGCCCCCTCTGCAGTTGAAGTTGGCCTCCCCAGCCCGGCACAGAGGCCTTGAAGCCGCTTCATGAGATGGTTCTCCTTTGGAGTCAGAATCCATTAAATGCTTGGAGTGTATGTAAAACGAGGAACGGGGGGGCGGGCTCCTCCATGCAGAAGTAGAGTGGTGAACAAATGCAGCCTAGGTTTAAATAAAAGACAAGCACAAAGCAAGTCATGTTGCTATTACAACTACCCAAGTGACATTCAATATAAGAGATTTTAAAGATCTGTTCTATTTCTGTTCATTTCAATGCTATAAAGAGGGAACAGATACAATTACATACTCAATATATACCTGCTTACTAGAGCACTAGCAGTGTTGCTGCATTAAATTATGGCAAGTCCTGCAGATCATTTTAGCTGGTCCTGTGAAAGTATATCTGTATATGGTATTTCTATAGAACAAACCTAGCCAATAGGAACGGGAACGGATGTACATTGCCAAAGACAAGCATAAAGTCAAAGAGTGGTAGGAGAGGTAGTTTGGTTATGGACTCTTAATATATTGTGAAGTAGTGTTCTGTAAAGAGGCGCATCTTCAAACGTTTACTAAATCGGGACAGCTTGTGGGCGGTCTTGATGGGCACAGGGCTGTTGTTCCAGATCCTGGGTGCATAGATCGAAAAACCCTGCTGCCTTGTTTTAAATTGTTTACGCTTCTTACTCTGATGGTGTCCTGGCTTCGGCTGCGCTAATAACCACCAGACATAGTAGGCTTGCCTGCAAATTAAGCGCGGGTGCTGGTCGCGATGGCTTTGTAAATTATGCTCGTTTTGAAGAGGGTGCGAGGGGGGAAGGGGAGAAAATGGAGTCCCATCAGGATGAGGGTGCTGTGATCATATTTGTTCAGGGCCTGGATGAGATGTGCTGAGGAGTATAGGATTCCCTTAAGGGGTGCGAGTGTGGAGACTGGGAGACCATTGAGCAGGATTCTATCTCCATCCAGGGTGAGAGTACAAGGGCTTGAGCAGCTGCTCTTTAGTTGCTTTCTGGAAGAAACGGTTGCACTTTCTTTAGAGGAGAGAGCTGATACCAGACCGTCTTTGTTTTTTGGCAAATTGTTCCTGGAGGGCGAGTCTGGTGTCAGTGGTGTAAAGTAAAATGACGGAGTTCCTTACAGAATATGGTGAAGGGCCCCCAAGACTTCCATACTTCACAAACACAGATCGACCTTGGGTCAAATGGGGTCCCCATGTGTCGCAGGGGCCTGCGTTAGGGTCCATCAGTGTCCAGAGTGAAACCAAGTGACTTCGCATCAGTGAAAGTTGGTGTTCAAAGTCATCAAGGTTCATGTCATCGAGTCAGATTTGCTATTCTTGGCAAATAACAGGAATTCTGTCTTAGCTGGTTTGAACTTCTAGTATGTACTGGGCAGCCAGGCCTGGATGATGAGCAAGCAGTGTCTGAGGCGTTGGATGTCTGAAGGAGAAGAGACTTTCAAGTAGAGTTGTGTATCATCGGCAAATTGACTAATCTTGGTGTCGTCGTCTCCTAGTACAGACACAGATGCTCCATGTATGATGAGACAGTATGAAAACCTGGGGAACTTCACAGGTGATTAGTATCTTTTGCGACCTGAAGGTGCTCACCTGAACAAACCGGTGCTGGGTAGAGGTAAGAGGAGGACCAGTGAAGGACATTGCTGGTGAGTCTCATTCTAGACTCCAGGGTGTGCATGATGATGCGATGGTCACCTGTGGGCAAGGCAGCAGAGAGGTACAGAAGTATCAGGAGGCACGGGTCAGCTTCATCTGTGGTCACAACAATCATCTACAATCTGCAGGGTAGGGGTCTCTGTGCTTCAGCGTGATCTGAAGCCAAGAGATGGTTAGCAATAAGGTCATTCTGGAGTTCAACTTAAATAGCTTTTTCAATGATCCTGCTGATGAATGGTGGGTGTGTGATGGGCCAGGAGCTGGTGAGGTCATCAGGTTGTAGGGAATAGGAGGATCAGGCCAGTCTTGAAAGATTCTGGGAATACACCTTGAGTGACGGTGGCCTTGGAAATGGTGTGAAGGGGAGAGAGAAAGCATCCGTAGAAAGAGCTTTGGTGAAGGACGAGGGTAAGACATCCTCATACAAAGTGGGTTATAGGGAATGCCGTATGTTGGCGAGAACTGCAAGAGAGAAGACTTTGAAGGAGGAGAATTGCGAGATTCTAAGGGAAGAGGCTGGCAAAAGAGATTATTAAGCAAGCGCGGTGCTGTTGATGTGCTTTTGCTGCTTCTGTATTTTTTCACATAAGATGTTGCTCAAACAAGTCAATAAACTTTATTTGATCTATTGAGATAGACCATAAAAATACAGGATAGTTTAAAAAAGATTTTAGTACAATACGTGCGATTAAATATATCCAAAGACATGCTGCTCAATCAATAAATCAGGGTTGGTAAAGCGCAGCTACTCACCCGCGAGGGTCTCGCAGAAAAGTGCTGGTACTTTCTAGGGTTGGTAGTATCCTTTTTGCACAGAGATTATAGATAATCTTGATCCAATGTTGATCGCCATGTGGAATGTATAAACTAGGATGAAAAACTACATACTAATAAAACGTGAAAGCCCGTTCTTGACCGGAACCCCCACAAATATGGGGTAAAGGGCTCCAGAATCTCTCAGATAGACTAAGATCTGATGAACAGTGGTCCTCAGATGTGGGGGTGTCAATAGAGGCTTCAGCACATGCCTCAAGTCAACTGATCATCAATAAACTACCTAAAATCAATTGAGGGGATAAACAAAAGTGATTTTTAACCAGAGAACCAATGCGATCCGTGAAGCCCATGCACACACACACACACACACACACACACACACACACACACACACACACACACACCGAGAGGGCAGCCGCCTGCCCACCTGTGCTATGCAGAGACAGAGCACCACCTGCACATCCAGGCATCCAGCCTTAACGCAGACTACACCCCAGTGAGTTGAAACCCAACTCAAATTCAAATCACTTCCATGCTTTGGGTAATTTAATCTGAATGCTATTTAAAAGAAAATTAGCATTTTTGTCAGGAGTTGAAAAAAAGCTAGGATTTTGAAAACCGATCACCTTTTTAAAAGCACATTTGCAGCTTGCCGAACGGCGCCTGCCTAGTGCGGACCATGGCAGCAGCAAGGATGGGACTGAGCTCCAGGGGTGACACCTTCTCCAAAGCACCTTTGTCTTGTGCAGAGTCCAAATGAAAGAGCATCACCGAGGAAGGGTGACGCAAATGTCTATCAATCAGGGCACAAGTCCAAAGAGAAATAGTGGTGGATTGGGTTTTGGGAGTGGAAGGGAGGGGGGGGGAATTAGCATATGTATTTCACAATGACGTCAGAGGAAGCGATATCACAATAAGTAATTAAATTCCCTTATACCATTCCTCACTTATAACTAAATGGTTTTATTTAACAAAACACGTTTATATAATTATGATAAATGGGAAAATATTTGTTTTCATTAAACTTTTTATATGTTTTCTTCATATCAATTTGCAATTAAGCTTAGAAATGGCTAAAAGATACACTATTTTCAAGCAAATCTGAGAAAATTGGGATTACGTTTTAAACTGCATTTAAACAGTAAACAAAATATGCTGAGTGTACTTTTTTAAACAGTCTATCTTGCTGTTAAACAAATTGTGCTGGGTGTATTTCTTTAAACAGTATCTTGCTGTTAAACAAAATGTGCTGGATGTATTTGTTTAAACAGTATCTTGCTGTTAAATTATGCTGGGTGTATTTCTTTTAAACAGTAGAATTGTGCTGGGTATATTTTTTAAACGGAATCTTGCTGTTAAACAAAATGTGCTGGGTGTATTTCTTTAAACAGTATCTTGCTGTTAAACAAAATGTGCTGGGTGTATTTTTTTTTAAACAGTATCTTGCTGTTAAACAAAATGTGCTGGGTGTACTTTTTTAAACAGTATCTTGCTGTTAAACAAAATGTGCTGGGTGTATTTTTTTAAACAGTATCTTGCTGTTAAACAAAATGTGCTGGGTGTATTTTTTTTAAACAGTATCTTGCTGTTAAACAAAATGTGCTGGGTGTATTTTTTTAAACAGTATCTTGCTGTTTATAAAAAAACACCCAGCACATTTTGTTTAACAGCAAGATACCGTTTAAAAATACACCCAGCTCATTTGTTTAACAGCAAGATACTGTTTAAAAAATACACCCAGCACATTTTTAACAGCAAGATACTGTTTAAAAAATACACCCAGCACATTTTTTAACAGCAAGATAGACTGTTTATAAAAAATACACCCGGCACATTTTGTTTCAAAGCAAGAGACTGTTTATAAAAAATACACCCAGCACATTTTGTTTAACAGTATCTTGCTGTTAAACAAAATGTGCTGGGTGTATTTTTTTAAACAGTATCTTGCTGTTAAACAAAATGTGCTGGGTTTATTTTTTTAAACAGTATCTTGCTGTTAAACACAATGTGCTGGGTGTATTTTTTTAAACAGTATCTTGCTGTTAAACAAAATGTGCTGGGTGTACTTTTTATAAACAGCCTCTTGCTGTTAAACAACATGTGCTGGGTGTATTTTTTTAAACAGTATCTTGCTGTGAAACAAAATGTGCTGGGTGTACTTTTTTAAACAGTATCTTGCTGTTTAACAAAATGTGCTGGGTGTATTTTTTTAAACAGTATCTTGCTGTTAAACAAAATGTGCTGGGTGTATTTATTTAAACAGTATCTTGCTGTTAAACAAATTATGCTGGGTGTATTTCTTTTAAACAGTTGAATTGTGCTGGGTGTATTTTTTTAAACAGAATCTTGCTGTTAAACAAAATGTGCTGGGTGTAATTTTTTAAACAGTAACTTGCTGTTAAATAAAATGTGCTGTGTGTATTTTTTTTAAAGAGTATCTTGTTAAAATGTGCTGGGTGCATTTTTATTTTTAAACAGTATCTTGCTGTTAAAATGTACTGGGTGTATTTTTTTAAACGGTATCTTGCTGTTAAAATGTGCTGGGTGTATTTTTAAAACAGTATCATGCTGTTAAACAAAATGTGCAGGGTGTACTTTTTTAAAAACAATATCTTGCCGTTAAATAAAATGTGCTGGTTGTATTGTTTTAAACAATATCTTGTTAAACAAAATGTGCTGAGTGCATTTTTTAAAATAATAGCTTGCTGTTAAATAAAACGTGCTGTGTGTATTTTTTTTAAAGAGTATCTTATTAAACAAAATGTGCTGGGTGTATTTTTATTTTTAAACAGTATCTTGCTGTTAAAAAGTGCTGGGTGTATTTCTTTAAACAGTATCATGCTGTTAAACAATGTGCTGGGTGCATTTTTTTAAACAATATCTTGCTGTTTAAAAAAAATACACGTAGCACATTTTGTTTAACAGTCTATCGTGCTGTTAATGCATGCTTCTTTAACAGTCTTCTATAGCTGTTAATGCATGCTTTTTTTATGCTGGTGTTCTTTAACCACCTTTAAACCAGAAAAGTGCCACATAGGGGCAATAGGATGGTGAATGGTGTCAAGTTCTCTGTTACTTCCCAGAAAAGAGATTCAAAGATAACCTCTCACTGAGCTTCTCTCACAAATAAAGGGGATGTTGTCACAGAGAATGTTTAAAAGCAACCTGAGGCCATATTACACATATACAGTGTTTACACGTGCAAGCCGCTGCAGTGCTGGGGTGCAGGGTCACACATTCCCGCCTCTTTTGGCCTCCACTAAGCGGAATGGAGTCCCCTCCCTAAAAAATAGTGGAGGAACCCAGTTCACACCTGACCTGCCCCCTGCTATTAATTACAGCGCCTCAGAGCCGCAAGTCTGCACAGGAAGTACCAACGCTGCCTTGTTATAACCTGAGACTTGTCCTCTAGCTTACTACTATATCTGCACTTTTAGAAATGGTGGACCGCCTACCATGCCAGGCAGAGTGAAGCCCTCTACCAGAACCTCAGTTTAGAAATGGCCGCTTCTCCCACTGTGTTCATGCTTGGCACCAGTGGACCCTGGTGCAGAGTGAAGCCCTCTACCATATCCTCAGTTCAGAAATGGCCGCTTCTCACACGGTGTTCATGTCTGGCATAGGCTGACCCTGGAAGCAGAGTGAAGCCCTTCCTAGCATATCCTCAGTTTAGAAATGGCCGCTTCTCACACTGATTCATGTCTGGCATAGGCTGACCCTGGGAGCAGAGTGAAGCCCTTCCTACCATATCCTCAGTTTAGAAATGGCCGCTTCTCACACGGTGTTCATGCTTGGCACCAGTGGACCCTGGTGCAGAGTGAAGCCCTTCATACCATATCCTCAGTTTAGAAATGGCTGCTTCTCACACGGCGTTCATGCTTGGCACCAGTGGACCCAGGGGGCAAAGTGAAACCCTTCCTAGCATATCCTGAAGTTTAAAAATGGCTGCTCCCGCACCGTGCTCATATCTGGCACCATCTGCCTCTGTGAGGCAGAGTGAAGCCCTTCCTACCTCATCACTCCGCTGGTCCTCCTTTCTTCCCCCGCCTTCTTGTGAACTCCGGTGGGTTTGCCGGCTGCCTGTCCGCCTCGCTGCAGCCGATACCTGAGACTGCTGACCGGGCGGTCCCGCCGATCTACGCTTGCCTTTCCAGACCTTTTTTTTTTGAGAATTCCTATCTTCCGGCGGCGCCGCTCTGGGGCTGCAGTTGAATCGTGTGGATCTTGCGACACCGGACGGAGTTTCCTGGAGAGTGCCGCGACGCAGAAGCCCGTCTTTCTGAGCTTGTTCTCACCTTTGGCTGTGTCGCGCCCTCCTGACCCCGCAACTGCCATTCCCTTACGGATCCGAGCCTGCGCTGACTTCTCCCCTTACTTTCGATGCCCGGCAAGGGATCGACGACACCCTGCTGTTCCTCCTTCAAATTTTGGTGACTTTGCCTTCCCATTGAGGGGTAGGTGTTCTCTCTGACTTTTCAGCCGGTTCGGTTTTGCATGCATTGCCCGCCATTTTGTTGCGAGGTATTTACCTCCATGACCTGGACCCTCCATCTTGCGGCTGCAACCGACACTCGGACTGATCCAACACCACCTGAACACCTAGCTGAACGATGGCAAGAATTTCCTGCTCTGTAAATATGTGATATATAATTGTCCAAGCCTACTCGTTGTTAAAATGTAATCCTGAGTGAATTTGCAATTTGTATATATATAACTCTAACCACTAGTATATGTAGTAGACCATTGTACTTACTACCACTCCTATGTGATTTTAGAGTTTATCTGTTTGTATCTCTTCCTTGAGTGACTTTACAACTTGTACATTTGCAATTTTTTTCTGTTTGTATCTCTTATGTAACTCTTGTAATCCAAAGTCCTTATGTAACGCAACTGGTTCTTTTGTAAAGCGCTCTGACACCTTCGGGTAATGTTCGCGCTGTATAAAATCGCATTAAATAAATAAAGTAATAAGTATGACTTAGAGAATTCATAAATACATTCGAACAGCAAGGTCCGGTTTAAAGAGTAGATTTATTTATATCATAAACCACATCAACTAAATCTTTAGATGCTATTGGTGCAAAGTGACCCCCATGTGAGAAAACCACAACTAGTCTTGTGAATAAGCAGAATAGTGAAATACAAAGGTACGTTGGTATACAAACAACTGCATTTGTTTACTCCATTACAGCAGGCCCGTAGTTACCTGTATACAATGGACTCATGAAAAGGCGGGCAGTTTGTTTGTAACGAGAGTCAACGGGCACCCTTCGGCAAGCTGTGTCCTACAGCATCAATAGTGATGAAGCTAGCCTAAGGGTTTCCATTTTCTCTGGGCAGCAGTAGGTATCTTTCCATACTTACCAATTAAATTGGTGTATGCTTCCAGCGGGTTCCCTGCCCTCACTTTGTGTTCTTTCTACATTTCTATAGATCCCAAAGGCAAGTCCAAGTCCTGAAGAGACCCTTGTATCCAGTGAAGGGTCGAAACGCCATTGACACTCATTACAAACAAACTGCCGGCCATTTTATGAGTCTATTGTATACAGGTAACTATGGGCCTATTGTAATGGAGTCAAAATATGCAGTTGGTTGAATAGCAGGACATCATCAACTCTCTCGCCATCAGAGACAGTATGCTGAGATTTCCATTAGAATCAATATATATATATTTCCACTGTTACATCGTGCAGGTATATTATGAAAGAGGACTTTCCCAATTGTATTAACGCAAAAAACTTACCTGCATTATGGGATTGGTAGTTCACAATGAACTGGTCATGTGACTATTGTTTTAAAGCATGCACGTCTGCACTTTGCATTACCAATGGCTTCCACCTGTGAGCAAGGCGGCAGAGGTCGCTGAAACGCGTAAGGAGTAGGAAGCTTCTTTGTGCTGCTGTGTGACGAATAAATGCATCTTTCCAGTAACGGGCCTCTATTGTGGTGTTTCATGTTTTGGATCTGGTGGGCTGCTCCGTACCCACTATTGAAAGAGGCCGCCCTGAAGGGTTGGGGGCTCCGGTACATGGAGGATGTTGGTGTATATATATATATATATATATATATATATATATATATATATATATATATATATATATACACACACATACACAGAAATAAGAGTTACCCCTCGAAAGGACAAGCACTCGCAGGTAGGTATCGCTGACACGGCAAGAGCAGCTCATGCAGACACAATCCCCATCAAAAATAACGCTGTCTACACGTTTCAGGCAACACGCCCTTCTTCATGGACAGCTTCAAGTGAAATGACGGCAAACAATACTTGACACTGTTTTTCCTCCAGAACAGAACTTTATTGGTGATGCGACGGCAGCGACCCACAAGGGTGTTATGGCACTACCAGTCCCACAATGCAATTCGATTATTCACCTGATGTTTATCATGGAAATAAAAGAAGGGAATACACTGGTGATGTATTGTTTGCCGTCATTTCACTTGAAGCTGTCCATGAAGAAGGGCGTGTTGCCTGAAACGCGTAGACAGCGTTATTTTTGATGGGCATTGTGTCTGCATGAGCTGCTCTTGCCGTGTCAGCGATACCTACCTGCGAGTGCTTGTCCTTTCGAGGGATAACTCTTATATATATATATATATACACATATACACATATACATACATACACACATACACACTGCTGTTGCAACAGTTGCTTATATTCCTTATCGCAATTATTTCCTATGGGTGTACTAATGTATAAAAATGACAAAATGCAAATAAAGCTTTGTTTAAAAAAAGTGTTTGTGAACAAGACAAGTCTGAAAGTAAGCCAGCACAGGGGTGATGCGTTCAGAGTATAAATCCTGCAGTTTACGCATGGTGCAGAATGCAGAGAGGCTTCTAGCTGAGCAAGTTGACTTTTGGGAATCCCAGAAAAGTTGGTTAGCCTGGTGCAGATGTATACCCAGGGGTTCAATGACCGTGCACTGCATCTCAATGATCTCCTCAATCTTGACCCCCACAAATATTCCATAATTGCCTCATTAAAGGCCACTTACTGCCCAGAACCTGCCCTCTGACATCATACTTGGCTTTGTTCACTACTTTTCAGTCGCTGATCCACACATGGATGATCGTTTGCCTCTGTATGCCCATGGATCACACCAACAGCTGACCTGCAGCTCCCTCAGAGCCTCAGGATGGCCCAATGACTCCCTCTGCATGACCACAACTGCCCAAGTTGGCCTCCTTCATCACTGTAAGTGCCCAAGCTTGGCACACCAAGTGGTTCAGTATATTGTGACTGACTACTATCCTAGTAGGCACTTTGAATGCCCCTGTACGCAGCGCTAACTGCCCAAGAACAGCTTGTTATTTGTCACAGTATGGGTATCTGTTGATAACCGTTTGCACCAGCACAACTCACCCATTACCCCCTTATACCCTATTAATTGCGTTAATGGACAAGTTACTTACCTTCAGTAACGCCTTATCTAGTGGAGACATGATCTAGCCGCAGATTCCTTATATTTGAACTTCCAGACGTCAGGCTGGATCTAGAAGATTTGATAGCAGTACCCCTGTGCGCCGGTAGATGGCATCTGTCGACTCTGTGCGACGTCGTAGGCGTCTTCTCCGCCGTCATGACGTCTGCATCGTCAATATAACCACCACTCTGGTGCGCTGACGTCAGTACTTTTCACAACTTTCCACACCAGAAGCAAGGAGCCATGAAGTGATTGACCAATGTGTGATAAAAACGGCAACTAGGGCCCTGAGGGGAATAGCCCTCGACACAAACTAATCCGCAGTGCAGGGAGGCTGGGTGGGTCGGTAAGGAATCTGCGGCTAGATCATGTCTCTACCAGATAAGGCGTTACCGAAGGTAAGTAACTTGTCCATCTGATAGAGAGATCTAGCCGCAGATTCCTTACCTTTGAACAGATACTCAAGCAATACCTTCCCTGAAGGTGGGACTGTGAAAAAGTTTAGATCAGGAAATCCTGCAAGACTGAGCGGCCAAACAGGCCCTCCCTGGGATTTCAGGCAATAGTTTCTGGCAAACGAATGCAGAGATGGCCATGTGGCCGCTTGGTAGATATCCGATATGTGAACACCACGCTGGAGAGACACGGTGGCTGCCTTTACCCTGGTGGAATGGGCTCTAAGCCCTTCAGGAGGATCTTTCTTCGCTAAGGCGTAACAGATTTTGATACAGAGGATAACCCAGCGGGATATAGTCCTCTTTTGGACAGACCGCCCCTTCTTTGCACCCACATACCCTATAAAGAGTTGGTCATCCACCCGGAACTCTTTGATTCGATTGAGGTAGAACGATAACGCTCTTTTTGGGTCCAGACGATGGAGACGTTCCTCTTCCTTGGAAGGGTGCGGAGATGCATAGAAAGTGGGCAGCGTAACAGAGTGCCTCATATGAAAGGGTGTTACACCATGAGGCAGAACAGATGCCCTTGTGCGGAGCACTACCCTATCCGGAAAGACTGTCGGGTAAGGACGCTGTGATGACAGTGCCTGCAATTCGCTCACCCTCCTGGCAGAGGCAATTGCCACCAAAAAGGCTGTTTTGATTGTGAGCAACCGTAGAGGGCAGTTGTGCAGCGGCTCAAACAGTGCGCACATCAGAAAGGTGAGAACCAAATTAAGGTCCCACTGTGGCATGATAAAAGGGAAAGGGGGGAAACAAGTGGGTTAACCCTGTGAGAAGTTGGCCTGGCATATGCTGTCCACTAGTTCTAGTGGGCACCTTGCACCAGTCCAAACGACCTTTATTGATGATAGGTTTAAAGACAACCTTTATTGAAAGCTATCCTAGTGGTAGCTATGGAGAGCAGCCTTCAGGCTAAGTCTTGAAGGAGTGTAAAGCTAGTGGTTTTACCAGTCTATAATCTCATGAATGACCAAATGAAAGGAGAACCATACCAGGTATATATATAAAATATATGTATTTATTACTAAACACTACCCACTAGTCTCTTTATGAGGCTAGAGGTCAAAGTACACAAGTTACAAGTCAAATAGCACAGTAAATTAGCACAATATACGATTAGCCCTAGGGGTGTACCAAACCATATATTAAGAAAGTGGTGTAAGAACCACGACTTAAGAAGACACAAGGCCCAGAGCCTGTAGAATCGCTGGGACCCCAAGGAACCACCCAAGGTAGTGACACAGGGGACCCACGGGGGCTGTGTGCAGTGTGTGAACACAGCCGCAAGCTCCGTTAAAGTCTATGGGAAAGTCGCGGTCAGAGTTTTAGAGTTTAAGGACACTTAGAAATGGACTAGGACAAAACCCTCTTGGACTTAGACAGTTCTAGGGTTATCACCCTCGGGAGCACCGGAGTACTCGAGTTACCTCACCCAGGGAAGCCGGGTGCATAGGTGTCGAATGGTGTTGGGTCACGTCGTCGATTTCAATGGCGGCCTGCGAAGAAGTGCTGCTGCCGGAAAGATGCGAAGTGTCCGAAGAGATCCAAGCCTGGATCGGAGATGAGAAGAACCTGAAAGCAGAGGGGACAGAGTCTGGGTCACTTGCCAGTGACCACGGGCACGATAGGCGGATGCCCACCGATGTCGGGTGTTTCAGGTGAAAGAGGTGAAGCTCGACTCTTCAGCCACGAGGCCCCGGAGGCGTCGACGACGACCAGGAGCTGGATTCAAGCTGTCCCACGAAGGATGTCGAGTGCCGCAGCATTGGTGTCCGGATTGAACACAACAAGCCTTGGCAACAGCAACCCACGCAGAAAGGAGAAAGATGCTACGGGGCAGACCAGCAAGGTCTGAGGGACTCACCACTCGGTGGGGAGTCAGGGCACGTCTGGAGCAACCAGGAAACCCCAAATAAAATCAGAGTTGCCTTCACAGGGACCCACCAGTCGACGGACCAGGGATCGTGAAGGTGCCTCGAGCGGAAATGCAAGAAGCGGGCCCACTGAACACTCGTGGAGTGTAGGCTCACAATCTTCGGTGCAAATGGTGCTCGGGGCCTGGGCTACAAGTGACCCAAAGCAGGACTTCAAGAGACGTCGAGAAGTCAATGCACTAGCAAATGTGCACGGTTTTCAGGAGTTCCGGTTCCACTTCACTCGTGAGGGCTGCGGGTCTCAGCTTTGCTGGGGACTCGGGTCGGCCTCTGAGAAGTCTGGAAATCCTCTTCCTGGGCTGCAGGTACTTCGGAGTCCGGCGGGAGCTTCGGAGATGCAGACCGGCAAATGCTTCGTTGGTGCCTGCCAAGCAGGGGAGTCACTCCTTGACCCCAAGGGAGATTTCTTCAGTCCTCTAGTCTTTAGTAGAGCGTCGAAGTTCCAGGATTCAGTTGCAGAGTTTCGTCCAGGGATATCTAAAGTCCTGTTGCCAGGGGTTCCTTACTTATACCTAAGAAAGGGGTTGGACTAACTCTGGGGACCCACCTATGGGAGGGTTTGGAAAGAGGGGTGGCTACACTCATTTCCGTTGTCCAGTTTCGCGCCAAAGCAGGGGCTGGCAGCCCCTGCAACCGGTTTGAACTGGGGTATGCACGAGGACACCAAATGTGCCCCCAGTGCAGGACTTCAAAGCACTCAGAGAGTGCACCCACCCAGCCCCAATACACTAAAGCCTGTCTGGGAGGTGGTAACACCTCCCTACGACAGGAAACCTATTGTCCAGGCCTCCCCTGCCGGAGTTTTGGTCAGCAGTGGGAGGTCAGACTCGTGTCTGTGGCTGCAGCATCCATTTTGTGATGCCAGGGCTCTGTTTAGCTGGTACCGGGTATACCGGTGCTGTTATGTCTCCCCCTCTAGAAGGGTGGGATCATACTCCCACACCAGTTACTGGTGTGGGGGTATGATTCCAAGGTGTTTGACACCAAACACGACATGTTTCTGTGCAGCCATCCCAAAGTTAGCATTTACCGTTTAAGATATAATGCACTTAAGAGTATATGGTCAGGCTGCACCACAGACAACCCCGGAGAGGAGATTCCGAAGGCTGCAGAGGGGCTCTGCTCATGCAGGGGCACCTTCTCACATAAAACCAAGCATCCTGATAAGGCCTGCCATAGGGGTGACTGATAGGTTTCTATGTGCAGTGATAGGTGAGATATAGTGAACCTATATCTCTGTAAGGGGTGCATGCACCACCTTACTCAGGCTGCTGTAGCAGTCCTGTGGTGTCATTTTGGAGGGCCTTCCAGGGGTGGCATAATACATGCTGCAGCCCCTGGTAGGCCTCTGGGGTACCTATGCCCTGGGTACATAGTATACCATATACTAGGGACTTATAAGGGCACCCCAGAATCCAATCTGGAGTGTACCTAAGGTACTAGGAATCCATTTAGAGAGGAAGCAGCTAGGCTGGGGTCCTTGATAGCAGGTTCCCAGCCAAACTAAGTCAAAAACCATCAAAACACCAGAAAAAAGTGGGGGCAACCATGTAGTCAGATTCCACCTTCCTACAAACCCCTTCAAGAATCTCTGCACAAGAGGGGATTTGAAAAGAGAAGGCTGATCAGGCAGCCGAAGAAAAGAGGAAAGGGCTGAAAGGTAGCCTTTCAGAGTGTCCAGAGCAGAGCCCTGCTGGGCCAAAGAAAGAATAAACATGAGAATATCTGACAGGGAGACAGAAAGGGGGCCACAGAACGCTCTGTACAATATTTACAAAACTTGCTCCATCGGCAGGCATATACCGACTTCGTGGAGGGACGCCTGGCTGCCAGAACAACTTCACAGACTTCAGGAGGAAGGTCGAAAGCTGTCAACTGTTGCAGCTCATTCTCCACGCAAGAAGGCGGAGAGTGGACAGGTTCGGGTGGAGGACCCTCCCCTGCTGCTGCGACAGAAGATCCTCCCGAAGGGGCAGCCTGATCGGAGGATCGATCCTCATTGCCAAAAGCTCAGGATACCAGACTCTCCGTGCCCAGTCCGGAGCCACAAGAATGACTTGTGCCTGGTCACTCCTGATCTTCTTGACCACTCTGGGCAGGAGTGGTATGGGCGGAAAGGCGTACAGGAGGCCTGAGCTCCACTCGCGACGAAAAGTGTCACCGAGCGAAGCCGCTTTGGAAACTCCAACGCGCAAAACTGCTGACATTGCACGCTCTCTTCGGAGGTGAACAGATCTAACCAAGGCTCTCCCCACTGCTGAAAGAGTCCTAGTGCCATCTCCGGATGAAGACGCCACTCATGATCCGGTAGGCACCGTTGGATGAGTTGGTCTGCTTTGGCGTTGATGGAACCGACCAGATGTTGAACCACCAGGGAAATGCCCTGTTGTTCCAGCCAAGTCCAGAGGCACAGGGCCTCTTGGCACAGGGTCCACGACCCCAACCTGCCCTGCTTGTTGCAGTACCACATGGCGGTTGTGTTGTCCATATACACCTGAACTAGCCTTCCCTTGGACGGCAAGAAGGCTTTTAGTGCCAACCGGATCCCCCGAAGCTCCAACAGGTTTATATGGAGCCAGGCCTCCGCCGGGGACCAGAGTCCTCTGATCTCCACCTCTCCCAGATGGCCGCTCGATCCCAGAAAAGACGCATCCGTCACTACTGTGAGGTATGGATGGGAAAGGGAGAGGGGTCTGCCCCTGACCCATTTGCGGTTCGATAGCCACGACTACAGGTGTTTCGCAGTGCCCTCCGAGATCTGGACTAGGTCGGTGAGATTCCACCAATGATGCACCCATTGGAACTTCAGGTCCCACTGCAGAGCCCGCATGTGCCATCTGGCATGGTCGACAATTAGGATGCAGGAGGCCATGAGGCCCAACAGCCTCAGAGTCATTCTCACCGAAATCCAGGATAGAGGCTGAAACATCACTATCATAGCCTGAATATCCTGGGCTCGCCGCTCAGGAGTATAAGCCCGAAACTGCACCGTATCCAGAACTGCTCCGATGAAAGGGAGCATCTGAGAGGGAATCAAGTGTGAGTTCGGCACGTTGATAGTGAACCACAGCGAATGCAAGACGCTCGCCGTAGTCTGGAGGTGGGAAGACGACTGCTTGGGAAGAGCCCGCCTTCAACAACCAGTCAAGATAGGGGAAGACTGGAACCCCTTATCTCCGCAGATGGGCTACGACAACCGTCATCACCTTGGTGAACACCCGAGGGGCACTGGTGAGGCCGAAGGGGAGCATGGCAAACTGAAGTGCTCTTGGCGCACCGTAAACCGCAGGTAGCAACGATGCGCCGGCAGGACGGAAATGTGGAAATAGGCACCCTGCAAGTCCAACGGTACCATCCAGTCTGCCGGGTCCAGGGAAGACAGGACCTGAGCAAGGGTGAGCATCTTGAATTTTTCCTTCTTGAGGAAGTAGTTGAGGGCTCTGAGGTCGAGGATAGGACGGATGCCTCCGACCTTCTTTGGAACCAGGAAATAACAGGATGAACAACCACAGCCTATTTCTGGCCCAGGAACCCTCTCTATAGCTCCCTTGGCCAAGAGAACCTTGACTTCCTCGCGGAGTAGCATGAGATTATCCTCCGTCAGCAGAATGGGAATTAGAGGCATAGAGAGAGGATTAGTCTCGAAGGGGAGGGAGTATCCCCTTCATACTACCTGCAACACCCACCTGTCCGAGGTGATGTCGCACCAGTGGTGGAGGTGATGGCATATCCTGCCGCCCACTGGATGCTTGTGATCCCAGAGGACGGGACTAGGAGGGTTTTGTAGTGGAGGAGGGGATGGTGGCTTGGCTTGACTTCTGGCCTCCTAACCCAAAGGACGGGGTTTCTGAACTTGCGGGCCCGTTGGCTGGAATAGGGTTGGCGCGGATGGAAGCCCCTTCTGTAGCTACGAAAGGGGCGGAAAGCAGGCGCAGGCCGGGGTTTGGAACTGAGGTCCAAGGATTTTGCGGAAGCCCCGCCAAACCTTAAAGCACTCCGTCAGCCACGTCTCCGAAGAGACACGAGCCATCCAAGGGCATGTCCATGAGGTTTGCCTGGACATCCCCTGAAAATCCAGACGTCCTTAGCCAGGCGTGGCACCTGATGGCCACTGTCGAGGACATCGCTCTGCACAGCGAGTCCATCGTGTCCAAGCCACAACGAAAGGCTAACTTTGCTGCTTCTCTCCCGTCTGATATTGCTTGGGAGAGTAGGATCCAGTCCTCCTCCGAGACCCTAGTCAGCACTTTCGCAACCGTGTCCAATATAGAATGGGAATAATGGCCCAAAAGGCATGCAGTGTTCACCAACCGCAATGCGAGGCTGGTGGAAGAGAACATTTTCTTATCAAAGGTCTCCAGCTGTTTGAATTCCTTGTCCAGTGGGGCGGAAGGGAACGCGCCACAGGAAGTGGAAGCCTGGACCACCAAGCTCTGTGGGGTGGGATGGATAGTAAGGAAAGCTGGGTCGCTCGGTGCAGGGCAACATCGGCGGGCAATAATTCTGTTTACAGGAGCCCCTGTGCTGGGCTTGGAGCAGGTGCCCAGAAGAACGTCTGTTATGGTCTCATTACAGGGCAGCAAGGGTTCCGACGAGGAGACACCAGGCTTCAGGATCTCCGTCAAGACATTCGTCTTGACTGCCACCATAGGAAGCCGCAGATCCAAGACCACCGCAGCTCTACACACCACCACTGCAAACGGCATCCCCTTCTCCGGAGCCAGGTTAGAGGGAGACAGCATGCCAGAATCTGGGGAGGTGTCCAGGCCACTGACATCACCTAGTTCCTCATACCAGTCCATGTCTTGAGGTTGCAGAATTTCTAAGGGATCCTGTTCCCCCCTCCCAATCCTCTTCGTCCAATCCTAACCCTTCAGAATAGGGCTGGTATGATGGCCTGTAGCTGTATGGCTCCGTCAGCGCCGGTCGATGCCAGACCGGCGGTGTCGTTTGGGGATCAGGATAGGGACGGCACCACTGGTGGGTGCCGGCAGCGCCCGAGACCTCGGCGTCAGACGCGTCGACAGGGAAGGGCGCTGTGGCGGTGCGACCAGCACCGGTCCGGACCCGGGAATGGGTCCAACAGGAGGCCGTGGCCAGGGCTGAAGGCGCGGGACCCACGGGATCTCCTTCCCCTGGACCTGCGGGGTCCGAATGCGTGCAAGCAGGATAAGGCCGCCCAGATACAGTGCACATGGCGTCGTAAAATTCCTTGAGCTTGGCGGAGGTCGCTCCCGGTCCCGGAAAGAGAGGGAGACGCGGAGTCGACCCAGGTGCCCGTTCCGCGGAGTGGGCCTAAAACACTGAGGCTCCTCCGTCTCACCACACAGCATACTTCTTGTGAAGCCTCTTACCTGACGACTTTGATGAAGAGGACTTTGTGCCCCCGGAGTGATGATAGGACCTTCATCTCGACCGAGACCGCTAGTGAGATCGGCGAGGCGACCTCCACGGCACATGCCGGGCCGCAAGCAGTTTTAGGGAACGCTCCCTCAAAGCCTTCGGCGCCATGGCCCAGCAATCGGAGCTCGACTTTGTGTCATGATCCCGCTCCAGGCACCAGAGACACACGAGGTGGGGGTCCGTTACTGACATGGCGCGGTGACAAGCCCTGCACGGCTTGAACCCCGACGTCTTCCCACTGGACATCCTAACACACCAATAGGAGTCAACAAAAATTCAAAAAAAGTCTGTCAAAAATTGACAGGGGATAGCTCTCTTCCATGGACTGGCGCTGGCTGGCGCGGAAAGAAAAGAACTGACGTCAGCGTGCAAGAGTGGCGGTTCTATTGAGGACGCGGATGTCATGACGACTGCGGACATGATGCCTACAATGTCACGTGGAGTAGACCGGCGCGCAGGGGTACAGCTATCAAAAATCTTCCAGATCCAGCCTAAAACCTGGAAGTTCAAAGGTAAAGAATCTGTGGCTATATGTCTCCAACAGATGTGACACTATTACCAGATCATGGCACATTAATTGTCAGTCTGTGGCCCATTTAAATGCTGCTGTTTATCATAGCTATCCCAGCACTACATACTGACGCGCCAAGTACAGCATGTTAAAGGCCTCAACACTGCACCCCGACTGCCTCAGCAGAGGGCATTGACACGATCAGCACTGCACACATTGATTGCCACAGGACAGTAATGGGATTAATACCGCCAATGATAATAATGAGCATGATAATAGGGTATCGAGTTTTCGGAGCACACTTCTGCCTTTCCCAGAGGCTGGAAGTCACTAAACTGGTGCAGCCCACTGTAATGATACTCAGTTTAAGGATCCTGGAGGGAGGAGCTGCCTTGATGGAATTCGATGTTGTAAATGCAGATCGTAACAAATGCTAGCAGGGAGCATTAACTCACTGAGCCATCTCGCTGGCTGTTTCCCATCGCAGCTCATTGACTGGCAGTAGAGCCCGCTCATATCACCAATGCAGGCACATTGCCCCCACGTTATCACACTCTAGTAGATGTTGTTGTGTTTCCCAGGATAGCTCATGAGTCCACAGTAGGGCACACAGATTACCCAATACAGCCTTCTGACCTATCAAAGCCCATTAATTCTCCCAGGCTAGCACCCACAATGCCCCACAACACGTCCTCGAGTGTGTTAGGTACAGCCACTCTCTCATTATCCCACAGCTACATCACTGTCCCATGGTGACACAACAATGGTCTCACATGGCCCACTGACTGTCCCATTAATGCTGAATGATTGGCTGACATGGCTCAATGACGTCCTAAAGCAGCCCAATGAATGCCTGGTATCTGCTTTGATTGACACGGTATTGAATACCAGTTGTTTGATGGAGCTCGCCGACTGGCCAGGAACAGCCCAGCATAGCTCACTTTTTATTTTATTCAGTGTTTTCTATAGCGCAAACATGACCCATTGGGTACCAGAGCGCTTCACAATTACAAGGTATCAAACAGTTGCAAAAAACAAAAACAAAGTGGGGGCGGCATCACAACATAAATAAAATGAGCACTTTAAATAGTCTGAGTAAAACAATTCTCATCATCATCATATTTTCTTTATACACCATAAAAGAACAAACACAGGTATATACAAAACAAGCTAAAACAGTTAAAAAGATTAAAAAGGGATTAAAACAATTTAAATTAAGAAGATACATAGGTTAAAAACAATGAGGAGGTCAATCACATTGCCAAATCCTTGTTTTATACTTTAAGAAAGTTCGTCCTTGCCCACCACATTGAGCTTAGAAAGCGTGAGACCGCGTAGGCAATGTGGAGTTCGGTATTATATTTTAAGAGCCTGAATGCTTCCATACAATGTGTTGTGCCAAGGTTTCTACACAACTGGACCAGCCATCTGTGTCTAATTGAATGGTATCCCTGGCAGAAAAAAAAAAACATGGAGTTCAGACTCTTCGCCCGAATTACAGGCTGGGCACCCCAATGGAGTGCCACTAGACCATTTGTGGGTAAAGGCACGCAAGGGGAGGCAGCCATGCCGAAACTGCACATATAGTTTCCCGGCTAATGCCGGACGGATTTCGTCAAGGCATGGCTCCAGATTATACAAGGCGGCTATCATAGAGGAAAAGGGGCTTTACTACCTGAAACTAACTGAAGCAATGAAATCCTCTAGGGATCTCTTTAAGGTTATCAATTCCCTCTCTTCTCCCCAGCTCACAGACCCCACTGAATTTTCTCAAGAATTTTGTAACAAGCTATCCAGTTTTTTCCAATCCAAAATCTCAGATATCTATTCCCTGCTGAAAGCCTCTAATATGAGCATGGGCCTCTCTGGCCGGCCGATCTCGCCTCAAGGGGAGAGGGTTGTCTCAGAGGAGACTCCTAGGCTTCTCGCCTTCCCCTATCTGTCGCCAGATGTTACCAATCGGCTCCTAGGAGTCAAATCTGGCTCACCTTTGGATCCCTGTCCCATCAAGGTCTTAAAAACTGGCAGGGAGGCTATCATCTCTCATCTTACCGCCGTCCTGAATATAGCCATTTCAGAGGGACATTACCCTACTGTATGGAAGACAGCAGTCGTTAAACCACTCCTGAAAAAGCCTTCACTGGACCCTACAGAACCAAAAAATTATAGGCCCATCTCTCTTCTGCCTGTTCCAGCCAAAATTCTGGAAAAACACTTGAATCTGCATCTGAGCGCTTACTTACAGGATCATTATCTACTAGATGGCTCACAACATGGGTTTAGAAGCCAACATAGTACGGAAACCACTCTCACTGCTGTTTTTAACAATATCCGGACCCAGGTTGATGCAGGTCATACTACTCTGTTGGTTTTACTTGATCTTACCACGGCTTTCGACACCCTGTCTCCTTTGAGGTTGGTTGCCTGCCTCAGGGAGATTGGGATCGGGGGCTCAGCCCTGGATCTTCTGGCCTCTTTTCTTAGTGAGCGGGCACAGACTGTTAAATTTGGCCAGTTTTACTCGGCCTCTAAATCCCTAACTTGTGGTGTTCCTCAGGGCTCGTCCCTGAGTCCAACGCTTTTCAATATTTATGTTGCCCCTTTGGCCAAGGTGGTGAGATCATTTGGTTTAGAGGTGTTGTCCTATGCGGACGACACCCAAATAATGGTGTCTATCACCCATAATGTTAGGGACTCTGCTCTTAATTTCAGAAGGTGTATGCAGGCAGTTTCCACCTGGATGACGGAAAACTTCTTGAAATTGAATGGGGAGAAGACGGAGGTCCTCATTTTTGGCAATTCTCTTGACATCTGGTCTAACGAATGGTGGCCAGATTTACTCGAAGTTTGTCCCTGCCCAGTCTCCCATGGTAAAAATCTAGGGGTCATAGTGGACAACTCACTATCACTAAATCGGCAGGTTAGCAGGACAGTTTCCACTTGTTTTGGGATTATTAGAATCCTAAGAAAAACCATTCAATTCCTTTCCTTTGATTCACGCAAGCAGGCTGTCATCGCCTTGGTAACGTCCAGATTGGACTATTGCAATGCCCTTTATTTGGGCATTAACAAAGGATTGATTAAACGTCTGCAGCTGGTGCAGAATGCTGCTGCTAGGCTGATAACTGACCTGCCTAAATACCACTCAGTCACTACAACAATCAGATCTCTGCACTGGCTTCCCCTGGACCATAGGATTCTTTTCAAAACGTTATGTATGACTCATAAGGCCTACCATGATTCTGGCCCTGAGGGGATCAAGGTTCTCCTCCATCGCTATGTCCCCACCAGACAGCTCCGATCCTCAGATAAGAATCTGTTGATTATTCCGAGGTTCAAAAAGGCCAAATGGGGAGGTAGAGCTTTCTCCACCACTGCTGCTAAACTGTGGAATTCTCTTCCGGAAGAGCTTTCTGGTCAGGCGTCACACTCACTCTTCCGGAAAGCATTGAAGACCTGGCTCTTCACACAGAGCTTATCCTGAGCATTTCTACCCAGTCTACACCCGTTTGTCTCGCTCCGTAACAGCGCCTTGACGCCCTTGGGCTAAGTTAGCACTATATAAGTCCACTTTCATTCATTCATTCACCTTCACATCCAGAAAATGTGATGTAAGAGAACCAGTGGCAGAATCTTCATGTAGTTTAGCAAGTTGTCCACCCCGGTAACTAGTACTTAGATGTTTACACGAGGTTCTCAAACATGCTGTATCTGGGTTATCCCAAAGGTCATTTCGCCCAATTACACACAGGCCTTCCCTAATATGTACAAACCATGGCAGCTTTCCTATACCGGGGAGTCTCAAGATTTCTAAGAGCTCGGATCTGTACTCAGCCAGTTCCGGTGTCACCCAGAGGCGCCGCCAAAAGAATAAAGGCCTGCAGCCAATTTCCTCTGCTATGGATCTCACCCCTAGATCCATACGCAGTGGAATCAGAGGGGAACTTACCGGTAATCCGAATAGTTGCCTAAGAAAGTTGTTCTCGGTTTTAACAATAGGCCTAAGGTTAGAGTGCCCCCAGAGTTCAGCCCCATATAGGGCAGCATTCCTAACCTGGGTTTTGTAAATCTCCATAACAGGGCTCACCGGTTTGTGGAACGACTTTCTAAAGAACTTGGCCATGCCACCTGAGGTCTGGGTCAGTTTAAGGTTTGACTCATCTATTTGAGGGCCCCAGGTCATGTTTTCCGTGAGTGTAAGGCCCAGGTAGTCAAATTCGGATACCCGCTCCAGGGGAATACCGTTCATACAGGGGTTGGGGCGGGTTGATTTGTTAGGGTTGAAGACCATAAATTTTGTTTTTTGAATGTTGATCTCCAACCCCCTAGTCCTACAAAACTCACAGAACCCATCTAGGATTCTCTGGATACCCATAGGGGACTTGGAGAAGAGTAGGGTATCATCTGCAAACATCATGGCCAGGATTTGCTTTTGCGCTAGTTTAAGGGCGTCTATATGCTTACAAACTTTCAGCGCACTTACCAGTCCGTTTATATAGATGCAGAACAAGGTAGGGGCGAGCACACATCCCTGCCTTACTCCCCTATTTACAGGGATGGGCTGCGTAAGTTCCCCGTTTTTCCCCTATCTAATTTGGGCATAGTTTCCATTGTGTAACCTTCTCAATATATCTAAAAGATAAAGGGGAAGTCCTAGTTCGCTCAAAACCCTCCACAGAGCATCTCTGGGTACCAGGTCAAATGCACTCTTGAGATCAACAAAGACCAGATACAGGCTACCTCTTTCTAGATGTACTGTTTTCCAATAGAGAAGTTGGAGCCTGAAAATCTGGTCTATTGTTGATGTTTTTTCCCTAAAGCCGGCCTGCAAAGGGGTCAAGATCTTTTGTTCCTCCAACCAGGATTGCAACCGATCTAATAAAATCCTGGCGAATACTTTTTGTGAGACGTCGATCAAACTGATCGGTCTATAGTTTATAGGTAATAACGGTGATCCCTTTTTATATACCGGGAGGATCTCGGCGCCTAGCCAGGTCGCAGGGAGAGCCATTCCCTGCAAAATAGCATTAAAGACCACCCAGAAATAAGGACCCCAAATCTTGGGCTCCGCCCGATACAGATTCCCTGGTATCTTGTCCAGGCCAGCAGCCTTGCCAGGAGCTATTCTACTTAGGGCTTTAGTGATTTCTGGCAGAGCAATCTCGGGAACAGCCATCTCAGACACCGGAGGAGTCGAATTTACTAGCGTCTCACTACTAGTCACAGCATCATGTTGGGCGTAAAGGGCTAGAAAATGCTCTCTCCAGCTATCAGCCGCTATGTTTGGCTCGAGGGTCGCCTGTCCTTTATTACTACCTGTAGATATAATACTCCAGAATGTTTTCATGTCTTTAGATTCCAGAGCCAATTTCAAACTATCCCACTGATCCATTTCCCATGTGGTTTTAGCAGATGCAATGGTGGTTTTATAAAGGGACCTAGCTGATTTTACTGCGATATTACACTTTGTTTTTATAGCCTCTATCAGTGCCTTTTTTGTCGCCCGGCAACTATCATTAAACCAAGACTGCTTCGGCTTCCTCCCACGACCCCTGGTGCACACGGTCCAGAACACCTCCTCCAGCTTAGAGGTAGTGGACTCATTAATCTTTGCAACCTCTACAAGGGAAGCAGCAAGATCTCCATGCTTCACAATCTCTGACATGGCCTCAAAGTTGGGAATAATGGCTTCGAATAGGAGGGCCATTTTTTCGTACGATTTTTCTAGCCATGCCCACCTGACTTTCCGCCTGTTAGTTAATGTCAGTCTTTGGTCCGTAGCACATGATTCTGCTGGATTATCGCTATTCATTGGCAGGGTGAGTGCAAGTATTAGGGCATTATGGTCGCTGTCATGGCGCGGCCGGACGGTAAAGTCCTTGACCAGGGCCCACAACCTTGTTTCTATTAAGATATAATCCAGAATGGATGAGTGGCCAACTCTATTGTATGTATGGTTCCCGGGGGAGTCTGAGCTGAAGCGACCGTTACAGGCTCGCAAGGAATGCTTTAAAGTAAGTGCTTTAATTTGTATTGCCAGAGGTGTCCAAGCCCTAATCGGAGATATTGGTCTCAGGAATAGCCCACAGCTCGTCCTCCTCTGTAACAGGTGTGCCAATTAGGTCTTTCAATGGTTCAAATTGGCAGTTTAGGTCGCCACCTAGCACTACTAGAGCATTATTTGAGAGGCCGGATAGCAGGTTATCAAGTTGGTCTAAAATTGGTGATTCTTGGCCAGTATTCACCGGCCTCGAGTAGACGTTAATTAGGGCGATTTTGAACTCTGAAGTGAAGGTCAGTATGAGGCACAGTATGTCTGGGGAATTGGACGCCGCTGGAGTGATCGTACATCCTAAATGACACCCAACCCAAGTGCAGAGCCCGCCTGAGGGTCTACCCCGTCCCCTGGTTACGGCAGGTATATGAAATGAAGCAAAGCCCATGCGAGTTGGTTCCGCCGTTGACCAGGATTCCTGGAACATACAGATGCCACAGGTATCCACGAACCTTCCCCATTCAGGGCAGTCTAGTTTGCTTTTGATACCTGCCACATTCCAAGATACAACCTTGAGATCTTTTGATGTGCTACGATTGGCTAGAGTGTCCCCCTGAGCTTCATTCACTGAATGACCTATTTCTAGTAGCATTGCGTGGCACTTGTTAAAAGAATCAATGGTTAACACTGTATTTTCCCCCCTGTCCGGGTTACCAGAATTTTCCGAGTTGCCATGGAAACAGATGGGAGCATGGAGATGTGTAGGAGTAAGAAGATGTGCATCCTGTGTGATTATGGTAGATTTAGGACTAGGGGTTACTAGTAGAACCTCAGGCGGTTTGGGATGGGCAGCTAGACCGGGATGGACAATTACAGTGTTCAGGGTGGGGTCCTTATCGGGAGAACTAAGAGGCTTGTTCTTAGGATCCAGGGCCCATTCCACTGCGGGATCACTCACACTTATTGACCAGGATACCCGCTCGGCCAAATAGTCAGTCAACATCTTCCAAAGCCCCAAATCTATTTGCCAAAGGCAAATTAAAGACATACGGTCTCAATTGTGTAGCACCCTGTCCTACCAATGGCTGTATCTGATGCCAGTCATTTTGTCTGTATCTGGAGTCAACCCTGCTGACGTGAATGGGTTCAGAGATATAACAAGCATTTGCAATGCAATAGGTCTCGCATTTATGCAACTTTAAGCTATTGGCATTGTAAATGACAATGCACTTTATTTATGTTTTAAAAACCAAAACATAAAAGGCATTGTCATTTACAATGCCAACAGCTGAAACTCGCGTAAATGCGAGACCTATTGCATTGTAAAACAAGCATTTGTGTACTAGAATAATACTTTATGAGAACTGACTGAAGAATCTTCATATACTGTGAAGCAAAAAGTCTTACTCTGTGAGATGTCCAGTCATGCACTGGGGTTGTGTCCAAGTATACTGGCCCATGGGGGGAGAGTGGCTGGAATAGATTTACTGCACCTTTGTCCTTGCTCCCAATTTCTTTTCTTTTAAATAAATGTATATGTTGACTGTCAGACCCTGATTTTCATCAGTCTGCCCCGCGAGAATCCACACCCTTTTCTCTGCCACACTGAGCCCCAGTTTATGGTTTCTCATATTATTCTAGCACTGGATGTGACTCAGAAGTCCTGACTCCTCTCTTCCTATGAGGCGCTGCGGCTCTTGTCGCTCTGTATTGATGAACTTAGGAAAGAATATTACAGCAGAGATTTGGAAATGTTCTATAAGTGCAACGCTCTCGTCATCAGACGGGAAAGGATGACGCCTTCCACTCCAAACTATTGGCTCACATCATCACTCTGTCATTGGGGTGACGCGCGTGTGTTTGCCTCGTGACCTACCCCTCCCATCTTTTTTTTATAAAGGTTTAGCCACCCGAGTCTATAGAGAAACAAGTTAGGAATTCTGGGTGTAGGTACTTCTTGATAAATTACACACGTGTGGCACATATCCACTGAACATTTTCCTTACTGGTGAAGTGTTCACTGAGTGCACACGTATACTGCGTGAGGTTTACAATAACAAATACACAACAGCTTATGTTATTAGCAGTCGAACAGTAAATTTCTACCTTTCATCCTACCTTATAGCACTATACGAATCAAACATTTTGCTCAGCTGAAACAATCTCTGTGGCAATAGCACATACACTAAATAGAACATGTAACGTGGTAATCGTTCTTCTGAACAAATACATTTGTTTTTTCAGCTAGGACTGTAAATTAAATCTTCAGCGGATGTAGCCTGGAGCCAGAATAACTTATTGCAGATACTTTCTTCTGTGACTCACAAAACAAGAGACGGCCCATGCCCTATGACATCTGCGGCGGGGAGCTGATAAGAGCCCTGACACCACCCCACCTCCTCCCGCTCTGCAACCCGCACGAAACAGGCCCAAAAACACAGCTGTTCGTAAGTTGGAGAACTACATACCAGAGAGGAGTATCACATGCCCCGGATCCAAGCTTGGCAGCACCGGGGATGCCACAAACAGTAATATTCCCGGATGAACTCCCCCGGCTTCTAAGGGCCTTGGGCCTCAGCGACTGTCGGAACAGAGACACACACTGCATTTGTAGGGAATGAAGGTGGCCGCAAGAGAGCAGGCAGCGCGGGCGGGAAAGGGGGAGAATAGCGCACTGGTCACCCCCTCCTGCTCGGCCACCATCTTGCCCAGGCACCGCTGATACGGGGCAGAGCTTATGGCCCGCGAGTGTGCGCAAAAAAGTTGTGCAAATACAGAGCATTATCCTCCGATTTTAAAGTTGATTCTGCACAGAAAATGCGTTGCTTGACACACATTCAGTGATGTCGGCTTGCCTGAGTCACAGACAGACGCACTTCATGGTAAATCAGCAGGAGTGCGCGCCGTGAGGTAGCCTCCGTTCAAGCTGCCCAGATGTGAGAAGGTAGGGAATGCGTAAAGGGGGGACATGGGGCGGGGCAGGAGCAGGGAAACTTGGACAACACGAGGAGAAAACTAGGAAAGTGAAAGCTCGCCATGCGCGCGTTGTGCTCAAACGCCGCGAGTCGTACACGTGCACATCGTCTGTCCGGGCGCGTGCACATCTCCTGTCCCTGCTTCGGAAGCTAAATCGACAACAATAGATCTCACAAGCGAGCAGCGCATGCGCTGCGTCGCTAGGCGAGACCTAAAAATGGGTGAGCGGAAGGAGTCTGATAACGGAACCTGTGGTTGAGAGGCAATGGCTCAGATGCAAAAGATGTTGTACAATACATGGGTTCCTAAAGTTAACTCTAACACAGTCCCCTCTAGCATCTTTGGGTCTGTTACCCACCCAGCTCACCCTGGGTGTCATAAGTATTTCGACAGCATTAGCATAATTAAATTGACAGTGTCTGGCAAACAAACGCAAGCATTTGTTTTTTAACTCAAATTGTGTTTCCTTCTGGCCTTCTTTTAAAGCTGGGACTCCAGTAAGAACAATAACATAAGGGGTTGAGGCTGGTGGAAGGTTAATTGTTGGTAGATCAGTCCCTGCCCAGCTTCTCAAATTTGTCGGCCCCGCATTGCCATTAATTTTTCCAGATGTACCCTCATTTGCAGGTGCCCTGACCCCGGCTTTGTGACCCATATCTCGCCGTATGCTTGGCTCCGCCAGGGTAACAGTGGGAGCCCCACATGATGCGTTAGTCCTTTCTCTGTTCTCAGCAGTTCCGGGTTCTGTGGGGTCTACAGACACAGTTCTGCTCTCTCTAACCGATGTTAGAGGATTGGGCGTTTTCCCAGCATTGCTGGTACACAGGTTGGAGAGTTGATCCAGACGTGCATATACGTGGGCAAGTTCCTCTCTCAAAATGTCTCTGATTTGGCCTCGTAGAATTTCCAGCATGGGAGCAGCCCAAGCTGGTGGTAACAAGTCCACATGCTGGTTTGGCCCCTCTGACGCAGTCTGGTCTGACCCATCTCCCGTGTACTCCGGGGTTCCATCGTTTGTCTTCTTCCATTTGACCCCTACCTTCGTGGATTGTTTTGTATTACTGGGCTTGACTATACCCTTAGTGACACCCTTTCTCCTTGTGACTACTTTGGGGATTGTTCCAGTGCCCACCTCTGGTGTTATAATCTGTATTGAAGATTCGGGTGATCGTTCTAATCCGCTTTGTGCAGTAGGCGAGACCGTGATGGTGCTGATTTGAGGAAGGTCCGGGGTCAGTGACAGTCTGCGTTCTGAGTTCTATCTCGGTGGCCACCACTCCTATGGCCCTTTGTAGCATCCTGTCAATAGATATCTGCGGTAGGGAAGGTGGTATAGGCCGTGGAGGTGCGTGGCATATTGCATTTGTTGTACGCTTCCCCATTACTAGCTGGTTTTCTAAACACGTGACAGGGACCCCTAAGATCACTCTTGTAACCAGCCGGCTAGACTAATATATACCCCACTAGATTTTATACTGGAGTTACAGGGGGAGAAGTCAAGCAAAAATGTATAAATGTATGAAACACAGAACCGACTATAGGTTAAAAATCGGGTTGCACTTAGGATTTGCCCCGGTGGCAGCCTCACTATAGCTTGCCAGGTAGGTCGCTCCCCCACCACACAGCTCCGCCTGTGTTGTCTGCCCGCTGCTTCTGCAGGTAAGATCGCCCTCCGCTTGTGGCCCCGGTGCCCGTATTTTCTGCTTGTCTCCCCATTTTCCTTTCTGTGCCCCTCGCTGCCCCATTGTCGTTGTGCCCGTGATTTTGTCTGCTTTTCTCCCCTTTTTCCTTCTGTGCCCCTCGCTGCCCCATTGTCGTTGTGCCCGTGATTTTGTCTGCCTTTCTCCCCTTTTTCCTTCTGTGCCCCTCGCTGCCCCATTGTCGTTGTGCCCGTGATTTTGTCTGCCTTTCTCCCCTTTTTCCTTCTGTGCCCCTCGCTGCCCCATTGTCGTTGTGCCCGTGATTTTGTCTGCCTTTCTCCCCTTGTGCCCCTCGCTGCCCCATTGTCGTTGTGCCCGTGATTTTGTCTGCCTTTCTCCCCTTTTTCCTTCTGTGCCCCTCGCTGCCCCATTGTCGTTGTGCCCGTGATTTTGTCTGCCTTTCTCCCCTTTTTCCTTCTGTGCCCCTCGCTGCCCCATTGTCGTTGTGCCCGTGATTTTGTCTGCTTTCTCCCCTTTTTCCTTCTGTGCCCCTCGCTGCCCCATTGTCGTTGTGCCCGTGATTTTGTCTGCCTTTCTCCCCTTTTTCCTTCTGTGCCCCTCGCTGCCCCATTGTCGTTGTGCCCGTGATTTTGTCTGCTTTCTCCCCTTTTTCCTTCTGTGCCCCTCGCTGCCCCATTGTCGTTGTGCCCGTGATTTTGTCTGCTTTCTCCCCTTTTTCCTTCTGTGCCCCTCGCTGCCCCATTGTCGTTGTGCCCGTGATTTTGTCTGCTTTCTCCCCTTTTTCCTTCTGTGCCCCTCGCTGCCCCATTGTCGTTGTGCCCGTGATTTTGTCTGCTTTCTCCCCTTTTTCCTTCTGTGCCCCTCGCTGCCCCATTGTCGTTGTGCCCGTGATTTTGTCTGCTTTCTCCCCTTTTTCCTTCTGTGCCCCTCGCTGCCCCATTGTCGTTGTGCCCGTGATTTTGTCTGCTTTCTCCCCTTTTTCCTTCTGTGCCCCTCGCTGCCCCATTGTCATTGTGCCCGTGATTTTGTCTGCTTTCTCCCCTTTTTCCTTCTGTGCCCCTCGCTGCCCCATTGTCGTTGTGCCCGTGATTTTGTCTGCTTTCTCCCCTTTTTCCTTCTGTGCCCCTCGCTGCCCCATTGTCGTTGTGCCCGTGATTTTGTCTGCCTTTCCCCCCATTTCCTTTCTGTGCCCCCGCTGCCTCTCGCCATTCCCGCCGCTGCGTCCCTGCGGCCCCGCCCCCTGACTGCCCATTCGCTGCCCCTGCCTCCCGCCTCCCAGCTGCTCCTCCCTCCCACCTCCCCATAAATGGCGGCCGCTGCGCGGCCGCGCGGCTGGCGCGCCGCTGGCGCGCCGAAGGCGCGCCAAGGCAAGCCCGTCTGCGCCCGTCCGCGACTGGACCGCGCCCAGCGCCAGAACCCCTGGATCCCACCGATGCAACACCACTCGACGGACCTACGACGCCGCCACACTCACCGCACTCAATGCCGGCCGGAACCCTGCCTGCTACCGAGCCTCACCGAGACGCACCCACGGACCCTTCACCTGCCAAACCTGCCGATTCACCTGCCCCCGGACGTGCACCACCTCCGCCAAGTCGAGCACCAGCAGCAACCACCTGAAATGCATCCTGCTGAACACCCGCTCCGTCCACAGGCACGCCGTGGAACTCTGGGACCTGCTCGACGCAACAGCACCGGACATCGCCTTCCTCACCGAAACCTGGATGAACGCCTCCTCAGCGCCCGACATCGCCATAGCCATCCCGGACGGATACAAGATCACCTGGAGGGACCGCGTCAACCAGACGGGAGGAGGCATCGCCATCGTACACAAGAACACCATCCGCATCTCGACTAACTCCGACGAGACCTTCACCGCCGCCGAACACCTACACTTCCAGATACACACTGACCCCAAGACCATCCTCCGAGGCACCCTCATCTACAGACCCCCGGGACCACGCACACTATTCAGCGAAGACATCGCAGACTTCATCAGCCCGCACGCCATGCCCTCCGCCGACTACATCCTCCTAGGGGACCTCAACTTCCACCTGGAGAACAACAACGACAGAAACACCACCGCCCTGCTGGACAACCTCGCCAACCTCGGACTCAAGCAACTGGTGAACACGCCCACCCACTACGCCGGCCACACGCTTGACCCCGTCTTCTCGTCCAGCAAGCACATCTCCTTCAGCCACGCCACCGGACTCCACTGGACCGACCACAGCTGCGTCCACTTCAGCTTCAGAAAGACTGCGACCCACCACCACCCGCAACAGGCTCCCCGCCGGAGCTGGAGCAAGATCACCGCCGAGCAGCTCACCGCCTCCCTCAGCCAGAACACACCCACCAACACAACGGACCCAAACGAAGCAGCCAGCAACCTCGCCAAGTGGCTGACCGCCTGCGCTGACGACCTCGCACCACTAAAAAACCCTCCCAGCAGACCCGGAAGCAAGAAAACCCCTTGGTTCACCAACGAACTCAAGGAATCCAAGAAGAACTGCCGCACTCTCGAGAAAACCTGGCGACTCGACCAGACCACAGACAACAGGACCGCCCTCAAGCACGCCACCCGCAAACACCACCAGCTGATCCGTGCCACCAAGAAGTCGGCACTCAAAGAACGACTGGACAACAACGCCCATGACAGCAAGGAACTTTTCAGCATCGTCAAAGAGTTCTCCAACCCCAGCGCCGGAAACAACGACATCACCCCTCGCAAGACCTCTGCAACTCACTCTCCGCGTTCTTCCACCGCAAGATCACCGACATACATAACAGCTTCGACGCACAAACCACGCACCCTACCGCCGAACCAACGCCCGCCACCACCACCCTCTGCAACTGGACCCCGATCAGCACCGAAGACACCACCCGCACGATGAACTCCATCCACTCCGGATCACCAACCGACCCCTGCCCACACCACGTCTTCAACAAAGCCGACGCCACCATCGCACCCCATCTCCGGGACATCATCAACTCCTCCTTCCACACCGCCACCTTCCCGGAGAGCTGGAAGCACGCCGAGCTTACTGCCCTCCTGAAGAAACCAACGGCGGACCCCACCGACCTCAAGAACTACCGTCCCATCTCGCTCCTTCCGTTTCCGGCCAAAGTCATCGAGAAGACCGTCAACAGACAGCTTGCCGCCTTCCTCGAGACGAATGGATCCCTCGACCCCTCGCAGTACGGGTTTCGGGCCAACCACAGCACCGAGACCGCCCTTATCGCAGCCACCGACGACATCAGAACCCTAACCGACAACGGGGAAACAGCTGCCCTCATCCTCTTGGACCTCTCCGCGGCGTTCGACACCGTCTGCCACCGCACCCTAGTGAAGCGCCTCAGCAACATCGGAATCCGAGAGAAAGCACTGGAATGGATCATCTCGTTCCTCGCCGGAAGAACCCAGAGAGTCCGCCTCCCCCGTTCAGATCCGAAGCCACCGAAGTCATCTGCGGCGTTCCACAAGGATCTTCACTCAGCCCAACCCTCTTCAACGTCTACATGAGCCCCCTCGCAGCCATCGCACGCCAACACAACCTCAACATCATCTCCTACGCCGACGACACCCAGCTGATCCTCTCCCTCACCAACGACCCCACCACCGCCAGAGCCAACCTACACGACGGGATGAGAGACGTCGCCGACTGGATGAGGAACAGCCGCCTTAAACTGAACTCAGACAAGACGGAAGTCCTCATCCTGGGCTCATCACCCTCCGCCTGGGACGACTCCTGGTGGCCCCCGGCCCTGGGCACCGCGCCCAAGCCAACGGACCACGCACGCAACCTGGGCTTCATCCTGGACTCCTCCCTGTCGATGACCAGACGAGTCAACGCCGTCTCATCTTCGTGCTTCAACATCCTGCGCATGCTCCGCAAGATCTTCAGATGGATCCCCACTGAAACCAGGAAGACCGTCACCCAGGCACTCGTCACCAGCCGACTGGACTATGGGAACACCCTCTACGCCGGAACCACAGCCAAACTTCAAAAAGACTCCAGCGCATCCAGAACGCCTCCGCACGACTCATCCTGGACATCCCCCGACACAGCCACATCACCGGACACCTGAAAGACCTGCACTGGCTCCCCGTCAGCAAGAGAATCACGTTCAGACTCCTCACCCACGCACACAAGGCCCTCCACGACCTGGGCCCAAAGTACCTCAACGACCGCATGACCTTCTACACGCCCACACGCCAGCTACGATCAACCAGCCACGCCCTCGCCACCGTACCACGCATCCGCAGAACCACCGCCGGAGGAAGATCCTTCTCCTACCTGGCAGCCAAGACCTGGAACTCCCTCCCCACTCACCTTCGGCGAACCCAGGACCATCTCTCCTTCAGGAAGCAGCTCAAGACCTGGCTGTTCGAGCAGTAACTTACCCCCTCCCCCAGCGCCTTGAGACCCTCCCGGGTGAGTAGCGCGCTCTATAAATGCCGTGATTGATTGATTGATTGGTTAGTAGACCACCCTTGAGTGTTTCCTGTGCTTCTGTGGGCTTTGCGGCTCCGGCCGCGGAAAAGAACTGGCAGGAAAGCAGCTGACGGCGGGACCCGCGCTGCGGGAGCCCGCTCCTGATTTTGAAGCGCCTCCTGGCGCTGTGATTGGCTGTGGGCTTTGCGGCTCCGGCCGCGGAAAAGAACCGGCAGGAAAGCAGCTGACGGCGGGACCCGCGCTGCGGGAGCCCGCTCCTGATTTTCAAGCGCCTCCTGGTGCTGTGATTGGCTGTGGGCTTTGCGGCTCTGGCTGCGGAAAAGAACCGGCAGGAAAGCAGCTGACGGCGGGACCTATCCGAATGTAATACATGGAACGACTGAATATAATAATATAAAAATAAGTTCATTCATAAGTAATTAGTAAAGTATGTCATTATACACATTGACATACTGGGGCATATGCTTCTGACTGATCACTTAGTAACTCCCTGATAAATTGGAGAGGTCTGTTATGTTCCATCTTGGACCCTTCTGGAGATAGCCGAATCCATACCCGAGGGTACATTCACTAACAGACATTGATGTATTTGATCTGCAGCTGGTTATGGTAGGAATTTTCTCATTAGAAAGATCTTTGCTTCCCTCTTGAAGACTGATGTGGCTGGGATTCTTGAAATGTTTGGAGGTAGCGAATTCCAGATTCTAGGTGCAACTCTAGAGAACGCACTATCGTACGTTTTCTTCTTCTGAAAGTTAGGAGGTTTGAGCACTAGGTCTCTGGCACTCCAAGATGGTCGGCTTCCTCTAGATATCTCAATTTTCTGAGCTAAGTACATCAGTGTTTTGAAGTGGAGCGCTTTGTGAGTAATATAAGTCAGTTTAAGCTGAATTCGAGCTTCATATGGCAGCCAGTTTAGAATCTTCAGATGTGTAGAGATGTGGTAAAATTTTCTAGAACCGGTTATGGTCTCGCGGTTGCATTGAGACAAGCTTTTAGTGCAGCGCGCCGGGAGGGACTTATATGGCTCCACTGACGTCATATCCGTGGACGACGTCAGGTCGGAGCCATGCGACGCCGTCCCCTGGCGCGCAGAGGTACTGCTGAAGAGTCTCCGGATCCAGACTGGCGCCTGGGGGATATTCTAAGTTAAGGAATCTGCGGCTAGATGTCTCTATCAGACACACGCTTTTAGTGGAGCTGTTGCGATCTTGGGTAATCCTGTTAGTATTGTACAGCCATATTCGATCCTCAAGATGACTAAGGCCCGGACTGCCAATTTGAGGTCTGATATTGGGATGAATGGTTTCAATATTCTAAGGTAGCTCAAATGAAAGCGGGCACTCTGCCATAGAGTTGATGTGGGTTTGCATTGCTCATTGATTTCTGTAAGATAGCGCGGGTCGCTAAAATTATGCATTTGGATGGCTGCTGCGTTTTCTGCATAGTTATGGATTGGCCGCACTTGCCACATAATAAATGATCATCTGCTTTATAACGAACAGATTTGAGCAAAAAATGTTTCTAGCTCAGACAACTCAAGTTGGTAAAAATGCTGCCACCTGTGTTGCTGTGCAGAGGACGGCCCACAGCACAGGATAACGGGCCACTCTTCAGTTGCTGCCAACAGCTTTTAGGTGCTAACGAAGCACGGAAACGCTTATTTTCTCTGCTATCCTTTCTAACTCCCAAATTAAAGTAGATTATGTAAAATGTACATATAGTTTCACTCAGTAGAAAACAAGCCTGTACGTACACATTTCTAATAATGGAGTCACATCAAAGACTTGTCTTCCGTTTCAGATTTAACGTATGTTCGTGCCATCGTAGTCATACTAACTAGATTTTATGTGGCGCTTCAGATCACACGTCTGCCACTCCTAGGCACTGTAAGGAACAGGTGTTACAATTACCCAGTGTAAAGGTACTCAATCTGTCAATATCGAAAGGATGGGAGACCGCGTCGGCCTTGCTGCGATTCAAAGGCATTCTCTCCACCTTGTTTAAATGACGTTTAGGTATTTAAGGCCTTGGTTTCTTCCTCAGGCAAAGATCCTTTCCCCAGTCCAACAATTGGGAGTGTTCACACTACCTGGACAAAATGGCTTCCACTGTTTAAATGTAGGAAAACAGCAATAAACCGCTAAAAAGTAACAATGCCACTGTTGCAAACATCCGGCACGACATTTCATCCCATGTGTAGCGACTTTAATAGCTTCTGAACAGTTTGACCTGTAAACATTGTCTACTAAAATTAAAGCTCCCAGTTCTCTGTTTTTTCTGATTTTTACAGATAAATAGTGACGGAAAACAATGCGTTTCCTGCCTGTATTCATTTTTAAAAGCAGAAAAATACAGAAAAATGCGCTTCTTGTTATTGACTCTCCATACTGCCCTTCATGAATTCCCAAAAAATCAACTGAGCTGAAAGACATCAACAGGAGTTAAAAAGTAGTATGAGATTTCCTTAAATATAGACATATGTTAACAAATATTGGTATATAATGCTAATATTTACCTGAGGATGTAGGGTTTTGTTACATTTGGCTACTTAATTTGCTAAAACGGGACAGGCAACAAAGTAGGAGTGCACAAATATGGAAATATACCTTCTTAAGACTCCATTTATCCTCAAAACACAAAATAAATATGGATAAATTACATTAGGATGGACAAATATTAAATATGGATAAATACAAACGTTAAAAAAAATATACCATAAAACCGGAAGCCCTAATTAAAATGTGTAAATTAGGCAGCATGAGGTGGATTACGTAGCAAGTGCAGTACATTCACGTTTGCACGGAAACATATTTCCATCGATCTGATTATAGGTCTACGACTACCCAGCATAGCTCACCCTTTAGTGCCCAAATGTAGCAGCCTCAGTGATGGGGAGCGGCGCAGCCCTACGGCTGGCATCAGCACAGCCGCTGATCAGACCAGTATAGCTCACCCTTCAGTGCCCCAATGTAGTGCCTCGGTGATGGGGAGTGGCGCAGCCCTATGGCTGGCATTAGCACAGCCGCTGATCAGACCAGTATAGCTCACCCTTCAGTGCCCCAATGTAGTGCCTCGGTGATGGGGAGCGGCGCATGCCTATGGCTGGCATCAGCACAGCCGCTGATCAGACCAGTATAGCTCACCCCTCAGTGCCCCAATGTAGTGCCTCGGTGATGGGGAGCGGCGCAGCCCTATGGCTGGCATCAGCACAGCCGCTGATCAGACCAGTATAGTTCACCCTTCAGTGCGCCAATGTAGCACCTCGGTGATGGGGAGCGGTGCTGGGATATGGCTGGCATCAGCACAGCCGCTGTTCAGACCAGTATAGGTCACCCTTCAGTGTAATGTAATGTAAATGTAATTTATAGAGCGCAACTCATGCCCGAGGGCGTCTTGGCACTATAGAAGTCCCACTAAGACAGCGGCAGTGTCTGCAACGGGTTGAGCGACTGCACAAAGTGCCTTCTAATCCTGTGTGAAAAGCCAGGTTTTTTAAGTGCCCCAATATATCGTCTCAGTGATGTGGAGCAGCACAGCCCTATGGCTGGCATCAGCACAGCCGCTGATCAGACCAGTAAGGTCACCCTTCAGTGCCCCAATATAGCGACTCAGTGATGTGGAGCAGCACAGCCCTATGGCTGGCATCAGCACAGCCGCTGATCAGACCAGTATAGCTCACCCTTCAGTGCCCTAATGAAGCACCTTGGTGATGGGGAGCGATGCAGGCCTATGGCTGGCATCAGCACAGCCGCTGATCAGCCCGGTATAGCTCACCCTTCAGTGCCCCAATGTAGCGCCTCGGTAATGGGGAGCGGCACGGCGCAGCCCTACGGCTGGCATGAGCACAGCCACTGATTATAGCTCACCGACTTCCTCAATACAGCTAATGGACTGGCCCTACATACCTCACTGATTACCCCACTATAATTCATTCACTGTCCCAATATGGCTCATTAATTTCCTCAGTACATTTCGTTATCTGCTTCCTGTGGTCTTCACTGATTGTGCCATTATAGCTCACTCATTACCCAATTATAGCTCACTGATAGCAGCAGTATGCTATACTGATTGCCCCAGTATAGCTCACTGATTATCCCATTATAGCTCACTCATTATAGCTCACTGATTGCCCCAGTATAGCTCACTGACTGCACCGGTATACTTTACTGATTACCCCAGTATAGCTCATTGATTACCCAGTTATATCTCACTGATTGCTCTAGTATAGCTCACTGATTGCCCCAGTATGCTTTACCGATTGCCTCAATAAAGCTCACTTATTTCCCTAGTGCATCTCATGGTCTGCTCCCAGTGATCTTCACTGATTGCCCCAGTATAGCTCACTGATTGCACTGGTATACTTTGCTGATTGCCCCATTAGCTTTATTGATTGCCCCATTATAGCTCACTGATTGCCGCAGTATGCTTTACTGATTGCACCAGAATAGCTCACTGATTACCCCATTCTAGCTCATTGCTTGCACCGGTATGCTTTACTGATTGCCCCAATATAGCTCACTGATTACTTCATTATAGCTCACTGATTACCCCATTATAACTCACTGATTACCCCATTATAGCTCACTGATTACCCCATTATAGCTCACTGATTGCACCGATATTCTTTATTGATTGACTCAATATAGCTCACTGATTACCCAATTATAGCTCACTGATTACCCCATTATAGCTCACTGATTACCCCATTATAGCTCACTGATTACCCCATTATAGCTCACTGATTACCCCATTATAGCTCACTGATTACCCCATTATAGCTCACTGATTGTCCCAGTACATCTCATGGTCTGCTCCCAATGATCTTCACTTATTGCCCCATTATAGCTCACTGATTGCACTGGTATACTTTACTGATTACCTCATTATAGCTCACTGATTACCCCATTATAGCTCACTGATTACCCCATTATAGCTCACTGATTGCACCGGTATAGCTCACGGATTTCCTCAGTATAGCTCACTGAACACCTCAGTATAGCTCACTGATTGTCCCAGTACATCTCATGGTCTGCTCCCAGTGATCTTCACTTATTGCCCCATTTTATCTCACGGATTGCCACAGTATGCTTTATTGATTGCCACAGTATGCTTTATTGATTGCCACAGTATAGCTCTGTGATCTTCCCTGATTACCTCACAAAAGCTCACTGAATATCACAATAAGGCTCAATGATCTCGTGAGCGTCCTTCAGTGATTTCAATTTATAGCTTGCCGAATGCACTAGAACAGTACCGACTGCCCCAGGACAGCTCACCGACTGACCCAGGACAGCTCACCGACTGACCCAGGACAGCTCACCGACTGACCCAGGACAGCTCACCGACTGCCCCAGGACAGCTCACCGACTGCCCCAGGACAGCTCACCGACTGCCCCAGGACAGCTCACCGACTGCCCCAGGACAGCTCACCGACTGCCCCAGGACAGCTCACCGACTGACCCAGGACAGCTCACCGACTGACCCAGGACAGCTCACCGACTGACCCAGGACAGCTCACCGACTGACCCAGTACAGCTCACCGACTGACCCAGTACAGCTTACCGACTGACCCAGTACAGCTCACCGACTGACCCAGTACAGCTCACCGACTGGCCCAGTACAGCTCACCGACTGGCCCAGTACAGCTCACCGACTGGCCCAGTACAGCTCACCGACTGGCCCAGTACAGCTCACCGACTGACCTCATTGATTGCTTCCAGTATAATTCATCAATTACCCCCAATGTAGCTCATCGATGTACCAAGCATAGCTCATTGATTATCCCATTATGGCTCGCTGTCTGCCCCAGGGTAGCTCATTGCATACCCACCGTAGCTCCTTCACTGTCCCCAGTATAATTCATTAGTTGTCCCTCAGTCTCCTGTACAGGCCAGATGACGCAACCGCCCATACTCCCTACAGCTCACTGATGTGCCCTCCAGTACATCTCACTGATTGATCCGAGTACAGCTTCCTGACGGATCCCAGTATAGCCTATTGATTTAATTGCCCCAGTACAGCTCTGACTGCCTCCAGTATTGTTCTCTGATTGCCCCCAGTATTACTCGCCATTTGCCCAGTTTTACTTTCCAATTGCCCCAGTGTTGTTCTCCTATTGCCCCACATATAGCTTATTGTTAACTCCCATCATAGCTCTGATTGCCCACAGTAAAGATAATGGATTGTCCAGCAAAGCTCTCCGAGTGCCCTTAGTAGGGCTCTCCGAGCGTCCCCGGTACAGCTCCCTGCCCCCCGGTACGGCTCCCTGGGTGCCTGCCCCCAGGTACGGCTCCCTGGGGGCCTGCCCGCCCCAGGTACGGCTCCCTGGGGGCCTGCCCGCCCCAGGTACGGCTCCCTGGGTTCCTGCCCCCCCAGGTTCGGCTCCCTGGGTTCCTGCCCCCCCGGTACGGCTCCCTGGGTTCCTGCCCCCCGCCCAGGTACGGCTCCCTGGGGGCCTGCCCCCCCCCCCAGGTACGGCTCCCTGGGTTCCTGCCCCCCCCCCCCCAGGTACGGTTCCCTGGGTTCCTGCCCCCCCCCGGTACGGCTCCCTGGGGGCCTGCCCCCCCCCGGTACAACTCCCTGGGGGCCTGCCCCCCCGGGACAGCTCCCTGGGGGCCTGCCCCCCCCGTACAGCTGTGCTGGGGCCCTGCCCCCCCGTACAGCTCTCTGGGGGCCTACCCCCCGGTACACCTCTCTGGGGGCCTGCCCCCCGGTACACCTCTCTGGGGGCCTGCCCCCCGGTACACCTCTCTGGGGGCCTGCCCCCCGGTACACCTCTTTGGGGGCCTGCCCTCCGATACACCTCTTTGGGGGCCTGCCCCCCGGTACACCTCTTTGGGGGCCTGCCCCCCGGTACACCTCTTTGGGTGCCTGCCCCCCGATACAGCTCTCTGGGTCCCTGACCACCAACCCCCCGGCACAGCTCTCTGGGGGCCTGCCCCCCGGTACACCTCTTTGGGTGCCTGCCCCCGGTACACCTCTTTGGGTGCCTGCCCCCCGATACAGCTCTCTGGCTCCCTGACCACCAACCCCCCGGCACAGCTCTCTGGGGGCCTGCCCCCCCGGCACAGCTCTCTGGGGGCCTGTCCCCCCGGCACAGCTCTCTGGGGGCCTGTCCCCCCCCCCCGGCACAGCTCTCTGGGGGCCTGTCCCCCCCCCCGGCACAGCTCTCTGGGGGCCTGCCCCCCCGGCACAGCTCTCTGGGGGCCTGCCCCCCCGTACAGCTCTCTGGGGGCCTGCCCCCCGGTACACCTCTCTGGGTCCCTGCCCCCCGGCACAGCTCTCTGGGGGCCTGCCCCCCCGTAGAGCTCTCTGGGGGCCTGCCCCCCGGTACACCTCTCTGGGTCCCTGCCCCCCGGCACAGCTCTCTGGGGGCCTGCCCCCCCCGGCACAGCTCTCTGGGGGCCTGCCCTCCCGTACAGCTCTCTGGGGGCCTGCCCCCCGGTACACCTCTCTGGGTCCCTGATCACCAACCACCCGGCACAGGTCTTTGGGGGCCTGCCCCCCGTACAGCTCTCTGGGGGCCTGCCCCCCCGGCACAGGTCTCTGGGGGCCTGCCCCCCCCGGCACAGGTCTCTGGGGGCCTGCCCCCCCCGGCACAGGTCTCTGGGGGCCTGCCCCCCCCCGGCACACCTCTCTGGGGGCCTGCCCCCCGTACAGCTCTCTGGGGGACTGCCCCCCGTACAGCTCTCTGGGGGACTGCCCCCCGTACAGCTCTCTGGGGGCCTGCCCCCCCGTACAGCTCTCTGGGGGCCTGCCCCCCCGTACAGCTCTCTGGGGGCCTGCCCCCCCCCCGGTACACCTCTCTGGGTGCCTGCCCCCCGGTACACCTCTCTGGGTGCCTGCCCGCCGGTACAGCTCTCTGGGTCCCTGACCACCAACACTCCCGGCACAGCTCTCTGGGGGCCTGCCCCCCGGCAAACCTCTCTGGGGGCCTGCCCCCCCCTGTACACCTCTCTGGGGGCCTGCCCCCCCTGTACACCTCTCTGGGGGCCTGCCCCCCCGGTACAGCTCTCTGGGTCCCTGACCACCAACCCCCCGGCACAGCTCTCTGGGGGCCTGCCCCCCGGCACAGCTCTCTGGGGGCCTGCCCCCCCCGTACAGCTCTCTGGGGGCCTGCCCCCCCCAGTACAGCTTTGGGGGCCTGCCCCCCCCCCGAGTACAGCTCTCTGGGGGCCTGCCCCCCGGTACACCTCTCTGGGTGCCTGCCCCCCAGTACACCTCTCTGGGTCCCTGACCACCAACCCCCCGGCACAGCTCTCTGGGGGCCTGCACCACCCCCGTACACCTCTCTGGGGGCCTGCCCCCCCCCCAGTACAGCTTTGGGGGCCTGCCCCCCTCAGTACAGCTCTCTGGGGGCCTGCCCCCCCGGTACACCTCTCTGGGGGCCTGCCTCCCGGCACACCTCTCTGGGTCCCTGACCCCCTCCCCCCCCCGTACAGCTCACTGGGTGCCTGCCCCCGGGTACAGCTCCCTGGGGGCCTGCCCCCCCCGGTACAGCCCTTTGATTGGCTGGTCTCTGCTCCACTGCTGCCCAGGAGCGCACACTGCGTCGAGCGCGCCCTACAATAATCCAGCCGAGACGCACCAGACCAGCGGCCGATGGGAAGGGAGAGGCACCCGGCCCTCCTGGGCCAATGAGAAGACGCCTGCGCCGCCCTCCCGGGACTCCGAAGTTCAGCAGTAATATATACATACAATCTCTGCCTTTTAACAGCTCCAATCAGTGGCAGATCTAGGTGCAATCAACAGCAGCAGGGGGCTGTGGAAAGCAAAACAAAACAAAAACAGTAGGAATCTCTGCTAATATACATTAATTGGCAGAAGGCAGCATTCTAAAGAGACACATCCCAAGTGAGGAGGAAGCGCGCGCGGAGGTGTTTGCTGCCGGGTTCAACAGCCACCTGTCCCGTGCTTTCCGGCCAATCACAGCCAAGCAAAGGCCAGGCGCGGAGTAATCTGCATTGCATGTGAGGAGGAAGGCTTCTCCCCACCCCTGGCTCCTGCCTCGTGCAATGGTGTCACTTGGAAGTGCTGCTGTTCCTGTAAAACATAAGGCGCGAAGGAGCGCCCCAGGCTTCCATGTGCACCGCAAGCTAATGACATGGCGCCCAATGCAGGACTGCAGCAGGGAGGGCGCTCCTGCAGCAATGCGGGACCTGGTGAGGTGCACCCAGAAGGGTTCCAGGTGCCAACACTAGGGCGTTGGCAGCCAGGAGCGGTGGAACTGCTCCTCTGGCCCCACCGCAGAGCTAATGACATGGCGCCCAATGCAGGCCTGCAGCAGGGAGGGCGCTCATGCAGCAATGGGGGACCTGGTGAGGTGCACCCAGAAGGGTGCTAGGTGCCAACACCAGGGCGTTGGCAGCCAGGAGGGGTGGAACTGCTCCACTGGCCCGCTGTGTCACTGCTTACATCACCTGGCTGGGTCGATCTGGGGTACATGCCTCCAAGGCTTGAATACCCTGCAGCAGGTTTGATATCAGTTTATTATTTCTGCATCTGACCTCCATCGGGCAGGCTCGCAGTTTTCAATGCGTGCCCACACAAGGCCACAGAGAGCTGGGTCCTATCACAATATTATTTTATCTCCGCCCAGCACAATTGCAGTTTTCAATCTGTATCAAGCGGTTAGGTCCTAGCAGCTCACCCAGTGGGTCCCAATTTTCAATCAGTGGACAAAGAAGGCCGGAGCTGGGTGGGTCCTATCAATGGTATCACTTTTACTTCACCTGATTGGTCACAGTTTTTAATCAATTGACAAAGGTGGACAGAATGGGGTTAGGTCCCACTCCCGTATCACTTTTACCTCTACGCAGTACAGATGAAACTTAGCTTGACTCAGCACAGTCGCAGTTTTCAATATGTGGGCACACAAGGCTGTTGTTGATTGGTTCCTTTCACCGTTTCACTTTTATCTGAACCCAGTGGGTCAGTGTTTTCAATATTCAGGCACAGAATATAACCGCTGGTTGGGTCCTATAGCACTTTTACAGTAACCCTTAGGGCCACAGTTTTCAAACAATGGACAATCAAGGCCGAAGCTGGTGGAGTCCTGTCATTGTATCACTTATCTCTGTACAGCACGGTGGCATCTTTCAATGTGTGCGCACACAAGGCCACAGCAGGTTGAGTCCTACCATTATAGAATTCCTTCCACTCAATGGACAACCAAGGTCGAAGCTGGTTGAGTCCTGTCATTGTATCACTTGTCTTCGTGCAGCACAGTGGCATCTTTCAATGTGTGCGCACACAAGGCCACAGCAGGTTGAGTCCTACCATTATAGAATTCCTTCCACTCAATGGAGAACCAAGGTCGAAGCTGGTTGAGTCCTGTCGTTGTATCACTTGTCTCCGTGCAGCACAGTGGCATCTTTCAATGTGTGCGCACACAAGGCCACAGCAGGTTGAGTCCTACCATTATAGAATTCCTTCCACTCAATGGACAATCAAGGTCGAAGCTGGTTGAGTCCTGTCGTTGTATCACTTGTCTCCGTGCAGCACAGTGGCATCTTTCAATGTGTGCGCACACAAGGCCACAGCAGGTTGAGTCCTACAACTGGATCATTGCTTTCAATCCATGGACAATCAAGGTCGAAGCTGGTTGAGTCCTGTCGTTGTATCACTTGTCTCCGTGCAGCACGGTGGCATCTTTCAATGTGTGCTCACACAAGGCCACAGCAGGTTGAGTCCTACCATTATAGAATTCCTTCCACTCAATGGAGAACCAAGGCCGAAGCTGGTTGAGTCCTGTCGTTGTATCACTTATCTCTGTACAGCACGGTGGCATCTTTCAATGTGTGCGCACACAAGGCCACAGCAGGTTGAGTCCTACCATTATAGAATTCCTTCCACTCAATGGAGAACCAAGGTCGAAGCTGGTTGAGTCCTGTCGTTGTATCACTTGTCTCCGTGCAGCACAGTGGCATCTTTCAATGTGTGCGCACACAAGGCCGCAGCAGGTTGAGTCCTACAACTGGATCATTGCTTTCAATCCATGGACAATCAAGGTCGAAGCTGGTTGAGTCCTGTGACCTTAACACTTTTACCTCACTCAGTAGGGTCACAGTTTTCAATCTAGTGCACAAGGTACCAGCCGCTTGACCCTACCACAGTATCACTTCTACCGAGGGAGGTAGACGTGGACATGGAGATAAGCTGCCCCCCTACTATGTGCTCTCGCGTCGGCTGGGGGTGGGGGGGTGCCCCCCTTTCCCCATGGGTCTAATGACTCCATCGGCCACTACTTTCGTTGGCATGGCAACATTCTATCTTTCTGAACTAACTCAATGAAGGAACCCCCAGACCACACTGCGCAGGCTTTGTATGAGCACATCCTTTCCCACTTCACAATATTTATTAAGGATTTCTTTCAAAGGTTTTTAGAAAGTTCCTACTTCACCACAAACAGCACCCCTTTTCTTGTCTGAAGGGGGCTAGGTAGGAAAACTGAGGAGCACGTAATACAACTTTTACTTAAAAAGGGGAAGTATTTAGAATAGCAATGATACCAAAAATATTAAATAAAAATTGTCGGTTCCCCGTTCTGAATGAGGCCCAGCTAGGCGAACAGGCCTGGCTCCTTGGGTTGGCCTGTTCAGAGGCAGCATGGACAGGCAATTCAGGCTTCACTCTTACTATTGGTACAGGACCCAGACTGATTTGCATAAATTGCTTCTTCACTCAAGTGACACGGAGCAAAAAAAAAACACAAAAAAAAAACGATGAACTGGAATGAAATCGAGAATAACTACCAGCGGCTGGGATTAATTGGAGTGTTCGCAGTGTCAGGTTTTCATTCTTCTCGGATTGTTGAAAACTTGAGAGGTGTCCCCATGTCCCTGACGTCACTTTGAAAACCTAAAGCACCAGTGTGAGTTCATCCACTAAGAAACGTCATATCCATGCACGCACCCCCAATCCGAAGGGAACTCGGCTGACAGTCTCTAGGTTGTCAGGAAAGAGCAGACTTTTCATTACTCCGTGTTTTGGTTAAAGAACGCTTCGAAAACACGGATTTGCCTTTTTCGTGCACACCAAAAATACACACACACCCGAGCGCCAGGTCTTCAAGAATTCGTAACCTCAGAAAGTCAAAGCAAAGAGCAAAGAAGGTTCTAGACTGGTGATGGAGCAAAGAAGGATACAGCGACAGCCTCAGCCGTCATTTTTAAAGAAAGATGCAGACAAATTAGGTCGGGCAGGAGACAGGTTTTATTGGAGATATTCAATAATTAGATTACAGCCGATTAGATAAAGCGCGCTGAATATGATAGAATAGATAAATTAGATATAAATGAGATTAGCCGATTTAGATAAACTGCCTGGAGCGAAGCAGAGCCGATGAATGGGGGCTGGGATGAGAGAGGAGTAAGGAACTAAAGAGACCGACAGAGTTTATTTGTAGGTTTAAGCTAAGTTTCCATTGCGCTTCCAGAAGTGGCCGTTGTCTGCTACAGAACACGGCTTAACATTTGGGCACAGTGTGATCTTGCTGTGAATTTGATACTGGACCGTAAAGAACAAGAAACTTACCTTCGGTAACGCTATATCTGGTGGATACTCTAACCGCAGAATCCTCACCTATACAATATCCCCCGGACACCAGACTGGTCCCAAAGTTCACAGTCATGCTCCCGCATGCTGCTTGGCGGTGCCAGGCATATTTAGACGCCACACCTGCACTCCGATGTCAGTGTTTTGCTCGACTCTTTCCATGCCCTTGGATGCAGAGCACAAAATTGCCGGTACTAGTGCGCACATCTCTAGTTTGGGCTCCAGTGCTCAATTTGAGCCAGTGGTTTCCAGTGCTCAGCACTGGCACTTAATAGTCAACACGGGAGCTTGTACCAGTCTGCCACATGGTGGCGCTGTTAAAAAGGACTATTGACTGCTGCCCAAGCCATTCTTATAGCTTTGGGGGCCTAGAGTAGGATGAATTGTCACACATGTAAGAGTGTGATGATTATAATTGTGTTGGTACTGCCATTGGCAGCTCTGGTAGGGGCAATGGGTGGTGCAAGCTGCAGTGGCCTCCTGATGAGGGCCCTGGCACTTATGTTTTTACAAATTAAGCACTGGGATGCTCCAAAGAACAGGGAGGTTGGAGGACGATGAGCAATGTGTGGTTAAATAAGAGCATCCACCAGAAAGAGCATTACTGAAGGTCAGTGCTTAATTTGTAAAAAAGTAAGTGCCAGGGCCCTTCTCAGGAGGCCACGGCAGCCTGCACCATCTAACGGCTAGATCAGTCGACCTCGAAGCTGGGAAACCGGGTTGGAGTCTCGGCAGGGACGCTCAACATCCTGTGATTCTGGGAAAATCACTTAATCTCCCCGTGCCTAACAAAATGAATGTGTCCATCTGTAACGCAACTGATGCTCATGTAAAGCGTTCAGATATCTTCGGGTCGAGTTCACGCTATATAAAACAAAAACAAAAAATTGCCCCTGCCAGCGCTGCAAGTGACTAGCAACACAACTAACCATCACACTCCTACAAGTGATAGATTTCAGACTATTTTTATGTATTTTGACTTATTAAACACACTTGTGCTGTTCTAAAAACTTAAATAGACAGCACCACCATGTGGTAGACTGCCCCTGGAGCCAGTGCTGACAAATGCCAGTGCCGAGCGTGAGAAACCACTGGCTCAAATTAAGCACTGCGCAAGGTAAGTAACTTGATCCGATAGCTACTTTTAACCACAAACTCCTCACCTGTACAACAGACATCAAAACAGTACTTCCCACAAGGTGGAGGGTTTGTGGAGTGTACTCAGACCAAACAGTCCTTCAGGACCAAACGGACAAAATGCCCATTCAGTCAGACCGGGCTGCCAAGGCAGTAATATTCATGAATGTGTGCACAGATGCCCACGTCGCAGCTTGGTAGATGTCAAGAACAGGATCTCTGCATGTCAATGCAATGGTAGCAGCCTTGTCCCTGGTGGAATGAGCGCTGAGACCTTCCGGACGCTGCTTCTTGGACAACGTGTAGCAGATCTTAATGTAGAGGATTATTCACCTCAACAAAGTCTGCTTCTGCACCACTTTCTTTTTTTGCCCAGAGAACCCCCCAAAAAGCTGACGGTCCACCTGAAGGTCTTTGGTGTGACAGATGTAAAAGCATAATGCTCTTTTGGGGCCCAGTCGATGGAGTTGCTCCTCTTCAAGAGGGGAGGCGGTGCAAAGAGTGTTGGGACGATGATGGTCTGTTCAACATTAAAAGGAGGGGCCCAACTTTTGGCTAAAAGGCTGCAAACACTGGTTTTTCCAGGAAAAAGGTGATGTAGGGAGGCTGCACCAAGAGCCTGGACACACACCATGGGCTGAAGTGATTGCAGAGAGGAAGACTGTCCTGAGAGCCAGAAGATGCAACGAGCAGCTGTGCCATGGCCTGAAGAGGACCAAGATCATCAGTAATCCTAATAGCGGAAACTCCCCCAGGCAAGCCCTGAGCTTTAACATGTCCTGGTCTACGGGATCTCCCAACCATTTAATCGGCCAAAGCAGCGGAGCAGCCAGGTTCTAAGTTTAACATTTTGCAGGCCCACACCCTGCCCATGTGTTGACGACAACACAGCTTTGGCTATGGAAGTCCTCGTTGTTTGCCTGCCCAAACCAGATCTGAAAACAACTGTTCAAGTCTTTAAAAAACAATTGCTGTCGACACACCGAAAAGGCTAGAAAATAATATACTAGCCTCCGGAGGACCAACATCTTCTTGATAGCCTCTCTGCCCGTAGGTGACAAAACTGAGCGGAGGAGTTAATGCTGCTCCCTGCCCAGGTTACCCTATAGGAGGTCATCATCTAAATGATAAATCCATACTCTTAAGTATTTAAAAGTATAAGGTGTTCATTTTAGGGGAATAAAAAGACCCACTGAGGGTTCCTCCACCTTCGAAGCATGCACCAGAAAGAGAAAGGGCTTGTCCGCAAACCTGACATGTCACCAAAATTTGACAATAGTGACATCACCCCCTCCAAACTAGTTTACAGGTTTGTCAAGTAAAGGAGTGCGCCGTCCGTTTATAGCGAAACAATGTGTGAGGTGTGCAGCAGCAGTATACCCCACTCATTCACTCTCTCACGGAACAAACAGGCTAGCAGCTCATTGATCAAGGCAAACCATACTGGGGAGAAGGTGCACCCCTGCCTTATACCTCTACATAACTACCACTGGGCTAAAAACACCATCTATGTCTGGACACTCGCTACAAAGGCAGCATACAGCAACTCCACTCCGCCCTGCTTGATGTAGTACAACAGGTCAGTAGTGTTCACTTCGCCATTTCTCACTGCAACGACCTACCTGAGGAGACTTTACATTAGACAAAGCATTCTCTGCTCACAGGCTCAATTCACACTTGCCCTGCTATCCTGTCCACAACAGTATTTACAGATTGTGCGGAGAGAGCATCAACTCCTTGCCTCCACTTCCTGGTTGGCGGCCCAACCGCCATCTTGTGCGGTTAGCGGTCTAGTTTCTCAGGCCACAGTTGGTGGAGGCCTATTTAGGCCCAATGCAAGCATGGACGCGCACAATAGGTGAGCCGCTGGCACGCCAAAGCTAAGCCCGAACGTCGCCAGGACCCCAGCTCCTGCCGCCAGCGAGGTCAGTCCTACTTCTAGACTGTGCTATTCCTCTATGGAATTACTTCAAATTAAAGCTGGGTCTGCGAGCCATGGTGACCAGACTACTTGCTGCGGCAGCCGCTTCACGCTACATCTTGAAGGCCCAGTCTCATGTACTTCCTGCAGCTTTTTTTGTAATCCCACCTCACCTGTGGTCAGGGTTGGAGAGAGGATTGGCTCCGTCTATATTGTCGCTCGATCACAAGTCGACATACATCTTCCGGCTCTATCCAGTGATCCTCCTTTCACACCCACAGAACTCTGAGACCTCTCATCCTCTCCCTCACCGGACCCATGTTTCTTTACTGAAACCTGGCTCAATTCCACAGTGCTCTTCCTTGCATTCCGATAGCGCTTCCTGATAACTACCAATTGTTAAGACTAAACCGAGAATCCAGACCAGGGGTGGCGTGGCCATTGCTTTTCGTGACTCTTAACATAGTGGTTATTGACACCTACTCATCAGATTGGATTTTGAAAATTGAGGTTTCTGTAGATGAGTATTGGAAGGGTGCTCTTGTTTATCGCCCTCCAGGAGCAAAAAACGATTTTAGTAATCTGTTAGCATAAGACCTTGCTCCACGTGTACTGGCAGCTAATACTTTTCTTCTGTTGGGTGATTTCAACTACCATGGAGAAGATACCTCGAACAAAGCAAACACAAGGAGATGTTGGACAGAGCGCTGAAACTTTTCAGACACTCACCCCCAGTCACAGATCTGGGTTGAATCCATCATCTTTCTTTAGCTCACTTCGCCGCCCCAGTTCAGACCCAGTCATATGCAAATCAGTCTTGACCCTGCTCCAATGGGAACAGTCCAGCTCGAACTGCCAAGCCAGGTCTTCCCTGGACCGGAAACGAGCATCCTGAAGAGGTTTGAAGCCATCACTCAACCCAAGTGCAGAGTTTGCAAGTAAAAGCTAAATCAGGCTCCCCATCAGTCCCATGCCCTCCCTTTATAGCATCTAATTTATCTACCACGCTCACATCATCCATTACGTCCCTTCTTGATCTTTCCTTTGACTGTCTAATCTTCAATGGTTTGGAAAGCAGCGAAGTGTTACCCAATCCTAAAAAAATCTAATGCCAACCCAAGGAACCTCTCCAACTATTGACCCATCTCTCACCTTCCGCTTTTCTGTAAAATCATGGAAAGTTTGGTAAATAACAGTTTGCCGCTTATCTGGAAGACCATGGGATTCTCTAAACTTCTCAATCCGGTTTTAGAGCTTTTCACAGCACCCAAACTGTGTTGGTGGCAGTTACTGACACCATCATTTCCCTTGATGCTGGTGTTGCTCGATTTGTCAGGTGCCTTTGACACCATTTCCCATATCGTACGGATTCGTAGGCTTTACGAGGTAGGCATCAATGGAAAAACTTTACACAGGTTCTTAGATTTCTTGGAAAAATGGACTCCGATCTCATTAGACTCTTAAGTTGCGTACCATGCTTGGCAATAATGGGGTCCCCCTCAGGGCTCTTCCTTGAGTCCCACATTATTTAACACCTACGTGGTCCCCCCACCCTTGCTCAGGTTGTTAAATCGTGCAGCTTTGAGATTTTCTCTTACGCAGATGACACCCAATTAGTCATCTCATTTGGGCATGATCTTGACGGGGTCAAAATAAGATTCACTGACTGCATGAGGAAAATAGCTGCCTGGATGACGAGCAATTACCTGCAGTTGAACAGCGAATAAACCGAGATACTGCTGTTCGGGAAAGCATTGGATGACCTCAGAGTGGTGGTCATCCAAACTAAGTCCTGCCCCTAATCCTAGGAAGACAGTTAAAAATCTCAACATTAGGCTCGATAAGACCCTGTCCATGAAAGATCACGTGTCCTCCATCTGTGGCACCTGTTTTGTCACCAAGTGCTTGCTTAATAAAGCGTCCAGATGGTTCCTTCGTCCTCCACAATAAACGTAGTACAAGCTCTAATCATGAGCCGTCTGGACTACGACAACACCCTGCTAGTAGCAGTCAACGAATCCCTGCTGTCTAAGCTACAGGAGGTGCAGAATACTGCCGCTCGTCTGATATACAGCCTACCTTCGGGCATTTTCTCTGCCCCATCTTAAGAGCCATGCACTGGCTGCCGGTCAGGAAACAATCCGATTTCAAGCTATGCTGTCTCATGCATACGTCGCTGGCAGGCAAAGGCCCAACTTATCTTCATAGAAAGCTTAGTTACTAGTGTACAATTAGACATCTGAGATCCAAGGACACAGCCTTTCTCATCGTTCCCCACAACCACACTAAGATTTGGCAGCAGGTCTTTTTCGTACCTTGCCCCTTTTCATTGAAACAAAATCTTCAAATTTGCTAATGCACAGATTTTGTTAGATTTAAAAAAAAAAAACTCTTGAAGACTTGGCTGTTCTAACTAGTCTGTTGATCCTGTAAAGCACGGAGATACACCTCCGAGTGTGAGTCATTGGCTATAGCAAGTTCCAATAACATAACATAACCTGCACCAGCCTTCTCTTGATGGACAACAGAAAGGCCTTCAACGCCAAGCAGATGGCCCACAGCTCTAGCAGATTTATGTGGTGCAGGGTTTTTGTCAGAGATGAGAGCCCTGGGATATACACTTCTCTTAGATAGCCTCCCAAAACCCAGCAGTGATGCACCCATCACCACTGCGGACTTTGAGTGGGGAAGGGAGAGGGGCTTGCTGCTGGTCAGGTTGCGGTCAAGCAGCCACCACTGCATAATTTGTGCAGTTTCCTCTGAAAACTGGATGACATCCACCATGTTCCCTTGGCGCCAAGCCCACTGAAACTTCAGATACCACCAGGGAGTCTCCATATGGCACCTGGCAAAGAGGACAAACGGGATGCACGAGGCCAACAGGACAAGAAGTGTCAGGGCTTTTCCCACCAAGACTCAGGACAGAGGCAATACATTGGGGTGATGCCCAAATACCCTGAACTTGTTGCAGTAAAGGAAAGGCCCTGCACTGCGTTCAACACAGCTTCTATAAAAGGAAGCCTTTGCGATGGAGTTAGGTGTGACTTTGGCTCATTGATCAAGGACCCCAACAATGTCAGGAGGTGCAGCGTCATCTGTAGCTGGTCAAAGACCAACAGGCAAACCAACCCCTCAAGAGCCAGTTGTCGAGGCAGGAGAAAACTGGTCTCCTCAACCGCGGAGGATGGGAAGCAACGACCGTCATCTTTTTTGTGAACACCTGAGGGGCGCTAGTAAGGCTAAACGGAAGCATGGCAAACTGAAAATGCTCCTGGCTGACCTCGTACCGCAGCTAATGTCTGAAATACTGCAGGACAGGCACATGAAAGTAAGTGTCCTGCAAATTCAAAGCTACAATCCAGTTGCCTGGATTCAAGGGCAGACAGAACCTGGCCCCGTGTGAGCATGTTAAATGTGTCCTGCTGCAGGAAGACATTCAGAGGATGGAAAGCTAAAATAGGACGAGGGTCTGTCTTTTGTTGGCAGGAGGAAATAGTGGGAGTAACAGCCTTTCTCTATTTCTGAGGCCAGCACCCTCTTGATGGCCCCTTTGGACAGCAGGACCCCCACTTCTTGCAGGAAGATGAATAGGTGCCCCTCCCAGAGATGCTCAGATGTGGGTGGAAGCTGTGGAGGGTCAAAAATAATGAAAGGACATAGCTCTGCTGGATGATCTAGGGCAACCACCTGTCAAGTGCGATGGACTGCCAACCTGGAAGAAAATGTTGGATACTGCTTCCCAAAGGGCGGCTGAACACCGCTAAGGGCACACTAAAGCGTCTTGGAGGCTAATGCCATAGGAGAGGGGGACTGGGAAGATTGTGCCCCTGGTGATCTGCATGTTGTCTGTCTGAACACAAGCCAACTAAAAGAGGAGCGTAGCTCCAGAGCTGCACTCGAAGGAGCAGAAAGGAACCGAGGTCAGCGAGCAGGGGTGGCATATATATGCTGCTTTGCTCCACCACTTCCGGGGCAGAATGAGAAATATGCCGAGGCATACTGCGCCACCCAGCAGCGTGCAAGAGTATTGCTGTGAAAACGCCTGGATCAAGTATGGAGTCTGGAGGATATTCTACAGGTGAGGAATCTGTGGTTAGAAATATCCATCAGAATTCGACAGCAAAGATTAACACACAGTCAGGTCGTAAAAAAAACCACACAAATGCATTAGTGACTGTGGTGTGGCATTAACACTGGTGAGAAATGCTGCTATTGTAATTACCAATGGAGGTAAAAGAAAAACCACCACCTGGGAACACATTCTATTCTTTCAAGTGGATTCTTTTAACAGTGATCTCAAGTTCAATAGTAAACACTGGCATGTTTGCAGTGCTCCATTTGCTGCAACAGAAAGGGAGGCAGCAATGAATTTACCCCTAGCAGTCATTTTATCACCAGCAGTAACATGGCACTAATTTGTGGGTTTTTTGTGGCTAGCAATATTTCCTATTTTAGAACGGGTGGGTGGTATTATTACACCAGCAGGTATTTAATGGTTAACACCCTTTCTTGAATGAGGCCCTGGGCATGCTCTGTTTTTTATAGAGTGACACAACAGTGCTTAGTGCTTGACAACAGATCCTGGCCCTCCTGGAGTATGGGCACAGATCAGTGCACACAGTGCAGGATGGAACTAGTCACTGTCCTCAAAAGTAACTGAAGTGATTGATCCATCACAGAAAGGGGATTAGCAGCAGCAGGAACTGCGAAGGGGAAAGAAGTACACACATTGAATAAAATACCAGAGCCAATCGGAGGGAGCAGAAAGTAAACATACATCTGGAGATTGGCTAGGCTTTGTTTGGTCCACACCATGATGTGGCACTCTCAATCTTATTTACTACACAGACATCAAGCTCCCTCTTCTACAGATGAAGCCCTGTGGTTACCTCACCTTAAGCGGAGTGCCACTGAGCTCCCCACAGTGATCACCAGCCACGTTCCATACCAATGATAACACCCTGTTGGGGTTCACGTGCAGTGCTGCACCACAATGGAACAGTGACAGATGTTGGACTGGACCATGTGAAACACGTGGTGAATAGAGTAGGCAATGGTCTCCATTCTAAGGTGCCTGGTATACAGGTGGGCAATGGTCTCCATTCTAAGGTGCCTGGTACAGGGGGTGGGCAATGGTCTCCATTCTAAGGTCCCTCGTATAGAGGTGGGCAGTGGTCTCCATTATAAGGTGCCTGGTATATAGGTGGGCAATGGTCTCCATTCTAAGGTGCCTGGTATAGAATTGGGCAGTGGTCTCCATTCAAAGGTGCCTGGTACAGGGGGTGGGCAATGGTCTCCATTCTAAGGTGCCTGGTACAGGGGGTGGGCAGTGGTCTCCTTTCAAAGGTGCCTGGTATAGGGGGTGGGCAATGGTCTCCATTCTAAGGTGCCTGGTACAGAGGTGGGCAATGATCTCCATTCTAAGGTTCCTGGTATAGGGGGTGGGGAATGGTCTCCATTCTAAGGTGCCTGGTAGAGAGGTGGGCAATGGTCTTCATTCTAAGGTGCCTGGTGTAGAGGTGGGCAATGGTCTCCATTCTAAGGTGCCTGGTATAGGGAGTGGGCAATGGTCTCCATTCTAAGGTGCCTGGTATAGAGGTGGGAATGGTCTCCATTCTAAGGTGCCTGGTATAGGGGGTGGGCAATGGTCTCCATTCTAAGGTGCCTGGTATAGGGGGTGGGCAATGGTCTCCATTCTAAGGTGCCTGGTATAGGGGGTGGGCAATGGTCTCCATTATAAGGTGCCTGGTATAGAGGTGGGCAACGGTCTCCATTCTAAGGAGCCTGGTATGGAGGTGGGCAACGGTCTCCATTCTAAGGTGCCTGGTATAGGGGGTGGGCAATGGTCTCCATTCTAAGGTGCCTGGTATAGAGGTGGGCAATGGTCTCCATTCTAAGGTGCCTGGTATAGGAAGTGGGCAATAGTCTCCATTCTAAGGTGCCTGTTATAGAGGTGGGCAATGGTCTCCATTCTAAGGTGCCTGGTATCGAGGTGGGCAATGGTCTCCATTCTAAGATGTCTGGTATAGAGGTGGGCAACAGTCTCCATTCTAAGGAGCCTGGTATAGAGGTGGGCAACGGTCTCCATTCTAAGGTGCCTGGTACAAGGGGTAGGCAATGGTCTCCATTCTAAGGTGCCTGGTACAAGGGGTAGGCAATGGTCTCCATTCTAAAGTGCCTGGTACAAGGGGTCTCCATTCTAAGGTGCCTGGTATAGGGAGTGGGCAATGGTCTCCATTCTAAGGTGCCTGTTATAGAGGTGGGCAATGGTCTCCATTCTAAGGTGCCTGGTATCGAGGTGGGCAATGGTCTCCATTCTAAGATGTCTGGTATAGAGGTGGGCAATGGTCTCCATTCTAAGATGTCTGGTATAGAGGTGGGCAACAGTCTCCATTCTAAGGAGCCTGGTATAGAGGTGGGCAACGGTCTCCATTCTAAGGTGCCTGGTACAAGGGGTAGGCAATGGTCTCCATTCTAAGGTGCCTGGTACAAGGGGTAGGCAATGGTCTCCATTCTAAAGTGCCTGGTACAAGGGGTCTCCATTCTAAGGTGCCTGGTATAGGGAGTGGGCAATGGTCTCCATTCTAAGGTGCCTGTTATAGAGGTGGGCAATGGTCTCCATTCTAAGGTGCCTGGTATCGAGGTGGGCAATGGTCTCCATTCTAAGATGTCTGGTATAGAGGTGGGCAATGGTCTCCATTCTAAGATGCCTGGTATAGAGGTGGGCAATGGTCTTCATTCTAAGGTGCCTGGTATAGGGGGTGGGCAATGGTCTCCATTCTAAGGTGCCTGGTATAGGGGGTTGGCAATGGTCTCCATTCTTATGTGCCTGGTATGGAGGGGGCAATGGTCTCCATTCTAAGGTGACTGGTATAGAGGTGGGCAATGGTCTCCATTCTAAAATGCCTGGTATAGAGGTGGGCAATGGTCTTCATTCTAAGGTGCCTGGTATAGGGAGTGGGCAATGGTCTCCATTCTAAGGTGCCTGGTATAGGTGGTTGGCAATGGTCTCCATTCTAAGGTGCCTGGTACAAGGGGTAGGCAATGGTCTCCATTCTAAGGTGCCTGGTACAAGGGGTAGGCAATGGTCTCCATTCTAAAGTGCCTGGTACAAGGGGTCTCCATTCTAAGGTGCCTGGTATAGGGAGTGGGCAATGGTCTCCATTCTAAGGTGCCTGTTATAGAGGTGGGCAATGGTCTCCATTCTAAGGTGCCTGGTATCGAGGTGGGCAATGGTCTCCATTCTAAGATGTCTGGTATAGAGGTGGGCAATGGTCTCCATTCTAAGATGCCTGGTATAGAGGTGGGCAATGGTCTTCATTCTAAGGTGCCTGGTATAGGGGGTGGGCAATGGTCTCCATTCTAAGGTGCCTGGTATAGGGGGTTGGCAATGGTCTCCATTCTTATGTGCCTGGTATGGAGGGGGCAATGGTCTCCATTCTAAGGTGACTGGTATAGAGGTGGGCAATGGTCTCCATTCTAAAATGCCTGGTATAGAGGTGGGCAATGGTCTTCATTCTAAGGTGCCTGGTATAGGGAGTGGGCAATGGTCTCCATTCTAAGGTGCCTGGTATAGGTGGTTGGCAATGATCTCCATTCTTATGTGCCTGGTATAGGAAGTGGGCAATGGTCTCCATTCTAAGGTGCCTGGTATAGGGAGTGAGCAATGGTCTCTATTCTAAGGTGCCTGGTATAGAGGTGGGCAATGGTCTCCATTCTAAGGTGCCTGGTATAGAAGTGGGCAATGGTCTCCATTCTAAGGTGCCTGGTATAGAGGTGTGCAATGTTCTCCTCTCTGAGGTATGTATAGGGGATGGGTGATGGTCTCTGCTCTGGGGTGTCAACTATATGGTAGGCAATGGTGTCTGCTCTGTGAGGTGCCTTGCATAGGGGGTGGGCCATGGTCTCCATTTTAAAGAGTCTGGTATAGGGGATGGGCAATGGTCTCTGCTCTGTGAGGCGCCTTGTATAGGGAATGGGCATTGGTCTCTGCTCTGTGAGGAGCCTTGTATAGGGAACGGACAATGGTCTCTGCTCTGTGAGGCGCCTTGTATAAGGGTGGGCAATGGTCTCCACTCTGAGGCACAAGAGAAAGGAGGTGGGCAATGGTCTATACTGTGAGGTGCCTGATAGAGCGGGTGTGGGCAATGGTCTATACTGTGAGGTGCCGGATAGAGCGGGTGTGAGCAAAGGTCAATATTCAGAGGTGCCTGATAGAGCGGGTGTGGGCAATGGTCTCTGCTCTGTGGGGTGCCTTGTATAGGGAATGTATATAAACAAAAAATGGTATGGAGGAATTAATATAATATTTTTTATTTTTTAGTAGAGCACATTTAATTACCCTCTCACAGTTTTTTCAAACACATATGATTTCATTAATACAAACACACATATATATACACAATGGCACCTAGTCAATTAACACAAATAATTCTACATAAAAAACCTGTGAAACAAAAAATACCCAAAAATATATTATAAACTACACACAACTGACGTTGCCAATACCCAAAAACAATTATTCTTTGTGTCCACCGTTTCCTCTAGGTGATCCACTCAGAGGTAGTCTAAGTTGACATGCAAGGCAAAAAGGGGGAAGTTATTTTCCTATCGCTCTTATAACCTGCTACTGATGAAGCATGCAGCGTGAGAGACTGACGGAGAAAGAAAAAGAACTTCAGGTGGAGCTCATTAACGAGGGCTACGAGGAACCATCGAACTGAAGACCATAGTGTCCTGAAGTAACAAGGAATCGCAACCGTTATGAGAATAACCATGGGTCCGTCTATGATTCATTACGGAAACCCTAATTGAGGATCAGTGCGGCCTTCCACACTTTCAAACCACTCAAGTGACTCCTTGACTTTGGGACCGGATGCCTCGGACTGGAACACAGAAATGACCAGCATTCGGGCAACCAACACGCCTTGAGTTCAAAACATCACTGAAAATTCATCTACTGCAGCTCGAAGCACCTGAATGAGTACTACCCTGTCCTCACACTGATGTGTGTCTGATGTTTACACCATTGCCCTTGTCCTGAAGAGGCCTGAAGAGCATCCAAGGCTGAAACGCGTCCGCGTCGACATTTATTTAGGAGGAGTCTGGAGCATATTAAGAGTGATTTAAATATGGTTTGTTGACATTATAAGAGCAATAGGAAAATAACTTCCCCCTTTTTGCCTTGCATGTCAACTTAGACTACCTCTGAGTGGATCACCTAGAGGAAACGGTGGACACAAAGAATAATTGTTTTTGGGTATTGGCAACGTCAGTTGTGTGTAGTTTATAATATATTTTTGGGTATTTTTTGTTTCACAGGTTTTTTATGTAGAATTATTTGTGTTAATTGACTAGGTGCCATTGTGTATATATATGTGTGTTTGTATTAATGAAATCATATGTGTTTGAAAAAACTGTGAGAGGGTAATTAAATGTGCTCTACTCAAAAATAAAAAATATGATATTAATTCCTCCATACCATTTTTTGTTTATATAGATATTGTTTTATACCCAGGTAAGAGGAGGGTCATTTGGGTATACCCCGCATATATATACTTGTATAGGGAATGGGCAGTGGTCTGTGAGGCGCCTTGTATAAGGGTGGGCAATGGTCTCCACTCAGAGGCACCAGAGAGAGGAGGTGGGCAATGGTCTATACTCAGAGGTGCCTGATAGAGCGGGTGTGGGCAATGGTCTATACTGTGTGTGGTGTATGGAGGGGCAGTCGTACCTACTCCTGGGTGCCTCTACCAGGGGGTGGACAGTTCTCAACTCTGAGGTGCCTGATTTATGGGGTGGACAATGTTGTTTACTTTTGAGGGGCTTGGTGTATGCACGGAGCAGTGGCCCCCTACTCTATGAGGTACCTGGCTTACAGAGGTTGGCAATGGTCTATACTGTGTGAGGTGCTTGATGCATGGACTTGGCAATGGTCCACCTACTCTATGAGGTACCTGGCTTACAGAGGTTGGCAATGGTCTATACTGTGTGAGGTGCTTGATGCATGGACTTGACAATGGTCCACCTACTCTATGAGGTACCTGGCTTACAGAGGTTGGCAATGGTCTATACTGTGTGAGGTGCTTGATGCATAGACTTGGCAATGGTCCACCTACTCTATGAGGTACCTGGCTTACAAAGGTTGGCAATGGTCTATACATTGTAAGGTGCTTGGTGCATGGAGGGGGCAGTGGTACCTACTCCTGGGTGACTCCACTACTCGGTGGACAATTATCTCAACTCTGTGAGGTGCCTGATTTATGGGGTGGATGATGGTCTTGACTGTTTGAGGGGCTTGGTGTATGGATTGAGCAATGGTCCACTACTCTTAGAAGTACCAGGCTTATAGAGGTTGGCAGTGGTATTTAGTGTGTGAGATGCTTGGTGCGTGGACTGGGCAATGGCCCCCTACTCTCCGAAATAGCTGTTCTATGGACTGGGCAATGGTCCCCTACTCTATGAGGTACCCGGCTTATAGAGGTTGGCAATGGTCTATACTGTGTGAGGTCCTTGGTGCATGAACGGGGTAATGGTCCCCCTACTCCCTGAGATAGTTGTTCTATGGACCGAGCAGTAGTCCCCTACTCTGAGATTTATGGGGGTTGGCAATGGTCGCTACTTTGTGAGATGGTTGGTGCATGGATTGATCAATGGCCCCCTCACTCTGTGAGATGCCTCATTTATGGGAGGATTTATTTGCAAAGTTTTATATAGCGCTGACTAGACCCGTAGGTATCAGAGCGCTTTACATGAGGATCAGCAAGTTAAAGATTACATAATTACTTCAGTTACAGATTCCAAGTATAGACATAAGAGAAGGATAGAGGGAAGGAAACATAACGGGGAGGCGAGGAAAACAATGTCAGATGTCCGGCTGGGTAGGTGACGGCCGAGGGGGTGAACCAGGGCCAAACTCCTCTAAAGCTGCATAGGACAGCTCCACCGGGCATCGGCCAAGGTTGTTCGGACTCCGCGGTGAGAACAGACAGTCGAAAAACATGCTATTACACGATAACATAAGTTATTTTCGCGTTATGTAGCAAAGACAAAACGTCTTATGTGGAATGGAAGGTAGAGGGAGAAAGGTAAATAGGGGAAAAGGAATGCAGATAGCGTCAGGCAGACCAGAGGGGGGAAGGGACTTCAGGGGAAACAAGCAGTCAAAGTGAAAGATAGACAAGACCGTGAAGCACCGTTAAAAACAATGTCCGATGTCCGGCTGGGTAGGTGACGGCCAAGGGGGTGAACCATGGCCAGACTCCTCTATAGCTGCATAGGACAGCTCCACCGGGTAACGGCCAATGGTACTCTGATTCAGCGGTAATTTCAAACAGATTCGGTTTTTCGCCCATGGGGCATCATCATAGTTCAATCGAAGGCATCGGTCCCGGTGTAATTGGAAACACCCTCCGCTTCGTCCTAACGCTAGCCTAAGTCTGTAGATTGTGGGACAACCCATCTTTCTTGCCTCCAGGCCTCTAGTCTCTAGATCTAGGATCAAGGTCAATACGTGGGGGAGCCCCACCGCGTCTCCGGGCTGGAAGCGCCCGAGCCAGAAGTAGCCACTGAGCTATTGCGTCCTCAGGAGTTCCACACTTGGGCACCACACCATTTATGCCGCTTTTTTCGGTGGCATGTATTCGGTGTTCTGCTAATGACCGGGGCCTAGACCAGGCAAGATGCACACACCTCCACCGGTCGTCCCTCTTCACTTTCCGCTCTTCCAGAAATCACCGGGCCAAAATGGGCCTGCTCCCCCGCTCCATATGCAGCACTGAGCACCTCTCAGGCACCCTAGGCTCGCAGATAGCCCTGGCCCTGCAGCTGGATTCTCTGTGCCAAGCCTGCACAATGCCTTCTTTGGATAGGGGGCCCAATATAGGCCTCGGTAACACTGTGCAAATAGGGAAGCGGGGGCCTTCCCTTCCAGTGACTACATATCCGCCGATCAGCGCCCGCTGTGCACACACGTCTGCCAACCAGCAGCGCTGGGTTGTAGGCCTCTCTAGACCCAGTTCGCCTCCATCCTGTAGTTGCTACCCCACGCTGTGCAGCCTAACTCGGTCCCCCGGCGAGGTTATCACTTCTCAGGCTGTCACCCATACACTGTCGGCTCTTCATCTATCGGGACGCGAGGGGGGGAGGGGGAAACGCACCCCCGCCTTCCTTTCAAAGTGCCGCCAGCCTGCCCCTCGTCTCAGCACTCCTGCAAGGCCTTCAAATCACGGGTCCCCACCTCAGGTCTCTCCTTACCGGGCAGCAGAAGGGGGGAAACAGGAACTGCCACTGTCCAATTCTCTTTCCCCACAGCGCGCACCCAGGGACCGCCGATCTCAACTGGGTGCCGCCTCCGCCGCAGGCCTCTCCGCTGCTCGGACGTGGCTACAGCCCCTGTCACTGCTCTGCCGCACCGAGATGATCGGGTCATCCGTCAGCGCCTCTCGGGTTGCGGAGTCATCGCTGGCGACGAGTGGCGACGAGCAGGTGGGATCAGGAGCCACCACCAGAAGCGACACGAAGCGTGCCTCGCCCACTACATCCACACGGAGCCAGGCGCCCACCCTGGTCTGCCGATCGACGAGACAACGTCGGGAGTACACCCGACCACAGAAGACGAAACCAGGAGCCTACCCTGGTCCGTCGGGCCCCAAAAAGAAGACGTGAAATCGGGAGCCCACCCCGATTGCGAAATAAACGGAGCCAGGAGCCCACCCTGGTCCGAGTGCAGCGTCTACAGCGACATTGGGAGCCCACCCCGGCCGCATCAAGGAAAGTGAGGTGAGGGAAATACAAAAAAGGCACCCGATCGTGGAGAAAGCCGCCCGCTGACTGGGCAGCGGTGTATACAAAGAGGTGCTTTGTGTATTGACTGGGCAATGGTCTCCTACTCTGAGATAGTTGGTATATAGACTGAGCACTTCCCTACATTTGAGGTACACAATGTACAGATGGGCAATGGTCTCCACACCAGGGAACCTCCAACTGGGGGGTGGCCAATGGTCTGAGCTCTGCGAGATGCCTGATTTATGGGGTTTGGCAATGATCTAGACTGTGTAAGGTTCTTGGCATATTGACGGGGCAATGACCCCTACTCTGTGAGAAGCCTGGTTTATGGGGGTTGGCAATGGTCTCTACTGTGTGAGATGGTTGGTGTATGGACTGATCAATGGCCCCCTCACTCTGTGAGATGCCTCATTTGTGGGAGGGCACTGGTCTATACTGAGAGGTGGTTGGTGTATGGACTGGGCAATGGCATCCTACTCTGAGATAGTTGGCCTACAGACTGTACACTGTGAACCTCAAATGTAGGGACCAGTGCTCAGACTGGGAAATGGTCTCCACTCCATGGAACCTCTGACTGGGGGTGGCCATTGGTCTGAACTATGCGAGATGCCTGATTTATAGGGGCTGGCAATGATCTATACTGTGTGAGGTGCTTGGCGTATCGACGGGGCAATGATCCCCTACTCTGTGAGGTGTCTGATTTATGGGTGTGGGCAGTGGCTTCTCCTGTGTAAGGGGTTGGTGTAGGGAGTGGGCAATGGTATCTACTCTGAGATGGATGATGTGCGAACTGGGGCACTGGTCCCCCTCACTCTGTGAGGTGCCTCATTTATCAGGGTGGACACTGGTCTATATTGAGAGGCGCTTTGTGTACGACCTGCGCAATGGTCCCCTACTCTATGAGAGGCCTGGTTTATGGGGTTTGGCAATGGTATATAATGTTAGAGGTGCTTGGTGTATGGAGATGAATAACCTCCACTCTGTGAGGCTCTCGTGTATGGTATGGGAAAATGTACCTACTCTACAGTGCTTGTCATATAAGGTGCAACAGCAATAAGGTGATGATGAATGCCTGAATTAATCTCAGCCACTGGCAATCGCTGTGGCTCAGTCCATTGTTTTTCACCCACCATGCCACTCTAGACAAATATAGGGTGGTCAGCGGTCTTTACTCGACCATGTGTGATTATACGAAGGGCACATTGCTTGGCGTAAACAAAGGTGTCATCCAGACTACTCTTCACTTTCCCATTTTTTGGAAATGGCAGAAAGTTTCTTCATTGGCTTTAGAGCTGCTCCTCTTTATGAAGAGAACCACTCAACACCTACATGACACCCGGAGTGACCGCTGTGGCTGCCCAAGTTGGCAGCAATGCTGGTAGCAGTAAAGACGTAAGGGGCACGCGATGAATGGATGCATCTTGATTCCCTGTTCAGTAACGACTCAGGCCGACACATGGGTTGTCACTCAGGCCGACACATGGGTTGTCACTCAGGCCGACACATGGGTTGTCACTCAGGCCGACACAGGAGTTGTCACTCAGGCCGACACAGGAGTTGACACTCAGGCCGACACAGGGGTTGACACTCAAGCCGACACAGGGGTTGACACTCAAGCCGACACAGGGGTTGACACTCAAGCCGACACAGGGGTTGACACTCAAGCCGACACAGGGGTTGACACTCAAGCCGACACAGGGGTTGACACTCAAGCCGACACAGGGGTTGACACTCAAGCCGACACAGGGGTTGACACTCAAGCCGACACAGGGGTTGACACTCAAGCCGACACAGGGGTTGACACTCAAGCCGACACAGGGGTTGACACTCAAGCCGACACAGGGGTTGACACTCAAGCCGACACAGGGGTTGACACTCAAGCCGACACAGGGGTTGACACTCAAGCCGACACAGGGGTTGACACTTTAGCTAGAAAAGAAGAACATTTCAGTGATTGGTCTTCACTTCCCACAGATCTGTAATATTCTGGAAGAATTCATGAAAATCACTAAAGTGACTAGCATGGCACCTCCATGCTCGTCCGCAGACGAAGGGTGTTAGCCAGAAATTTAACTAAGCATCTACTATAAACCCAAGGCTGCCTCATTTTCAGAGAGTCTAAATCAGTGCTGTGTCCAGGCCTTGGTAGGACCAGGGTGAGGAGATATCAAGATAGGATGGAATCACCCATGATGAGAAGAGCGGAGGCCGTTTTACACACAGTACCCTGCACCTGCTTTTTACCACCCTGGGTCACTATGCTATTAGAGAAGAGGCCAAAGACGGTTGTAAATCCCCATTTGCAATAGGGATTGCGTCAGTGGAATAGAAGGGGGAATGAAAATCAGGGAATATCTTTGTTCTTACGCACCAACTGTATTACAGACATGGAGGGACGGGAATGCGGTGCACTTATAGTGTGCCACATGTGATGTGGAGCAGAGTCCGTGCACCCCGGAGGGCATCTTTTGGGAGGGGGTCACATCGGTTAACCCCCCCCAAGTTGGGTGCAGACAAACACTACACCAACCTTCGGGGAATTCCAGTTCCTTCTTAAAAACAAGCATTTACAATGCAATAGGTCTCGCATTGACGCAAGTTTGAGCTATTGGCATTGCAAATAACAATGCCTTTTATTTTTGTTTTCTTTTTAAAAACATAAATAAAAGGCATTGTAATTTACAATGCCAATAGCTTAAACTCGCGTAACCGCGAGACCTATTGCATTGCAAATGCTTGTTTTATTCATGCAATAAATTAATTAAAACATGTCACTTTCGGGTTCAGCAGACTGCGGGGTCCCCCTAGATTAATCTTCCACGCCGCCCCTGGGGATCAGCGCCCTAGGCTTAGGCCTAGATCACTTTACGGTAGGTGGGGTATGGGGGGGTGAAAAGAAGGGACGCATGAGAGAGAGGGGCTCCTCTGAAAAAGCGCGAGTATAAGCAAGCGCGCCATTAGGGCCCGGCCGCCTGGATCCCCGCCCACGTTGTTGCCAGGGGGCTAGCCCTATGGGCGACGACCAGCACAAGCAAAGTGTTTCCGGGTCTCCCTGGACCTATTTCCGGCCTGGGATCCGGCGCGGGAAGGGGGCGGAGCATCAGCCTATTTAGGCCTCGGGGACGCGGCGAGGGTCCTCTCTTTCCCGCGCAGGGCCCCAGGAGTAAGCTGGTCATCAATCTCCCACCCACCCGTCCCGCTTATCAGGAGTTTGGGGGGGGAGTGGTAGGCGGTAAAGAGGCCACAGAGCATTGACTCGCAGGGTTAACGGGAGTCCTTCTTACATACTCCCTAGGCCAGCACTGAGGGGAGAGACGGTAAGCTCTCCGCAGGGAGAATGGGGACACCGGCTGGGGAGGCAAGGGCGCCAGGTCACGATTTAGGGCAGGGGACAGCGGCCCCGGTTTATTCCCTACGACCCTCCTAGGGAGCCTGGTGGTAGAGGGGTGGGCCCCGGAATTGGCGGACAAGGACCCGAGGGCTGGGGGCTCACCTCTCAAGGACGCAGGTGGGTTGCGCCTTGCGTGGTTCTCAATTGGGGATGCGAGCCTGAGGGCCCCTTGGTGCTGGGAGCAAGTTAATAGGTGATAACAGTTATGCATTGTAAATATTAAAAGTGTGATTAGGATTTGATAATAGGATTTGGAATTATGTTTTACTGATTGTCATGTTTATGTGTGTTATGAAATAATTCAACATGGCCGTTTATACCCACACTCTGGAAGTATCAAGTGGTATTTGTCGGTTAACTAGGGAGCGGGGCGGGGAGCATCCTAGGCGTTCCGGGCCCTATTAAAGGGTGTCCGCTAGGGCTGGGAACGGGCCGAGCTTCCCAGGGCCCTGCACCTGCGGCCGTCTCAGCTGCCGTGTGACCCCTGGCTGACCCCGGCCCTGGGCACGGTCAGCACCGGGAGGGTGGAGAGCTAAGTGCGGCCTGCAGCCGTGCCAGCGGCCTGCTCACGTCACAGCCACAGCACTCTGGCTTGACAGCCTGAGCAACACAGAGCAGCCCCCACCACCCCTGCGCCAAATCCAGTGTACTGCACCTGAGTGGAACTGCACCTGCTGCTGTGCTGTATGTATGTATGTATGAGTGGAGCTGCACGTGCCCCAGTGCTGTATGTATGAGTGGAGCTGCACCTGCCCCAGTGCTGTATGTATGTGTGGACCTGCGGCTGCCCCGGTGCTGTAAGTGTGAGTGGCACTGCACCTGCCCCAGTGCTGTATGTTGGAGTGGAGCTGCACCTGCCCCAGTGCTGTATGTTGGAGTGGAGCTGCACCTGCCCCAGTGCTGTATGTATGAGTGGAGCTGCACCTGCCCCAGTGCTGTATGTATGGGTGGCACTGTACCTGCCCCAGTGCTGTCAGTGGACCTGCACCTGCCCCGGTGCTGCCGGTGGTGCTGCACCTGCCCCAGTGCTGTGTGCATGAGTGGAGCTACACCTGCCCCGGTGCTGTATGTATGAGTGCAGCTGCGCCTGCCCCGGTGCTGTATGAGTGCAGCTGCACCTGCCACGGTGCTGTATGTATGAGTGGGCTACGCCTGCCCCGGTGCTGTATGTATGAGTGTAGCTGCACCTGCCCCGGTGCTGTATGTATGAGTGCAGCTGCATGTGCCCCGGTGCTGTATGTACGAGTGCAGCTGCACCTGCCCCGGTGCTGTATGTACGAGTGCAGCTGCAGGTGCCCCGGTGCTGTATGTATGTATGAGTGGAGCTGCAGGTGCCCCGGTGCTGTATGTATGTATGAGTGGAGCTGCAGGTGCCCCGGTACTGTATGTATGAGTGGAGCTGCAGGTGCCCCGGTGCTGTATGTATGAGTGCAGCTGCACCTGCCCCGGTGCTGTATGTATGAGTGCAGCTGCACGTGCCCCGGTGCTGTATGGATGAGTGCAGCTGCACCTGCCCCGGTGCTGTATGGATGAGTGCAGCTGCACGTGCCCCGGTGCTGTATGTATGAGTGCAGCTGCACGTGCCCTGGTGCTGTATGTATGAGTGCAGCTGCACGTGCCCCGGTGCTGTATGTATGAGTGCAGCTGCACGTGCCCCGGTGCTGTATGAGTGCAGCTGCACCTGCTCCGGTGCTGTATGTATGAGTGGAGCAGCACGTGCCCCGGTGCTGTATGTATGAGTGCAGCTGCACGCGCTCCGGTGCTGTATGTATGAGTGCAGCTGCACGTGCCCGGTGTTGCATGTATGAGTGCAGCTGCACCTGCTCCAGTGCTGTATAGATAACTTGCGATGCCCGGTTGCAGACGGCCGTTTTGAACAGACTTTTCCCTGGGAGGTTGGGAGGTTGGGGGAGGGGGTGGGGGGTAGGGGGTGGGCACGACCCCCTTCTCGCCTCCACTTCCTGCTCCGGGAGGAGCTCTCTCCGCTCTCGTTGCCAGGGCTCCTGCGGGTGGCAGAGTGCGCTGCCCTGAGCCCCTCTGGCAGACGCTGTCACTCCTGAATGAGTCCCTCTGACGAGGTGCTGTGGCGTCTCCAGGTTCACCTTCTGCACTCCCGCAGAGCCGCCCGCCGACCTCACTCCTCTCCTCTCCGAGCCGCACTCTGGCCTGCGCCCTCCACTGACTCAGCATTTCCTGAATCACTGCTTTCACTTTCCAAGATCACAAGAGAGCGGAGAGGAGACGCCGCGGCAGAGTTCCTTCCTCAAAGTTCGCTCTGCAGTGCACTCCCTCTCCTGCCGCCCCGGCCCCGCCATCCCACCCTGTGTTCCCTCTGCAAAGTTCCGCCCTCTGTCTCCAGCATGCGGAGGTCGCCCCTGTGTGCTCGTGTCTCTAGCAAAGGAGTCTCATCCACTGAGCGCCCCCTGCACATCTCCCCCCTCCCCCGGCTTTCCTTGCAAACCCGACACTCCGAGCTCCCGTTTCAGACTGTCTTCACCAGGGAAGTCTCCTCGGCTGAACTCCGCCTGGAGAGTTCTCCTCGGTGCCCCCGCTCTGTGTCCGCTGGTGAGTTTTCTACACCGAGTTCCATTTACACACTCCCTTCCTTTCTCTGTGCGCTCCTGTAGCTCCCCACCGTCCTCAGGAGAGTTCCATCCGCTCATCTCCTGCAGATGTCCCCTCCGTGCTCAGGAGAGTTCCCTTCGCTCATCTCCTTCCGCATAGCTCCCCACCGTGCCCAGAAGAGTCCCCCCCCACCGCTCATCTCCCCCTGCAGAGAGAGCTCCCGTCCGTGCTCAGGAGTTCCCTCCACTTATCTTCTGCAGATCTCCCCTCCGTGCTCAGAAAAGTTTCCTCCGCTCATCTCCTGCAGAGAGAGTTTCCCTCCGTGCTCAGGGGAGTTCCCTCCAATTATCTCATGCAGATCTCGCCTCCGTGCTCAAGAGAGTTCCCTCTCCTCGTCTCCCCCTGCAGAGCGAGCTCTCCACCGTGCTCAGGAGAGTTCCCCCGCTCATCTACTTCCGCATAGCTTCCCTCCGTGCCCAGAAGAGTCCCCCCCCGTCATCTCCTCCTGCAGATCTCCACTCCATGCCCAGAAGAGTTCCCTCCTCATCTCCTGCAGATCCCACCTCCGCGCTCAAAAGAGTACCCTCCACTTCCCTCCTCCTGTAGATCTCCCCTCCATACCCAGAAGAGTTCCCTTCTTTCATATCCTGCAGATCTCACCTCCGCGCTCAGAAGAGTTCCCTCCGCTTCCCTCCTCCCGCAGATGTCCCTCCAGCTCCAACTCATCTCCTCGGACGCGAAACTTCTCCCGAGCTCCCCCGCGAGCGCTCCTTCATTGCACCCATGTCAGCCCCTCTGGTTACCCAGAGGTGTTTCCTACTCTTTTGCACAGGGGTCAAAAGCACGACCGCAGCACGTGCATCCTGAGGAAGGGTCACCAACTCCCCAATCCGGGGGGGGGGAGCAGTAGCACCCCCATCGCAACCTTCACCTATCCCGGGGAGGGTGGGGGGGGGGCTTAAACTCCCCAATCAAGGGCACCAGAAACCCCGACGCTCCACAGTACATCTCATGCATCCGCAGGCTACCGGGTGGGGGTGGGGGGCGGGTTCACCCCTTCACAGGTCAGAGAACTCCCACATGCACCTGCCCTGCACCCACCTTCCTGCCCCTAACTCCGGCAATGCGCCCGCCTTATAGGGGCATATTAAAATGAATACCCCTTGATCACAACAAATCGCCACTCTGCTGTGAAAAATTGGAGATTGGGAGCAGAAAAACCAACTTCTCACCACTATCTGACCTCAAAACAAACCATTACAAGAACCTTAGTTTGCAGCACTAAGGCACTCGAACGGCGTGTGGGCGCTACATAGAAAGCTGTCTCTCCATAACCGGCTCTAACATCTGTGCGGCCATCGCCTGGTAACTTTGTTTTAAACATGCATAAATAAATGTCGCTCTTCCCTTGCCGCTCAAGATTGCATTTGATCTGTCATTTTTGGGAACTAAGGTACGAGAAGATGGAATAATGTTGCCCAGGGTCACACGTGAAGCTCAACTATGAGAGCCGAGATCATAACTCAGGTGTTTGATTCAACCGCCCACCATTAACCGACTGTAAACACAAACAAGCGCGTCCGTAAACTCCCACGCACCCACACACATGCTACTGTGACTATTATGTCTCTAAGCACCTTCAGTTTTGGAAGCTACGAGAATTCGGGCACACAGATAAAGTGATTTGGCCAAGATCATAAATGTTAAGATGTTAAGAAAAACAAAGTAAGAAAAAGCAGCTACGCAAGCCATGCACACCTTGGAAGGACGCCCAAAGATGCGGAAATCCTACTAAAACAAGCCTGTTACCATATGAAGAGCGTTCTCACAGCGCCCAATCAGAGAGCCGGACTGGCGCGTGCAAGGCAGCGTGACGAAGCTTTTGATAAGAAACTTCGTCACGACAGCCGTAATGCAGGCGAGCCAGTCCGGATGGGCCGGACAAAACAGCGAAAAGGAGGCACCCCAGAAACCTCATTTCCAATGGCAGCCCACCGTTTAACATAAACGGTGACGCAAGCCAATGGGAATAAGGGGCGGGGCTTCAAGCTCTTTTCTCAAAGTCCTCATCTGCAATAAATCTCGCCGAGCGAGCTGCGCATGTGCGCAGCAACGCTAGGCGAGACCTAATGATGCCAGGCCCATTTACAGTAAATAAGGGACCAAGGTCTTCTTTCACTGATCCTTCTAAGCAGTGCAGGCACACAGTATGAGACTTTTCAGCTGAGCTCACTAAGGCCCAAAGTCCAGGTCTGTGCTGGGTGCACTGCGGCGCAAGCCAGGAAAGTACACAATATATAATTCAGCACCTTGTGTCCTTCTGAAAAGGGATTGAGCTCTCAAGCCCATGATCTGCTGAGAGATGTTAGTTAGGGTTCATTTTACCTTTCACTTCAGGCATGAGTCTGGTGACAGAATTCCAAGGATTTTCTGAAAGGTGTTATTCAAGTGCTGCTAAACAGGCACAAGTCTCCATTATATAGGGCCCCTGATTGACAATCTTATTGCTAGACTAATGCGTCTCAAACCTTTTTTTGAAGAAGTGAAATTCCTTACATCTTGTCAGAGGATTCTTGGAAGCGGCTAACATCTGGTGGTTCTGCAATCTCTTAAATTATGCTAAAGAAATTGCAAAGGTGATTTGAGAACCTACTTTTACCGTAGTAGGTTGTGAGGTCTACCTGCAGCACAGTTTTACAAGGTCACCAAAGGCCAATTTCCAATTATCTGTTGATAGCAAAGTGAAGGTGAGAGCGCACAGGTCAAGTGGCAACCAAAGAGGATTTATCATAGACACGAATGCTCTGATGGGTCAACATGGGCCCCATAGGCATCAACACGGGCCCCTGTAGGTATCAACAGAAGACTTACCAACTCTGAAGCACCCTTGTGCCCACTGCAGTCCCTCTCGCCTAATCCTGAATAGACAGTGTAGTCTACTCAATAGATTTTCCTCACTCCCCATGGATATTTCAGTTGAGTAATTCAGATTACAGACCATGTGTGCATAGTTATTGTAACACAGGCAACAATCTCGTGACACTGTACAGTCTAAAGTGAGAAGTGAGGATGAATGCTATTGAATGAGAGCACAGAGAAGGAGAAAGAAGGCGTAGCTGTCAGACAAACGCTGCCCTCCCTGATGTAATCCATGGCCATTTCCATTGCACACGCAATTGTGTCTCCTTTCCAACTCCAGCACTTAAGACCACCCAAGCGTCCATCCTTGCATCTTACAGCTCTTAGTGCACTCAGAGGGCAATGCCTTCGATGTATTAGCTCCTAAAGTCCCCCAAGAGTGTTCCCCTCCATCTCTCAGACAGCCCAAGGGCTTTTCCTTTTATCTCCTAAGACAGCCCAAGCATCCTCCCTCCTATCTCTATGACAGCCCATGTGCATTTCCTTCTATCGCCTAAGATGGCCCAAGCATGCTTCCTTCCATCTCGAAGACCGCTCAAGAGTGCTTCCTTCCTTCTCCTAAGACGGCCCAAGCATGCTTCCTTCCATCTCTATGATAGCAGCCCAAGCATGCTTCCTTCCATCTCGAAGACAGCCCAAGCGTGCTTCCTTCCATCCCAAAGACAGCTCAAGCATTCTCCCTTCCTTCTCTAAGACAGTCCAAGTGTGCTTCATTCCATCTCTAAGGCAGCCCAAGTGCATTTCCTTTCATCTACTAAGACAGCCCAAGCATGCTTCCTTCCATCTCTATGATAGCAGCCCAAGCATGTTTCTTTCCATCTCTAAGATAGCCCAAGTGTGCTTCCTTCCATCTCCAAGACAGCCCAAGCGTGCTTAATTCCATCCCTAAGACAGCCCAAGCATGCTCCCTCCTATCTCTAAGACAGCCCAAGTTCATTTCCTTTGATCGCCTAAGATGGCCCATGCATGCTTCCTTCCATCTCCAAGATAGCCCAAGCGTGCTTTCTTCCATCTCTAAGACAGCCCAAGAGCATTTCCTCTCATCACCTAAGACAGCCCAAGCGTGCTTCCTTCCATCTCTAAGACAGCCCAAGCGTGCTTCCTTCCATCTCTAAGACAGCCCAAGAGCATTTCCTCTCATCACCTAAGACAGTCCAAGCATGCTTCCTTCCATCTCTACGGCAGCCCCAGCATTCTCCCTTCCATCTCTAAGGTAGCCCACGCAAGTTTTCTTCCACTTGTGTTATGATCAGGGCCACTGGAGCTTATGCGGCAGGAGAGGGCCAAATTATGCGACAAGAAAAGGCAAATTATGCAGCATAATGCGGCACATTTCCTGATAGTATCACTTCATTATTTAGTCAAGTTTACACTTGTGAACACTGTCTGGACACAGGTTGCTCCTCATTAGTATTAGTTTAACATCCAAACATAGAAATAAGCAACAGAAAGGTGACCAGTCAACCTTTGCAAAGGGCCTTTCACTGCGTGGCAACACGTCTCTGCATTTTTAGTAACTTTTGAATCGTTTGAGATAGAAACATTATTTTTGTTAAAATCTGCAGATTATGCAGCAGGTGATGGATTATGGGGCAAATGCAGCAGAACCATAACTATGCAAAATACGCCGCGGCTGCACAATGGCATAATTCCAGTGGCCCTGGTTATGATCCATCTGACGGCACGGAACTCCACGCCATGCTCTCAAGTGACAAACTGGGCATGTCCAAAGTTCAATGCTGCGTCATGAAGTTCATGCTGCTTCCGACAAGACAGCAGGGTCAGATCCAGCCACGTTCTCTTTTATGGACAACAAATGGAGGAAGCTTGGGGATGGATGTTTCTTTGTAGATTACATCCCTCAATTTACTGTGCAGCTTTACGTATGCGATCACGTGCGTGTGAAGCAGGAAAAGAACTGCCATTATCACAATCACCTGGTAAAGGGGCTACCTTGTGGTCCATGAGCAGAGCAGAACAGGCTACCACCAGCTTGCCCACATGAACATGCCATTTGATGTTGGGCTGAAGACTTTGCAAACACGAGGAGATGACGGACTTTTCAGATCTGGGTTGAATCCATCATCGTTCTTTAGCTCACTTCACCACCCCAGTTCAGACCCAGCTATATGCAAATCAGTCTTGACCCTGTGCCTCATGGGACCAGTCCAGCCCGAACTGCTAGGCCAGGTCCTCACTGAACCAGAAACAAGTATCCTAGGACCGGTTTCGGGCTAACAGCCCTCATCAGCTAGGCTAGCTTGAATCCAGTGGCAAAGTGAGCAAGGGACCCACGTCTGGGCATACCCTGCCAACTTAGGGCGGACAAAGCAAACACAAGGAGATGATGGACGGAGTGCTGAAACTTTTCAAACACTCACCCCCAGTCACAGATCTGGGTTGAATCCATCATCATTCTTTAGCTCATTTCGCCAGCCCAGTTTAAACCCAGCCATATGCAAATCAGTCTCGACCCTGTTCCTCATGGGAACAGTCCAGCCCGAACTGCCAAGCCCGGTCTGAGTGTCTGCAAAGTTTCAGTACTCTGTCCATCATCTCCTTGTGTTTTCAATTGTAGAACATTTACATCTGTTGACAGAAAATGTGCACAGAGCTTTTGAAGAGGAGAAAAGGCAACCAACATGGAGTCAGCTTCCCTTACTGCACAAACCAACGGCTTATCATTTCTTGTGTGTGTGTGTTTTTTTATCCAAGAAAAATGGGATGAATCGCAATGGAGCAAAAAAATGAAACGGAAAATTAGCCAGAAAGCGTCCAAGAGCCACCCCCGCATAGCTCCCCAGACTGCCGCGCACACCGCCTCGAAGACAACGAGCTCATTTGAGTTCCTCGCATGCATCGGATGGGTCATACGGCAACGCGGCGCCGACACGAGTGAGGGGCGCCATCTGTTTGTTAGCGGAACCCATAAAAGTACATCTTTTTAATAAACAATAAAATTAGTTTGACAGGGCCGGGACCACCTGAATAGGAAATCAAATATCGCGTTATTTAAGGTGTATGTCTGCTGGCTATTAAAATACCCCTCTTTAATTTATTACAGCAACACACACAATGCTCATGTCAGCCTCGTTTTCTAAATCAATAATCGTCGCGGCATGCTTCATTAACGGTGACCAATCACGTCGGGGCTGGGGATCCGATGCGCCAACAAGCGCATCCCTGAGACATAAACCATCTGCTGTGTGTAGGAACAGAAAAAAATCAAATTAATCCATTCTTATCGCGCGTTCCGATTTTAAAAGCAATTAAAGATGCTCTCGGTGTAATCGCAGCCGCGGCGCCGTAATGAGGAGCGAAAACTCGTCGAGTGAACTTTACGCCGATCGGGATGCAGCGGCGAGTTTACAAGCCCGGCGCACTCCAGTGTGCTATTGTGCTCTGCAGCACAGATGTTGGGAACAACAGGCGCTTTTTATTAAACATTTAATCTTTGCACATTTCAAGGAGTTTAAATCCGGAACAGTGAAGAAAACAAAGATAAACGGCTCGCGCCCTTGTTTACTCAATTGTTAGACGCCTTTTAAGGTTATAAAGGACGTGAAACAGGCGCAAGCTTCAATTAACACCAAGTACAGAAGGCAAGCTCCTCCCGCTCCGGGGAGGGATTACAGTGTAGCGCCTACACAAGCTCTCATAGGCTTCAACCTCGGAAAGACGCTATCTTGCACGGTCATTGGCACAAGAGGTGCAGAGATGGGCATGTTGGTCTGTGAGTAAGTGCTGACCAGGGCCAAAGAAGGCGTAAACAAGCTTCCTCTTGGTGGCAACGATTGGCCTCTTGGAAGCTACACCGGCTCTCATAGGCTACCTTGTCATACTGTTTCAGTCTCGGGAAGACACCATCTTAACATCCTATGTGGGGCAGGGTCAACACTGATTTGCATATAGCAGGGTCTGAACTGAGGTGGCGAAGTGAGCTAAAGAACGATGATGGATTCAACCCAGATCTGTGACTGGGGGTGAGTGTATGAAAAGTTTCAGCGCTCTGTCCATCATCTCTTTGTGTTTGCTTTGCTCGCCCTAAGTTGGGCAAACAAACCTGCACCCACCCTAAACCCTAAAAATACCCTTGCCACCCAAAAGCTCACACCCTCCCTAAACCCTAAAAATACCCTTGCCACCCAAAAGCCTACACCCACCCTAAACCCCAAAAATACCCTTGCCACCCAAAAACCCATACCCACCCTAATTTTATATCATATATATATATATAGATTTTTTTTTTGTGTGATCAAGGCCGCCGTAACGGTCGAAACGCGTTATGGCTAACGTAGAATAAAAACAAATTGAATACTCCGCAACTGAAGTCGGCTCCGTTTGTTGTCCAAATTTTGCCAAACATCAAGGCGATATACATATACATATATATATATATATATATATATATACACATCTCCACAGTCTCCTCACTTCCACCAGACAGAGACAAGCCACAGCTCAATTCCTTGCCTTCAGCGTGTGTTTATTTTAAGCAGCAAAAAAACACCCGACGCGTTTCGGAGCTCACATCTTCTTGCTTGACCCGTGAGTAAGGAGCGGTGAGCTCCGAAACGTGTCGGGCGTATTTTTTGCTGCTTAAAATAAACACCCTGAAGGAATTGAGCCGTGGCTGGTCTCTGTCAGGTAGAAGTAAGGAGACTATGTATGTATTGAGGAGTTCGCTACCCCGCTGCGGGCTCACCGTCATAAGAGGCGGGAGAATCAGCGACGAGGATTATGGGATATATATATATATATATATATATATACACACACACACACACACACACACACACACACACACACACACACCAAACACACACACACAGATATATATATATATACACACATCATGTGATCAAGGTCACGTGTAATGACCGAAACGCGTCATGGCATGGAGTGAGCGTAAATAAATGCACTTTAAAGAAAAAGTGGAGTCCGTGACCGAGTGTTCTTCCGAGAGAAATGAAAGGGATTGTGCGGTTTCATACATATATATATATATATATATATACACACACATATTGTAGGAAAGTAGGATCTGCTTTTATGGTTACCCCCACTTTTTGCCTGGTGCTATGCTGTTTCTGACTAGTCTGACTGGGATCCGGCTAATCAGGACCCCAGTCTCTCTGCTTTCTCCCCTAAATTGGTATGGTAAGTACTTCGGTACATCCCAGATTGGACACTGGTGTACCCTTATAAGTCCCTAGTATATGGTACTGAGGTACAGAGGGCACAGGTACACCAGGGGTCCCCCATGGTCTAAAGCGTGCATTATGCCACTCCTGGGGATCACTCAAACTGTAACTACAGGCCTGCAATTGCAGCCTGTGTAAGCTGGTGCTAGCACCACTTACAACAGATATAGGTTTCCCTAAATCTAATGTCACGGCACTTAAAACCTATAAGTCACCCCTAAAGCAGGCCTTTCAATCCTGAAGACAGGGTGCTCGGTTTTAAGTGTGAGGGTGCCCCTGCATGAGCAGGACACCCCTACAACCTTCGGAGTGTATTCTCCTGGGTTGTAAGTCTAACAGCCATCATGATACATATAGGGGCCATGAGTCATTAAGTGATGACCATCTCTAAACTGGCTGTAACGAACCCTGTCATGTTTGGTATCAAACATGTTGGAATCATACCCCCACACCGTAAATGGTGTGGGAGGTATGATTCCATGCACTGTAAAGCTCCTCCAGGAGGCCCTCAGTGCTCCCTGTACCAGTCTTCTAGACCCGGACGGCACAACATAGCTGCTGCTGACCAGAAACACGATTCTGCCCTCCTGCTTTTGAGCCAAGCTCGAGCAGGGGAAGGCAGAACAATAGGTATCCTGTTACAGGGAGGTGTGACCATCTCCCAGACAGGGTTTAGTGTATTGGGGCCAGGTGGGAGTGCTGGTCAGCGCCACTCAGTCTGCTTGAGGGGCACATTTAGTGCCCTCCTTGCATAGTCCAGTTCAAACCAGCTCAGGGAGCCGTTGGCTCCTGCTCTGAAACTGGACAAAGGACATGGGAGTATCCTCCCCACTGTCCAACCCCTCCCCTGGGAGGGATCCCTGAATCGTCCCAACCCTTTCCTTGAGGTACTTAAGGGCTTACCTGTAGGTGGGTCACTAGATTCATCGTGGGACACCACTTGCTCTTGGACCATCTGGGCACTCAGGACTTCGCTGGACCTTGCTCTGGGCCCCGAGACTGCAACTAGGAAGACTCCTGCTGCTCCTGGTCTCGTCGTCCTGCAAGTATGCTGCAACATCTGTGCCTGTGCTCCATAAAGGAACCTTCCAAGGCCTGTGGACTTCCAAGACACCTGAAGGAATCTCCCTTGAAGTGAAGGAGTCACTTCCCTGCATCTGCAGGCACCGCAACAAAGCGGGTCTGCTGATCCTGAGCTCCCACGGACTCCGAAAGGCTCAGCAACACAGGTGGTGGTTTGTCACATCCCTCGAGGCCTGCCCGGTCCTCTCACCCAGTTTAAGGCCAGTATCCCTCGTCGGAGCCGCAGGAACTAAGTAAGTAAAAATTAGTAAGTAAGTCCGTTTTTATATAGCGCAGCTACTCACCCTTACGGGTCTCAAGGCGCTGGGGGCCGTAGTGGAAATTAAGTGAGCTATTGCCCAGAGTCACATGGTGCTGAGCTGAGCTGCCGCCGGAGCCGGGGATCGAACTGTGAACCCTGTGCTCCGAAGTCAGCTGCCCTGGCCGCTGCACCACACCTCTCCAACTGAACCCCTTTGCACCGCGTCGACTTGCTGTTGCAAAGGCTTGTTGGCTTCCTTCCTCAAAGATATTCGGGCTCCAAGTAGCCCCAACCTCAAGCATCTTCTGTGGCCAAGATCTTCGTCCTCACCGCATCACTTGCACCGTGGGCCTGCATCTTTGGTGAGCTGCTCGAGGTCCAATTGCGACTCCAGTGCTCCAGACGCCAGTGCTCTTGAGGGTCTTCTTTGATTTCTGCGGGCTCCCCTGATTGCTCGGTACCTGCCCTGACTCCCTTGCTTGTGGTGAGTCACCAGGACTTTGCTGGTCCCAACACTGCACCTTCTTCGCTTTCCACGTTGTTTGCAGTAGCCAAGGCTTGTTGGTGATCCAGACAGACACAGACCCCTCAACTCTCGACATCCGACGTGGGACAGCTCGTGAATGGCTCCTGGTCATCCACAGCATTGCCTGGTCCACACAGCTGCAGCTTCAACGTCACTGCCAACTCCCCTGCAACACCTGACATTGGTGGGCATTCGTCTTCAGTGCCTCCTGGTCACTCCTGAGTGACAGACTCTGTCCCCTCTGCTTGCAGGTACTTCTCATCTTGAAACAACCTTTGGGTTCCACCGGACACTTTCACCTTCTCCAGCAGCGGCATCTTCTTGAAGTCCTCCATTGAGTTAGACAGCGGTTTCCAACGCCACTTCACACCTTTGCACCAGGCTTCCCTGGTGTAGGTATCCTGGTTCCTAGGGTATCCATGGGTGGGGTGGCTCTCCAACCTTCTGTCTTCCACAGGGTTTCTTCAGGGTCCTTCTTTAAAATTGCAACCACGAGTTACCAGTTGACTTGTATTGAGTACGCGGTCGTGTTCCCACACTGCACACGACCTCCGTGGGGTTCCTAGATACTCACCTTAGGTGGTTTCTTGGGTCCCAAGCACTTCTACGTCTCCTGGGTCCGGTCTGGACTCGAGTCGTGGTTCGCATACCACTATTTTAGTATATGGTTTGGTCTCCCCCTGGCGACCACTTTGTATTTGCGCTACTTCCCTGTTTTTATTGCAAAGTATTGTGTGCATTGTGTATAATCTATACCAATAAGATTATGTTCCGGTAAAACAAGCTGCTTTACACTCCTTCTGGACTAAGCCTGAAGGCTGCTCTCCACAGCTACCACCTAGTGAGCTTTCTAAGGTTGTCTAAGACCACTAAAAGCACCATAAGGGTTGTCTGGAGTAGTGCAGGGTGCCCACTTACATAAGTGTGGATCATATACCAAGCCAGCTTCTCACATTGGTGTGCAGCAGTTGGGATTCAAGCCTGCATTGTTTTACCAGATAATCTTGGTGTGGATTAATTGAAAAAACATCACTAATATTAGGCACATATAATACATCTTAGAATAACTAAGTTCTACTGAACATAGAGTTGGGTAGTTAAGGGTCTAGCACAACCCTTTCTCCAACCTCAGAGTTTAGTTTCCACTAGGCTAAGTAGGTGCAACACCTCACTACACCTAGAACCAGACTTTAGTTGGGGATACTAGTGTACCCCAGTCTGCTGAGTACAGTGGTCTAAAGTTCCAGGAACTAAGGACCCTGTGTAGTCTTAGAAAGATAAAGACAGGTGAAAACCCCACCATTAAGCTGCTCTTAGAGCTGCTGCATCAGGATGATGGCCATCCTGTAGGGGCAGAAGAACAGGACAATGTGGGTGGTAATTCTCATGGAGAAGGAGCACCAGGGGTTCCCCAAGATGATCTCAATTCTGAGTATGGGCAGGAGGACTCAAATGATTCCAACCTGCCAAAATCTGACCCCTCAAGGAATAGTGCAGATGTCACAGAGGATATACCCTTTGTTCCTCCTGGGAGGGTCCAGAGTAGACCAAGGAGGTCTAGATCCTCCTCTAGAGAATCCAATGTTTCAGGCACTTCCATAGGGACCTCCATATCTAGTAAGAGGGACAACTCTTTTGACAGGGAATACCAAATGCTCAAACTTGAGAAAGTTAGACTTAAGCTCACGAGAGATCAGTTAGCCCTTGACAAAGAGTCCCTGGAAGTACACAAGACTAGGAAGAGACTGGGACTAGAGTCCCATGGTGGCAGCAACAATGTCCCTAGAATCAGAGAAACTTCTTTTGACAATAGGAACCTGAGCAGGATAGTCCCTCCTTAGAAGGATGGGGATGACATCCATAAATGGACAGCCTATAAAGGTCAGAGGGTCCCTCAAGAGCAGTAGGCAGCTATCCTGTGGCTCTCCTTTGCTAACAAAGGTAGAGATAAGCTCCTCGCTGTTAGATAAGAGGATGCTGACAATTACTCAGTGCTGAAAAGTGCTCTCATAGATGGGTTTAGCTTAACCACTGAACAGTATAGGATTAAGTTCAGAGACACCCAGAAGGCACACACCCAGGACTGGGTAGATTTTGTAGACAGTACTATTAAGGCTCTGGAAGACTTGCTTCATGGAAGCAAGGTACAGGACTATGAGGGATTGCACAATTTGATCATGAGGGAGCACATCCTTAATAACGGTCAGAACCAACTTTTGCACCAGTACCTGGTGGACTCTGATCTGACCTCTCCCCAAGAATTGGGGAAGCAGGCAGACAAATGGGTCCTCACCAGGGTTAAGGAGAAAGACCAGGGTAATGGAGGTGACCAGAAGAAGCAAGATTCTTCTAAATCCCAAGATAAGGTTGGGGACAAGGTAAAGATAAAAAAAAGAGTCTTCACAAGGGCCCCAAAAACCTGCATCTGGGGTTGAGTGCCAAAATTCCAAGAAAGGCAAAAAGAAACTTTGGTGCTACATTTGTAAGGTAAAGACCCATTGGACAAGGGATGTTGATTGTCCAAAGGCCAAGGAAACTCCTACTACCACTGCCCCTAAGGCACCTGCTCCCCCTAGCACAAGTACAAGTGGTAGTACAGCAACCAAGGGATTAGTGGGATTAAACTTGGGTTCTGAGATGGGTTCTGACTTACTCAGAACTCCAGCTCAGGCTGTTCTAGTCTGCGATTGTGGCATAGACCTTGCCACCTTACTGGTAAGTCCCACTAACTTGGGCAAGTACAGACAACAGCTTTTGATAAATGGAAAAGAAGCAATGGCTTACAGGGACCAGTGTCACTATGGTGACAGAGAAACTTGTGTCCCCTGACGGGATCATACTTGGGCAAATGTACCACGTCACCAACGTTAGCAATGTCAGGACTGACCATTCCTTGGCAGTTGTGAACCTTAGCTGGGGAGGGGTAACTGGACCTGAAAAGGTTGTGGTATCTCCAGACCTACCTGCAAATTATCTGTTGGGCAATGATCTAGAAACTTCAGCCTGGGCTGAAGTAGAGGTCAGATGGGCATCTCTGCCAGTGTGTTTGCTGTCATCAGGGTTCAGGCCAAACAGCTCAGCACTGACAAGGCACTGGATCCTGGAAGAATGGACCAGGTGCCTCCCAAGAGAAGGAGCAGGAAGGGTAAAGCCTTACCCTCCTCACAAACTTCCAGTGAAGATCAGCCTCCTGAGGGAGATGATCTCAGCCCTTATGAAGGTACTTTCCCAGAGGAACTTGGGCTTCACCAGGCAGAGTTCTTGGGGGCATGGGGCCCTTCCAGGGCGGACTGGAGTTTGGAGCAGCAGACCAGCCCCTCTCTTGAACCCCTCAGACAGCAAGCTACTGCTGAGGAAGCAGGGAATATCAGTGAGTCCCTTAGGATCTATTGGGTAGATCAGCTTCTGTACTCTGAAGGTAGAGACCCCAATCCTGGTGCCATCAGGAGGTTGGTAATACCCCAGAAGTTCAGAGGTTTCCTCCTCTCCCTGGCACAGGATATTCCTCTTGCAGGACACTTAGGGCAAAGCAACACTTGGGACAGGCTTGTCCCTCACTTTCACTGGCCCCATATGTCTGAAGACCACAAGGAGTTTTGTCGCTCCTGTGCCACTTGCCAAGCCAGTGGTAAGTCAGTTGGCACCACAAAGGCCCCCTTAATTCCCTTCCAGTGGTTGGGGTCCCCTTTGAAAGGGTAGGGAGTGACATTGTTGGTCCCTTGAACCCTACAACTGCATCTGGGCGCAGATACATCCTAGTGGTGGTGGACCATGCCACTAGGTACACAGAAGCTATTTCCCTTAGAACCACCACAGCTCCTGTAGTGGCCAGGGCCCTCCCGGGAATCTTTTCCAGGGTGGGCTTCCCTAAGAGGCATTAACAGACAGAGGTACAAACTTCATGTCTAGTTACATCTCTGCCATGTGGAGAGTGTGGAATGAACTACAAGTTTACCACATCCTACCACCCACAGTGCAATGGGACGGTTGAAAGGTTCAACAAGACCCTAAAGGGTATGATTATGGGGCTCCCAGAAAAGCTTCGGCGAAAACAGGATGTCTTCCTACCCGGCATTCTCTTTGCCTACAGAGAGGTTCCTCAGAAGGGGGTTGGCTACAGCCCATTTGAACTTCTGTTTGGACATCCAGTTAGGGGTCCATTGTGTCTAGTGAAGGAAGGCTGGGAGCAACCGCTCAAAACTCCTAAACAGGACATTGTGGACTATGTCCTTGGCCTACGTTCACGCATGGCTGAGTACTTGAAGAAGGCCAGCAAAAACCTGGAGGCCAGCTAAGAACTTCAAAAAGCTTGGCATGACCAAAAGGCTGTCTTGACTGTTTACCAGCCAGGCCAGAAAGTGTGGATGTGAAGCCTGTGGCCCCAGCAGCTTTCTAAGACAAGTGGAGTGGCCCCCATACTATCCTTGAACAAAACGGCGTGGTCACCTACTTGGTGGACCTAGGAACTCCCAGAAGTCCCCATACGGTACTTCATGTGAACCACCTGAAACCTTTTGTGGACAGGGCTGACATGGGCTTGCTCATGGCAACTGATGAGGGACAGGAGAAAGAGAGTGACCCTCTCCCTGATCTCCTCTCTCAGAACCCTGATGATGGGTCAGTGGATGGAGTAGCCTTGGCAGGCAGCCTCACTGACCAACAGCAAGCTGAATGTAGGCAAGTCCTCAATCAGTACAGACATATGTTCTCCCTGACACCCAGTCAGACCACCTGGTGTACCCATGAAGTGGACACAGGTGACAGCCTGCCTGTAAAGAGTAAAATCTACATACAGCCTGACCATGTCGGGGATTGCATCAAGACAGAGGTCCAAAAGATGCTGGACTTGGGGGTCACTGAGCCTTCAGATAGCCCCTGGGCTAGTCCAGTAGTCCTTGTGCCAAAACTTCACACCAAGGGTGGAAAAAGAGAGATGAGGTTTTGTGTGGACTACAGAGGCCTCAATGCAGTCACTAGGACTGATGCCCATCCTATTCCAAGGGCAGATGAACTTATAGATACTTTGGCCTCAGCCAAGATTCTGAGTACATTTGACCTGACTGTTGGAGACTGGCAAATCAGACAAGCTGAGGATGCCAAGCCAAAAACGGCATTCGCAACCCCTAATGGGCATTATCAATTTATTGTGATCCCCTTTGGTCTGAAGACTGCACCTGGCACATTTCAGAGGTTGGTGAACAAAGTCCTAATAGGTCTGGAAGCCTATAGTGCAGCATATCTAGATGATATAGTGGTCTTTAGCTCCACCTGGGAGGATTACCTGGTCCACCTCAGAAATGTTCTGGAGGCCCTGCAAAAGGCAGGCCTCACTATCAAGGCCACCCAAGTGCCAAATAGGGCAGAGTAAGGTTGTGTACCTTGGGCCACCTGGTAGGTGGAGGCCAGGTTCAACCATTGGAGAGAAAAATCCAGACCGTTTTGGACTGGATTGCTCCCACTACCCAGACTCAGGTCAGAGCTTTCTTGGGCCTGACTGGGTACTACAGAAGAAATGCCCAAGAACGTCCAGTGGACAGTAAGCTGTCAAAAGGCATTTGATGACCTGAAGCATGCCATGTGCACTGCTCCCATCCTGCCAAGTCCCGACTACTCTAAAACTTTCATTGTCCAGACAGATGCATCTGAGATAGGGGTAGGGGCTGTGTTATCACAGCTAAATGCAGAGGGCCAGGATCAACCAGTAGCTTTTATCAGCAGAAGGTTGACCCCCAGGGAGAAACGTTGGTCAGCCATTGAGAGGGAAGCCTTTGCTGTGGTCTGGGCTTTGAAGAAGCTGAGGCCATACCTGTTTGGCACTCACTTTATTTTTCAGACAGACCACAAGCCCCTCTTATGGCTTAAACAGATGAAGGGTCAAAACCCCAAACTTGTGAGGTGGGCCATTTCCCTACAGGGCATGGACTATACAGTGGAACATAGACCTGGGAGTAACCATGCCAATGCAGATGGACTCTCCAGATATTTCCACTTAGAAAATGAAGACTCAACTGGGCAAGGTTAGTCTCATCTCCTTACGTTTGGGGAGGGGGGGGGGGGTTGTGCAGGAAAGTAGGATCTGCTTTTATGGTTACCCCCACTTTTTGCCTGGTGCTATGCTGTTTTTGACTAGTCTGACTGGAATCCTACTAATCAGGACCCCAGTCTCTGTGCTTTTTCCCCTAAATTGGTATGGTAAGTACTTAGGTACATCCCAGAGTAGACACTGGTATACCCTTATAAGTACCTAGCATATAGTACCCAGGGAATAGTTACACCAGGGCTCCCCCATGGGCTGAAGCATGCATTATGCCACCCCTGGGGGAATCACTCAAGCTGTAACTACAGGCCTGCAATTGCAGCCTGTGTAAGCTGGTGCTAGCACCACTTACGACAGATATAGGTTTCCCTATATCTAAGGTCACTGCACTTAAAACCTATGACTCACCCCTAAAGCAGGCCTTTCAATCCTGAAGGCGGGGTGCTCGGTTCGAAGTGTGAGGGTGCCCCTGCTTGAGCAGGACACCCCTACAACCTTCGGAGTCCATCCTCCTGGGTTGTAAGTGCAACAAAACACACAAGATGATGGACGGAATGCTGCACATTGGCAAACATTCACCCCCAGTCACAGATCTGGGTTTAATCCATTGTTATTTTGCTTCACCACGCCACCCCAGTTCAGACATAGCCATATGCAAATCAGTCTTGACCCTGTGCCTCATGGGAACAGTCCAGACCGAACTGCCAAGCCATGTCTTCCCTGGACCGGAATCAAGCATCCTAGGACCGGTTTCAGGCTATCAGCCTTCATCAGCCAGGATAGCTTGACTCCAGTGGCATAGTGAGCACGGGACCCACGTCTGGGCATACCCTTCCCACTTAGGGCGAAATTCAAAACACACAAGATGATGGACGGAATGCTGCACATTGGCAAACATTCACCCCCAGTCACAGATCTGGGTTTAATCCATCGTTATTTTGCTTCACCACGCCACCCCAGTTCAGACATAGCCATATGCAAATCAGTCTTGACCCTGTGCCTCATGGGAACAGTCCAGACCGAACTGCCAAGCCATGTCTTCCCTGGACCGGAATCAAGCATCCTAGGACCGGTTTCAGGCTATCAGCCTTCATCAGCCAGGATAGCTCGACTCCAGTGGCATAGTGAGCACTATAAGTGCAACAGCCATTATGATACAGAGTGGCCATGTGTCATTACGCGATGACCATCTCTAAACTGGCTGTAACGAATCCTGCCATGTCTGGTATTAAACATGTTGGAATCATACTCCCACACCGTAAACGCTGTGGGAGGTATGGTTCCATGCACAGTAAAGCTCCTCCGGGAGGCCCTCAGTGTTCCCAGTACCAGTTTTCTAGACCCGGACGGCACAACATGGCTGCTGCCGACCAGAGCTACGATTCTGCCCTGCTGCTGCTGAGCCAAGCTCGAGCAGGGGAAGGCAGAACAATAGGTATCCTGTTACAGGGTGGTGTGACCACCTCCCAGAGAGGGTTTAGTGTATTGGGTCTGGGTGGGAGCGCTTGTCAGCGCCACTCAGTCTGCTTGAGGGGCACATTTGGTGCCCTTTTCGCATAGTGCAGTTCATACCAGCTCAAGGAGTCGTTGGCTCCCGCTCTGGCCCGAAACTGGACAAAGGACATGGGAGTATCCTCCCCACTGTCCAACCCCTCCCCTGGGAGGGAACCCTGAATCGTCCCAACTCTTTCCTTAGGATATTAAGGGCTTACCTGTAGGTGGGATCCTAGATTCGTTGTGGGACAAGATTTATTTCAAGACACCACTTCCTCTTCGACCGTCTAGGCACTCTGAACTTCGCTGGACCTTGCTCTGGGTTCTGAGACTCCATCTAGGACTCCTGCTGCTCCTGGTTTCATCGTCCTGCAAGTCTGCTGCAACGTCTGTGCTCCATACAGGAACCTTCCAAGGCCTGTGGACATCCAAGACACCTGAAGGAAT